>CM061136.1:113987912-114688307 GCA_030789695.1 Scilla litardierei
GGCTGTAGGGTCTCACACAGAGTGAGATTTTTGTAAAGTAATAGGTAGAATTAAGGGAGATAATACATTGAATGTATGAGAATTGATTAAGTGCAAAGAGTTTGCGATATTAGACATCAAACTGCAAAGAGGTTACAGATAGCTTCTGCATTCGGAATAAATGAACCAGAGTGCAATTGGGAGATGTTGAGGGATATATGCCCTCAGTTCATTTGTATTTGATGCAAATGGATTTTAATATTAAAGATGTGGATTACTGCATATGATGCAATAGAAAATAAAATATATATTTAAAATGTTTACAAATATATTTAATAAATGCATAGAAATGAAGAGGATTTTCTTGTGAAAGTCACGGTGAAACCATGCTCAAATTAGAGTTCAAACGAGCCCAATAAGTTTATTTAAAAGTGTTTTAAATAGAAAGCTCATTGAGAAAGAGGCCCAAAAGATTTTTTTATTAAAAAAATTCTTTGGGACCCGGCCCAAAGGGCCGAGTCAATTTGCATGCATGCAAAAGGCAGCGCCCCGTGGGGCGCATGACATGCACATGCCCCAAGCTGGGCGTGTGCATGACATGCGCCCCAATTGGGGCGCGTGTCATGCACGCGCCCAGCTTGGGGTGCATGCATGGCACGTGCCTTGGGCTGTGTGCGTGTGCTCAATGGCAGTGGGGCCCACTTGTAGGCCACTTATGGGCCACACTCCTAGGGATTTGAACCCTGAATTCTCATTTTGGGCGGTTGCGAATTTCAGAACAGTTTGTGCCTTTTGGCCATTTCTGAGACATTGTTTATGGGGTTAAAACGAAGTTGGAATTGAGCCCCATTTGTTTCTATGCGATCACCATCAGTGCTCTTCGATTTGATAGGTTGTATCCCTTGTGAAGTTCAACGGTGAGGGTGGAAATATTCGTTAAAGATTGGCCTTTGTGAAAGGCAAATTTTAGTTGATTTTTCCCACTCCATATATTTAGTCCCACATCGGATATGAAGAAAGGAGAGGGGTTGGCCGCCTATATAAATAAGGGCCAACACCCTTCCTTGAAACTTGCACCCAGTCTCAAAATCCGAGAAGCTCCCAAAAGTTTGGAGCACGCTCAGATTAAGACTTAAATAAATTATTCCCTCTCTCCCTAATTCTTCATTACTCCAGATCGGGCTCTAGCAATGCTACGAAGGAGTTCGGAGCGGATCCAAACTCTTGACGGAGGATATACTTAAGGTGAAATCTTCTTCGGTGCGTGGTTGGCTTGGTGACAAGGGTGTTGCTCGCCTCTGGACGTAGTGCGGTTCGGGAAGCGGTTCGGCTCGGGACGCGGTTCGGCTTAGGAGAAGTGGCTCGGGGCCAAAGAAACGTTGCTGAAAACGATGCTTCGTATTCTGCGGAAACAAAGTGAAATGTATGTAGTTTAAATATTCATGCATTTATAATTGCAAATGTTAGATAGATCTATCCTTAGGGGTTGGTCGGACCCAACCCAGGGATAGTATAGGTCTTGGCTAGGGTTGTTCTCTTTAGGGTTAGATTTAAAATAGTTTTAAATCTGTTTTTTCCGCTGCTATTTTCTTTTCGTCGTCCGACCGACTTAGGCCGGACGTCGATTTTATTACCATAAGGACCCAGGAAACCCAACAAGTTGTTTGTCCTAGTTCTGAGGGTTCTTTGGCAATTCGTGTTTTCGCAGCCGCACAACACTCACAAGTTAACTTCTTGAACAACAGGATCTGACTCCTTGCAAGAGCCAAAATTTCCCTGTAGCAACCCAAACTCACTGGTCGACTCATGTATATCCACAATGCATTATAAAACTCAGGAATTTTCTTTTAAAAACATTTTTAAATCATTTATAAAATATTAAAAACATTTCTTATGTGTTCCTTTATGTGCGAATCCTCAATCTTAATGCCTTACATTGAATTTAAAGGCATGAAATAAAATACATCAAATTTATCCAAAACTTTTGGCTTGATGTAGCTTTGCATCTTCGTCTTCATGTCTTTGATCCTTGACCTTGACTTGACTTGATTGAGCTTCTTCCACACCTCCATCTTGACGAAGTGAACTCCAATTTGAATTTCTTCATGGCATTGGGTGAGCTTCATTAGTCTTGATGTGAGTCTTTCTTCCATAACTTTGAACTCATTCTTTTATAATAAACTTTTCGGTTTTTTGTATATTCGTCCCTTAAAAATGCGTATTTCCATATTTATCCCTTAAATATGCGTATTTGCTCTCAAGTCCCTCAAATCTTAAACTTTAACCTTAATAGTCCATCCATCTTATATTCTGTTAAAGAATTAATTGAACTTAGATATTAACGCTTAAATACTGATAATATTTAATTAATTAACAATAAAACACTAATTAACATTAACCAACTCAAAAACACCCCCTCATTAATTTTGGGCAACGGCGGCGGCGCCGCATCCGCACCGTCTTTTTTTGGGGTAGAGGAGCACAGCCTCCTCCCATATTCCTCAAACGAGGAGGGGGAGGAGGCGGTGCTCCTCCATGAAGGAGGGAGAGGAGGACGTGCTCCTTTGCCCCAAAAAAAGGCGGGATGGAGGCAGCGTTGCCGCCTGCAAAAATAGATGAGGAGGAGGGCATGGAGGCGGCAGCCTGCAAAAATAGATGAAGAGGAGGGCGGGAGGCGGCTGCACCTGTACATCCCCCTTCTCGTCAGTTTTTTCCGGGGGGAGGCGGCGTCACATTCCCTTCATCTGTTGTTTAGGAGGTGAGGCGATGGTGCCGCCGCCATCGCCACCCCAAAAAATGACGGGGAGGAGGTGTCGTCGCTGTCGCTCGCAAAAAAACAACTAGGAGGAGGGGGATGGTGTTGTCGCCTCCTCCGCCCTCCACCTCGTCAGTTTTTTTGCAGGCGACGGCACCGCCTCCCCCTCTTCCCTGTGAGCCGCCCGGACCCGCCCAACCAAATGCCCACCAAGTCCTAACCGACAGCTAATAGAATATTCTCTCTTCTGTTAGAGTTTAACAGGGAATTAGATAGAGTGACTATTAATGTTAAAGTTTAAGATTTGAGGGACTTAAGAGCAAATACCCATATTTAATAGATAAATATCAAAATATGCATTTTAAGGGCCGGATATGCAAAAAAAACCCTAAAATTTCAGACATACACACTCGTAATTATGATTAGCACACTTCATTTTTTCAATTATCATCTAAATCATACTTGGGGTGTCTTAATATCTAACGAGGATTTGGCTGGGGTAAGACGTAGCGGCACATGCGTTGAGCTTTACACTGAAAGGCCCCAACCCAAAACTTCGGGCCTCTGATCTAGCCCCAATGCTTTTTGAGCTGGTCATAACTAAGTCTTTTAATGCACTCTTTATAAGAGGAATGTGATTATTATAATTTTTGACCTAAAAAGGAAAAAAAGATTAAATTTTAAATCTCTTGGATTAAGAACAATTTATTTAGTGTTATGAATCAACTACTGGGGGAGGAGCCCCCAGCTCTTTATTTATAGGCAATGGGGAGAATACAAAGATGGGCTTACAATGATATGGGTCTATCTCTAGGATAGCCCAGAATCTTAACCAACCTAGTTAAATAACCGTTCACAACACTCCCCCTTATCCAGCCATAGGTGTGGACTCTGCTCGTGAATACTTCGGGATTTTGAGCATAGGAGAGTCTCACATGGGGTGGATACTTCAGGATCCTGAGTTGGTGAGATTTGCCTCATTAAAACCTTTTAGCTATAGAAAACCCAGTGGGAAAAACCATGGTTAAGGAAAAAGAGTACAAACTCTACCTAACTCCCCCTGATTTGTACAAGCTCTCAAGCTTTCTGATCTCTTAGGTGTCTCATTCCAATCCTATGTACAAGTTTCCTAAAAGTGGCAGTAGGAAGGGCTGTAGTGAACAAATCTGCCAAATTGTCACATGATTGCACTTGTCTGATGTCGATCTTGCCATCTCTCTATAGCTCGTGCGTCCAGAAGAACTTTGGTGAAATGTGCTTCGTTCTGTCGCCTTTGATGAGGCCACCTCGTAACTGAGCTACGCAAGCAGCATTGTCCTTGAACATTGTAGTAGGTTCGAGATCTCCAGTCTTCAGTCCGGTCGTAGACAGGATGTGGTGGACAACTGAGCGTAGCCATACGCATTCTCTGCTTGCTTCATGGATGGCAATGATCTCAGAGTGATTGGATGAGGTTGCCGTCAGGGTTTGCTTGATGGATCTCCAGGAAATGGATGCCCCTCCATAGGTAAACATGTACCCAGTCTGTGACTTTGCTTTGTGGAGATCAGACAAGTAACCTGCATCAGCATAACCAACAAGTGTAGAGGATATTTGACGTGCGTTTATATTTCATATATTTGCGCACGTTTTCTTCCGTGTTTCTCCGTATTTTCCACCGTATTTTATTCGTTTTCTCGTGTTTTCTTGTATTTTCTTGTTTTCTTTCACTTTTCCGTATTTTCTGTGTTTTACAGGAGTTTTCTGGCATTTGGGATGCAAAACGATGATATCATGTGTCCCCGGAGCAACGGGAGGAGTCACGCGTGATCCAGGGGGTCAAACGACGAAGATTACATCTTTCAGCCCCTCACCCGGTCGGTTGGTCATCTCCAACCGATCGGGTGATGCACGCGTGCACCACCCGGACGCAGCTTGGAGCCCCCGAGAAGTCACCCGGCCGGTTCAGTGACCGGGTCAAAAGCTCAAAGTCTCTGGAAATTCGAATCTGATTTCCAACCGATCGGGTGACATTCACCCGATCGGTTCACCTGTAGCTGAATTTCAACAGCCAAAACTCGAAGCTCCAACCGGTCTCCTCACCCGGCCCGCACCAAGATCCAACCGGTCGGCACCAAGATCCAACCGACCGCACCAAGATCCAACCGACCGGTTCATACTGACCGGGTGAAACCCCCGCATTGCGCTGTGATTTTGTGAAGCGGCTCACCCGCCCGGTTGACTTGTCAACCGATCGGGTGATGCCATTTTCTATAAATAGAACCCTAGGTTTCCCAGATTCGGGAGTTGGTTATTTTTTACTGTTTTCTTCATTTTGTGACGGCTGTAATTTTCCTGTTTTTGTAAGTTTTCGGATCTTTGTAAAACTTTAGTATTATCTTTATTGCTCTACTACCTTTGCATTCCTATCGTCTGATTATGATTTCAACTGTCTATTTTCATTTAGATCGCTTTTTAATGAATATTGGTGAGTAGTTCCCAAATCTGGGATTTTGGCAGAAACCCCTTCGGGGGCTCTTCCTGATGCGTCCATAGGGTTAGGAAATCGTTAGGGATTAGGAATCTAACGGTTACGCGGGGTGTTTTATTGTCATCGGCGGGAAAAAGACCGCCTTTGACCGTTTTATTGCCATAGCTCACGCCCTTAGCGTAGACGCCGAATCCTAGCGCGCGGGAGCAGCAGGATGAGACGTTGGGAGTTATCGTTGCGAGCTTAGTTCTCCCGGAATCGATCAATGTTAATGGACACGGGAGTGCCCACTGATTGAACCCGGGAAGTCCGGTGTATCATCCTGGGCACCGACCGGAATATCGGGCCCATGCGATGCCGGTACCACTTTCAGAGGCAACGTCTCACCATTAGACTCTAATTCCGATCGCCATCCTACCCGTAGGCCGTATCGGCGAGAGTCGCTCGTTGGAGTGGAAACCAAAGTCCCGGGTTTATTTTCATATTGTTCATACCTTGCATTCCTTTACCGTGACAAACCATCAACCGATCTGGGCTAGCTCGCCCACGGGGTGATTTCGGTCCTCCTTGACACAAGCACATCCTAGCCTCCATGTGTTCGACCCCCAAGCCACACTACAACACCGTGCGCTTGCGGTTACAAATATCTAAACCCTCACGCGGGTCCCCCGGCCATTTGCGACAAGCAAACCGGGGGCACGTCAATATTCAATTTTTGTAGAAGAGTCCCAAATCTGTAGACCCTTGGAGGTAGCGCATAAGGTGCTTAACCCCGGTCCAGTGGCGATGTGTGGGCGCTGCACTGTATCTGGCTAGAAAATTTACTGCGAACGCTATGTCGGGACGCGTGCAGTTTGCCAGATATAGTAGTGCTCCGATGGCACTCAGATAAGGAACTTCTGGACCAAGTATATCATCCCCCTCTTCCAGCAGCCGGAAGGGGTCTTTATGTGCATCCAGAGATCGTACCACCATAGGTGTACTTAGTGGATGACATTGGTCCATATGGAATCTTTGCAACATTTTCTTCGTGTATGTGGTTTGATGTAATAGGATTCCATCTTTTAGATGTTCAATCTGTAAGCCAAGGCAGAATTTCGTTTTGCCTATGTCTTTCATTTCAAATTCTTTTGTTAGGCTTACAGATATCTCAGTGATCTCTTCAGGAGATCCTATGAGATTTAGATCGTCTACGTAGACAGCAATTATTACGAATCCTTTTCCCTTTGTTCTTATAAAGATACAAGGGCAGACTTCATTTTTGTTGAATCCTTGTTGAACAAGGAATTCACTGAGTCTGTTATACCACATTCTTCCTGATTATTTAAGACCATACAATGATCTTTGCAGCTTAACAGAGTAGACGTCCCGAGGTCTATCTTTTAGTTCAGCAGGCATAGAAAAGCCATCAGGAAGTTTCATGTATATCTCCTTGTCGAGATCGCCGTATATATATGCAGTCACAACATCCATTAGCTGCATATCTAGGCCTTCCTTTGCTGTTAAGCTTATCATGAATCTGAAAGTGATCGCATCCATGACCGGGGAGTATGTTTCGTCATAGTCAATACCCGGTCTTTGGAAAAATCCTTGTGCTACAAGTCTAGCTTTGTAGCGTGCGATCTCATTATTTTCATTTCTTTTTATTACGAATACTCATTTGTATCCCACAAGTTTGACACCGGTAGGTGTCTGGACTATTTGCCCAAAGACTTTGCGTTTCTGAAGCGAGTCCAGCTCGGCTTCTATTGCCTGATTCCACTTTGGCCAGTCATTTCTACGTTTGCATTCAGCAACGGAATGTGGATCATGATCATCGTCGCTTCCGGTGACGTGAATGGCAATGTGAAACGCGAAGTCATCGTCGACAACTGTACTCTTTCTGTCCAATACCTCCCCTGTACGTACATAATTCAGTGATATTTCAGTTTCTCCCGGCAGTTCCTCAGCAGTGGATTCCGGGAGGGGAGAGGGTATGGACACGAGCTCGTTTCTCTGTGGGGGTATCGTCCCTAGGTCTCTGGATATTTTTCTTTTTCTTGGATTTTTATCCTTGGAGCCTGGTGGTCTGCCTCTTTTCTGTTGAGGTGCAGCCACTTCTGCTGCTGGTGGATTGCATCCATCCTTTGGGATGTCAATCCTAGCTAGAGTATTTGCAGCAGGGATGTGTGATCTGACAATCTTCTGGTTGTCAGTAAACGAGTCTGGTAATCTATGAACTATGTTCTGGATGTGTAATATCTTCATGATCTCATCATCACATTGTTTTGTTACCGGATCGTAGTGGGTCAGACTTTTTGTATCCCACGTTAACATTTGCTTTGCGCTAGACTTTTCAATGTCTAGGCCCATTTTGGGGAAATAAGTCTCAACAAAGTCACAGTCTTCAAGACGTGCCTTAAAAGCGTCCCCCGTTTGGGGTTCTAGGTATCTTATAATAGAGGGTGAGTCAAACCCTACCTAAATACCTAGGCGACGTTGAGGGCCCATCTTGGTCCTCTGGGGTGGTGCAATGGGGATATAAACGGTGCAGCCGAAGATTCTCAAGTGAGAAATGTTCGACGGCGTTTTATATGCAAGTTGCATTGGAGATAGACTCTGACCTCCCGAGGGTCTTATTCTTATTAATGATGCGGCATGCAAGATTGCATGTCCCCATGCATCCACCGGCAACTGTGATTTCATTAGCAATGGACGTGCAATCCATTGGAGTCTTTTAATTAGCGACTCAGCTAACCCGTTCTGGGTGTGAACATGCGACACCGGATGTTCAATCTCTATTCCCATTGCCTGGCAATATTCTTGAAATGACTGAGAGGTAAATTCCCCTGCATTATCCAGACGTATTTTCTTAATTTGGCTGTCTGGAAAATGCGCCCGCAACTTTATTATTTGTGCCAAGAGCTTTGGAAAAGCTAAGTTGCAGGTTGAAAGTAGACACACATACGAGTATTTCGAAGATGCATCAATCAGTACCATAAAGTATCGAAAGGGCCCATTAGGGGGTGGATGGGTCCACATATGTCTCCGTGTATTCTTTCGAGGAAGCTAGGAGACTCGATATCCACTTTGAGTGGTGATGGCCTTGTTATTAATTTACCCTTGAAGCAGGGTACACAAGGGAATTCTCCCTTCTGAAAAATCTTCTTGTTCTTCAGGTTATGCCCGTGGGATTGTGATAAGATGCGATGCATCATCACAGATCCGGGGTGGCCAAGTCTATCGTGCCAAAGTAAGAATTTGGCTGATGTCAGGCACTTCAGGTGCTCCGTCAGGTTTGCTTCCTCTCTCCAAATTTTTGTATGGTAGAGGCCCGATGATAGGCTCTCAAAACGTTCAAGTATGGTTTAACTCCATTTTCTTGAGACATTACATACAGTAATTCATTTTCTTTTACATTTGTTGTTTCCAAGTGGAGTCCGTTCAGACGGATATCCTTGAAACTTAGTAAGTTTCGCTTGGAATTCGGAGAGTAAAGTGCATCTTTAATTTTTATTTCTGTTCCTTTGGAGAGCAATAAGGTTGCATTCCAGAACCTTCAATTATATCCGATGGCCCTAAAATATATTTACAAGGTTCTTATACGGAATAATGCTATGGAAATAGCATTTGTGCTGAAGGATCGTATGTGTCGAAGCACTGTCTACCAAGCAGTCATGAGAGCATCCCATCTAAAAAGATGAGTAAACATTTGCATTCAGAAAAACTAAATTTTATTCAACAGAAGTCAAATTACATAAAAGCTCTCATAAAATAGATTGTTCTTAAAATAAAATGCTGAAATGCTAAGATAAATGAAGCTGGCTAATCAAGCATATCATCTGACTCGAAGTCTTTTGCTGTGAACTTGACGGCATTGTTCGCAGCCACCAGGTTTGATTCAGTATTCTTTTTCTTGCTTTGTTTATAAAGCTCCTGGAGATGCACTGGGGCCATGCACACTCTGGACCAGTGGCCTTTCATGCCACAGCTGTGGCACTGGTCTTCACAATCCCTCTTGGGTTGGGGTGCATCATTTTTCTTGTTGTCATTTCTGCACCAGGTGAACTTGCACTTCCCTTCATTCTTTCGCTGCTGATGTGCTTGGCCCTTGGCTTTTTTCTGTTGTCCCCCCTTTCTGTGGTCTTCTATTCTTTTATTATCTCTCTTCTTTTTGAAGGAAGAGGAATGGTGAGCTTCTGGTAGATGGGCAGTGCCAGGAGGGCACATATTGTGAGTGGCGAGAAGAAGCTCTCTGTTTTGCTCGGCCATGAGTAAACATGACAACAGCTCTGGATACTTGGCAAACTTGCGTTCACAGTGTTGATGCATGAGTATCACATCTTTTTCATGGAAAGACGTATACGTCTTTTCTAGCATGCGATCTTCTGAGACTTTCTCACCACACAACTTCAGGCATGAGGTGATGCTAAAAAGTGCTAAGTTGTACTCAGCAATGGACTTTAAGTCTTGCAGTCTCATGTTCTCCCACTCATATCGTGCCCTTCGGAGTATAACATCTTTCTGATGTTTATACCTGTCCTCAAGGGCAGTCCACATCTCAAGTGGATCTTCGACCGAAAGGTATTCAGCCTTTAGGGTCTTGTCCACATGGCGGCGAATATAGATGATGGCTTGTGCCTTCTCTATATCGCTAACGTTTTCTTTTTCTGACACAGCAGCAATGAGGGACTTTGCTCGCAGGTGAAACTTTACATCTAGCTGCCAGCTTAGATAGTTTCTACCTGATGCATCCAGTACTTCGAAATCAACGCTTGCAATTTTAGCCATTTATCTAGTAGAGCACTGTAACGACTGGGTTTCTTGTATCTGGATTATTATATTATATATATATATATATATATATATATATATGTTTTGGTGGATTTTCTCCTCGTGTGTGGTTTTCGTCTCCGTAGCTTTCGTTTCCGATCGTTTCGTCGTGATTTTCTAGCTTCTTCTTTAGAATCGTCGATTTTGGAGTAAGTCATTCGTGACGGGCTTCATATCGGTCATATCTTATTGTTAGATCAAGCCTAGGAGTCTTAGGAATCGATCCCGGAGCTTCGCGCTCCATTTCGGAACTTTTGGTGCACGTTAGCCGGTACAAGAAGGGGCACCGACCGACTAGATGACGATCCAGTCGGTCGGCAAACCTTCATGGACCGACTAGTGGGCTTTGTAAATTATTAAGGAGTTACTGTTTATCATTAGTCGGTCTAAGAACATTGGTCGACCGACTAGGTTGCAAACTAGTCGGTCAGTAATCGTTCTTTAACCGACTAGCTCTATGATCATTTTTGACACCAAGTACTATTCATTCTTAGTCGGTCTAAGAACGTTCATCGACCGACTAGATGACAAACTAGTCGGTCGTGTAGTGCCTTGGGAAGCCACTGCACATGTACTAGAGGGGGGGTGAATAGTACTTTTAAAATAACGAGGAGTGTTATAACTAATTATCGTGCAATTAACAAACAACAATGCGGAATAACAACAATCAAGAAATAATGCAAACGCAAACAAAATGGTTTAATGGGTTCGGATCCACCCAAGTCTCCCCGACTTGTTCCCGGTGATCCTACGTCCCAACCACCCGGATCCCTTCCGGATACTTGAGTTAGAAAACCTCTAACCCAAGATTTCCAATATGACCACTTGCGAAAACCTCACAAGTGCAATCGACCTACAATCGATGACCGTGAATCCCACAACCCGGGATCACGTAAAACCTCTCACAACCGAGAGTATACAATTCAAATATAACTGAAATGAAATGCTTACCAACAAAATACCTATGTGTAACGACTGCTTTTCTTGTATCTGATTATAATATAATATAATATGTGTTTTGGTGGATTTTCTCCTCTTGTGTGGTTTTCGTCTCCGTAGATTTCATTTTCGATCGATTCGTCGTATTTTCTCGCTTCTTCCTTAGGATCGTCGATTTCGAAGTGTGTCACTCGTGACGGACTTCATAACGGTCGTATCTAACTGTTAGATCAAGCCTAGGAGTCTTAGGAATCGATCCCGGGGCCCCGCGCTCCGTATCGGTACTTTCTGTGCTCATTAGCCGGTGTAAGAAGGGCCACCGACCGACTAGATGACGATCCAGTCGGTCGGCAATCCTTCTTGGACCGACTAGTTAGCTTTCTAAATTTCTCAGGAGTTACTGTTTATCGTTAGTCGGTCTAAGAACGTTGGTTGACCGACTAGGTTGCAAACTAGTCGGTCAGCAATGCTTCTTGAACCGACTAACTCATCAAATTATTTTTGTATCAGTTATTGTTTACTCTTAGTCGGTCTAAGAACGTTCATCGACCGACTAGATGCCAAACTAGTCGGTCAGTACTTGTTCATGGACCGACTAACTCTAGAATCCTACTTTCGTTCAGGAGTTACTGTTTGCACTTAGTCGGTCTGTGTTGGTCGACCGACCGACTAGTTGCCAAACTAGTCGGTCAGTGGTTGCTCTTTGACCGACTAACCAGTGTTAAAACCCTAATTTCTGGGCAGCCGCCAGCCTAGCCTATTTAAACCCAACCCATTCGACTTCTTCTTCTCCAACACGACCCAAAACCCTAAAAACTTCCCCCTTCAGCCCCCATCTTCCTCCAAGCTCCATTTCTCCATTCCAAGCCCTTGAATCATCATCCAATCCAACCATTCACTCCATCCACCTCTCATCTTCCCCAAATCTCCATCAAAACCCATCAAAATCCCCAAATCCCCCAAAACCCTAGTTTCCCCAAACTTCTCCAATCTTTTCCAGATCTGATCCTAGGGTTCCCCGGAGTGTTCCTTCCGTCTCCTCTTGGTAAGAAATCGATTCCTCTATGTTTTCATAGTCTATTAGTATTTTTATGAAACCCTAATTAATTTCAAGTGTTTGGTGCTTGTTTCCCCCATAACAGCGATTTCCCCCGTAGATAGCATCCGTGTGACGAAGTGATCGTAAATCCCCGGTGTTAGGCAAGTGAAACTTGCATCTCTTGATTTGGACCATGTCTTAGGCCATTTACCTTGCTTTAGCGTAAAAGAGACTAGACGGTGAAAGGATAGCCGTTTAGACGCCTTTGACCTAGCTTGACAACGAAGCTTGGTCCGTCACCCTCATCATGCTTGTATGTCACGTTTAATTTCCCTAAACGGTACGCGTATTAACTGTTCATGTCATCCATGCATCCTTAACTGTTATTGCATTTTAACTGCCATGTTTAATTTAAATAAACGGTACGCGAATATGTTCATGTCATCGCATTTCGCCTGTCACGTTTAATTTAATTAACGGTATGCGAATTATCTGCTCATGTCATTGCATGCTTGAATACTCATCGTGATTGTGTAGCATCGCTACATACTAGTGTTACTTGTTCCGGCTAGGTGCACCCCTACGCCACACTTATCAAATACACTTTCTGGCTCGTGTTCCAGAAGACGAGCTCATCACAGCCTGCGGGCAATAGGGCACTCATTGAGTGATCCCTTGTACTTGATACTTGAACACAGCCTGCGGGCAATAGGGCACTCGTTGAGTGATCCCTTGTACTTGTACTTGTTACTTGACATTACATGTCACAACAACCCCTTGCCACTTGTACTATACTTTACCTTACTTGTTACTTTACACTACATGTCACCCCTACTACTTGATACTTGCCACGTGTACTCTCCTTTACCTCACTTGTTACCACCGTACTTTACTTGCCATGCACCATGATTTAATTGCTAGGTTGCTAGTTTACCATTATTCCCGTTTCCTTGCACAAGTCTTTCGACTTGCTGACATGTGCCCCTTTTCTCTTTTGGGTGACACATGTTAGAGCCCGAGCCTGAGTTACTAGTTGAGGACGAGGTGTTTGCTGACGCCGAGCCCGTGCTTGTGTTTGACGGGGAGTACGTGGACACTGGGGACCAGTCCTAGTGTCCTCGTTGTGTTTTACTTTTATTAGACAAGTTGTTTTGTTATCGGTGCGTAGCACCCATACTTGTTGTTGTTGCAGTTTTTGTTGGCCTTGTTCTGGGCCTTTAGACTCTTTTCTTTTAGCCTGGTGGCTTTTCTGGATGTTGGACTTTTGTTGATGTTGGACAATTTGTGAGATGTGGAATTTTATTTTAGTCTCTCCTTGTGTTATTATTGTTATTCTGTTGTGGTTACAGGGACCTGTTTATGTATTGTGGACGCTTATCGGGTTTGGGGCTTCACAGCTCCACTCCCGTGCGGACCTTTTCACGTCTCGCCTCCATTTCAGGGAAGCGGGTCGTGACAGGTTTTAGTGGTGGCCCATGCAGGTCCTTCTGTAACTGCGATTCTTGGAATGGCGATAATAATATTTGAATGTCCAACAAATTAAGTTCGACGTCCGAGTCATAAGCTATGAGTCTAATCTGATTCGTTTTCTGTGTCACTAGATGGCAGGAAGACGATTCACCCGTGGTGGTGGTAGTGGTGCGCTCCCTCATGATGAGGAGCCTGAGCGGGAACCCACCAGCGGTGAGATGATGCGGATGATGATCCAGATGATGCAAGTGCAGCAGGGCGTGCTTCTGCAAGTCCAGAATGCTCCACCGGCTCGAGCTGCCCGGGCTCTTCCGGATGCCCCTCGCTCTGAGCCAGGAGCGAAGCAATTTCGGGAGCTGGGTCCCGCATATTTTGATGGTTCTGAGGGTCCTCTGGCTGCCGACGAGTGGATAAGGAACATTGAGGATAACTTGGCAATGGCGAAGATTAACCCGGCTGGATGGGTTGATCTGGCTAAGAGGCAGCTGAAGGATAACGCCAGGAATTGGTGGGATGCTGAAGAGAAGATGCTGGTGGAGCCGATCGTCTGGGCTACCTTCAAGTCCAGATTTGATGGAGAGTTCTTCCCGAAGGCTGCTAGACAGGTGATGCTGCAGCGCTTCATAGATCTGAAGCAGGGGAGCTTGTCGGTGGATCAGTACCACCAGGAGTTCACGAGGCTCAGTCGGTTTGCACCTAAGATGGTGCAGGATGCCGATGAGAAAGCTCAGCGATTTCTTCAGGGACTTGCCTTGGAGCTTCAGAGCTTTGTGACCTCTTCTGACTTGGAGACATATCAGAAGGTTCTGATTGCTGCGAGGCGGCAAGAGTTAAATTTGAATCAGAGGAAGGGACATGTTTCTGGAGCTGGGAAGAGGCCTATGGAGCAGGCCAGGGCGGTGGTTAGGCCTGGTTTCAAGCCTAGTCATCCGGTGCAGTTCAAGAGGCCAGGAGGGCCTATTCTGAAGACTTGCCATTTCTGTGGCAAGACTGGACACCTCAGGGATCAGTGTAGGAGGTTTCTAGGGCAGTACATTGTCTGCGGAGATCCTGCCCACACCATCCGGGAGTGTCCGAAGTCGAGGCAGCCTTGGCGGGCTCCTATTGCAGCACAGCCGTTGCAGCAGCGAGCTCCTGTGCCCGTTGGACGTGGAGCGCCCCTTGTTCCACAGAGACAGGCCTTTCGGCAGGCTGTTCTGCCGAGAGGACAGGCCTTTCTGATGACTGAGGAGGAGAGCATGGCCGTGGATGAAGTTATTGCAGGTAACGCTCATTCTAGCTATTTATCTTCCTTAGTTAGTTTGATTTTGATTATATTGGGTGCTTGCTCATGATTGTTTGCTAGACTAGGATTTGATTGTTAATTGCTTGTTAGGTGTGGTTTTGGTTTGCATGTTCCCTGCGCGAGTCCTCTTTGACTCTGGTGCATCGATGTGCATTTTGGCCCGGAGCTTCGTGGAGAAGCATTCCTTGTCGACGTCCTCTCTTCCTAAGAGTTGGAATATCGTCACAGGGAACGGTGTAGTCTCGGTGCATCGTGGGTGCAATTCTTGCCCGTTGGTGGTTTGTGGACGTGAGCTTTGTGCTGATTTCATTGTCCACGACATCATCAACTATGATGCAGTTCTTGGGATGGATTGGCTTGCGAGCTTCTATGCTACGATCGACTGCAGGAGGAAGAAGGTGGTGTTCGAGATCCCCGGACATCCAGTGTTTGAGTTCAGTCGTGGTAGCAGTTCGCTTGGTCCTGTCAGATTTCGGGCCAGGCCGGTGGAGGCTGTGGCTATGCAGATGGAGCTGGAGTGGCCAGCTGTGGTGCGAGATTTTGGCGACGTCTTCCCCGAGGAGATGTCTGGTTTGCCGCCTGATCGAGCTTTGGAATTTTCTATCGATCTTGTTCCAGGTGCGCAGCCAATTTCGAAGGCGCCGTATCGTATGGCACCTGCAGAATTGGAGGAGTTGCGGAAGCAGTTGGATGAGCTGTTGCTGAAGGGTTATATTAATCCTAGTGTGTCTCCGTGGGGAGCACCGGTGTTGTTGGTTAAGAAGAAGGATGGTTCGCGTCGCATGTGCGTGGACTATCGGGAGTTGAATGCGGTAACTATTAAGAATAAATACCCATTGCCTCGCATCGATGATATTTTTGATCAGCTTGGAGGTTCGAGGGTGTTTTCAAAGTTGGATCTGAGGAGTGGTTACCATCAGTTGAAGGTGAAGAAGGGAGATGTTCCGAAGACAGCGTTCAGGACGAAGTATGGACACTATGAGTTCGTGGTTATGCCTTTCGGCGTAACTAACGCGCCCGCAGTTTTCATGAATCTGATGAACCTGATTTTCTACGACTTTTTGGATAAGTTTGTCGTTATCTTTATTGACGACATTCTGATCTATTCGAAGTCGGAGGAAGAGCATGCCTCGCACTTAAGGACGGTGTTGGAGATTTTGAGGAAGCATCGGTTGTATGCTAAGTTTTCGAAGTGCAAGTTTTGGCTGGATCGAGTTGCTTTTCTCGGGCATGTGGTGACTGGAGATGGTATTTCAGTGGATCCCGAGAAGATTCGGGCCATCAGGGAGTGGCCTGTTCCGTCGTCGGCGTCTGAGATTCGGAGTTTTCTTGGACTTGCTGGTTATTATCGGCGATTCATCAAGGACTTTTCTCGTATTGCTGAGCCGATGACCAGGTTGACGCGTAAGGATGTTGCTTATGTTTGGTCGGGTGATTGTGAGGGTGCTTTTGGTGTTCTGAAGGAAAGGTTGACGACTGCCCCTATTCTTGTCGTGCCTGATCGCAGCGGTGGATTTGAGATCTTTTGCGATGCTTCTGGCAAGGGTCTCGGTTGTGTGTTGCATCAGCATGGGCATGTTGTGGCGTATGCGGCTCGTCAGCTTAAGGTTCATGAGAAGAATTATCCGACGCATGATTTAGAGTTGGCTGCCGTTGTGTTTGCTCTTAAGATTTGGAGGCACTTCTTGCTGAGTGAGAAAGTGAAGATTTTCACCGATCACAAAAGCTTGAAGTACATTTTCACTCAAAAGGAGCTCAACATGCGACAGCGTCGATGGTTGGAGCTTATGGCGGATTATGATATTGATTTGCAGTATCACCCTGGCAAGGTGAATGTGGTTCCGGATGCTTTGAGTAGGCTTCCAGCGGTGATGATTTTGACCTCGCAGTGGAGATTGCAGCAGGATTTTTGCGAGTCTGGTGTGGAGATTGTTCTCCCTGGAGAGGCTTCGTCGTTGATGTACATACAGGTACAGTCGACGATCGTGGATCGGATTAAGGCTGGCCAGGCTGAGGATCCGAAGCTGGTGAGGATTCGGGAGCAGGTGGAAGCCGGTCTGCGGACTGACTTTTTGATTCATGAGGATGGCTCGCTGAGGTTCGGAGCCAGGTTGTGTGTGCCCGCTGGGGATATCAGAGAGGAGTTGATGGTGGAGGCACACAGTTCGCCGTATTCTGTGCATCCTGGTGGCACCAAGATGTACCAGGATCTTCGTCTGAATTATTGGTGTCATGGTATGAAGAGGAGCGTGGCTCGGAGTGTAGCCAAGTGCTTGGTTTGCCAGCAAGTGAAGGCAGAGCATCAGCGTTCGGCCGGGTTGCTACAACCGCTTCCGATTCCGGAGTGGAAGTGGCAGCACATCACTATGGATTTCGTGACTGGACTACCTCGGAGTCCGAAGCAGAATGACGCGATTTGGGTGATCGTAGATCGATTGACCAAATCTGCGCACTTTATTCCGTTCCGAGTGGGACAGTCCACTGAGGCGCTAGCAAGGAGATATATGGAGGTAAAATTCTTTTACTCTCCGTTTTATTTCCTTTTCCTAGTTTGGATAGTGATGTATCGTGAATCGTGCAGGAAGTTGTGCGACTTCATGGAGTCCCCGTGAGTATCGTGTCTGACAGAGACACGAGGCTCACATCTCAGTTCTGGCAGAGTTTGCAGAAGAGCTTGGATACGCGTCTGAGTTTCAGCACGGCGTACCATCCGCAGACGGATGGCCAGTCTGAGAGGACAATTCAGATTTTGGAAGACATGCTGAGGGCGTGCATGTTGGATTTCAAGGGTTCGTGGGAGGACCATCTACACTTGGTGGATTTTCCTACAACAACAGCTTCCAGGCGAGTATTGGCATGGCGCCTTTCGCCGCTCTTTATGGGAGGAAGTGTCGATCGCCATTGAGTTGGGATGACATTGGTGATCGGGAGTTGTTGGGACCTGAGATGATCGTGGAGGCCGTGGATATCGTCAGGAATATTCGGGAGAGGTTGAGAATTGCTCAGGACCGTTTTAAGCATTGGGCGGATGCTAAACGTCGTCCTTTGGAGTTTCAGCCGGGCGACCATGTGTTCTTGAAGATTTCCCCGAATCGTGGTGTGATTCGTTTCGGGAAGCGTGGAAAGTTGAGCCCGCGATACATTGGACCATTTGACGTTTTGGAGAGGGTTGGCGAGGTAGCTTATCGCTTGGCCTTGCCGCCATCTTTGGAAGGAGTTCACAATGTTTTCCATGTGTTGCAGCTTCGTCGATACATTAGCGATCCGTCTCATGCGGTGGATTTTTCAGAGATTACCGTTCGCCCCAATATGACGTATGACCAGCATCCAGTGCAGATTCTGGACAGGCGTCAGAAATCGCTTCGGAACAAGATTGTCAATCTTGTGAGGGTGATGTGGCGACACGGTTCACCTGGAGAGTCTACTTGGGAGAATGAGGATGAGATGCGAGAGCGTTTCCCACTTTTGTTTCCGGACTCGTGAGTTTTTGGAAATTCCAAGGACGGAATTTTTCTTAAGTTGGGGAGGATGTAACGACTGCTTTTCTTGTATCTGATTATAATATAATATAATATGTGTTTTGGTGTATTTTCTCCTCTTGTGTGGTTTTCGTCTCCGTAGATTTCATTTTCGATCGATTCGTCGTATTTTCTCGCTTCTTCCTTAGGATCGTCGATTTCGAAGTGTGTCACTCGTGACGGACTTCATAACGGTCGTATCTAACTGTTAGATCAAGCCTAGGAGTCTTAGGAATCGATCCTGGGGCCCCGCGCTCCGTATCGGTACTTTCTGTGCTCATTAGCCGGTGTAAGAAGGGCCACCGACCGACTAGATGACGATCCAGTCGGTCGGCAATCCTTCTTGGACCGACTAGTTAGCTTTCTAAATTTCTCAGGAGTTACTGTTTATCGTTAGTCGGTCTAAGAACGTTGGTTGACCGACTAGGTTGCAAACTAGTCGGTCAGCAATGCTTCTTGAACCGACTAACTCATCAAATTATTTTTGTATCAGTTACTGTTTACTCTTAGTCGGTCTAAGAACGTTCATCGACCGACTAGATGCCAAACTAGTCGGTCAGTACTCGTTCATGGACCGACTAACTCTAGAATCCTACTTTCGTTCAGGAGTTACTGTTTGCACTTAGTCGGTCTGTGTTGGTCGACCGACCGACTAGTTGCCAAACTAGTCGGTCAGTGGTTGCTCTTTGACCGACTAACCAGTGTTAAAACCCTAATTTCTGGGCAGCCGCCAGCCTAGCCTATTTAAACCCAACCCATTCGACTTCTTCTTCTCCAACACGACCCAAAACCCTAAAAACTTCCCCCTTCAGCCCCCATCTTCCTCCAAGCTCCATTTCTCCATTCCAAGCCCTTGAATCATCATCCAATCCAACCATTCACTCCATCCACCTCTCATCTTCCCCAAATCTCCATCAAAACCCATCAAAATCCCCAAATCCCCCAAAACCCTAGTTTCCCCAAACTTCTCCAATCTTTTCCAGATCTGATTCTAGGGTTCCCCGGAGTGTTCCTTCCGTCTCCTCTTGGTAAGAAATCGATTCCTCTATGTTTTCATAGTCTATTAGTATTTTTATGAAACCCTAATTAATTTCAAGTGTTTGGTGCTTGTTTCCCCCATAACAGTGATTTCCCCCGTAGATAGCATCCGTGTGACGAAGTGATCGTAAATCCCCGGTGTTAGGCAAGTGAAACTTGCATCTCTTGATTTGGACCATGTCTTAGGCCATTTACCTTGCTTTAGCGTAAAAGAGACTAGACGGTGAAAGGATAGCCGTTTAGACGCCTTTGACCTAGCTTAACAACGAAGCTTGGTCCGTCACCCTCATCATGCTTGTATGTCACGTTTAATTTCCCTAAACGGTACGCGTATTAACTGTTCATGTCATCCATGCATCCTTAACTGTTATTGCATTTTAACTGCCATGTTTAATTTAAATAAACGGTACGCGAATATGTTCATGTCATCGCATTTCGCCTGTCACGTTTAATTTAATTAACGGTATGCGAATTATCTGCTCATGTCATTGCATGCTTGAATACTCATCGTGATTGCGTAGCATCGCTACATACTAGTGTTACTTGTTCTGGCTAGGTGCACCCCTACGCCACACTTATCAAATACACTTTCTGGCTCGTGTTCCAGAAGACGAGCTCATCACAGCCTGCGGGCAATAGGGCACTCGTTGAGTGATCCCTTGTACTTGATACTTGAACACAGCCTGCGGGCAATAGGGCACTCGTTGAGTGATCCCTTGTACTTGTACTTGTTACTTGACATTACATGTCACAACAACCCCTTGCCACTTGTACTATACTTTACATTACTTGTTACTTTACACTACATGTCACCCCTACTACTTGATACTTGCCACGTGTACTCTCCTTTACCTCACTTGTTACCACCGTACTTTACTTGCCATGCACCATGATTTAATTGCTAGGTTGCTAGTTTACCATTATTCCCGTTTCCTTGCACAAGTCTTTCGACTTGCTGACATGTGCCCCTTTTCTCTTTTGGGTGACACATGTTAGAGCCCGAGCCTGAGTTACTAGTTGAGGACGAGGTGTTTGCTGACGCCGAGCCCGTGCTTGTGTTTGACGGGGAGTACGTGGACACTGGGGACCAGTCCTAGTGTCCTCGTTGTGTTTTACTTTTATTAGACAAGTTGTTTTGTTATCGGTGCGTAGCACCCATACTTGTTGTTGTTGCAGTTTTTGTTGGCCTTGTTCTGGGCCTTTAAACTCTTTTCTTTTAGCCTGGTGGCTTTTCTGGATGTTGGACTTTTGTTGATGTTGGACAATTTGTGAGATGTGGAATTTTATTTCAGTCTCTCCTTGTGTTATTATTGTTATTCTGTTGTGGTTACAGGGACCTGTTTATGTATTGTGGATGCTTATCGGGTTTGGGGCTTCACAGCTCCACTCCCGTGCGGACCTTTTCACGTCTCGCCTCCATTTCAGGGAAGCGGGTCGTGACACTATGCCTTGAGATTTCTTACCAAATTAGGGCAAAGAGGATTTTGATGGAGGAAGAGTCACCAAACCCTAGCTTCGAGAAGATGACCAGCAATGGAAGCCTAGGGATGAGATGGATGACCTAGAATCAAGCCCTTGGCTTGGAAGGCTCACAATCAATGAATCTCTTTTGAGGAATAAGAGTGAGGGAGAGATTCTTGAGAATGGGAGAGCTTGAAGATGAGAGTTGAAAGCTTCTCTTTGAATCAATAGAACTCTGGAAATAGCAGCCTTAGATCCTATGAAATAACCCCTCCAGGTATTTAAAGGATCAAGGGAAAAGAGAGAGAGAAACATCGCTTTCAAATCTCCAACGGAACTAAATCTGAAGCAGACTAGTCGGTCAAAGAACAACCACTGACCGACTAGTTCATCAACTAGTCGGTCGGTGAAACAACATGAACCGACTAAGAGGTGAACAGTGAACAGATTGAATTTCAGACCTAGAAATCTAGTCGATCCAAGAAGACTGTCTGACCGACTAGTTTCACAACTAGTCGGTCGGTCAGTGAACTTAGACCGACTAAGAGGCAAAAACAAATAGTCTGAATACAAATTGAGTTAGTCGGTCCAAGAACAAATGTTGACCAACTAGATTATCAACTAGTCGGTCACCAAACGTTCTCAGACCGACTAATGATAAACAGTAGCTCAGGAGAAAATTGGCATGTACAGTAAAGCTCAACTAGTCAGTCAAAGAAGCATCACTGACCGACTAGTTCACAAACTAGTCGGTCGGTGAGTCAACGTAGACCGACTAACTGTAAACAGTAAAGAGCTTAGAATAGAGAAGGCAAACTAGTCGGTCCAAGAAGCTTTGCCGACTGACTAGATCACCATCTAGTCGGTTGGTTCTTCTTCTTGAACCAACTAACATGCACTAGAAGTCTGAATCGAAGCGCGATGCTTCGGGGAAGTTAGAATGGACTTCTACTAAGATCCTAGAGCTAAGATATGAGCGTTATGAAGATAGAAATGTAAGAATTACTCAAGGCTTAACATTCTATAAATCGAAGCTAAAATACTATGAATAAAACCTTAAGGAACGGTCTTCGAAAGCTTCGATCAAATCTTCATGACGTCCAAAAAAGGTCCAAAAGCTTCAACGAAGCTTTAGGCATTGAATGCGAGCTTTGAGAAGTCTTAAGATGTCTCTTTGAGTGTTCTCGTGAATTTGGCGACGATCTCCATAACTGCGCTCACAAATTGTTAGTTCATGATATATTTATGTTTGCTTATCATCCAAAACCAAATCCGGGGAGTCCAATACTCAACATTCTCCCCCTTTTTGGTGATGACAAACCAACATAAATAATAATCAAAAATAATGAACTAAATGGAATATACTTACTCCCCCTGTATTGATGACACATTAGTTCCATATGAAATAATAAGCACATACATCAAGCAAACGAGGAAAGTAAAAATTCAAATCCAATATTTTAAATTTAGGATTTGAAATCCATTTTTATATCTTAACTCCCCCTGAATCTAACATATCAAATTAGATTCATGGTAAATTATCATTTAGCACATGCCATTATTATATCTCTCCCCCTTTGGCATAATCCAAAAAAGAGCGGGAGGAAGCCAATGACAATAAATCATGGCCAAATAATTCATTAAGCATGGGAGTCTAAGAATACGACCACGTTTCATATGACACCAAAATAAAATTCGAATAAAAATCAAAGCGTGTCAATGAGACCATAGTCGAAAATAGAAAACTTAAATCATCAAAATATCAAATGTAAATTCACTTATTGATGAAATGAATTTACTCTCCAATATCAACATTTATAGCTATTTTAGTGCATGGAAAACAATTCTATGTTTTCATACAACTAAAGCTATTGAATCAAAATAAATCGTCGAGCGACGAAATCAATATCAGAGACATACATAAAATGTGCACAAAGGAATGAACCATCAGAAGAGTGGTGCACATCATAGAATATCAAATGTCACAATATCGATCGAAAATGAACATAAAGTAAAAGCACATCAAAACTAAGTGAAGTGTGCGATGAGAAGTGACAAGGTGATAAAAGCAATACGAAAATCATCATAATAACTTTTAAAACATGTCATGCCAAAAATAGATATGAATTTCAAAGCATTTATGACATTCACAATTCTATCATGCTAGGAGAACCAAAATGATACCAATGTAAAGAAATAGATTCTAACCAAGCATGCATTCAACCCTCATGGATACCAAATGTAATATCATACTTACAACATTAAGCTCCCCCTACATTGGTGCATTACCTAAGCACCATCAACTCCGTTTGAATGAAAGTCTTCGCAAATCGAGGAGTTGGTAGGGTTGGTATCCCACGGTGGATTGAACCTAGAAAACTTCATTTTGGTATCCAAAAACCCTTTTGGATCC
The DNA here is from genome assembly GCA_030789695.1 of Scilla litardierei. Classification (NCBI taxonomy): domain Eukaryota; kingdom Viridiplantae; phylum Streptophyta; class Magnoliopsida; order Asparagales; family Asparagaceae; genus Scilla; species Scilla litardierei. The sequence continues at coordinate 114,011,092 of CM061136.1, forward strand.
AATGGGTTAGACAACAAATTTGAAATACGAAATTAAAATAATTGTAACCCATGAGTTAATGTAATCAAAATCAATTTTATAATCAAATGCCTTGGTACCCATAACATGATCATAAACTCATGGTACCAAGCATTGAAGAGTTAAAGGAACTAACCCTTCGGAAACCAAGTCCAAAAGGAACTTGACTTTCCAACATAATCATCATTCAGAATAACATCATTAATATAGGATTGCACATAAACATTCATATCATGATTGCTAGTGTTCTTGGGACCCCAAATAGTGTAAATTTTGGGAATCCTCTTCCTAGTGGTTGCATGCACAAAAGGTTGATTTCTACGTGGTGCATGTGGCCTAGGAGCATGGGATCTAGCAATAGTATGATGATGTGTGTATGCATGAGGATGATTATGAGAGTAGGCATGCACATGTGGATGAGATGTTTGAACATAAGCACTAGGATGTGCATGAGCATGATTACGTGCATGTGGGTGTCTCATATGAGTGTTTGCACGTGCTCGTGGGTGCGGAGCATAAAAATCATTATTTGCATGCACCGGTGGAGTAGGATGTGTGTTCCTACGTGGCATAGCATGTGAGTACAAAAATGCATGACCCCTCTTTGGAGGTCTACCCAAAGTGGGTTTCTTTCCAATCGGGGGTGTGTACGAAGTGGAAGCACTATTGGTAGGAGAACTACCAATGGGGTGTTTGCTCCCACTCGTCGAGGCATCGGATGTCGGCCTAACAAAGGTGGTAGGCGATTTGGATGAGTCTCCCATCTTATACCCCAAGCCAATGTGGTGGTTGGCCGGAAGTAAGTCATTTAGGATATTATCCAAATGGCCCTTACCTTTATTGAAATCATTGATACGGCCTAACGTGCACTCATACTTCTCTTTGAGAGAATGCAAAGAAGCATCCAAAGTGGATACTTGCGATGTGAGTGCATAAACACGTGATTTGAGATTCTTATTCTCAATACTCAAAGTTGAGTTTTGAGACGTCAAATCTGCTATCACATGTTCATCCGAATCCTCAACAAGAACATGCTCAGGTTGAGATTTGAGGGACTTCACCTCATTTCTCAACAAGCCATTATGAGTAAGCAAACTTGCTTTCTCATTGGCGAGTGTCTCAACAATGGTGTCATTGTTGGTGATGGTAGACTTAGGAGAGGTTTGGAGGCTAACAAGTTCATCTTTGGTCTTATTATATCTATCTACTAATTTAGTAAATTTAGACCAAATTTCTTGGTTTGCTAACCTCATTTCATCAATAGTAGGTTCTCCACTTTCATCCTCGCTACCATCCTCGCTTTCATCCTCGCTATCATCGAAGGAGGACTTTTGACCTTTTGCCTCATCATTAGCCATGAAGCAAACTTTTGCTTTCTCCACTCTTCCATCATCCGACTCTCCACTTGAGGAATCCTTTTCGGAGTCGGTGAATGTGCCAACAAGTCCTTTCTTGTACTTTCTCGACTTGTCGTACTTCGATGCTTTCCCTTTCTCCTTGTGTTTGTAGAGAGGACAATCCGGTTTGATGTGTCATGGCTTGTTGCATTTATAACACACGGGAGTAGAAGCATTAGTCGAACTAACTTTAGATTTATTCAAAGATATACCTTCTCGGAGGAATCGATCGAACTTCCTTGCCATACGGGCAATGGATTCCATGTCCAATTCGTCTTCCGATTCTTCATCATCGGTAGATGGAGCGGCCTTGAGGGCAATCGCCTTTTTCTTTGGCTCATCTTGCTTCAAATACGCTTTCATCTTTTCCTTCATTCGGATCTTACTATCCTTGCGTACCTCGTAAGACAACAAGGTACCCATTAGTTGTATGACGGTATATTTATTCATGTCGTTACCTTCCTCGATGGCGAAGGTACGCTTTTCCCAATATGATGGAAGACCGTCGATAATCTTCGCGACTTTCTCCTTTTGGGTATAGACCTTCCCAAGAGCTTCCAAGTCGTTTGATATATCCACGAAGCGAGCGTAATAATCCTTCATGGTTTCGCCCTGCTCCATATGAAACAACTCAAATTCTTTATTAGCAACGACGAGTTTAGAATCTTTTACCGTACTCGATCCTTCGTGCAATATGAGGAGTTGGTTCCATATTTGATATGCACTCTTACATGTGCATATCTTGTTGAAGTCCTCGGGCTCCAACGCATAATTCAAGGCATTCATTGCCTTGGCTTTGGCTACTTCCGCGGCGACCTCCGCGGGAGTCCACTTCACGAAATCTTCTTCGGAAGGCTCGACATACTCCATCATGGTGGCTCTCCATAGTGAAGCGCTCCGGAGGAAAATTTGCATCCGGCATTTCCAGTACCCATAGTTGGTACCGTTGAAGTGTGGAGGCCTGACTGAGGATAGTCCTTCCATAACTGAAGAAGCTCCATCGCGGTTCTTGAAGACGTTGTAGTCGTTGTTCGTCATAGCTTTGAACTTTGGCTATGTGTAGCTTTGAACCTTGGCTCTGATACCAATTGTAGTGCCCTGGGAAGCCACTGCACATGTACTAGAGGGGGGGTGAATAGTACTTTTAAAATAACGAGGAGTGTTATTCCTAATTATCGTGCAATTAACAAACAACAATGCGGAATAACAACAATCAAGAAATAATGCAAACGCAAACAAAATGGTTTAATGGGTTCGGATCCACCCAAGTCTCACCGACTTGTTCCCGGTGATCCTACGTCCCAACCACCCGGATCCCTTCCGGATACTTGAGTTAGAAAACCTCTAACCCAAGATTTCCAATATGACCACTTGCAAAAACCTCACAAGTGCAATCGACCTACAATCGATGACCGTGAATCCCATAACCCGGGATCACGTAAAACCTCTCACAACCGAGAGTATACAATTCAAATATAACTGAAATGAAATGCTTACCAACAAAATACCTATGCCTTGAGATTTCTTACCAAATTAGGGCAAAGAGGATTTTGATGGAGGAAGAGTCACCAAACCCTAGCTTCGAGAAGATGACCAGCAATGGAAGCCTAGGGATGAGATGGATGACCTAGAATCAAGCCCTTGGCTTGGAAGGCTCACAATCAATGAATCTCTTTTGAGGAATAAGAGTGAGGGAGAGATTCTTGAGAATGGGAGAGCTTGAAAATGAGAGTTGAAAGCTTCTCTTTGAATCAATAGAACTCTGGAAATAGCAGCCTTAGATCCTATGAAATAACCCCTCCAGGTATTTAAAGGATCAAGGAAAAAGAGAGAGAGAAACATCGCTTTCAAATCTCCAACGGAACTAAATCTGAAGCAGACTAGTCGGTCAAAGAACAACCACTGACCGACTAGTTCATCAACTAGTCGGTCGGTGAAACAACATGAACCGACTAAGAGGTGAACAGTGAACAGATTGAATTTCAGACCTAGAAATCTAGTCGATCCAAGAAGACTGTCTGACCGACTAGTTTCACAACTAGTCGGTCGGTCAGTGAACTTAGACCGATTAAGAGGCAAAAACAAATAGTCTGAATACAAATTGAGTTAGTCGGTCCAAGAACAAATGTTGACCGACTAGATTATCAACTAGTCGGTCACCAAACGTTCTTAGACCGACTAACGATAAACAGTAGCTCAGGAGAAAATTGGTATGTACAGTAAAGCTCAACTAGTCGGTCAAAGAAGCATCACTGACCGACTAGTTCACAAACTAGTCGGTCGGTGAGTCAACGTAGACCGACTAACTGTAAACAGTAAAGAGCTTAGAATAGAGAAGGCAAACTAGTCGGTCCAAGAAGCTTTGCCGACCGACTAGATCACCATCTAGTCGGTTGGTTCTTCTTCTTGAACCAACTAACATGCACTAGAAGTCCGAATCGAAGCGCGATGCTTCGGGGAAGTTAGAATGGACTTCTACTAAGATCCTAGAGCTAAGATATGAGCGTTATGAAGATAGAAATGTAAGAATTACTCAAGGCTTAACATTCTATAAATCGAAGCTAAAAGACTATGAATAAAACCTTAAGGAACGGTCTTCGAAAGCTTCGATCAAATCTTCATGACGTCCAAAAAAGGTCCAAAAGCTTCAACGAAGCTTTAGGCATTGAATGCGAGCTTTGAGAAGTCTTAAGATGTCGCTTTGAGTGTTCTCGTGAATTTGGCGACGATCTCCATAACTGCGCTCACAAATTGTTAGTTCATGCTATATTTATGTTTGCTCATCATCCAAAACCAAATCCGGGGAGTCCAATACTCAACAGGTCGGTAGTTGTTCTTTGACCGACTAAATCTAAATCCTATTTTTGTACAGGAGTTACTGTTTGGACTTAGTCGGTCTGCGTTGGTCAACCGACCGACTAGTTCCCAAACTAGTCGGTCAGTGGTTGTTCTTTGACCGACTAATTCATTACCCAGATTTTCCCTAATTTCGCTGCTTGGTGTTAGTCGGTCACAGCTAATCGACCGATCGACTAGTTGCTAAACTAGTCGGTCAGCCAACCTTCTTTGACCGACTAATCAGTGTCGAAACCCTAATTTCTGGGCAGCCACCAGCACTTCTTATTTAAACCCCTCCCAAACGTTTTCTTCTTCTTCTTCTTCTTCTTCAACTCTAAACCTAATTTCTCCCCCATTGAGCCCCCTACTACCTCAAACCCTTATTCCTTCATCCCAAGCCCAAAATCCATCATCCAAACCCTCACTTAACACATTCTACCTCTCATCTTCCTCAAACCTTTATCAAATCCCCCAAAATCCCCCAAAACCCCATTTCTCCATATTTTCCCCATCTATTCCAGATCTGAACCCTAGGTTCCCCGGAGCGTTTCTTCCGTTGTCGTGCTTGCTCGGCATCGTTCTTCTGCTTCATATACGGTAATAATCGATCTCTTAATGTTTTCATAACCCGTTGTATTTTTGTGAAACCCTAATGAAATGAATGTTGTTTTGATGATTGTTTCTCCATAACAGCGACTTTCTCGTAGATTAGCATCCGTGAGACGAACCCTCGTTGATTGTCATCCTCGGTGCTAGGCAAGTGAAACTTGCCACTTAGGGTTTTGGGCCATGTCTTAGGCCATTTGCTTGTTGTAGGCGTAAAAGAGACTAGGCGACGAAATGATACTCGCCTAGGCGCAATTTCAGGATCTAGCTTAACAACGAAACTAGATCTGTCATTTATCATGTTGCATAAAACTACCATGCCATGTTTAATTTCAATTACCGGCACGCGAATTAATTGTCATGTCATTGCATTCTTTAAATATTCCCGTGATTGCGTAGCACACGCTACAATACTTGTACTTCCTGGCTCGTGACCAGAAGCGAGCATAATGAGTTGCTAACCCCAACGCTCAATATTGAGGCTAGGTGTCCCCTACGCCAAATACTTCCTGATTCGTGATATAGAAAACAAGCTCCCGTGCGGGGCAACCCTGGCTCATTTACTGGGCTCATGTACATGGACCCTGGCTTGTTTACGTGTGGGATGGGGTAAGAGTTAAGCGGTCATTCAACTGGGAGTCTGCCCGATCAGCAACTGCAGTTGTAAGGCGTAAACTCTGGGTTCTGGGGTAGTGTTAAGCGGACAATCAGCGTGAATGCCAAACCTGTTGAGTATTGGACTCCCCGGATTTGGTTTTGGATGATGAGCAAACATAAATAATTCATATACTAACAATTTGTGAGCGCAGTTATGGAGATCGTCGCCAAATTCACGAGAACAATCAAAGCGACATCTCAAGACTTCTCAAAGCTCGTATTCAATGCCTAAAGCTTCGTTGAAGCTTTTGGACCGTTATGGAAGTCATGAAGATTTGATCGAAGCTCTCGAAGACCGTTCCTTAAGGTTTTATTTATAGTCTTTTAGCTTCGATCTATAGAATGTTAAGCCTTGAGTATATCTTACATGTCTATCTTCATAACGCTCATATCTTAGCTCTAGGATCTTAGTTGAAGTCCATTCTAACTTCCTCGAAGCATCGCGCTTCGATTCAGACTTCTTGTGCATGTTAGTTGGTTCAAGAAGAAGAACTGACCGACTAGATGGTGATCTAGTCGGTCGGCAAAGCTTCTTGGACCGACTAGTTCGTTTCCTTAATTTCATGCACTTTACTGTTTACAGTTAGTCGGTCTACGTTGACTCACCGACCGACTAGTTTGTGAACTAGTCGGTCAGTGATGCTTCTTTGACCGACTAGTTGAGCTTTACTGTACATGCTAATTTTCTCCTGAGCTACTGTTTATCGTTAGTCGGTCTAAGAACGTTTGGTGACCGACTAGTTGATAATCTAGTCGGTCAACATTTGTTCTTGGACCGACTAAATCAATTTGTATTCAGACTATTTTGCTTTTGACTCTTAGTCGGTCTAAGTTCACTGACCGACCGACTAGTTGTGAAACTAGTCAGTCAGACAGTCTTCTTGGACCGACTAGATTTCTAGGTCTGAAATTCAATCTCTTCACTGTTCTTCACTTAGTCGGTCCATGTTGTTTGACCGACCGACTAGTTGATGAACTAGTCGGTCAGTGGTTGTTCTTTGACCGACTAACTGCTTCAGATTTCTAACCGTTGGGATTTGACCTAACTCGTTTTTATGGGACCCTATAAATACGAAGCTTGGTCATTTCTCTAGGGTTAAGAGCTGCTATTAAGAGATTCATTGAGATAGAAAGAGTTAGAGATTCTCACTCATTTCCAAGCTCTCTCCCTCACAAGAAATCCATTCTCTCACTTTCTAGATCTAGAATCCATCTTGAGAGAAGTTTGTTCTTGGTGAGCCTTTCAAGCTCTAGCTTGATTCAAGTCTCCAAATCTCTCCTAGGCACCCATTGCTGGTCATTTCATTGGTGCTAGGTCTTGGTGACTTCATCTTCCTCAAATCCCTCCTTGCACCTATTTGGTAAGTATACTCAAGGTATAGGATTTTGTGGTAAGATTGTTTATTTCATTATAAACTCGTTTATATTGCTTATTGATTCTCTCGGTTGTGAGAGAAGGTTGTGATTCCGGGTTGTGGGATTCACTATTGCCGTTACATGTATGATTTGATCTTGTGAAGGTTTTTCACAAGATATCATAGTGGAAATCTTGGGTTAGGGTTTCTAACCTAAGTATCCGGAGGGGATCCGGGTGGTTGGGACGTAGGATCACCGGGAACAAGTCGGGGAGACTTGGGTGGATCCGAACCCAGTAACATTCTATTGTTAGCATTGTTTATTTTGTTGTTGTCATTAATTTAAGCTTCCGCAAATTGATTTGGTAGTTGTTTGCACGATAATTAGGAATTGTACTCCTTGTTATTTTTAAAGTACTATTCACCCCCCCCCCCTCTAGTACTTGTGCAGTAGCTTGTAGGGCATTACATTTGGTATCAGAGCCAGATACTTAGCTATGTCTGCCAACGACAACAAGACCATTCGTCCACCTGCGGATTATGGATCCTTCAGGAACCGTGAAGGAGCGTCTTCGGTCATGGAAGGACATTCCTCGACTAGGCCTCCATTCTTCAACGGTGTCAATTATGGATATTGGAAATACCGGATGGAAACGTTCCTCCGGAGCGCCTCCTTGTGGAGAATTACCATGTCGGAGTACAATGTGCCTACCGAAGAAGATTTCGACAAGTGGACTACCGCGGAGGTCGCCGCGGAGATTGCAAATGCCAAAGCAATGAATGCTTTACAATGTGCATTGGAACCCGAAGATTTTAATAAGATATGCACATGTAAGAGTGCATATCAAATTTGGAATTCGCTCCTCATTTTGCATGAAGGAACTAGTCGGGTAAGAGATTCTAAACTCGTGGTAGTTAATAGAGATTACGAATTGTTTCATATGGAACAGGGAGAAAAGATGAAGGAGTATTATGCTCGCTTCGTCGACATAATGAACGAGTTGGAAGCTCTCGGCAAAACCTACACCCAAAAGGAGAAGTGTTCGAAGCTTATCGAAGGACTTCCTTCGTCTTGGGAGAAACGTACCTTCGCCATCGAGGAAGGTAATGACATGAATAAGTATACCGTAGTTCAATTGATGGGTACTTTGATGTCATACGAGGTACGCAAAGATAGCAAGGTGAAGTTACAAGAAAAGATGAAGTCCTATTTGAACCAAGACGTGCCTAAGAAAAAGGCGATTGCATTCAAGGCGGCTTCATCCACCTCTACCGATGATGAGGACTCGGAAGAAGAAATGGACATGGAATCCATTGCACTCATGGCAAAGAAGTTCAATCGCTTCTTCCGAAAGGGTAACTTCAAACAAAAATCTAAATTTACTTCTACTAACGCCTCTCCACCTTTGTGCTTTAAATGCAATAAGCCAGGACACATCAAAGTGGATTGTCCTCAAAACAAGCAAAAGGAGAAGTGGAAGGCGCCGAAGTTCGACAAGTCCAAGAAGTACAAAAAGGGGTACAAAAAGGGACTTGTCGGAGCAACATTCACCGACTCCGAGGATTCCTCAAGCGGAGAGTCGGACGATGAGAAAGTGGAGCAAGTGCACATGTGCTTTATGGCAAGAGAGGAGCATGATCAAGGATCTTCTTCTTCCGATGATAGCGACAACGAAGACGATGAGGTAACAATGGATGACCTTAGGAATGCTAATTCTCAATTATGGTCTAAGTATACTAAATTAGTAAATAGGTATACTAAGGTAAAAGATGACCTAGCTAGCATTCAAACCTCGCCTAAGACTATCATCACCAACAACGACACCGTTGATGAAGAGTTAAGAAATGAGATTGTTAATCTCAAATCTAAACTTGAACATGTTAGCATTGAAGATCCGGAGGAACAAAAGATAGCGGATTTGACTTCTCAAAACTCGACTTTGAGTGTTGAGAACGAGAATTTTAAATCTCGTGTTTATGTGCTCACATCGCAAGTATCCAATTTGGATACTTCTATGCGTTCTCTCACCGACAAATATGAGAACACATTAGGCCGAATTAATAAATTCAATAAGGGTAAGGACCATTTGGATAAAATCCTAAGTGACTTACTTCCGGCCAATCACCACATTGGCTTGGGGTATACGATGGGAAGTTCATCCAAATCGGCCACTACTTTTGTTAGGCCAACTTCCGGTGACTCAACGAGTGGTAGCAAACACTCTATTGGTAGTTCATCTACCAATGGTGCTTCCACCTCGTCCACACCCTCTTTCAGAAAGAAACCCACTTTGGGTGGACCTCCAAAGAAGGGGCATGCTTATATGTACACAAATACCATGCCACGTAGGAACACACGTCCTACTCCACCGACTCACACATATGATGATTTCTATGCTACACGTTCACGGGCACGTGCACACCATGTGAGACTCCCTCACGCACGTGTTCCTCCACATGCATATGTTCACCCACATCATCGTATTAATAACTATCCGCATGCACCATTCCATCATGTTCCTTATGCCTATCCACGACATGCATCACGTAGAAACCAACAACGCATGCATGCACCCAATAGGATGAGGGCTCCCAAGATTTTCACTATTTGGAGCCCAAAGGACACGAGCATGGATGAAAAACAAGTTTACATGAATGCTTATTTTTCGGATGTTGTGCATAGTGGAAATTATGTGGGGAAGTCTAAGTCCAATTGGACTTGGCTTCCAAAGGTCTAACCTTTGAGGACCCAATGACCTTGGGTACCATGATATGAAATTTTCTATCTTTAGGTACTCAAGGAAAAGAAAAAGAAAAGGAGCAACATATTTAAATTTAGCTCCAAGGGGAATTGGATACTCGATAGCGGGTGTTCAAAACACATGAGGGTGACGCTCAATTGCTCTCCGGAGTGGTTCCCATTGCAAATGGAAACCGCGTCGTATTTGAAGGCAACGAGAGCGGAACCATCGTCGGTGTTGGTAAAGTGGGTAACCCGTCTAAACCCTTAATTAGTGATGTTTATCTAGTTAATGGTTTAAATCATAATCTTATTTCAATAAGCCAACTTTGTGACAAAGGTTACAAAGTTAGCTTTGCGAAAGGATTGTGTCATATTTTGAATGATAATAATGATTTATTATTTTCCGGCACACGCCATAAAGATATTTATATTTTGGATCTTCCTAAGTCATATGAACAATGTCTCGTTGCCAACACAAGTGAACAACACTTATGGCATCGACGCTTTGGACATGTGAACTTTGGAACACTTTATAAGCTTTCAAAATTAAATTTCATTAAAGGTTTTTCGAAGCTCGTTTTTGAAAAAGAAAAGTTTTTGTGATTATTGTCAACGTGGCAAGCTTCCTAAATCTTCATTTAAACCTAAGAAAAGCATTTCTACTAAACGGCCACTAGAGCTATTACATCTAGATTTATTTGGGCCAGCTAGAGTTGCTTCCTTAGGAAATGCAAGATATGGACTTGTCATCGTCGATGATTATTCTAGATTTACATGGGTATTTTTCTTATGTAATAAAAATGAAGCTTTTTGAAAACTTCACAATATTTGTGAAGAAAGTACAAAATCTCATCGGAACCACCATTGTCACTATTCGTAGTGATCATGGGGGTGAATTTGAGAATGAGTCTGTCTCAAATTTTTGTGATGATCTTGGAATTACTCACACGTTTTCTTTCCCTCGCGCACCTCCTCAAAATGGTGTTGTTGAGAGGAAGAATAGAACGCTTGTGGAGTGTGCTCGCACTATGCTCGAAGATAGTCAACTTGGTTATCAATTTTGGGCGGAAGCGGTACACACCGCTTGTTATGTGTTTAATAGAATACTTTTGAGGCCCGGCACCAAACAAACTTGCTATGAATTGTTGTTTGGTAGATTGCCTCAAGTTAAACATTTTCGTGTTTTCGGCGCAAAATGTTTTATTAAAAACACTTATGAAAATTTGGACAAGTTTGATCCGAGATCGGATGAAGGGATATTTGTTGGGTATTCCTCACGTAGCAAAGCCTACCGGATATACAACAAAAGATCCTCTACGATCGAGGAATCACTACATGTCTCTTTTAATGAGAATTTTACTACTCCTAGAATTTCAAATGATGATGATTCTATGTATGTTTTATGTGATTCGTTTGAAAATTCTAAGTCTATTGATTCAATTGATTCTATTGATACTAACCCGACTAATGAAGTTGTTGAGAATGTACCTAGTGATCAAGGTATTCCCAAGCGGCTTCATACCGTTCGCGACCATCCCCATGAGCAAGTCATTGGCAATATTCAAGATAGAGTCAAGACGAGATCGCAAGTCCACCACTTCGCCAATTGTGCCTTTGCATCATCGATAGAGCCAAAGAATATAGTTGAAGCGTGCGAAGATAGTACTTGGATCCTTGCCATGGAGGAGGAACTCATTCAATTCGAGAGGAATGAGGTATGTGAGCTTGTTCCTTTGCCATCGAAGAACCACACCGTCATAGGGACAAAGTGGATCTTCAAGAACAAAACCGACGAAAACCAAGTCGTCGTCCGGAACAAAGCTCGGTTAGTAGCTCAAGGCTATCGACAAGAGGAAGGTATTGATTTCGAATAATCCTTCGCTCCGGTAGCTAGATTAGAATCAATTAGACTATTATTGTCTTTTGCATGCCATAAAAATTTTAAATTATTTCAAATGGATGTTAAAAATGCATTTTTAAACGGAGATGTCGTTGAGGAAGTTTACGTTTCTCAACCTCCGGGCTTCATAAATGAAAAATTTCCAAATCGTGTTTTTAAACTAAAGAAAGCTCTTTATGGTTTGAGACAAGCTCCTCGAGCTTGGTATGATCGCCTAAAGAATTTTCTTTTGGATTTGAATTTTAAAATGGGCGAAGCCGATTCTACACTTTTTGTTAAGCATGCGAATAATGATATTTTATTAGTTCAAATTTATGTTGACGATATCATTTTCGGTGCTACTAACTGCACTCTTTGCGAAGAATTTTCTAATGTTATGAAGGAACAATTTGAGATGAGCCACATGGGCGAACTCAAATATTTCTTAGGTCTCCAAATTCGCCAATTGAACGATGCAATCTTCATCCACCAAACGAAGTACACGGTAGAGTTGCTAAAGCGATTTGGAATGGAGAATGCCTCCGGAAAAAAGACTCTTATGAGCACTACAACGTATCTTGATAAAGATACGGGCGGAAAAGATGTAGACATTCGTCTATATCGAGGTATGATAGGTAGTTTACTTTATCTTACCGCAAGTAGGCCCGATATTATGTTTGCCGTTTGCATTTGTGCTCGTTATCAGTCTCAACCTAAGGATTCTCACTTAGTAGCGGTAAAACGTATTTTTCGCTATCTAAGTTACACTTTAGATTTTGGATTACTTTATCCGAAATCTAGCACATATGAGTTAGTCTCATATAGTGACGCTGATTATACGGGATGCAAATCCGACAGGAAGAGTACTAGTGGCACTTGCCATTTTCTAGGAAATTCCCTTGTCTCTTGGTTTTCCAAGAAGCAAAATTCGGTATCACTTTCAACCACTGAGGCGGAATACATTGCCGCCGGTGCCGCTTGTGCCCAGGTTCTTTGGATGAGACACACACTGAAGGATTTTGGTATTCATTGTGATACTAGCCCTATCATGGTGGATAACCAAAGTGCTATTTGTCTTTCAAAGAATCCGGTGCACCATTCCCGATCTAAACACATAGATGTCCGACACCATTTTTTAGATGATCATGTTGCTGATCGCGCCCCGGATACACGTCCCGAGGCGACGGTTGTAGTTTTACCGCAAGCGCACGGTATGGTGGCGAGCGGGTATCGAACACAGGGAGGACGAATGACCGTGCTTGCTCCTGATCAACCTGGCTATTTAGGGACAGAGATAATTGCCTTGGGCGATCCTGTCACAATCGTCAGACAAATTTGCGAAATATCAAATCAAATAAAGAACGTCTAGGGAAAGGGGAATCCCCACTACTCACCGTATTTCATAAATGTGGTTCGCCGGTATCGAAATCGCTAGAATGAGAATTTGGATGAACTAGTTGCAACTAAATGTGGAACCAAGCTCACGCTCTCTCGCTGTTGCCGGTCTATGGCTATCCTAGGTTTGGGTCCAATCTCTTGCAAACCCTAGCCTAGGGAAGCTAGCATTAGGATCAACATCATCGTCCAATTGCGCACCGAGCCCAATCTCTTGCAAACTCGGTCCACAATCTAGATTAGGATAGTTCCTACCCGTCCAATTTCTTGCAAACGGGTATCGGCACGGAATTGCAACCGGAGGTCCTAGTATCGGTCCAATCTCTTGCAAACCGATACTTCGAAAATCCGACTCCAACCCAATTCGGATTTCTAGGGCTTCCTATCAAATTGGGATCCAATCTCTTGCAAATCCCAATTGATATGAATACCTAGCTATCCGTAGTAATTCGATCCCAATCTAATCCCTAATAACAATCCTAGCTCAATTTCTACCAATTCAACACAAATAGGAAATAGGGCTTGTAGGGTTCATCCCCACGCCCCGAGACGTGGAGACTACTCACAAATCATAGCAATAGCACAAAAATAATCAATGAAATAGGCAATGGAATTCATCACAACAATGATATAAACAATAAAAATAGAGTTTTTGGGGAAGAGAATTGCAAACCAATGTAGATCTTCAATTAATCCAACAAAAAATCCAAGTTTTTCTCTTCTCCAATCACAATTAATAAAGCTAAAAAGTAGACTCAAAAAGCTGCAAAAAATCTGAGAGATGGCTCCCAAAACTAGGGTAAAAACAGAGCTTAAATAGCCCCAAAAATCGTCTAAAAATCCTGACCAAAACGCCCCTGCACAGCCTGTTTTCCGCAAATTTCGCTACAAGCAGCGCATCGCACTCGGCCGAGTGACAAAAGTCGCTCGGCCGAGTGAAAACCCTGTCATTTTCCAGTAAGTCGTGGGCTTCAGGGGTCTTCAGTTCGGGGGCGGCTCGGCCGAGTGAGTTGTCGTCACTCGGCCGATGGCTTCACTTCACTCGGGCGGACGGGATTTGCCACTCGGCCGAGTGGGTCTTCTGAAGCTCAGGTGGCCGAAAAACAGTAACTTCGATCTTTTTGAGGGCCTTCGTCTGGGCGCCACTCGGGCGGACGTGGTATCGTCACTCGGCCGATGTGGTCTCCGTCGCTCGGCCGAGTACACATGGAAATCGTGTCTGAACGGGTCGGCCGAGCAGTGTCTCGCTGGTCGGCCGAGTGGCTCCTCCACTCGGCCGAGTGGGACACAAAAAATGCCCAATCTGATTGTTTTGGCCTCCTCGTCGCTCCTGCGACATCCATTCTTCTTCCGCTCCTCTCCAACAGTAAAATATCCCTCGGGGAGGTCGTCGGTGGCCGTCTAGATTATGCGCATCTCGAGATCACTCCTAATCGCGCCAAATCTCCTGAAATGCGACAAAAACAACAAATCGTGAAAAGCATCGCAATATCGTCGATATATCGTGAAAAACATGATTTGGGCGATCAAAATGGCATGCAAACATGCAGGAAAAGGGTGTAAAATAAGGAGTGATCAAAATCCCCCAAGCTTGCCTCTTACTCGTCCTCGAGGAAGATAAGTAAAAGGCGAACCCGGTGGATTCGGGAAAACGAAAACGGCGAAAAACGAAAAAAAAATGAAAAACGAAGAAGAATGAAAACCAAACGAAAATAAAGAAAGAAAGAAAGAAGAGGTAGGATGCTAGATCATTTTCTCAGGACGTGGGTTTCACTTACTCTTATAGCATGCACCGAATGAGAAATACATGTCAAAGAATCTTATTTTGATATCATAGTATAATAGTGCAAATAGAAATAGAAAACCCACGAACAACGGTATAATCATGAAAAACGGAATGATTTTAAAATTAACATCGCCTGAATCATCTGAAGCGGTATACAAATCTCAGATCACACACTTTTCAATTGAACGCTTTCTATCTGGAGTATAAGAGTATCACATCATAGAATAGAGAGAATAGAAAAGTATGGATTTCATGACATGAATGCTAGGCTTAGATTTCTGGATTTCGTAAAGCTAGAAACAATCTCACCGAGTATAGAATATTACTTAGCCTAGGTTGTCGTGCAATGTCAAGTAGTCGCTCTCTCACACATCAATGGATCTCCTCCCCCAAGCTTATCTATAAGCGTGGTGGCGCAAAAATATTTACATCCCCATTTTTATATAGCTCCAAAGGCAAAGAAGAGAAAGAAGAAAGAAAGTAAGCGAGATGGGATCTTTTATTGAGGATTTTTCCTCTATTTCTTTTCTTTTTTTTTTTGCAATAAGCAATATATATACAATGATCCCAACTCAGAGAGAGGTAATGATATACAAGAATGTTTTTCTCTCTTTTATTCTTCTCTCCTTTTTTTTAGAATAAGAAACTTGGAGCTAGGAATTAATAATGGGGGAAATGCCATAAAAATAGAATCACTAAGGGGGGGTTCACCAATGATTTTAAAAGTAGAGAAATGATGTTCAAGATTTATGGAGAAAGAAATAAATGTAACTCTCAGTTCACTCTATAAGACATGCACGACAACTTCAGCAGGGTAATCTAATCTACTCAGTTTCGATCACAAAAAAGCTAACTAATCCAGATATATCATAGCTAACATCATTCAATCATCCTGAAGTGAAGTGTACAATTCATGCATATAGAAGTGATATAGGAAAAGAAATCAGTACTCCAGATATAGGCATTCAATGCGTGAATCTTGGTGTGTTTTCTGTGATAGCATACATATGAACATTCAGGCTCAGCTAATAATAAAACTTCATCCATTTTCATGTGGAAAAAGTGTGGGTTACTATTTCTAAATGCAAAGCAAGTCATAGCATATGATATCAGAAATAAAACCTAAGACATGACAAATGTAGCATGCATATAGAATAAGCTAACTCCACGTAGACATCATCACAGAAAATTCATCTCTAGCATGAGATGAAAAAAGGAAAGAAGTAAAGATAAAAGGAAAATAGAACTATGCAATGCGGCACACAGGAAAATAAGAAAAACGTGATGCATGGCAAGATAAAGGAAAAATAATGAAAAATGAGTGCAAAAGTGAAAAACGGTGTGAAAAACTGAAAATAAAGGTGGCTAAACGAAAAAGAAAGTGAGGACTCACTCCCCCAAGCTAAACGGCACAGTGTCCTCAATGTGCAGAGTGTGGCACACAGAGAGACAAGGAATGAGAGGTGCAAGTGAGGATGCATGCATGATGGAAAGAAAAAAAAAGATAATAAAAGGAAAAAAATAAAGGAGTGAAAATACGATGCGGAAATGATGCATGCACAAACAGGAGTGATATGAAAATAAATACGGCACCAAAAACGCTCCCTCTCTCCCAAAAAGATATATATAGATGTGATCAAAATGAGAATCCCAAGTAGATATGATATGATATGCACAAAAAGATATGATCAAAGATATAATACCAGAATAAGTGAGGGGAGGGGGGTGGACAAAAGTGCATCAGGACCCAGCAGAGACGGGCAGCACGACGGCAGGAATGGATAAAGGCATCAAGAGTGCCTAAGAAGGCGGTGCCGCGCCGTCTCCGTCCTGAGGCGGAGGGGGTGGTGGTGGTGGTGTAGGCTGCTGAGCTGGGGTGGGCGTGGAAGTGGAAGCAGGTCTAGTGTGTGTGGAAGTGTGAGTGGGAACCTGCTGGGTGGGCGGGGGTACGCGCGGAAGACGCTCCAGAACCTGTGTAAGGCAGTAGTGGATCTGGGGGATCAGCGCGAAGCGTCCATCCATCGTAGAGACGGTGGAGGACAGGGTCCTAAGGTCTCCTCTAAGACCACTCACCGCCAACTCAAGAGCACGTATGCTCTGCAGTACAGTGTCGGGCGGGGGTGGTGCAGAGGGACGCACCGGTCTAGGCTGCGCAGGGCGAGGCTGGTGTACGCGAGTGGAGTATGTAACGGGCTCAGCAGGGAAGGGGACAAAAGGTGCCGCGCCAGCAAATGTGGGCCTGGCCTCAGTGTGAGGCCGGGACGCCGGCTGGTGAGAAGTGGAGGCAGCGGCAGCAAAAGAAGCGTGCAAAGGTGGCAACGAGGTGGCAAGAGAGGTCAGTGGCACAGAAGTGTGGACAGACGCCACGACGCTCTCGGAGAATACGGCGGCTGTGGAGACAGAGGAACCTACCGCTGGGGTGGAAGTGTGTGTACCAAAAGGCGCAATCCCAGCGAGATCATGCTAGCCATGGTCTCCACGACCGCGGCGAACGAGGGCTCTCCACTCTCAACAAAGGTCTGCGGGCGCTCGGGGAGTGCGGAGCAAAGAGGCTCCACGGACAAAGGGCCGGAGGCGGAAGTGGGAGTGGTGGTGACAGCCTCGGAAGTGGTGACAGTGGTGGAAGTGGGCTCAGCAAAAGTACTCTCGACACTGGCAGAGGTGGGGACAGAAGTGTCAGGAGCAGCAGAAACGTCAGGAACAGGCTGAGGGGCCACAGGGTCGACAGGGTCGGCAGCAGGCTCGGCAGGGTGTGCAGCAGGGTCTGCGGGGGCAGCCTGGGCAGCGTGGGCAGCGTGGGCCTGCTCGGCCTCCTCGGCCTCGAGCACGTAGGCGGCGGGGATGAGGACATCCATCGCCGGAATCCAGTCAACGTGGGCTGGTGCAATCAGAGTCCGAGCAGGGCTCGGGAGAATCATGTAATCGGCCCCATAGGGGCCGTGCAACCAGACCCAGTGACGCTCACCATGCGGACGCATCATCTTCATCCGGGCCATAACGTCTATCGACAAGGAAGTGGGGCCCGGAACGCGTCGCAGGTCGTCGGGTAGGTCCTCGCCGGTCATCATGGTAAGCAAGGTGATCAGACCGCCGTAGCATATCGGTGAGCGAGCGCCCACCGACACAATGATACGGTCTAGAAACCAAGCCGCAATGTCGATCACGACGGCGGGGACAAGCTCGTGTCCATCCCTAGATAGAGCTCTGGGACGTGTCATCGCATAGAGCATGTAGAGCTCTGGCGTAGACATCGTGCCCGGCTCATATCTGGCCAGAAAGGTGGTCGCCATAAGGCGCTGGGCAATACGTAGGCAGGGGTGGACAATGGCCGAGGCCTTGGCCCTACTAGGGTCAAAGGCGGCGTGGTGGCCTGTAATCCGGGCCCAGAAGGCGCCGGCGTCGAAAGAAGGTGGGGGGATGTGGGTAGGGCCGTAACCGCGATCGGCTCCGGGGACGGCGGGCCATGAGAAAAATGCTCTCATCATATCGAGAGTGACATGGCACTCTCGATCCATGAACCGGAATGAGCATCCCTCATCGGTCCGGGCGATCGAACTCAAAACCTCAAGTGTCGGGCGGGTAAAAGTATCCGCCGACACCTGAAGGAAGTCGCGCCAACCCACGTTGTCGTACAACGTGAGTATCCCCTCAAGTACCCCCAGGCGTCCTAGGTCAGCGAGGTGTGCAAACCTGGAGGGTACGATCGAGCGCTGGGAGATACGGTCGAAGACGGTGCGGTGTGCATCGTCTCGGAACGTAATCCCGAGCGGCCCGACCAGTGGAGCCGGTGGTGGTGGCTGTGGATCGGCAGGGAGAGGCTGTGCGGGCTGTGGGTGCACTGCAGGCTGTGCGGGGTGTGTGGGGGACGGTGGAGGAGAGTCCTCCAACTCGTGGGAGGGGCCGGCATCATCCGACCGCTTCCGCTTGGCGGAAGCTCTCTTCGACCGCGGCCGTGTCCGGGGCGGCATATCGGCCCCGAGCGCGTGCCGAAAAGTGAAAAGTGCAGCGTGTGCACAAAGAGTGGAAAGAGTTTACCCAAACACGCCGCGAGTGCTAAGTAGTGGAAGCGTGCGAAGTCCGCGCCTCCACGAAGTCCTGAGCAGCCCGTAGAAGCTCCCCTGAGCTCCCCTAAGCTCCAATAAACAACCTGCGCGTGAAAAAGCGATATCAGCGAGTATTAATCAAAATGAATGGAGCAATAGGGGTATAATGGATAGATATAGAAATTGATTTGGGTTAGGGGGGTGTTTAGCACATGGATCCTCAAAAAATACACGAAAAGAGGAGAAAACGGTGAAAATAAGCGAACCGGAGGTGATCGGAGACGGGGCTGCCGGCGGCGACTCGGGCGGGGTCCGGCGACGGTCGGCCAGCGGTGGCAGGCCGAGCGGCGGCGCGCGCGGGCTTGGTCGGGCGAGTGGGGGTGAGAACGAAGCGATTTCGGGCGAGGGTAGGCGAGGGGGCACGGGCGGATTTGGGAATTTACGATTTCGAAATCCGCGCCCCCTTCGTCACTTATATAATAGAAAGTTACGACTCGGCCGAGTGACGTGGTCACTCGGCCGAGCGAGGCAATAGAAATTTTCTCCCCGATATCGCTTCGGCCGAGTGGCTTTGCCATCCTCGGCCGAGTGACTCAAGCTACTCGGCATGACTCGCCCTAGGAGGGTATCCGTTTTACTCGGCCGAGTGAATATATATACTCGGCCGAGTAGCAGTTATATCGAAATCAAGAAAATAAACAGAGAGTTGGGTTCAGCAGACTTCCCTCGTTCGTGAGCGGCTCGGCCGGACGAACTTGTGTACTCGGCCAAGTGACTAGTATACTCGGCCGAGTGAGCCTTAATTTCTGCTGTTTATCTTCGTTTTGGCTCTAAACTCCGTCTTTCTTTCTCCAGTCGATTTCCTCCTCCTCCTGAGCGTCGAGCGCCTTCTTGGGGCGCTCCTCGTCGTCTCGTTCATCCTCCTCATGGCGGATCTACCTATCTCCTCTCCTGTCAAGAAAATTCGGACCCGTTATCACGAAATTTTTGGTCGGATGACTCAAAATACTAAAAATTTCTAAAACGAAAATAAAGAAAAAGTAAAAATAAAGCAAAAACCGTCGGGTTGCCTCCCGACAAGCGCTCGTTTTAGGTCGTGAGCTCGACCCCCTATAATTTTCAATCAATGCGGGATATTTGGTGCATATGAGATGCACCCGTCAAACTTGCCGGGGAGCGCGCTTGGATTCGAACGTGGCGGCGTAGCGTTCTCCCGCGGTGGTCTCCTATCTCGAATAGTGTTAGGGGGAGGCTCCCCCAAGCTAGCATTTGCCCCGGTCAACGGCTTAACCGGCGATGCCGATTTTCGTGCCGGCGGATCTTTCTTTGGAGACTTTAATTTCGAGAGCTTGCAGAGCTCTCGAATCCTCGCGACATCAGCGTCGCCTTCATCTTCATCAGCGGAGAAGTCGGGGGAATCATCTTTGTTCTCCTCATCTTGGCCTAAATCCGGGCCTTCATCAAATTCTTCATCAAAAAGGGCACCAATTGAGTGAGGAATCGCCTCCTCTATCACCTCATCGAGGAGGTCCATGAGATCATCCGACCGCTCTTTAAGCAAATATACTCTATTGGTTTCGCCCGTCGGGATCCCCTCGGAATAGTGCTTGAGCCTTTGACCATTTACTTTGAATGTGGTACCATCCTTGCTTTCCAACTCGAAAGCTCCTCCCGGTTGTATGTGCTTGATGGTGAAAGGTCCCGACCAACGTGACCTCAACTTACCGGGAAATAGTCGGAGTCGGGAATTGTAGAGCAAGACCTTGTCTCCCACCTTGAAGTCTGTGACAGTTATACGGGCATCGTGGAAAATCTTGGTCCTTTCCTTGTAAATTCTCGAGCTCTCATAGGCGTCTCTCCTTATTTCATCAAGTTCGTTGATGTCCAAGAGTCGCCTCACCGCCGCACTCTTATAATCGTAGTTAAAGGTCTTGATGGCCCAATATGTGCGGTGTTCTAACTCTACCGGCAAGTGGCAAGCCTTCCCATAAACTAGGCGGAACGGTGTGGTACCGATGGGGGTGCGAAAGGCCGTGCGATAGGCCCATAGAGCATCGTTTAACTTCATTGACCAATCCTTTCTAGACCGATCCACGGTTTTCTCGAGGATTTGCTTGATTTCTCTATTTGAGACTTCTACTTGGCCACTTGTCTGGGGGTGATAAGCCATTCCAACTCTATGATTTACCCCGTACTTCTTTAGCATGGCTTCAAACTTGTTCTCTATGAAGTGGCTTCCCCCGTCGCTTATCAAGGTACGCGGCACTCCAAAGCGCGGAAAGATATTTTGCTTGAAGAATTTGGAGACGACCCTTGCATCATTAGTAGGGGTGGCAATAGCTTCCACCCATTTGGAGACATAGTCAACGGCCAATAGGATGTACTTGTTGCCATTGCTCGACGGAAAAGGCCCCATGAAGTCTACTCCCCAACAATCAAAAAGCTCAATCTCCTGGATGGGTCTCATCGGCATCTCATTGCGCTTGGAGATATTCCCGGTCCGTTGACATCTATCGCAACCCTTCACAAAAGCGTGGGTGTCTTTAAACATTGTGGGCCAGAAGAATCCGCTCTGCAAGATCTTAGCGGTTGTTTTAGAGGCGGCATGATGTCCCCCGCATGGTAGACCGTGGCAATGCAAAATGATAGACGTTGCATCCTCTTTATAAACACACCTACGAATGACACTATCTTTGCATATCTTGAAAAGGTAAGGATCTTCCCAAAAATAGCTACGGACCTCATGCATAAATCTCCTCTTTTGTTGCGTGGACATCCCATGCGGTTTGATTCCGCACGCCAAGTAGTTGACGAAGTCCGCGTACCAAGGTACTTCCTCGGCCCTTACCGCATATAGCCTCTCATCAACAAAGGTGTCGTCAATAGGTAAGCTCTCATCCTCCTTGTCGCGAATGAGCCTAGATAAATGATCCGCCACGACATTGTCTGTACCCTTCTTATCTCTGATCTCTAGGTCGAATTCTTGCAACAAGAGTATCCACCTAATCAACCGGGGTTTGGCCTCCTTCTTGTTTAAAAGATATTTCAATGCCGCATGGTCAGTGTGGACAATCACCTTGGAACCGAGGAGGTAGGAGCGAAACTTCTCTATGGAATAGACGACCGCTAGAAGCTCCTTTTCGGTAGTTGTGTAGTTTTTCTGCGCGTCATCCAATGTCTTGCTTGCGTAGTATATCGCATGAAGCTTCCTATCTTTCCTTTGTCCCAATACCGCTCCAATGGCTTGGTCGCTAGCATCGCACATTAGCTCAAAAGGGAGGCTCCAATCCGGCGGTTGAATGATGGGCGCTGAGACTAGTGCCTCCTTCAAGGTGTTGAAAGCTTGCAAGCATTCTCCTGAAAAGTCAAAAGGAACATCTTTAGCGAGTAAGGAAGTAAGTGGTCGGGCAATCGAGGCGAAATCCTTAATAAAGCGGCGGTAAAACCCCGCGTGACCAAGGAAGCCTCTAATGCCCTTGACATTAATAGGGGGAGGAAGTTTTTCGATTACCTCAATTTTAGCTTTATCTACCTCGATTCCTCTTGAGTAAACAAGATGTCCGAGAACTATACCTTCCGTGACCATGAAGTGACACTTCTCCCAATTGAGAGTGAGATTGTTTTGTTGGCACCTTTTTAGGACTTTAGTGAGATTTTCCAAGCAAGAGTCAAACTCACTTCCATAAACCGAGAAATCATCCATAAAAACTTCCATAATATTTTCAATATAATCGGAAAATATGGATGTCATACATCTTTGAAAAGTGGCGGGAGCATTACAAAGGCCGAACGGCATCCTACGGTATGCGTAGGTGCCATAGGGACAAGTGAAAGTTGTCTTTTCTTGGTCATCTTCGTGCAAAGGGATTTGGAAGAAACCCGAATACCCGTCTAGATAGCAAAAGTATTTATGGTTCGCGAGGCGTTCAAGCATTTGATCGATGAATGGCAATGGGTAATGGTCCTTTCGGGTGGCTTTATTGAGTCTCCTATAGTCAATGCACATTCACCATCCCGTGACAGTGCGCGTGGATATTGGCTCACCTTTGTCATTTTTTATGACAGTCATCCCTCCTTTCTTGGGGACGACGTGGACGGGGCTAACCCATCTACTGTCAGAGATAGGATAAATTATACCGGCTTCAAGCAATTTTAGGATTTCCTTTTTAACCACCTCCTTCATGTTCGGGTTCAACCGCCTTTGAGGCTCTATGGAGGTGGCTTCGGTATCCTCCAAATGGATCCGATGCGTGCAAAGCCTAGGGCTTATTCCTTTTAGATCGGAAATAGTGTATCCCAAGACATCTTTGTGGCTCCTAAGGACGTCTAGGAGTTTTTCAAGTTGATCTTGTGTGAGGTGGGAATTGACTATCACCGGAAAAGTCAATTTATTACCCAAAAAGGCATACCTTAGATTCGGCGGTAATTGTTTAAGCTCTACCTGAGGTGGCGCTGCTTCTTCCACTTTATCAGCTCGCATGAATTCGGCTTCTTCCTCGTCATCCGGGTTTAGCTCATGTTCAGGTGGCATGCTTTCTTGTGACGAGTCGGACTCGCTACTTAGTGAGGATGAGGCATCGAAGTAGGCGCCCTCTGATTCAGTGCTAGCATCGCCAAAACCTTCACTCTGCTCCAGTTCGTACCTGGAATCAAGAAACACATCAGACGATTCATAAAAACAAGAGTGAGCGTCATAAAGTGTAACACCCGGAATGTCGGTTTGCTCGAAGGGTTCTTCGGGAGCATAGTGCTCTTCGACATTTGCTCTATTGTCTTCGAAATACAATTTGTCATCGACCACGTCAACTCTGACATTGCCTCCGATAGTCTCTTCCGGGGAGATTTGGTCCATCACAAAGCTAGCAAATAGTTGTTCGTCGGGGTCCTTGATATTGATAGCAAATGCTCCGGTAGTGTGGACCTCGTCGACAAGCTCCTTAAGGAGGTCTGTGAAGGAGTCATAGTCTTCTCGACTGAGTTCTATTGTTGGCGTTGCATCCCCCATTCTCCCTGTTAAGATCTTATGAAAAATACGGGGAGAATATGCAAATAGGGCTACGAATGAAGTTAGGATAGGATAGAGAGGGAAGTAGAGGAAGAAAGTAAGAAGAAATAACCGGGTGGTCGGTGCCGAGCACCGTCAAAATGCCATCCCCGGCAACGGCGCCAAAAACTTGATCGCGCCCCGGATACACGTCCCGAGGCGACGGTTGTAGTTTTACCGCAAGCGCACGGTATGGTGGCGAGCGGGTATCGAACACAGGGAGGACGAATGACCGTGGTTGCTCCTGATCAACCTGGCTATTTAGGGACAGAGATAATTGCCTTGGGCGATCCTGTCACAATCGTCAGACAAATTTGCGAAATATCAAATCAAATAAAGAACGTCTAGGGAAAGGGGAATCCCCACTACTCACCGTATTTCATAAATGTGGTTCGCCGGTATCGAAATCGCTAGAATGAGAATTTGGATGAACTAGTTGCAACTAAATGTGGAACCAAGCTCACGCTCTCGCGCTGTTGCCGGTCTATGGCTATCCTAGGTTTGGGTCCAATCTCTTGCAAACCCTAGCCTAGGGAAGCTAGCATTAGGATCAACATCATCGTCCAATTGCGCACCGAGCCCAATCTCTTGCAAACTCGGTCCACAATCTAGATTAGGATAGTTCCTACCTGTCCAATCTCTTGCAAACGGGTATCGGCACGGAATTGCAACCGGAGGTCCTAGTATCGGTCCAATCTCTTGCAAACCGATACTTCGAAAATCCGACTCCAACCCAATTCGGATTTCTAGGGCTTCCTATCAAATTGGGATCCAATCTCTTGCAAATCCCAATTGATATGAATACCTAGCTATCCGTAGTAATTCGATCCCAATCTAATCCCTAATAACAATCCTAGCTCAATTTCTACCAATTCAACACAAATAGGAAATAGGGCTTGTAGGGTTCATCCCCACGCCCCGAGACGTGGAGACTACTCACAAATCATAGCAATAGCACAAAAATAATCAATGAAATAGGCAATGGAATTCATCACAACAATGATATAAACAATAAAAATAGAGTTTTTGGGGAAGAGAATTGCAAACCAATGTAGATCTTCAATTAATCCAACAAAAAATCCAAGTTTTTCTCTTCTCCAATCACAATTAATAAAGCTAAAAAGTAGACTCAAAAAGCTGCAAAAAATCTGAGAGATGGCTCCCAAAACTAGGGTAAAAACAGAGCTTAAATAGCCCCAAAAATCGTCTAAAAATCCTGACCAAAACGCCCCTGCACAGCCTGTTTTCCGCAAATTTCGCTACAGGCAGCGCATCGCACTCGGCCGAGTGACAAAAGTCGCTCGGCCGAGTGAAAACCCTGTCATTTTCCAGTAAGTCGTGGGCTTCAGGGGTCTTAAGTTCGGGGGCGGCTCGGCCGAGTGAGTTGTCGTCACTCGGCCGATGGCTTCACTTCACTCGGGCGGACGGGATTTGCCACTCGGCCGAGTGGGTCTTCTGAAGCTCAGGTGGCCGAAAAACAGTAACTTCGATCTTTTTGAGGGCCTTCGTCTGGGCGCCACTCGGGCGGACGTGGTATCGTCACTCGGCCGATGTGGTCTCCGTCGCTCGGCCGAGTACACATGGAAATCGTGTCTGAACGGGTCGGCCGAGCAGTGTCTCGCTGGTCGGCCGAGTGGCTCCTCCACTCGGCCGAGTGGGACACAAAAAATGCCCAATCTGATTGTTTTGGCCTCCTCGTCGCTCCTGCGACATCCATTCTTCTTCCGCTCCTCTCCAACAGTAAAATATCCCTCGGGGAGGTCCTCGGTGGCCGTCTAGATTATGCGCATCTCGAGATCACTCCTAATCGCGCCAAATCTCCTGAAATGCGACAAAAACAACAAATCGTGAAAAGCATCGCAATATCGTCGATATATCGTGAAAAACATGATTTGGGCGATCAAAATGGCATGCAAACATGCGGGAAAAGGGTGTAAAATAAGGAGTGATCAGTTGCTAAAAGTGACATCATTTTAGTGTACGTTGAAACCCAAAAGCAAATCGCCGATATTTTCACGAAACCCCTAAAGGAGGACTCCTTTGTGCGGTTACGTCGAGAATTGGGGATTATGGGTGAATCCGAGATATAGGATTCATAATTCATTCAATAATCTTGCATGCTATTATATTTCGCAATATTTCGTTCATGCTAGACTTATTGAATTTTTCGGGATTTTATGTGATATGTTTGAATTTTTGCTCGAATTCATAATTGAATGTTGTATTTGAGATTTCGATGTTTTATGAGGTAGTTTAGATGACTTATGAGAGGGTTAAGATGTTTCGTCCAAGTGTTTTGTGGAGAGATCTTGTTTATCAACTTTTGGACTCTTCTAGTCGGTTTCAGTTCATCAGCCAACCGACTAGATGCACATCTAGTCGGTCAGCTAGTGAACTCAGACCGACTAGTTCAAGCTTTGAACTTTCCTTTGTCATTGACTTCTTTTAGTCGGTCACAGTTCACTTACCGACCGACTAGATTGAAAACTAATCGGTCAGTTATTGAACTGTGACCGACTAACTCTAGCCCTAAAATTTTCGATTTGCCTCTGTTTCGACTTAGTCGGTTTAAGCTCATTGACCGACCGACTAGATCGTAATCTAGTCGGTCAGTGCTTGAACTATGACCGACTAAGTGCTCAAGGGCAGTCACGTCTTTTCGTGATTTCGACCGACTTATACTCATTTTATCCGACTTGGTTCTCTTTTAGTCGGTTGTTTTTCTCCTCCAGCTCGAAATCCCCATAACCCCCGCTCGTGTCTCCTCGTCTTCCCGTCGATCT
The DNA here is from genome assembly GCA_030789695.1 of Scilla litardierei. Lineage (NCBI taxonomy): Eukaryota > Viridiplantae > Streptophyta > Magnoliopsida > Asparagales > Asparagaceae > Scilla > Scilla litardierei. Next base: position 114,037,636 of record CM061136.1, read on the forward strand.
CCGGCCATCCTCCGATCATCCGCCGCCGTCGATTCCTCCTCCTAGGTATATCTCCCCCTCCTAGGTCTCGATTCCTTTTCTAGGGTTTGATCTAGCTCGATTACATCTCCTAGGGCTTGTTGTTTTCGGTTCTAGGGTTTGTGCTTAGGTAGTTTGTTTGTTTTTTCTATCGATTGATTGATCTCGTTGTGCCAAGAACATGGCAAAGACGAGGATCCCTATCACTTCCTCTGGGGCTTCCCCCATGACCGTAGAGCCTTCTAACCCTAGGAATCCGTCTAAGCCCAAGCGCCGTGCTAAATCAACCCAAGCTTCTCCGTCTTCGCCTCCTCTGAAGAAGCAGAGGAAGGCGACCGTCAAACCCGGTAAACTGTCTAAGTCTAGAAAGCCTATTCTCCACACTCCCTCTACTCCTCCTGATTCCGATACTGAGTTTAGACCCGAGGATGAGTCTGGCCATAGGGAACCCACTCCTCCACTTCGTCCTAGGACTCGTCAGCCTAAGGGAAAGGGCCCAATGCCAGCTGGTGGTGTTGACATATCATTGTGTCGCGACGACCCTTTGTGTCTAGCGGCCTACAACCGTATTAAACACTGCCCGATGCTATTGGAGCACTATGTTCAGTTTTCAGATTTCCTTGGCTTAGCTGATCTCCTATCCTAAAGTGGGCTCCTAGACTACCTTCGCTTCGACCCTAAGGCGAACCCTCGACCCTATCCTCGCCTGGTCAAATTATTCTATGCAAATCGTGTCCGGGGCCACTACGATGCGAGTCACTCCATCGAGACTACTGTATTGGGAACTCCTATAGTTCTCACGGCAGAAATCTTGGGGGAGGTGCTTGGTTGTTCGTCGTCTGGTCTCCTCCCGTCGGACATTTCTGTTGATGATATCTCCTCCTTGGATCAGTCTGTTCTATCTGATATCTTCCATGTGATCCCTCCTGCCTTCATTGGTGTTCCTTCGAAGTCGTTTAAGCCAAATGCTTGGGTGCTCAATCTCATTCTGACGTCGTGCTTGCTTCCCAAGTACGGCTCATCTTCTCTGCCATCCCAGCCGTTCCTCAAATTGATTTACGCTCTATTCTTGGGTTGCGAGATTAATTGGGCTTGCGTTATACTCGATAAGATGGACTCTTTCGAGTGTATTCGCAAGACCACTAAATCTGCGCATATCCCTTATCCGTGTCTGTTGACCTTGGTATTCCGTCATTTTCGTGTTCCTCTCCCTCCTGACGATGAGCGTCCTCTTGGTCCTCCACTGAACGCGACGGTCGTAAAGAAATCTCGTGCGGCACTCCGTCACGTGCAGCGGACGACTCCTTCAGCTTCTCAGGGCACTACTTCTGCTGCTGCTGCTTCTCGACCTCCCACCACACTTGATGATGTCGTTCGGTTACTTCGTCGTCACGAGTCTCGTTTGGCTCGTACCGAGGAGGTAGTTTGCCGTATGGCTAGATTGATGGGTGTTCAGCTTCCTCCTCCTGTTTCTGAGGATGAGGAGATGGATGATGAGGATATCGATGAGCTTGTCACCTCCTTTGCTCGTGGCGCTGAGGCCACTGCTGTTGCTGCTACCACATCTGCTCCTGGAGCTGCCACCTCTTCCGGTGCTCCAGAGACTTCTGCACCAGTGGATCAGACTTCTGATGCTGCTGCTGCTCCCGCTGACGACCCTGCTCCTGATTTGCCTGCTGATGTTCCTGTTGATACCTCTGCCGTTGAGCCAGTCGTCGACGCCTCCACTCCTGCCCCGACGATCCCTTCTGTGCACACGCCTCTCCTTGCAGCAGAGCCTGAGTCCACTCCCTCGACTGGACCCACGGAGACTGCTGATCCGGCCACTTCCTCGTGATCGTCTGTTTCGAGGCCTCTCCTATGATCTTTGGATGATGCATCTTATTGAGAGTGTTTTGGGTTAGGATGGAGTGTTGGCGTTGTTCTGATGTATTTTGGTTTTTGGATGTCGGTGTACTTGATGTACTTTCATTTTGTTGGATGTGTGATGATGATGTATCGATGACATATGTTGTATTTTTTTTATGTTGATATAGATGTTGCATTTGATATGATGTAGTCGATGTGATTTTGGATGTACTCATGGTATTCATATATATAGATACATCAATGTTCTCTTTGTTTTACTTCATTGTGCACATTTAATATTCATTCAATGTCTATGATATGTGAATTCGTCGCTCGACGCTTAAAAACTTGGTTAATTAGATTATATTTCTATGATTGCATAGAATTGTTTTCCATGCACAAATTTAACCAAGAATATTGAGTATTGGAGGGTATGTTCCTTTATTCAATAAATGAATTTATATTTGGTATTTTGATGATTTTAATTTTCGCTTTTCGATAATGGACAATTTGGCACACTTTGATTTGATTTCATCTCTTTTCCCTCGGTGTCAATTAGGTCCATCGTCAATATCTAAGACTCCCGATGTTGGATTTTCCTTATCCTAGTTGTTGTCGTTGTATGCCCCCCCATTTTTGGGTAAATGCCAAAGGGGGAGAGATAAAGATAACGATTAGGCCAAATGAAAATTTAACTCAATTTCCAAGAATCTAATTTGATATGTTAGATTCAGGGGGAGTTAAGATATATATAAGGATTTTCAAATCCGATATTTCAAAATTCGATTCTCGTTATATACCTTACTCGTCTGATTGATGCAATTTATATATATTCAATTTGGAATTAACGTGTCATCAATGCAGGGGGAGTAAGTATTTTACATTTGAATCATTATTTTTGATTATTATTTATGTTGGTTTGTCATCACCAAAAAGGGGGAGAATGTTGAGTATTGGACCCCCCGGATTTGGTTTTGGATGATGAGCAAACATAAATAATTCATATACTAACAATTTGTGAGCGCAGTTATGGAGATCGTCGCCAAATTCACGAGAACAATCAAAGCGACATCTCAAGACTTCTCAAAGGTCGTATTCAATGCCTAAAGCTTCGTTGAAGCTTTTGGACCGTTTTGGAAGTCATGAAGATTTGATCGAAGCTCTCGAAGACCGTTCCTTAAGGTTTTATTTATAGTCTTTTAGCTTCGATCTATAGAATGTTAAGCCTTGAGTATATCGTACATGTCTATCTTCATAACGCTCATATCTTACGTCTAGGATCTTAGTTGAAGTCCATTCTAACTTCCTCGAAGCATCGCGCTTCGATTCGGACTTCTTGTGCATGTTAGTTGGTTCAAGAAGAAGAACTGACCGACTAGATGGTGATCTAGTCGGTCGGCAAAGCTTCTTGGACCGACTAGTTTGTTTCCTTAATTTCATGCACTTTACTGTTTACAGTTAGTCGGTCTACGTTGACTCACCGACCGACTAGTTTGTGAACTAGTCGGTCAGTGATGCTTCTTTGACCGACTAGTTGAGCTTTACTGTACATGCTAATTTTCTCCTGAGCTACTGTTTATCGTTAGTCGGTCTAAGAACGTTTGGTGACCGACTAGTTGATAATCTAGTCGGTCAACATTTGTTCTTGGACCGACTAAATCAATTTGTATTCAGACTATTTTGCTTTTGACTCTTAGTCGGTCTAAGTTCACTGACCGACCGACTAGTTGTGAAACTAGTCGGTCAGACAGTCTTCTTGGACCGACTAGATTTCTAGGTCTGAAATTCAATCTCTTCACTGTTCTTCACGTAGTCGGTCCATGTTGTTTGACCGACCGACTAGTTGATGAACTAGTCGGTCAGTGGTTGTTCTTTGACCGACTAACTGCTTCAGATTTCTAACCGTTGGGATTTGACCTAACTCGTTTTTATGGGACCCTATAAATACGAAGCTGGGTCATTTCTCTAGGGTTAAGAGCTGCTATTAAGAGATTCATTGAGATAGAAAGAGTTAGAGATTCTCACTCATTTCCAAGCTCTCTCCCTCACAAGAAATCCATTCTCTCACTTTCTAGATCTAGAATCCATCTTGAGAGAAGTTTGTTCTTGGTGAGCCTTTCAAGCTCTAGCTTGATTCAAGTCTCCAAATCTCTCCTAGGCACCCATTGCTGGTCATTTCATTGGTGCTAGGTCTTGGTGATTTCATCTTCCTCAAATCCCTCATTACACCTATTTGGTAAGTATACTCAAGGTATAGGATTTTGTGGTAAGATTGTTTATTTCATTATAAACTCGTTTATATTGCTTATTGATTCTCTCGGTTGTGAGAGAAGGTTGTGATCCCGGGTTGTGGGATTCATTATTGCCGTTGCATGTATGATTTGATCTTGTGAAGGTTTTTCACAAGATATCATAGTGGAAATCTTCGGTTAGGGTTTCTAACCTAAGTATCCGGAGGGGATCCGGGTGGTTGGGACGTAGGATCACCGGGAACAAGTCGGGGAGACTTGGGTGGATCCGAACCCAGTAACATTCTATTGTTAGCATTGTTTATTTTGTTATTGTCATCAATTTAAGCATCCGCAAATTGATTTGGTAGTTGTTTGCACGATAATTAGGAATTGTACTCCTTGTTATTTTTAAAGTACTATTCACCCCCCTCTAGTACTTGTGCAGTAGCTTGTAGGGCATTACAAAACCATTCAGCTGTAAGGCATAAACATCTACAAACAACTTGAAACGTGACTATTGAAAAGATTGAGATTGTTAGTAGCTTGGCTACTCTTGACTTGTCCCGATAATTGTTCTTTTGTACTTATTGTTTCACCATGTCTTGCTTGTGCACTCATGTTATAACTGCCATGTCATGCATACTATAACTGTTAGGTTGTTAGTCTGCCTTACTTTCAGTTTCCTTGCCCAAGTCTTTTAGACTTGCTGACATGTGCCTCTTTACTCTTTTGGGTGACACATGTTAGATCCTGAGCCTGAGTACATTGTAGAGGACGAGGTGTTTGCTGACGCCGAGCCCGAGCCTGTGTTTGGCGAGGAGTACGTGGACACTGGGGACCAGTCCTAGTGTCTTCGTTGAGCTTTCCCTTTTTGTTTAGATTGCTGTTTTGTTGTCGGTGCGTAGCACCTATACTTTGTTACGTTGTTCCTTTTTGTTGGCCTTGTTCTGGGCCTTTAGACTCTTTCCTTTAGCCTGGTGGTTTTTCTGGATGTTGAACTTATTTTTCATGTTGGAAAAATTATGAGATATGAGATTTTATTTCTGTATCTCCTTGTGTTATTATTGTTGTTCCGTTTGTGGTTACAGGGACCTGCTTATGTTTTATTGACGCTTATCGGGTTTGGGGCTTCACGGCTCCACTCTCGTGCGAACCTTTTCACGTCTCGCCTCCATTGTAGGGAAGCGGGGCGTGACAAGCACAAACATGCATGAATTAATAATTTGATCAAAGAAAACATTTTCATGCGGAGGCAATATTTAATGAAAAGCTTAATGTGTAGATCGGCCAGTCCCACAAGAAAGAGTCCAAAGTCCAAAGTCCAAATTAGACAAATTTGCAGCTTTAAAAGGAAAATACAACTTTGGAAACCACGTGGGTCCCATATAATATCTCCAGCTTCAAACGTGGCCTCCGTCTCCATGTAAGTTGGTCTTCTTTCTTTGACATTTACATAAATTCCTCACTACAATTTCTCTCAAAAATAAAAGATAAGTGCGGGAAATAAACTGTGGGACTTAAACAGTCGATCCAAAAACCACATTTAGCCATTTATGCAGAAATATTGTGCTCATCAACATTTTCATTCACAGACATCACATGCAGTTATATTCGCATGAGGATAAAATATTTAATCACTTAATTATTATTGGACCACTGGGCAACGTCATACACGTTAGGTTAGTTGACTAACGGCAGAGCGGTCGCAGGATCTTCCTAATTATTAAGTTTTAAATATAATATCTATAGAATTTGGCAGAGATGTAAAGCATGTAAAGATAATTTTTACAGAAAAAATCATTACAATGCAAGGGTTGTATTAAGTGCGTTTAATCAATAAAATTGAATAAGAGCCCAAAATTGACATTTTCGTTGTAGAAGGAAAATGGTTTTTCCTTTTAAATCATCCCAAATAACCCCCAAAAATCCCCAATGAACCCTTATATGCCCGATAATTGCCCCATAATTTACCGTGATTTTTCACGAATTCATAGGTCCTAGAACGCCCTTTTTTCTTTTTGTTTTTTTCTTAAGTTGAATTGGCCTGCGGGCCTGAAGCCCGCAGCCGGTCTGCGGGCTTCAGTCCCGCAAATTTTTTTTGTAATCTCGTTGGCCTGCGGGCTTCAGGCCCGCAGACAGAGTTTTTTTTGTAACTATGTTGGCCTGCGGGCCCGTAGACAAAATTTATTTATTTATTTTTTTGTGAAGTTGGGCCGAAAAGCCCAATTAGGCTTTGGGGGCGGCGGCTAGGATTACCCGCCGCCGCCCCAAATTCGCCGCCTATTTGGCGGTTCGAGGGGGCGTCGCCCCCCGCTAGGGGGGCGGCGGCGGGGGCCGCCCCCCTGCATGGGGGCGGAGGGCGGGGCCGCCCCTCGCTGCAGGGGGGCGGGGCGGGCGTCGCCCCCCCGCTGCAGGGGGGGCGTCGGGCGCCGCCCCCCGCTGCAGGGGGGGCGCGACGGACGTCGCCCCCCTCTGCAAGAGGGGGGCTAGGGCGTCGCCCCCCGCTGCAGGGGGCGTGGCAGGCGGGCCGCCGCCTCCCCTGCACGGGGGAACGGCAGCCGCCGCCTCCCACTTCAGGGGGCGGCAACGCGTTGGGGGGTGGGGGCGGCAAGGCCGCCGGCGGGATCAAATTAGGGTTTACACAATGTAAAACCCTAAAAAAATTGATTTTTGGGACGAAAAATTCGTCGTTTTGGGTGATTAACAAAACCCCATATCGATCTTGCGAGATCTAGTGGTAGGACAATCATACGTATGATTAAAAATATCGTTTTGGTGATTTTTACCTCTATATCCGTCCTCCGGATATAGCGACGGTTGTACGAAGCCCTACGCGGATGACGATGCTCGATTGAGGAAGCCTTGCACCGCGCTCGTGGATCTCCCGTCTCCTCTCGCCTTCGACTTCGCAACGAACAAAAAAATATTTGTGGAAAAAAATATTTAGAGGCTCGTGCTGATAACGTATTATGAATAAACTACTGGTGGCGGAGCCCCCAGCTCTTTATTTATAGGCAATGTGGAGAATACAAAGATGTGCTTACAATGATATGGGCATATCTCTAGGATAGCCCAGAATCTCAACCAACTCGGTTAAATAACCGTTCACAACATTTAGAATATAAAACTTAATGGACGAAGTTTAAATAATTGAGAACCTAAATAAATATTTTTGAACAATTAAGAACAATTCAAAAGGAATATAAAACTTAATGGATGAAGTTTAAATAAGTAAGAACCTAAATAAATAATATTTATCACTAATTAAGATTATCGTATGATTTGAGATTAAGTATAGACGTAATATAGTGTATTTGTGGTTTCAAGCAATATAGGACTTGACACAGTCTTTAACGGGCCGGGTTTAGAATGGTATAATGAGTTGGCCTTGAAACTTGTGGTAAAATAAATTGGGCAAATTTTGGCCCCAACCATATCCATTTTGGGGGAAATTCTATACACACAAACCTAATTGATTTACACAGATCACTTTACACATGAGTGTGCGAGAGATATTATTTTAAATTCAGTGTTTTATTTGACATATCCACTCATATCGTCAAATTACCCAGTTTCTCTTCATCACATCTACTCTTTCTCCTTCTCCTCATCCTGCCACCGCCACCACATCTACTGCCTTCATCGCCAGCTTGGACGGAGAAGGTTGAAAAAGAAGACCAAAGAGGTTGACGGAGGATGGCTGGGAGGAAGGTTGAAGAATGAGAAGGTTGAAGAGTTTGAAGAAGTTGAAGGGTTGAAGATTAGGAGGAGCTGGCGGCGTACAATGGAGGAGGATGAGGAGAAGTGGAAGAGGAGAGGTGAGGAGGAGGATGGTCAAAAAAGACAAAAATAAAATTGCAAACTAGTAAATTTTGAATGGTAAATAGCAACTCACATCTTTTTTGAGAGGGATTGGGCGGGTTTGTTTGGGCCGCTCGGCCTGGCCCATTTTCATCCCTCGCCGAATCTCTCTCCATAGTCTTCTCCACTTCCATGTGATTTCCCGTCGATTTCTCTCTTAGTTCCTTTTTCATTTCCCAAAAAATCACTTGACAACCCATCCGGATGCATAGCCAATACTTTCAACCTTTGTTTTTTTGATACATCGGAAAGCAATACTTTCAACCTTCACTAAGGATTCTATTCCCTTCTCAATTCTAGTCATCATGATACTTTCTACTGCAATTCCGTTGTAAACGTCAACGTCGATTACGGTCGCTTCGATGCCGCGCTCTCCCTCTTCTCTTCAATGAGAGACTCGCTCTCTTGCACTGACCATTTCACGCTTGTACTGATGATCCGTGCAATTTCGGGTCTCAATGTCAGTGTTGAAATAGGCGAGGCTGCTCACTGTCTTGGAATTCAGATGGGTTTTCGTCATAATGTCTACTTCTGCCTTACATTGATCGATATGTATGCTCAGTGTGGTTGTTTGAGCTCTGCCCGTTGTGTGTTTGATGAAATGCCTGATAGAGATGTTGTCTCTTGGACCTCTGTTATGCCGGGCTATGTTCATATCGGGAACTCTAGTGGATCGTTTCCGTTATTCAGTGACGTGACAAGGACTGGTATTGGAAAGCATGCGACATTGACAAGGGTGGATATGCGGGGAGGCAAGTGTGTTGTTTTGCCATCAAGACGGTTATAAGAATTATGATTTGCTACAAAAATTTGATGTTGATGGCATTTAATAGAGTTGGCTGGTTTGAAGAGTGAAAAAAATTATTTTCCATTATTAAGGAGAGGAATATTGTGTGTTGGAATACATGGTATTTTTTGAGAGGAAAACCATGGAAGGTGATATATTGTTTTGAGACCTTGAGAAATGAATTGAATGTTACCTACAAGACACTAACTCTTGTTTTCTCGTCATTCACTAAGTTGTGAAATCTTTTCCAAGGACAAAAGTTGCATGGCCTTGCAATCAAAAGTGGGCACATTGACAAGGTATATGAGTCCTCTCTGGTCAACTTCCATGCCAAGTGTGGGGAGTTGGCATTGCCAGCCTTGTTGTTTGAAGAAGTGAGAGCGAACAATAATTTTGTGTGCAATGTTATGATGTGGGGATTTATACAAAACATGCAATGGATAGATGCATGTGGTTTGTTCTGGAGAATGCAAGATTTTGGTTATGAGCCAACTGCTGACTCTAAAGGTAATAGTTCTAGCATACACTGAACTGGGTGCTTTGCAATTTGGTAAAAGTATTCATGGATATCTTATAAGGATTAGTTTCCGTGTCAATTTTAGTTTGGTAACGTTGGAGACATCCATCCTAAACATGTATGCAAAGTGTGGAACCAATGTTTTAGCACGTAGATGTTTTGATAGAATCGTGCGCAAAGATGTCATTGCATGGAGTTCCATAATTGAGGGACTTAGTGCCAAAGTTCTGGAGCTATTCCATCAAATGCAAGAGGAAGGAGCGGAACCGAATATCATCTCTTTTCTTAGCATGTTATCAGCTTGTAGCCACTCACCCATCCAGGACCCGTGTTTGGAAGTTGTGAGGTGTTTGATTCCTTGTCTAAATTTTTTGGGATTCAGCATGAGTTAAACCATTACTCTTGCATGGTTGACCTTCTTGGCCTGTATGAAGCTCTAAAGCTGATTGCCAACATGAATTCTTTTCCAGATGCTCGGATTTGGGGGTCTTTGCTTCCTTTTGTCGGATGCATTCAGATGATACACTTGGCAATTATATAGCTGACACGCTCTTCAGTTAGGAGCTGGATAATGTGGGTTATCGTGATGAACTTAGTAACATCGTAGTTGGTGAAGACAAGTGGAACGAAGATAAAATGATCATGAAGGATATGCACATAAGGGAGTTCAAAGAAACCAAGTTGGAGTTGCATCAAATAAAAAGAAAGGTTTTGTGTGTTTGTTGCTGCACATACATCACTTCCTCAATCTTATAAAATTTACAGGGATTTTGGTGTGTTTAACTTGTGAGGCTGGAGTTATTGGAATAGAGGAGATGTCCACTTAAATTCATATCAAAATCATTCTTTGGAGCAACTGATAACCAATGTGCTGATGGCCTCCATGAAGGTGATGTGTGTCATACTTGCCATCAAACATCGTTTATCTTATTACAATTGTCGTGTTGAATTAAAAATTTTGACTCAAACCTTGATCTTTGTTCTTGAACAGAATTCATGATTGCGTATATATCTATTTCTATACTTTCACCCACCGCAAGCAAATTTCAATGCATGGCAATGATACAGAGCTTGCTGGGTTGGCGATATTTCTTGAAGATGATAAGGTTCTGGATTAATAATGCTTTTCCTTTGGGGAGAAGAGAATCCAAACATAGACTTCCGATAATACTTGAAGTTGGCCATCATGTTTGAGCTACGATATGCTTGGGAGTAGTGATTCTGAGCTTGAGCTTTCCCTATCAATTCTCTTGAGCATAGAATCCTTTGATTTTGCCCATAAAAGGAGATAGAGACCTCCAATAACGAGTAATGATCCAAGAATGCTGCATAGAAGTAAACACAAATCATTATAAAATTTAAAATACAGATTTGGTCACTTAATTGATTTTTTACATGTCGCTTCGAAGTTGTGAGAGGCTTCGGCGGACCTTGAAAGATGAGTTGGTGTTCCCAAGATAACCGTCTGGATAAGGAACGTGAAGACAATGAGGAGTGGGTAAAATCCGGTTGCAAAGATGGGGCCTTTATGGTGTATGCACCAAATTCGCGCGAGGTGTGACAACCCAGTGACCACAATCCCCTGAAAACAATTAGCAATTCAGCACCACATGGATGTTGAGCTGTAAAAATAAAATTACTTACATCAGGTGAGTAGTTTCTCTTTCAATTTTGGTAAGCAGCCAAAGATTGACTTCTTTCTGACGAGGCCTTTTTATAGGACATGATATTGAAACCAATCATTTCATCATCAGATAATTGATCTTCGACAAAATTCTGGGAGCTTGAAGAACAAAAATATTGGACCAGAGGTAATTTTTTTCGGCCATAATCTTTCGTTCTTGTAAAACTTTATTGGACATGTGAATATGTCTAGCTTTTAAATAGCTGAATGGAGAAATGGAGGCAATGTAGATGAGCCTGATACCTTCCTTGTATGATGATTGGCAAATGCATAACTTGGGATGCCAACCACACCAAGTCAATGATAAGGCTTGCATAACTTGGGATGCCAACCACACAAAGTCAAGGATAAGACTTGATAGTTATAGCTATGCTATAAGTTCATAGATGTCGATTCACGGTAGTCTGATACGTTGGGGCTTTTAGCTGTTATAGACCAACCGAGAGGGAGGGAGGGAGGGAGGGAGGACCTCATTGAGCACTTTGCTTCTTAATATTATAAAGTGATGTTTAGAGCTAATTCCAGTATCAATCATGCTATGTTTACCCCATATAAGATGGTGAGGAGCTCATTGAGCACTTTGTTTCTTAGTATTATAAAGTGATGTTTAGAGTTAATTCCAATATCAATCATGCTATGTTTACCCCATATAAGATGGTGAGGAGCTGTATGCTTCCTCCCCACCTTATTCTCCACGAGGAAAGCCTTGTCTCTGTGAAGGCTGCTATAGCTGCAGTTTGGAGGGTTCCTGAGATATTCATCATAGCGGCCAAGGTAAGATATGCTGGATACTTCATAGCAACAGTTTCCTACATAGGGAAAAAATTATTCTTTATACTCAAAGGCACATATCAATTTTGCGGAACCAACATTAGTAATCAGATTCAAAACCTACCCATGAAAAAAACATTATTCTTTATAGTTAAAGACACCTTAAACTTTTGTGGAACCAACATAAGGAATCAGTTTCAGAACAATTTGATAAAATTTCACATAGAAAGAGAATATCTTAAGATATTTTTTCTCCAAAAGTTGGACTGTAACTTAGATAACTCGCAATCTTTGTTGCATGTTATGGCTATTGAAATATACTACTATATGACAATCATCACAGTAGTGAGGTATTTTTACTGAAGCTTGGGTCAATCGCAAAGGGATGATGATGGTTTAAGGGAAATCCCACGTTCCAGTCCTATAACTACCTAGAAAGTAACTTCATAAAAGTTGTGGAAATAGGGTTCCTAGAATGCACATTTTATGATCCCATAATATCTGGACATACCCTTTTTAATGGTATACTAATATTGTCAAAACTGTTGAGAACAATAGTCATGTATTGAAAAAATAGAATAAAAAGTGAAGGAGTATAAAATTAATGTTTGGCCTCCACCCAATAACATAAGCTTTTAGGTTAGAGCATCTTAATTAATATTATGTTTTTGCCGATTTGACTAAATGTAGGACCGTCTGATTCCTATTTTTTTTCTAATTTGGTTCAGACATCGTGCTCTTCTCTAATGTGGCTGCTGTTCTTCTTTAATCTAGCTTTCAAACTCAAAAGGTGAATCCACCTTGAGTTTGATGGGGAGTGTTAAAAAATAACCCTACATTGAGAAAAAAAGAAAAAAAGTGAAGAATATAAAATTGAAGTTGGGTATCTACTTGATAGATTAATCTTTTTGGGTAAAAGCATTTCAACTAAGTTTATGACCTTACCGATTTGACTATACATGAGACCCCTCAACTCTTATTCTAATTCTAACAAAATTAAATACAAGATGGCCGAGTTATAGTGGTGAACAAGAGTAGATCCACACATATTTCAGTATTGTTAGAACATGTTAGAATAAGATGAGGGAACAATGCGTTAAATTGGTGAAGATATGATCTTCATTTAGACACTCTCTAACCAGAAAGTTTAAGCTATCAGGTAGAGAACTACCTTTCAATATATGCCCTTAATTTTTTCTTATGTTTCTACTGTTGGACTATATGTTTCTAATGTTGGACTATTTTTCTTAGCACATCTCTCAAATTCATGATTAATTTACATTAAGTTTGTGAAGAGAGCATAAATGGCAATCGTATTATTGCCATACGGGTTATATTGTTATCTTTTTGAATAATTAGTAATATGTTTTTAATGTGAACATTATGACTAGATGTGAGCTATTACTTAAAGGAGAGGCTATGATGTTTAAAGGTAATTTTAAAGATGATGTAATTGGTAGCTTGTTGTTTTAAGCCGAGAGTGAGTTTGTTCTCTCTAGGTGGGTTAAGTGAATACCCACTTCAATGTGTTAGTGAGTTCCCATTTTACTAGGTCGAGTGAGTCTCCAATTGTATCATCTTTTAGTTATTTTTCAACTAGCTATGTACCCTTCTTATATTTTTATCTCAATAAAGATATGTTCTAGTTATTTCATTTAAGTTCTATGTAATTTCTTCCATGTATTTCGTCTTGCATCAATATATGTTTTCTTCATGTTGAAAATTCAATGATTTCAAATGGCATCTGTGCAAATAAGCGGTATCATTACCAATCAATATTTTTGATCTTCACACTCGAGGACAAGCTTTTTTTGAAGAGCATGAAGGAAAGAGTAGAATTTGAATAATAATCCATTAGTTCTCAAAAATCAAGTGAGCATAAATGACAATCGTATTACTACCATGCAGATTATATTTATTTTCTTTTTGAATACTTAGTAACATATTTTAAATATGAATATAATGGGTAGTTGTGAGCTATTATTGAAAGGGAATGTTATGATGTTTAGAGATAGCTTTGAATAAGATGTAATTGGTGGCTTATTACTTTCAAGCCGAGAGTGAGTGTGTCCTCTCTATGTGGATTGAGTGAGTCCACACTTCAATGGGTTGAGTCAGTTCCTGTTTTCTCAGGTTGAGTGAGTCCCTAATTATATTCTTTTTAGCTGTCTTTTAATTATCTATATATCCACATTTTTTCTCTCAATAATGATATGTTGTAGTAGTTGTTTTTATTTAAGTTCTATGTACATTCCGTCATGTAGCGGGAACTATTTAGATTTAGATTAAGATGGAGAAGATTTTAGATCGATGGATCTAATACCATATTAGATTATGATAGAACAAGATTGTTTGGGGGGATACACAAAGAGTTGAATTGGTGAATGCATAATCTTCGTTGAGACACTATAACCCAAAGCTTAATTTTATAGACCTGTAATATTTTTGCCTCATTTGTTTTCTTATGTTTCTAGTGTAGGACTATTTTTCTTACCAAGTATTAATCTACAAGTTGAGCTGTAGAGTACCTTCAGAATTAAACGGCATAAAATGTTATGCTGTATTGCAAAATTCATAACCCCTTCTTTTGAACACAAGTTTTTCTGGCATGTGCAATACACAAAGTTTAATTGCTCAAAGATTTTTATTCCACTATAATTATTATGTAAAGTTACATCTTAAAATCATTGTCAAATTCCAGCTTGAATTGTCATATTATAAACTTAGTTTCACTTGGAATCCAATAAAAGATATTTTGTTCTAAGTTTGATTGAATGCAGCATGTAATATGGATCATAAAGAAAGCTATAAGATGATGATGATAATATAAACATAAAATGCGACAATGATCATATGAGGAGGTGGTGGAAATGGAAATATATGCAGGTATGGTTAAAATCTGAATTACGCTAGAAATCATCCCAATAAAGATTTGAATTAGTTTTTAAGTAAATGTTAGTTGTGATAAATCTACTTGCTTTTGGAAATAGAACATGTTGCCTAGATGGAACTATTAGAATGTAGAAAAATTTGAAGATATAGAAATTGACTGGCTTTACTAAAAAGGCTTGATGATATTGTCATGATTGCATTCTTCAATGTAGAAAAGTCCAAATTAGCTGTCACATGCTGTGGGCATGCCATTAGATTTGATTTTCCATTTATGGTATTTCATAATTGAGTTATGATACCCAAACCCCAGGTTTGCTAACGAGGGGGGGTGAGGCACTACGGGGGACATGGAAAATCAGTGATGTTTGGGAATTTCAATTTTTTTTCTTTTCTTTTCTCCTGGCCAATCAAACACAAGGATTTGCGACCTCGGGTATGAATATCATTACAGTTCAAAATTTGTACATTACGGCTTATGGTACAGATGTTCAGTTTGTGTGAAATCTTATAATTGGTCTCAAAGTAAATTGCTTACCACCAAAATGTTGCCAGTTGCCGAGCAAAGTACTGCAATACCAACCATGATGCAACCGACATATCTGGCACTTATAGCTGCAGAAACGGTTAGTCTGTCCAATTCTTGGCGCTCTGGGTGCGACAACAGCACCATCACAAAAGATCCAACAACTGACATAAGCACTCCCCATAGCTTTGCTTGGCCATAAAGCCCCCAAAACTTAAATTGTTCTCGTTGAGAGGCTACTGCAATGATGAAGACCACGACCGGAATCATGGGAATGACGACACTATGGAACGATGGTGTTACGTATCTGAGGCTAGAAGTCAGCAATAACTCCCCTAACGGTCCCCTTGACATAGTTTGAAAAATCACGCTGTTAGTGACTTAGTGTTAACTATCTAATTACATGAAGATATACTCTACACAGACACACACACACACACACACACACACACACACACACATCAAATAATCAGTTTTTGGTGAGAGTAACTTCAGACGACGATAAATTCATCAAGTTGAGAAACATGAAACTGTATAGCTCTGGTTACATGTAATTAAGATGCTTGATTCTATTGAATTTCAACTTTTGCTCTTTGATTGAACATATTTGGAGTTCTTGCTCATGTGTTCTTCAAAGTCATTTATTGCCTTAATAATTCTGAATTAGAGCACTTGCTTTTAATAAGCGAATTCCAATTCAAAATTCACGAAATAAAGTAAAACAGATGAAAATTCTGTTTTTAAGTCATTTTAGTAGGCTGTACACAATCATTAACAAAACAATCAATGAAAAAGAAAATTCTCGTGGTTTCCCCCTTGCTAATCATTGAGTTGAAGAGATTGCGTATTATGATATCTGGTTGCATATGCTCATAATGAAAGCCAAATAGGTACTTAAATGCACAACTAAAATGAATCTACCCCCAAGGCATAACTCAGGTTTTAAGTGTCGAGTAGGTTGTGGGAGCTTCTAGGTTCAAGTTCATGTTACGCCCTGTGTTACCAAGACCCCATAATTTTCAAAAAAAGACATGACTCAAGTAAAGAAACAAGAGAAAAAGAGAATGTTGTGTTTTTATAAAGGAAAATGATTAGAAAGAATGTGGCAATGATCAATAGGGATAGAAGAGAAACAAGAAGTCTTAATGAGTGGTGCTTTTCTCACCCCCATAGCCATCAAAATATGTGTCGTGTTTTTTCTCTAAGTATGTTAAATATCAAGATAAGCATTGTTGTGAAGAGCCCAATGAAATCTTGCTTAAGCCATCACGTACTCTTTTAGCTTTCCAGAGTGTTTATGATTTGTTTTAAGATTTTGAACATATTGTATTTTATGAATTATATTCATGTTGAATTATTGATATCAATTTTAAAAGTCAATTATATTAAAAATAAAAAAGACCTTGGTATAATTTTCCTTTATTTTTTACTTTTTCTCTTTGTTTCTCTTTTGTCATGATTTTTAGTTCAAAACATAAACTTGCACTTCCAGCATGTCCAGACTAAAAAACTACTAAAATAAATGTGAATTTTAGTGCCATGCAGCTTTAGTACAGTGGTCAGGGGTTTTACCTGTTTACTCCAGTTCAATGCCAAGCTTTTTGATCAATCACATATAGGGTATGGTTAATCATAGGTGGTATAAGATTTTTTGAGTTAGGCGTGTATCCTAAATCAGAATGGACTAGGACCCATTTGGACCCAAACCTATCACGGGTAAGGTATGTAAAACTTTTCATGGACCTATTGGACTGTTCCCAATTCCAATTATACATGCATTAAATTTTATTTAATTATTAGTTACATAAACATTAGGCAAATACTAAATTAGATATGGAGCACTTAAATGAAGATGAAGATGATATTGATTTATGGTTAACATTGAGACACAAATTCGCAAACTCTTTGTGAATGAATGCATCTTCATTACCAACTACGTCTAATTTTTTTGATCAAGCTATAAAATCTAATGAGAATCCAACTAGGATTCGAATTAGTCTATTTAGTGTTTGAGTGAGTTTTGTAGTTTGCTACTTGAGTCCTTTTAGAATTTGCTATTTGAATCCTTTCAAGAATTTTCTGTTCTAAGAAATTTGAGGGTTTTCAAGTTTCTCGTTTTAATAATTCTTTTATTTTATTAGGAGTCTTAAATTGATTCTATTCAGAAATTTGAGTATGAGTCAAATTAGTTTTGTTTTACCTATAAATATGATTATATAATTAAACTTCTAGTCCATTGAGCTATTGAATAAAATGTAGAGTTGTGTAAACATTATTTGTCACTTGAAAAATCTTAAGCATAAGAGGTGCGAGAGTGTGCGTAGTTCTTTGGGTATGAGTTCTGAAAAATCTTTTTTGTGTGACGTTAAAGTTGGCGTTCGTTAGATCATTAAGGTATGAGGCCCGAAATTTTATCAAAATCTAGTTTAGTACTTTGCTGAGTGTTTATTATTTATATATATACTAGTCATTACCCGTGCCCATAGGGCACGGTTTATTTAATGGCTGAGTTTTTCTCCCCCACAAATTTCAAGTTCCCCCAAATTTCAAGTTTTCCCACAAAATTTCAAGTTTCCCCCCAAATTTAAGTTTTCCCCCAAAATTTAAGTCCCCCCAAAATTGTCATTACCACCAAGGACAAACTTGCCACGTAGGACAAAGCTTTGTCCTAGTAGGATAAGATTCAAAATCTTCATAGAACTGGAAAAAAATGGCCGGAAGGGGTGAGAATAAAAAGTGTGGGTGTGTGTGTGGGGAGGGTCCATAGGCAAAAATACAAAAACCGGGGTTGTATGTGCAAAATTTCCCACCTCCTCTTTTATACCTCAAAATCTCATCTCTTATATTTTTTCTTATTCAATTTCCCTGTTTTATATAATAGATATCCAAATTCTCTTATCCAATTTCTCATGTCCAAATTCTCTTATCAATTTCTCTTGATAACATCCGTCTTTTATACAATAGATATCCCTTATCCAATTTCTCTTGTCCAATATCTCTTATCCAATTTCTCTTGATAACATCTCTCGTTTGTAATATAGATATCTCTTATCCAATTTCTCTTGATAACATCACTCTTATCCAATTTCTATTGTCCAATATCTCTTATTCAATTTCTCTTGATAACATCCCTCTTTTATAATATAGATATCTCTTATCCAATTTATATTGTCTAATATCTCTAATCCAATCTCTTGATAACATCCCTCTTTTATAATATAGATATCTCTTATCCAATTTCTCATGTCCAATATCTCTTATCCAATTTCTCTTGATAACATCCCTCTTTTATAATATAGATATCTCTTATCCAATCTCTCTTGATAACATCCCTCACTTATAATATATATATCTCTTATCCAACTTCTCTTGTCCAATATCTCTTATCCAATCTCTTGATAACATCCCTCTTTTATAATTTAGATATCTCTTATCCAATTTCTCATGTCCAATATCTCTTATCCAATTTCTCTTGATAACATCCCTCTTTTATAATATAGATATAGATATATATATATATATATATATATATATATATATATATATATATATATGAGGTGGGATCTTCTAACCCCCTAAAATAACCCCCTTTTTGACCCCCCATCAAAGCCCTCCATCCCATTTAAACCAATGGCTCAGATTGCTCCACCCCCAGTCATCCCATGTGACTTTTTGATGAGATTTTCAAAATCTCTTCAATTTCTCCCCAAAACTGGCCTCACTTTAACAGCCAAAAAAATTAAAACCACCCTTTAATCCAATGGGTTAACGGATGGGCTCTTGGTATTACACAAAAAGTACCATCTCTCTCTCTCAGCACGCAACCCCACCCCAGGGCCCCCAAGCTGTCACTCTCTCACAGCACCCGCTCTCTCTCTCTCTCAGCACACAACCCCCATCCCCCAAGCCGTCGTTCTCTCTCACAGCAGAAGAAATTTTCCCGCTCACTCTCCTTCCTCTCTTTCTTTCTTTTTGATCAGCTTATTCATATCGTTCTTCTTCCTTTGATTCTTCATCTTGTAAGCATAGGTGGACGCAAAGAAGAGGAATAGAGGAAGGATCTTCAACTGGTTGAAAGGTATGCAGCTGTTTTTTTCTTCAACATGGTGTTCTCCTTCCTACTTTTCCTTTCATTTTCTTTTTTTTCTGTTTTTTCTCAACATATGATCAACTCATGCTGTCAAAATGAGAAAATCAACTGAGAAAATAAAATAAACTGACAGTTTTGAGTGTGGTTTCAGTCCACATATTGACAGTTGAGTGGACTGAAACCATTGGTTTCAGTCCACTCAACTTTCTTCTGTGGACTGAAACCAATGGTTTCAGTCCACTCATGTCAATATGTGGATGGTTTCAGTCCACTCAACTGTCAATATGTGGACTGAAACCCTTGGTTTCAGTCCCCATATTGACAGTTCTGAGTGGACTGAAACCACTGGTTTCAGTCCCCATATTGACATTTGAGTGGACTGAAACCAATGGTTTCAGTCAACTCATGTCAATATGTGGACTGAAACCAGTGGTTTCAGTCCACTCAGAACTGTCAATATGTGGACTGAAACCAATTCAGTCCACATATTGACAGTTCTGAGTGGACTGAAACCATATATTGACATGAGTGGACTGAAACCATATATGGTTTCAGTCCACATATTGACATGAGTGGACTGAAACCATTGGTTTCAGGCCCCATACTGACATGAGTGGACTGAAACCATTGGTTTCAGTCCACAGAAGAAAGTTCTGAGTGGACTGAAACCACTGGTTTCAGTCCCCATATTGACAGTTCTGAGTGGACTGACACCATTTCAGTCCACATATTGACAGTTCTGAGTGGACTGACACCAATGGTGTCAGTCCACTCAGAACTGTCAATATGTGGACTGAAACCAGTGGTTTCAGTCCACTCAAAACTTTCTTCTGTGGACTGAAACCAATGGTTTCAGCCCATCTTAGTACAATAATTATCTTAATACAATACTACGGTGTCAATACTAATGATGTTTTTATATAATTGGTTTTAATGGACAGATAGATATATGCTAAGATGAATAATGTGGATGTTTTTGGATCAACTATTATTGAGCATTCATTAGAAGAAGAAAGTTCAGATTTTCAGCATGTGGGTTATGCAGAGAAGGAAGTTGATGTTGAACAAACACAAGCAACAGAATCAAATTTCAATAGTGTTGGTAGTGCATTGGATGAAACTGTTGAAGCACCCACACAAGCAGATAATGTGTTGTATGTTGGAAAGAAGTTTCAATCTATAGAAGAGGCAGAAGAATGCTATACAAAATATGCTGGTAGCAAAGGTTATAGCATTAAGAAAAGAGGAAGTGAGCGAAAGGGTACTAGAGTTATGGAAGTTGATAATGTCATATTTGCATGCACTTGCGAAGGAGCTCCAAGTAAAAAGAAGGTAGAAGATAAAGACATAAGTTCAATGAGAACAGATTGTAAGGCGAGGATGCGGGTGAAAAGAATGAGGTTTGATATAGGGTGGGTGGTTACTGTTTTCGATGATTCACACAATCATCCTATGATCAGCCCTAGTAAAATGAGTCTAATGAAGTCAAGAACTAGTTTTTCAAGTGCTGCAAAAGCGTTGACTAAAGTTTTTGCTAAAGAACAACTGCAAATTAACAAAATCCCTCAGTTATTTGGTGGGGCTGCCAACTGTCCGTTTAATAGTAGAAAGTGTTACAATCATTTGAGAAATATCAGAGCTGAATATAATGATTGTGGAGATGCTCAAGCTGTGAGGGTGTATTTTGAACATGTGCGGTTGAAGGATAGTAATTTTTACTATGCAATTGATGTTGATGATGTTGGGAAAGCAGTTAACTTTTTCTGGATTGATGGAAAATCACAGTTAGCTTACAAACAATTCGGAGATGTTATCACATTTGATACAACATACAACACAAATAGGTATAAGATGCCATTTGGCCCTTTCACAGGTGTCAGTCATCATGGTCAATCAATTCTTTTTGGTTGTTGTTTGATAGAAAATGAAACCGAGGAGACTTTTGTATGGGTATTTAAGTACTGGC
Source organism: Scilla litardierei (assembly GCA_030789695.1). Taxonomy (NCBI): domain Eukaryota; kingdom Viridiplantae; phylum Streptophyta; class Magnoliopsida; order Asparagales; family Asparagaceae; genus Scilla; species Scilla litardierei. The sequence continues at coordinate 114,058,824 of CM061136.1, forward strand.
TGCTGGCTATGGAGGATAACCACCCAGTGTCCATCATAACAGATCAAGATCCAGCTATGACTAAAGCAACTGCAGAGGTATTTCCTAATACAAGACACCGGTTTTGTCTTTGGCATATTAAAAAGAAATTTCCGAGCCACTTGAGCCACTTATATTTCAAGAAATCGGAGTTCAAGAAAGAGATGAAGCAGTGTATGCATCAAACCTACACAATTGAAGAATTTGAAACCAAATGGGCAGCATTCATAATTAAGTATGACTTGCAGGAGCACAAATGGCTCAATGATATGTATGAGATTCGGCATAAGTGGATGCCGATTTATTGTATGAGCACCTTTTTTGCTGGAATGAATACTAAAGAAATATAGAAGAAGGAGATATACGATCGGAGAGAGAGATAAGAGAAACCGACAATATTTTCATTAGCCTCAATGGGTTTATATAGATTACATAGTGACTGTTGGAATGCCAACATGTATGACTCTTGGGATATCAATGGGTGTCTCTTGGGTAATGAACGGTTGCATTCCTTGGGGTGCCAACCGTTGTGTCTGTTGGGGAACCAATGCGTCCCTTGGGAAGAGGAGATGGTGTTATCTCTTTACATGCCCCCGCAAACTGAGCGGCAGAGATGACGAACAGTTTGTCCCGGAGAAGTTCGAACCGCGGAGTCGGGAGGCTCTTTGTGACGATGTCAGCAGGATTATCCTCGGTGGATATGTGTCGAACACGAATATTGTTGGAGGTGACTTGCTTACGAATGAAGTGGTAGTCGATAGCGAAGTGCTTCGTTCGAGAGTGAAAGACCGGATTGGATGATAACGAAAGAGCCGACTTGTTGTCACACCAGAGAAGAGGGGTATCCTGGAGAGGAATCTTCAGATCTGTCAGGAGAAGTTGGAGCCAAATGATGTCCTTAGCAGTCAAGGACAACGAGCGATATTCAGACTCTGTGGAGCTATGAGAGATGGAGGATTGCTTCTTAGCGCTCCAAGTGAGTGGGTTTCGGCCAAGGAAAACGCAGAAACCACTGATAGAACGTCGATCAGTGGGATCACCAGCCCAGTCAGCATCAGAAAAAGCAACAAGTGACAGCGGACTGGGGCGAAGGAGGATGCCATGAGTCGGAGTAGATTGGAGATACCGCAGAATACGTTTGGCAGCAGTGAGATGAGATTCGCATGGACTGTGAAGAAACTGACAGACCCGATTGACGGCAAACGCAATATCTGGACGGGTCAGTGTGAGATACTGAAGGGCGCCAACAATGCTGCGGTAGTAAGAACCATCTGAGAGAGGAGGATCCGGGTGAACATGGGACAGCTTAGCCGAGACAGGAGTTCGGGCAGGTTTGCAATTGGCAAGTCCCGCTCGTTGAAGGAGGTCTTTAGTATACTTAGTTTGGTGGACGAAGCTACCATGACGATGTCGTTGTATTTCCAGACCCAAGAAGTAGGAGAGGTCGCCAAGGTCTTTAAGGGAGAATTCTTGAGATAATGCCGAATGAAGAGGGAGGAGTCGGCGATGCTGGGAATGAAGCCATGGAGACGAATGAAGGTTGAAAAACGGGCGTACCACTGTCGCGGTGCCTGTTTGAGGCCATACAAGGCCTTCCGGAGTTTGCAGACGTGGTGAGGGAAGGAAGGATCAATAAAGCCCGCCGGCTGCTCCATGTAGAGGTCCTCTTCAATATTGCCATGTAGAAAGGCATTGGAGACATCGAGCTGTTTGACGGGCCAATCGAAGTGAAGAGCGAGTGCAATCAGAAGGCGGATGGAGCCATGTTTGGCCACAGGACTGAATGTTTGAGCATAGTCAAGGCCTTCCTTTTAGTGGAAGCCCTTGGCAACCAACCGGGCCTTGTAGCGAGCAATAGACCCCATGGCATCCCGCTTGATTTTGTATACCCACTTGCAGCCGATGATGTTGGATTTAGAGGGGGGGACAACCAGATCCCAAGTCTGTTGACGGGTGAGGGCATCGAATTCAGATTGCATGGCAGCGATCCAGTGGGGATGTTTGGAAGCTTCTTTGAAGGAGAGAGGTTTCTCAGATGTGATAGCAGCATGGAGATTAAGAGGTTGGCGAGGGCGGAAAGTGCCAACCATAGAGCGGGTAGTCATGGGATGAGTGGGAAGAGGGGCAGGCGGATGAGAACTCGTTGGAGGTGGAGTGGGAGGAGGTGTATCGGGGAGGTAGGCTGTAGGATGGGATATCAGTGTATGATGGGCTATGGGATGTGGGAGAGGTTGCCTGGGAACAAGATGAGTGAGATGTGGTGTATTGGGAGTAGGGGTAGCTATTTGGGAAGCGGATGCGGGAGAGAAAGGAGTGTCGGGGAAGGCATCGGGACAGGGATGTCTCGGAGAAGTCTCGGGACATGATGGTCCGGGAGGAGAGGGCTCAGGAGGACTCGTCTGGGGAGAGGAGGTTCCGGGAGGACTCGTCTCGGGAGAGGAGGTTCCGGGAGGACTCGTCTCGGGAGAAGAGGTCCCGGGAGGACTCGTGCCTGGTTGGAAGTAGGGAAAAGTCTGTTCTTCAAATTGAACATGCCGGGTGAGGTAGATGCGTCTGGTTTTTAGCTCCATGCATTTGTAGGCCTTCATATTGTCCGGATAACCAAGGAAGACGCATGGTTGAGATCGTGGCTCAAGTTTGTCACCCGCATAAGGTCGAAGGCAGGGAAAACAAAGACAACCAAATGTGCCCATCCACTTATAATCTGGGAGCCGATGATGTAGAATCTCAAGAGGAGACTTGTTCTGCTGAGTAGAGGATGGTAGACGGTTGATCAGATATACGGCCGTCTTTGCTGCATCTGGCCAATGTTGTTTGGGCATGGAAGCAGTTAGAAGTAAAGCAAGTGTTGTTTCGATTATATCTCGGTGTTTTCGTTCTGCGACACCATTTTGTTCCGGAGTGTATGGTGCATATGTTTGGTGTATGATACCAAGGCGATGAAATAGGGAAGAAAACTGGTTGTTGACAAACTCGCCCCCGCCGTCAGAACGAAAAATTTTGATTTTGGTGTTGAACTGTCGTTCAGCCATGATTTGAAAAGACTGAAAAGCAGCAAACACATCGGATTTGTGATAAAGAGGATAGAGCCAAGTATATCGAGAGAAATCATCAATGAAAATAACATAGAATCTATATCCCTTTATCGATTGAATAGGAGCAGGGCCCCATACATCAGAATGAATTAAAGCAAGGGGAGTTTTGGATCTTGATTCAGACAGAGGGAATGGGAGTTTATGACTCTTGCTTATAGAGCAATGAGAACAAGACTTCAGGGGAGACAGCTTGACAGATAGACCGGAGGCGATCTTTGAGACAACAGGAGAAGCTGGATGACCAAGTCTGGTGTGCCAAAGATCACCCGAGGAAGAAGATGCAAAGAAGGAGACTGGTTCCGAATGAAGTGGATAGAGCCCATTTCTACTCGGTCCGTGGAGAAGAATTTGACCGGTGTCTATGTCTTGAACAATAAAATCAGTAGAGAAGAATTTAATGAAACAGTTGTTATCTTTGGTGAATTTGTAAACTGAGAGTAGGTTTTTGGAAAACTCAGGAGCATGGAGAATGTCAGGAAGAAGTAAAGGAGACCGAAGAGAGGGGATAGAAGAGGAGCCAATGTTGGCAATAGGAGCAGAAACCCCAGTACCAACAGTGATCCTTTTATTACCAGTGTAAGGAGTCGAGGACTCAAGATGTCCCGCAGTAGAAGTGATGTGGTCAGTGGCCCCAGTGTCAAGAAACCAGTTTGTCTCCGCAGAGGGAGTGCTTTGAGAGACATGCGCTTCTGGTTTGTGGACATGCTCATGAATCCAGAAGCAATCAAGTGTGTGATGATTTGGTTTCCCACATACTTGGCATGGAATAGGGCAACCAGTCGGATCGGTAGGGATACGACGCCTAGATCTCCCGGTTTGTGCTGGGGATCTGCCTGGAGTAGGGAGTAATGGAGGGCGAGATTGACTCAAATGAGATGCCACACGTCCACGATCGCCACGATTACTCGGGACATGTCCCGAGTAGGAGCGATACTGTCTTGAGCGGTGATCGCTCCAAAATGCAACCCAAAAGCACAACCAAAAACTTGGTCGGCCCCGGATATACACCCCGGAGAACGATTGTAGTTTTACCGCAAGCGCACGGCGTAGTGGCGAGCGGGTATCGAACACGAGGAGGTGGTGTTGGTTCCAATCTATCCTAGGTTGGCTTGACTACGATCAATTATTGGTGGAGATGGCTATGGTATGATGTAATGGCAATGGTGATGGATGTCGGTGTCAGAGATATAGAAATCTGTCAAATATCAATTCAAATACAATATAATAAAAGAGGGAATTTGCCTTGCGGCGATCCTGTCACAATCGTCGGGCAAAGTATGGGGATATAAAACCAAATAAAGACGTCTAGGGCTAGGGAATCCCCACTACGGACCGTCATGCATCATTGTGAATAGTGAATCTCAATATTACTAGACTTGCGTTGAGGTGAACTAGTCGCAACTTAATGGAGAACCAAGCTCACGCTCTCGCGCTATTGCCGGTCTATAGCAAACCTAGGTTAGGGCCCAATCTCTTGCAAACCCTAACCTAAGCCACTAGCATGAGGATCGACATCATCGTCCAATCGCTCCTCGAGCCCACTCTCGTGCAAACTCGAGTTACGATCTAGGTTGTGATAGTTCGTATTCGTCCAATCTCTTGCAAACGAATATGTGTATAGATTTACAATTAAAAATCCTAGCTTTGGTCCAATCTCTTGCAAACCAAATCTAGAGAAACCCAATTGTAAACCTAAATCGAATATCTAGGCCTTCCCATCGATTAGAATCCAATCTCTTGCAAATCCCAAATCGATGGAAATCCCTAGCTATCCGTAGTAAATCAATCACAACCTAACCTCCTAGCAATTCTAGCAATTTGGAAATTCATTCATCACAAATATGAAATTAGATCCGTAGGGTTCATCCCCAAACCCTAGAACAACAAATCTACTCTAGCATAGCAACAAGGATATGAGAATCAATAGAAATCATTGCTTGCATACAAAAAGATAGAAAAACAAAGATTCAAATAATAAGAATAGAAATACTTAGCTTTGATGAAGAATTCCAATCCAAATACAAGCCTTTTGATCCAAGAGGGGGCCTAGGGCATGGCCTAACCTCTAAAATAAACTCTAATAAAACATAATGGGGCTCTCTCTAATGGTGGCTACAAACCCCTTAAATACTCTCCCAAAACCCTAGCAAGAAACCCTAGAAAACCCCTCAAATTCGTGCCCAAAAACAGCCCAAACCGCAACTTAAAATCTGGGCCCAGGCCGCACTCGGCCGAGTGGGAAAATGTGACTCGGCCGAGTGGAAATTCCAGCACTGCAGCGTCAACTTGCAGAAATTCCCCAGATTTCATCCGACCTCCGATTGGCGCATTCTTGGCGGCGTTGGAACCGTCATGAAGTCTAATATCCATAAAAAATATGAGAAAAATACTTTGGTTGCTGGAATGATAGCAGATTTCAAAAGAGTGGGAGGCTGTCTGAAAATCTGGGCGCTGCGTGTCCTCGGCATCACTCGGTCGAGTTGACTTCTCTACTCGGTCGAGTGGGCTTCTCTACTCGGCCGAGTGATAGACCCTATAAAATTCCAGTAAGTCAGGGGTCTTGGGGGGTCTGTCTTCGGAGGTGACTCGGCCGAGTGGCTTTACTCACTCGGCCGCGGGGCATTCGGTACTCGGCCGAGTCGGAACCCTCAATCGCCTGACGGATTCCAGTAAGTCTGAGATTTTTGCTTGCCGTCGTCGTGATGCCACTCGGACGAGTGGTGTCTCCGTGCTCGGCCGAGTGGGCTGGCGATGCTCGGCCGAGTGCACGCTGATACTCAATCTGCTGCGTGTCCGATCTGGCCGGCCGAGCGGGCTTCTTTGCTCGGCCGAGTGACTCCTTCACTCGGCCGAGTGGCATGCTGAAAATGCCCAATCTTCTCCGTTTCTCCTTCTCGTCGCTCCTACGGAGTTCCTTCTTCTTTCACCCGTCTCCCATCGCCGAATAGCCCTAAAAAAAGCCTTGGGTGACACTCCGGAGTGGGTGCAAGTCCCTTAAGCTCCTTTTTGCTCCCGATCGCTCCATATTTCCTGAAATCCGACAAAAACAAGAAATAGTGAAAAGTAACGCAATATCGTCGAATAATCGTGAAAATCGCAATATGAGCAACCGAAGTGGCATGCAAATATGCAGAAAAAAGGTGTAAAATATGGACCGATCAAAATCCCCCAAGCTTACCTCTTACTCGTCCTCGAGGAAGATAAGTAAAAAGACGAACTCGAGAGATGAAAAATAAGGGAAATGAAATAAAAGAATACGAAGTGGAAGGGGTCGCTAGATTCTTCTCTCAGATCTCAAGCCATAAGCTACACATCACGATGACTTGGAAAATACAAATCACATGCTATAAGGATTTCATATCTTTCATAAACATGGTACTTGCAAGCTTTTAAGAACAATAAGAGGGACTCTCTAAATTCATACAATCAATTCATATCCACATCACGCATTTCATAGAATTTAATATACAAATGTTGGCGATGCACTTTTCAATCAAAAGTTATAAATGAAGCATATAAGATACACACCAAGCATGCAATAGAGAATAGAATAAAAGTCATGGCATTCACATATTTATTTCAAATCATGAAAAATCTCCATATCTAATATATTTTGCAAAGTCTAAGCATTATCGAATATTCCCATTCATGCACGTCTCCACTCTAATGTCATACTCACTCATATGGTCAAATGAATTCACCCCCCCCAAGCTTAGCTTGAGGCGTCGCATCCAAAGGAATAAAATAGTGGAAAATGGGATTTTTGCCTTGGTTTTCCCAAGTATTTTGTGGCTCCAATAATGAGGTAGAGAAATATTTTTTTTTCTTTTGGACTTTGTTTCTCATTTTTCTTTTTGGATTTTTTGTAGGAGCTATATGATTTGTATTTTTTGGATTTTGGCTCCTTTTTGGCTTTTTGGACTTTTTGGAGCTAACTTTTTCTTTTGTGGTGAATTTTGGGAAATAGATGCGATATAAGTAGCTTTAGGAGGTGAACCCAAGTGACATGTAGAGAATAAAAAGATATATGTGGAGAAAGAAATAATATAACACTCGGTTCACTCTAAGATGTGCACGAACGGTTCAATAAAATAATACTTCAACTAAAACTCATATGTAAGCATGAATATTCTCAATCATCTCAATAAATAGTGAAGTCAAGCAGTAAAGTTTACAACCATATCAGGCATGCAACAGAAGGTGAATAAGACAATAAAACTAATGCTTCAGATATACTAATGATGCGTGAATCTTGGTGCATTTCCAACAAAAGCATACTAAACACTAATCCATACATTTAGCTTCAATTAATATCATACATTCATATAGAGGAATCATCAAAAGAATATATGAGCAAGCACAAGGATAGCAGGATACTGAAATACTCTAAGTAGCATGACAAGGAATAATAAGCATCGTGATGGTTGCTAAAGCAATAAGAGATATCATCATACGAAATTCATCTAGCGGAAGAAAAGAAAAGGAAAATAAAGAAAAATAAAAAAAGTAAAAGAGATGAAAGAAAAGAAAAACAAGCACACAACATGATGCATAAACACACATAAAAGGAAAATAAGATGGAAAATTCAAAAAGATGATGCAAAATTTTGAAAAATTCTAAAAAAACCTAAAAATAAAGTAAAAATGCAACTAATGCATCTAAATGGCATGGAAATGCACTCCCCCAAGCTTAAACTTCACATTGTCCTCAATGTGATCATAATGAAAGAATATGAGGAACACCGATAATAATAAGGGGGTGAATGAAAAATGATGAAATGAATGACATGAAATCCTAATGCAACTACATGCACATACAATGATGCATGAGAGCGCCTTCCCCCAAGCTTATACCAAACAATCCTATTCAAATGACTTGACCAAAAATGTCATGGCTTTACAAAGCGTGATCAAGTCAAACGAATAAGAAAGCAAGGTTTCACTTGAAAGAAATGCTCGAATGTGGTGAGCAAAAGGATGTGACACATCAAAATATGGAGAGGGAAATTAATGTATATAATGGGTTTGGGGTGTAAAAATTTTTGTTGCCGTCATAAGAGGTGATATTTATTCAATCAAATCTATACGGTCCTCTCGCTGTCGAGAGGATTCGGGTTTATTCAAAGCATAAAATTTTCTACACTACTGGATTGATATCACCTATAGCAAAAGGCGGATCCAGTATATTTGCTGGTGCAGGCAACTGCTCCAACTGCTCCTTCCGTGGCTCTGCCAGGCACGTGTGTCCACGGACTCCATCAGATTCCAGCAATGCGGCTCCCAACACCTCTCCAAGGACTCCACCTGTACCCTGCAAGAGATAAGCCGCATCAATCTGATGTGGATAATTCTTCCCCAAAATAAATGTATTCCAAAGAGGGTCATCAACATAAGTATTTAAAATTAAAAACGGTTAACAACACTTCCCTGGAAATAAATCTATACTCTCGTATACCACGTCGAGCAACTCCTCGTTGTTTGCCTCAGGTTGTTCAGGTAGCTTCGGCATATAAGCGCAGGTTTCATCAAGCAACTCCTCATCATCGTCAGACTTGTCCCATCGCACCTCTTGATCATAATCAATAGCATCCATGGGTGCTAATTCCTCGCTCTCCTCCTCGTATACGTCCCATCGTACCTCTTGATCATATGTACTTGAATCCTGCAAGAGGTGCAATGAGTCGTCAAAATATGAATCATAGCAAGCATCATACACGGGAGGGGAGTCAAATATAAAGGGCGAGGGAGTAAAGAGATCTCCCTGAAGGGGAGCCATAAGCTCTGTGGGATTGTCCTTGGCGTCGGTGGAAGGGTGGTCCTCTGAGGGATGCTCAGCCTCTGTAGAAAGTAGAGGCGGCTGCGGTAGCTCGAAAGGAGGAGGGTAATGCTCGGGATCCTCATGAATGAATGTGTCCACGTCCCAATGCACGGCCTCCCCGGTGACAAGCTCTGGCTCCGCATGTAAGGCCTCCTCAAAAGCAAGCTCTGGCTCATGTATCTTGACCGCGGTATAAAAGTGGGTCTTGTGCCCCTCAACTAGAGCATAGACTCCATCATCAATTGTGCCTGTGGAAGAGATACAATGAGTAATAAAGTTTTGAAATTCAAGCTCAAAAGGATCACCTGCCGTTATCGTCAATGGACCAGAATCTCGAACTACGTCAACAATGTTTCTCAATAGGTCCATATATGTGTCCTCCTTTGACAGTTCAGATGTCACTATTTGTGGAGTGTTGATGGTGTAAAGGTGGATATGATCACCTTCAAGTGAAGCATACACTCCATCTATGATAGTACCTGCGCTAGAGACATTAGCCATAACAAAATCGATGAATACTTGGTCGTATGGTATACTTACCGTAACGGTTAGTGAACCGGTAGATCGAGCATCATCTATCATTTGCTCCAAGGCTGCTACCAACTGTAGATCACTGAACTTCCCCACTTGCATCCTCTTCAAAAACTCACGTGAGGGTCCCTTTAGCCTTCTAGTGAAGATATCAAATAGCGTGGAGTCGTTCCACTCATGGTCTGACTCCGTCTGGAACATTTCTAACATTCCTTCAAACCTAGACAAGGCTTCCCCAAAGGATTCTCCATCAGCCTGATAGAATGCAGCGAGATATATGTAGGATTGTATAGAGCCCGCTCGCATTTTCTTTGGAAGCCCCATCGCTGCAACAACTGTACCTGATCAATCAAAGTAAACAACCTGGAAAAGACGTCAGTGGTACACGGAGAGATAAAGATAATAATAACAGGTGGTGGGAAAAAATCTCTCTCAATGTTTTTTTTTTGATTTTTTTAAGGTAGTCTAATCAACCTAATTGTGACAAATTGGCACCAACGGGAAACACCTCCCCGGCAACGGCGCCAAAAACTTGATCGCTCCAAAATGCAACCCAAAAGCACAACCAAAAACTTGGTCGGCCCCGGATATACACCCCGGAGAACGATTGTAGTTTTACCGCAAGCGCACGGCGTAGTGGCGAGCGGGTATCGAACACGAGGAGGTGGTGTTGGTTCCAATCTATCCTAGGTTGGCTCGACTACGATCAATTATTGGTGGAGATGGCTATGGTATGATGTAATGGCAATGGTGATGGATGTCGGTGTCGGAGATATAGAAATCTGTCAAATATCAATTCAAATACAATATAATAAAAGAGGGAATTTGCCTTGCGGCGATCCTGTCACAATCGTCGGGCAAAGTATGGGGATATAAAACCAAATAAAGACGTCTAGGGCTAGGGAATCCCCACTACGGACCGTCATGCATCATTGTGAATAGTGAATCTCAATATTACTAGACTTGCGTTGAGGTGAACTAGTCGCAACTTAATGGAGAACCAAGCTCACGCTCTCGCGCTATTGCCGGTCTATAGCAAACCTAGGTTAGGGCCCAATCTCTTGCAAACCCTAACCTAAGCCACTAGCATGAGGATCGACATCATCGTCCAATCGCTCCTCGAGCCCACTCTCGTGCAAACTCGAGTTACGATCTAGGTTGTGATAGTTCGTATTCGTCCAATCTCTTGCAAACGAATATGTGTATAGATTTACAATTAAAAATCCTAGCTTTGGTCCAATCTCTTGCAAACCAAATCTAGAGAAACCCAATTGTAAACCTAAATCGAATATCTAGGCCTTCCCATCGATTAGAATCCAATCTCTTGCAAATCCCAAATCGATGGAAATCCCTAGCTATCCGTAGTAAATCAATCACAACCTAACCTCCTAGCAATTCTAGCAATTTGGAAATTCATTCATCACAAATATGAAATTAGATCCGTAGGGTTCATCCCCAAACCCTAGAACAACAAATCTACTCTAGCATAGCAACAAGGATATGAGAATCAATAGAAATCATTGCTTGCATACAAAAAGATAGAAAAACAAAGATTCAAATAATAAGAATAGAAATACTTAGCTTTGATGAAGAATTCCAATCCAAATACAAGCCTTTTGATCCAAGAGGGGGCCTAGGGCATGGCCTAACCTCTAAAATAAACTCTAATAAAACATAATGGGGCTCTCTCTAATGGTGGCTACAAACCCCTTAAATACTCTCCCAAAACCCTAGCAAGAAACCCTAGAAAACCCCTCAAATTCGTGTCCAAAAACAGCCCAAACCGCAACTTAAAATCTGGGCCCAGGCCGCACTCGGCCGAGTGGGAAAATGTGACTCGGCCGAGTGGAAATTCCAGCACTGCAGCGTCAACTTGCAGAAATTCCCCAGATTTCATCCGACCTCCGATTGGCGCGTTCTTGGCGGCGTTGGAACCGTCATGAAGTCTAATATCCATAAAAAATATGAGAAAAATACTTTGGTTGCTGGAATGATAGCAGATTTCAAAAGAGTGGGAGGCTGTCTGAAAATCTGGGCGCTGCGTGTCCTCGGCATCACTCGGTCGAGTTGACTTCTCTACTCGGTCGAGTGGGCTTCTCTACTCGGCCGAGTGATAGACCCTATAAAATTCCAGTAAGTCAGGGGTCTTGGGGGGTCTGTCTTCGGAGGTGACTCGGCCGAGTGGCTTTACTCACTCGGCCGCGGGGCATTCGGTACTCGGCCGAGTCGGAACCCTCAATCGCCTGACGGATTCCAGTAAGTCTGAGATTTTTGCTTGCCGTCGTCGTGATGCCACTCGGACGAGTGGTGTCTCCGTGCTCGGCCGAGTGGGCTGGCGATGCTCGGCCGAGTGCACGCTGATACTCAATCTGCTGCGTGTCCGATCTGGCCGGCCGAGCGGGCTTCTTTGCTCGGCCGAGTGACTCCTTCACTCGGCCGAGTGGCATGCTGAAAATGCCCAATCTTCTCCGTTTCTCCTCCTCGTCGCTCCTACGGAGTTCCTTCTTCTTTCACCCGTCTCCCATCGCCGAATAGCCCTAAAAAAAGCCTTGGGTGACACTCCGGAGTGGGTGCAAGTCCCTTAAGCTCCTTTTTGCTCCCGATCGCTCCATATTTCCTGAAATCCGACAAAAACAAGAAATAGTGAAAAGTAACGCAATATCGTCGAATAATCGTGAAAATCGCAATATGAGCAACCGAAGTGGCATGCAAATATGCAGAAAAAATGTGTAAAATATGGACCGATCAAGCGGTTGTCCCGATGGCTGTAGTTGGTGAAGAGAGCAGAAGTGTTATCCGGAACGAGAGTTGTCCCGGAGGTTGGTAACGTCTCGGAAGATGGTGCGTGACGTTGCAACAACATATTAGCTTCTTCAGCAATAAGGCTACTCCAAAGTTTTTCCACCGTGTATGGTATCCCGCGATTGCGAGCCATAACACGGAAGGAATTATAAGTAGAGGGAAGACCGTGAAGCGTCTGTCGGAGAACTTGTCGGGTGGTGACAGTATCGGGACCAGCCGTTTGTAGTTGATCGTAAATGTACTTTGCACGGTCCAAATAGGCTGTCATGGATTTGTTTTCCATGGTGAGGTTGTTGAGTTTGTCTTGGAGAAGTTCAATGTGACCTGTGGAAAGAATGGCGTAACGTTGCTCCAATTTCGTCCAGAGAATATGAGAGGACGTTACACCGAGAATAATACCAAGGGCGGAGGTGGTAAGGGTTGCTTGAAGACAAATACAGAGGTGCTGATCAGTGATCAACCACTCTTGAAACTTTGGATTTGGGATAGGAGGAAGAGGTTCAGTGGTGGTGGAGCGAGGATCTGGTATAGTGAGAGAAGGGGAGGATAGAGTTCCGTCGACATACCCAAGGAAGCCATGAGGGTTGAGAACGCCGGTGACTTGAGACTTCCAGAGAATGTAGTTGGTGGAGTCAAGGCGGGTGGTAATGAGATTTGGAAATTTGGAGATGAGAAACTTAAGGTTGGGAGAGATCGGTTCCATTGGATACCGACGAAGGGGACGACCGGTTAGGAAGGATGCTCTGATACCATGAAGAAATATAGAAGAAGGAGATATACGATCGGAGAGAGAGATAAGAGAAACCGACAATATTTTCATTAGCCTCAATGGGTTTATATAGATTACATAGTGACTGTTGGAATGCCAACAGGTATGACTCTTGGGATATCAATGGGTGTCTCTTGGGTAATGAACGGTTGCATTCCTTGGGGTGCCAACCGTTGTGTCTGTTGGGGAACCAATGCGTCCCTTGGGAAGAGGAGATGTTGTTATCTCTTTACAAATACCACACAAAGGTCTGAAAGTATGAACTCATCCTTCGATATTTTTGTTACAAGGAAGACAAATTTGAGAGAGTTTGTAGAACGATATCACAAGGCGTTGGAGACTATATTTGTGAGGGAGCGGAAGGAGGACTTTGATTCAATTCATAAGCACATAATACCTGAATGTGAGGTTGGGTTGTTGATCCATGCTGCAGATATATACACTCGAACCATGTAAAAAAGTTCAATCATGAGTTCAAAGAAGGGTACACGCATAGAGCTACTGAGCAAGAAACCGAAGGTGATGGTCGAACCTATGGTGTTAGTTATAATGGGAATGAGAGCTCTTATGTGTTTTTAGTGAAGATGAATTTGACAACAAATGATGGGTCATGTAACTGCAAATACTTTGAATTCCAAGGTATCCCTTGCAGACACCTTTGCCATATTTTCCATCGGTTATACCTAACGGAGATCCCTCCATATTTCGTGTTGGCAAGGTGGGGGGAAGTATGCAAACAGGGTTAAGGTGGGCGATGAAACCCAACGTTTCAGTGACCAAACTTCCAGTGGAGGACATGAAACAATCCGGGTTTGTCACATGTTCAAAGATATATCACAGTCTGTTTACTTGACTGGATCATCACAACATTTGTGCGACATCTTTTTGAAACGGAGCAGAGAATTGTTTGAGGAGTTAATTGGAGAAGATAAGAAGTTACTTGTCGTAGAGAATGGGGAGACATCCATAGCTCATGAAGCGGGTTGTTCTAGAGTAGAAGTAGATGGGTTACTCTTAGACCCACACATTTCACAAACAAAAGGGAGGAAAAGAATAATCCCAATGCCAACTCAAGACGGTCGAGGTGACAATGAGAAAGACAGAGGTTGCACATGGAAACAGTAGTGGTAGAATTAAAAGTTCACTTGAGAAAGCAACTAGCCGGAAAAAAGCAAGAGTGTGTAAGACATGCCTTGGGGTTGATGTTGGACATGATTCTCGCAATTGCCCTAAAAATCCTAAAGTGCTATCGAAGGCAAATGTTGGGCTAATGGAATGAAGTGATTCCGGATAATGTTTGCGGGTAAAAATTTGAATCCACTTAGTACCCAGGGTTTCAGCCCCTGTATGTTCAGTAATAAGGGGGCTGAAACCCAGGGTTTCAGTCCCCCTAGTACTGAACATACATGGACTGAAACCCTGGGTTTCAGTCCCCCTAGTACTGAACATACAGGGACTGAAACCCAGGGTTTCAGCCCCTGTATGTTCAGTAATAAGGGGGCTGAAACCCAGGGTTTCAGTCCCCCTAGTACTGAACATACAGGGGCTGAAACCCAGGGTTTCAGCCCCTGTATGTTCAGTTATAAGGGGACTGAAACCCTGGGTTTCAGTCCCTGTATGTTCAGTACTAAATGGACTGAAACCCAGTTTTTAATATTATTCTCTCCATTGCAATGATCAATCCATATTAGTCATTTTATCAATTTTCTTCAGGATTTATATTTCAAATCACATTTGCAAATTTGTGTTTCCACACTACAATTTGATAATGTATGCTGAAGCTTGAGAAAAAAATGGCTAACTGGACTGGATCTATTTGTGTTTCTAGGACTGACTGCTGCATCAGATCAGATTGGATCAGTTTAGCTCATTTCAGCATCAGCATCAAATTGGATCAGATCAGATTGTGATCACAAGGAGCCACAAGAAGAAGCATCAAATTGGTTTATGCATCTTGTAGTAAATATTGGTTAACGAATTTTGTACCAGAGGCTTTAATACTTGCTGATATGTAACACTTGCTGATATGTAACCCAAGCATCAAACATGTATGTAACACTTGCGGATATTGGTGTTTATGATATTGGTGGTTGTATACAGCTGATATCAAAGTCTTTAATACTTGCTAATATTGGTTTTGCCCTTAAATTTGCTTGCATTGCTATCCAACTCTAAGAAGTATATGTTCCAACAAACCCATGGTTTCAGCAAAACAATGTTCCAACTCACAAAACAATGCTCGTGCATATTTGTACAGTTTTCAGTGGTTTCAGCCCCTGTATTTGGACAGCTGAAATATGGACTGAAACCCATGGTTTCAGTCCATATTTGTACATCTTACAAAAATATACAAGCATGTAGAATTCGTAAATACATGCATGTGTGAATTTCAAAAATATACAAGCATGTCTGAATTAAAAAAATATACAAATTATCCCTCAGAGTGAGGTTAGGATTTATCTAAAATTCGATAACCCTGGGTTAAACCCATTGTGATTGGCTATGGATTGAACCCATTGTGATTGAGTTAATTTTGATGTGTTATTAAATAATTGTTGATTAGGATTCTGTTAGGATGATTATTATCAACATAAATTGATTTCCTCCTTTGTGGAATATTAAATTAGTCGCTAGAGATATTTAGGGATAATATATGGTTTTCAATCTAAATGTTGATTTCAACTATCTATGTCGTCAACGATAGTTGGGTGTAGATTAGATCCATCCTAACATTGACCTAATTCCTATCCACGATAGTGGCATGGTGGAAGGTTGGGGATATTTGTTGAACATCATGCATCTACCGTATGTCGATAACCAACGATATGACATATGGTAGATAGTACTATCAGAGCATCACGAGAGTGGGGACATGTGATAACATTATGTGCGACAACCTCACTCTGAGGGATAATTTGATAACCAATCAGTTTAGATAAATCCTAGCCTTAACACAATAGAGGGGATACTTGGCCCGAGAGCTTTCCTCGTATTGATATTTCCCCTTGACATTTTCCTTTCTCGTGACCTATTCACGTAGCTAAACAAAACTTAGAAATAAACTGGTAATCAACATCTGTCTTCCCTTGGATCGACTCGTAAGTACACAACCAACACCGTGTACAAATATTAAAAACTTTGGGATCACGAACAGGTTTTTGGCGCAGTTGCCGGGAGGCAACGGCTTGATATTGGTTTAGTTCTGAGTTTATTAAACTACACATTTTTCTTTTTCTTTTTCTTTCTTTTCCATTACTCTCTTGTGTACTGGCATCTCCTTCTAGTTTTGTTTGATGTGTATGCACAGTAGGTCACATAGTGTTGATGACTTGCTTCCTTTAAACCCTGAGATCGAGACTACAACATGTTGGCGTAACATAGAAAGGAGAAGGAGACTAGTACAGAGAGCAATGACAAAAGAAGCACCTCCTCACTGCCACCTACCAAGTCCCTCTTGGACTTCTCAGCGCCATATAATGGATCAACATTTATCATTGCTCGCCCACCTGTCACTATTAATAATTTTGAGCCGAAGACATCACTCATCATCTTCATCCAGCAAGACCAGTTTGTGGGATCCCCATTGAGAACCCAACCGATCATCTCAACACATTCACAGAGAAATGTGACACACTCAAATTAAATGGCGTCCCCGAGGACACCATTAGACCAAGACTCTTTCCATTTTCTTTAAAAGATAAAGCTAAAGAGTGGCTCAAAAGCCACGATCAGAATACCTTTTCTTCTTGAGATATGTTGTCTAAAGCCTTTCTAACAAAATTTTTTTCCTCTAGGAAAGACGATAAATATAAGAAACGAGATCACATCTTTCGCCCAATTTGATCAGGAATCATTATATGAAGCATGTGAGATATTTAAGGAACTACAAAGACAATATGCCTACACAATGGAGTTCCTGATTGGCTCCTTGTCCAAACGTTTTACAATGGGCTAAAACAAGAGGTGAAGATCTCCATTGATGTCGTCGCTAATGGGGTGATCATGATTAAAATACCCGAAGAGTCAGAGGTTATTAGAGGAGATGACCTCCAATAACTTCCATTGGAGTAATGAAAGGACGACCTCCAAGAAAGAATGTAAGTATGAGCTAGATGCAGTCTCTTTATTGTCTAGTAAATTTGACACTCTAGGAAAGCAAATTTTCATGCTAGGGATTGGTGTAGGTGCTACTAACCTGCCCACCGTGGTTTTGTGCGAGGTTTGTGGTGTGCAAGGACACCAATCTCTAGAATGCCCATCTAATGCGCTACCGCTACAGGGGATGACTTTAGAGCAAGCCAACACATTATATGGGAGTAACCGAAGGCCCCCAAACAACACCGACTCCATCATATATAACCTGGAATGGAGGAACCATCCAACTTTTCTTACAGGAGTACAAGTCCCCAGCCTCAGCCACCATTTCCTAAGAAAATTTTCATGCTAGGATTGGTGCAGATGCTACTAACCTGCCCATCGTGGCTTTATGCAATGTTTGTGGTGTGCAAGGACATCAATCTGTAGAATGCCCATCTAATGCGCTACCGCCATATAGGATGATTATAGAGCAAGCCATCACGTTATATGGGAATAACCCAAGACCCCCAAACAACCCCTACTCCATCATATATAACCCGGAATGTAGGAACCATCCAAATATTTCTTACAGGAGTACTGGTCCCTAGCCTCAGCCACCATTTCCTACGCAACCTCAGTAGGCATATGCTATATGCTCAACAGCTGAACTTTCAACAAAGGCCCTCCAGTCAATCGCCTCATCATGTTAAGTCCAACTTGGAGACGCTCATGGAGATTTTTCTGGTAATGCAAGAGCAAAAGAACAACTTCTTTCAGAGCTCCATTCAGCAGCTCACTACCACCATACAACAATTAGTGTCGAGCAACAAGGCAATAAAGGAACGGCTTCTTTCAGAGCTCCATTCAGAAGCTCAATACCACCATGCAACAATTAGCGTCGAGCAACAAGGCAATAGAGACCTAGTAAGCCCAGCTAGCACATTAGGTTGCTTACCTCTCCAAGTCACAAGGCCAGCTACCGGGGCAACCCGATCCCAATCCTAGGGGCCAAGTGAACTCTATGATTTTGAAGTGTGGTAGGCAAACTGAGGGGCCTCGCAGGGCCTGCGAGGCCAAGTATTGAGGAGGAAGAAGTTAGGGTTGATTTGCCACCCCATACACCTGCTGAAATTGAAAGAGAGCCTACGCCAAGTACCCCACTGAAGGAGCCATCGGGAGAGAAGGAAGCTGAAAAGGAGGGTAGTGACAACACACCTGAACCTACAAAGGTGCCCTACCCATCAAGATTGGCCAAGGATAAGGTGGAAGAGAATTATGGAAAATTCTTCGATATGCTTAAGCAACTCTAGGTGAGCACCCCCTTCCTAGATGCCATTTCAGAGATTCCCTTTTACGCTAAGTTTCTGAAGGACCTACTCTCCAAGTGCAATAAGAGGGAGAAAGTGATGCTCTCTGTGGAGTGAAATGCCATACTCTAGCGAAAGATGATCGAGAAGCTAGAGGACCCTGTCAGCTTCTCCATCCACTGCTCTATGGGAAACATTACCATCAAAAGGGCCTTATGTGATCTTGGGACGAGTGTCAGCCTTTTGCCATTATCCATTTTTGAGAAGCTGCGGATGAGAGAATATAAACCCCACAAACATGTTACTACAGCTTGTCGATCGCTCAATCAAGTACCCCCTGGGGATCATCGAAGACATTCCAGTGCAAGTGGGGAAGCTGTTAGTGCCATGCAATTTTGTAATCATGGACATGTCCGAGAACACCCACACGGTGCTCATCCTTGGACGACCATTTTTAGCCACGACGGGTGTCCTCATTGACGTGAAAGGAGAGAAGCTATCCCTCAATGTGGGTAAGGACAATGTGGAGTTCGATCTCCAAAAATATATGAAGGCATTCCCTGAGGATGACACTTCCAATCACCCCGATGTTCTCGAACAAGCTATAGAGGAGACCACCTTAAATGACATGTTCCTAGACCCAATGGAGAAATTTCTCTCGGGAGAACCAAGATACAAGGATCATGTAGAAACGGTGGCCATGGCAAGAATGTTCGATGAAGAGCCACCGGACTTTGATGACGAAACAATTTCAAAGTCACTTTCACTAGACCCCAAAGAGCAGAAGATAATAATGTTTTGCCGAGTGTCGTCAACGGTAATGAAGAGAGATAAAGACTTGAGAGCAACTTCATCGCTCTCTGCCCATGAACCACCATGAAGAACATCAGGAGTCGAGCTCATGAGTATAAACGAGTGCTTTTTGGGAGGCAACCCAAGCCTTAACCTTTCTACTTTCTTATTTTTCATTTCTTCTTAGTAAGCTAGTTTAGTTTGAAAGCAATAAAACCCCAAAAACCAACTAATTCCAACCTTTTCTCAAGTATAGGAGATGACACGATCGTGTGGGATATCCCACACGGCCGTGTGGAGAAGAGGTAAAGAAGCCCAAGGAAGCAGCCGGATGACCAAAACTACACGATCGTGTAGGAGTTTAACACCGTCGTGTCCTAGTTTGGGGGAGAAAACGAGATACTGGAATGAATTTTGCAATGTAGCAACATGGTTAGGTGGCCCATTCACTCGACCGTGTCGCCACAGTCCCCAAAATGGAGCTACTGGAACATTTTTTTGCTTTAACGTCACACAGTCGTGTGACTCTTCACACGCCGTGTGACTCCAAGCCCCAAAACATCCCAATTTGGCCCAAGATTTACATGGTCGGCCCAAAATCGACACGACCGTGTCGTCGCCCTATATAATACCCAAACCCTCACATAGTCAAAACCCTTCTACTTCTCTCAATCGTTTGGACTTCCATCTCCCAAATTCTCTCACCTCCGACCATCTGAGCCTTCCAAAACTCTCCAGTCTGCACTGACATCACCCCTCTCCCATCCTCCCACTTCAATACCTCCATTGCTCCCCACCCGACCCCCAACAAAGCCCTAGATCGGCCGTGTGGGTGAGTTTTGAGAGAATTCGACACGTCGAGGGATTTGTAGCCACATCTGTGGCTTGAGAAACTTAATTGGAATCCAATGCACCTCATCACAGCAAGGATCTTCGCGATTATTGTGTAAGCTCGCTCATTTTCTCAAAATTTCGGTTTTTGCCATATTACTCGATCTTTCATTGTGTGCCCAATACTTTTACTTGGGGAATTACTTGGTTGTAATTGTCTGGTTGCCGCACATTATTTCACATCTCACCTTTACACATTTCACCATGCCATCACACATGAAATGTCCGATACCCAGACCGCTACCACGCCGGAGAGCTACACGTGCACGTACATCTGACACGCCCTCTACATCAACATAGCCACCCCCACCACCCATTCATCCACCCCAGGTTGATACCATGAAGATCGTTTTTAAATCTGAAGCCAATGGGACCGCTTTGAAATCCATTCTCGACGAACCCTAATTGCAACAAAATTCCAGAGCATACATGCTCTTGATTCACTTGGGGTCGTCGATGGCATCCAAGCTCTATTCTCCAACCTAGGGTGGGACAAATTCCTGCATGCGAGGCATTCATGTACAAGAAACTCACCCTTGAGTTTCTTAGTTCCCTTAGGTATGCAGACTCGGGCTTTGCGTTTAGGCTCGTGAACACCGATCACACCATTTCATATGACACATTGAGTTCTCTTTTCCGTTGGTCTGCCACCACAGTCCAAAATTCGCTTAGCCATTCTAGCCCCTTCCCCAATGCTTGTAGTGCTAACACATTTTGGGAACTGATTACCGGGATAGAGCACTTCCCTCTACCAAGGCGAAGGCTTATTCTATTATACATCATTGTCTTCGCCTTACACACTGCATCATAGCTAACACCTTATTCTATAGGGATGAAACTGGCACAGTTTCGTGGCATAAGCTCCTGTTCATATGGGCCAGACATAGCCCCTTATTACACACGCTAACGGCAGCACTTCTCCACGAATATTATTCATGCCGGGTTCTGGCTACCCCATAGGTTTTTCCACACCGTCAGCTATACCGCTGAAAAGATATGATGCGGAGGGTTCGTTACCATAAATGCGACCCACCCAAGGTCCATGTCCACACATCTCTTGATATTCATGTGCTAACAAATATGCATATGATAAAACCCACTTTAGCCGGGAGATACCTTTGGCTACATGGGCTCTCTTACACTCCCTACACCATATTGCCCAATTCTGAGTGCTCTCGTATCGGTGCATTTTCCCTGACTCAGCCTTTGTTCCCGCTGCACAGGCTTAACTTATCCCCGCTCAGGATCCTACACATCCCACTGCTGCACTGGTAGCACCGAGGTGTCCTTAGCCCCACCACCCCCACCCACCCCCACCTAATAGCACTCAAGAGCCCATCCAGTCTGGTGTCAGCTTTGGCCCCTTTGGACCTCCCCCTCCCTTACTCTAGATGATCGTATATGTCATTTGGAGGGGAGTGTCCTAGACATTAGATCCTCCATAGATGTCATTAGGGCCACGCTCTACAACATGCATTCAATGCTCTATGACATGTATAGATGGCACACACATGATAGCCACTTCTATGTCACCAGACCCCGCCTCCTCCCACCACCACCACCGCCACATGAGGATGGCTCCTCTTGACCATCTCACCCATACTCCCCATATATTTCACGGAGCCCTAGTTTTTCACCTTCATTTCCCATCTAGGGCATACTTTTCTCCTAGTTTGGGGGAGACTCACATTCACCTCTTTCTCCACACATTTATCCTCACGGTATCACTTCATATATTGCATTGAGGACAATGCTCAGTTCTACCTTAGGGGGATAAGCATTTAATGCACCATTGTTTAGGTTTTTTTCTCTCTTTTGCTTTATTTTCTTTTAACTTACCCCTTCTCCCTGTTATGCATCATTTTTCTTTTTCTTTTCCATGAAACACAAAACAAAATTTTAAATCTGCATTTCATGCATCCTTGCATCATCATGCATTCATTTGTATATATATGAGTTAAGAATTCCTCGAGATCGAGTTTTTATATGCATGGATGTTCTTGTGAATAATTTTCAGATTTTGATCTTTCTCCGCTCAATTTCTTGATGTTGATTAGGATGTATGATTAGGGCATGTTTTTAGTGATAGATCTAATTTAATATGCCTTTTATGCTCATGTTCATAATCCTTAGGATAGAAGTACTAGAAACGGCCTAGGTTATTTTTTTATCAGGAGTCCGTCTTATGCGTGAACTTAGAAGCCTTAGTTGAAGATATTGGTTAGTAATCTCGTAGGACCTGGATAACGACATATCTATCTAGTATCTATCTAGTACCGAGGAGTGATGTTGCCGAGCTTGTTAATATTCCAAAAAAAGAGAAGAAAAAATTTGTGTGTAGAAAAAAGAGAATAAATATGCATTGTTCTTCCATGGGGTCCCCGTGCCTCAAGAAGTATTGGGGATTCACACCGAAAGGTTTAGTTTGGGGGAGTGCATAATGTTGGAAACAACGATATAGGATTTATGGTTTGATGATGACAAACAGTTGTGAACGATCTGATGTGTGTATTAAGTATTTGCAGGATTGGCGAGAACGTAAATTAACGTAAATTAATGTGTTGGACAAATTGCTATACACATACAAGATGGAGAAATTGCTAGGCACAAAGCAATGAGACTTGGTCAAAGAGCTATACGCAAAGCTAATTGGACTTGGTCCAATATGGGATGAGATGGATGCCAATTTGAGTTCAAAATGGGTTTGATCAAATCACCTATCTAGATTTGGAAATATTTGATTCTACCCAATTCCTATTCAACCTTCTAATCAAATCCCATATTGATAGGGTCAAATATCAAAGCGGTTAGTACAACCACAGCCCTTTTAAAACCCTAGCCTCTCCTATATAAATCACGCATCAAAACTCGATGACATCAACGTAGCAAGCCTCTCTACAAAAATTTTACAGGGCACATTTTGCTTCTCACATTATTTTGCAAAATCAAAATTCCTAGGCTACTCATTATTTTTTAAAAAGCTCTAGTGGGATGCGTTACTTTGCATCAGGGGTCTTCATCTCTCCTTTTTTTTAATTGAGTGCAACTCCTATACTTCAAGAAGGCCGGCCCAGTTTTTTTAACCTAGTGCCTAGTTATCAAAAAATAAATCAAAAAGGGGAGCCTGAGGTTTCCTTAAAAGTGCAGCCGCACTTCATCAATTTTTGAGAGCAGGCCATTCTTTTTTTTACGCACATGGGGTTTGTAATAGCAGCAACATTCTAACTCATTGGCCAACCAAGGGGATTTCGGCATCAGCAAGAAGAAACCAAGGCCATTCTAACTCATTGGCCACCTTTTTTCCTGTGCCTAGAGTTTTCAAGTGCTGGTATTTTTTATGTTGATGTAAGCCGCAAGTTTTGACCAAAGGGAAGTCTTGTCATTCAGATTCAAATCAAAAAGCAAGCTTGTGCATTAATATCTGATTCTAACCTTGCTTTGTTTTTTGGCACCAATTCTTGGCCGGCCATTGCAGGAGGAGCCGCATGAATTTTTAAGGGAGGCGCCGCACACAATCAAAAATCAAGGAGAGCTCCGAAAACTTTGACTTTCCAGTGCAAAAGTCCATCAACACACCAAGCTTAGTTGCAATCTTTCGTGAGGTGCCGCAAGTTTCAATCTTTGGTGGAAGGCGCAGGTTTCATCGAGAGGGGAGCCGAACTATTGAGGGGACATCAAAGACTACTACTTGTCAGATTCAGATCTGACCCGTGCTGATTGACGAAGACGACACCACTACACGATCTGAGCATTCTAAACTCTCTTGTTTATTATATTGTGTAGTATTTGTGTTAGTTCTTCGTAGGGGAAACATTACCTTTTGTGTTATTTTTGGGGACCTGACGACTTGGGAGTCGTCACGGAGGGAGAGCATCTGACTAGATTGAGAGTGTAGAGCACGTGGTGTGCGTACGAGCTAGGTGCGAGTAGATTTGGGATCTTGACTCATTGTAGCTGTACTTGATTACATATCTATCTAGTAGTTGCTTTCGGGGCTGGAGTAGGTCGTGGGGACGACCGAACCAGGGTATATCTGTGCGTATTCTGTGATTGCTATTTTATTGCCCTGTCTGTGCCTATAACTGCGTGGGATTGTTCATGGGTTGCACGAATATTTTTATTAGCCTATTCATCCCCCCCTCTAGGCTACGATCCAGATCCAACAAGTGGTATCAGAGCCAGTTTAGAGGATCTAGTCTAGATTTTTTAGATGACCATGAATATATCTGATTGTGCTTTTGCTGAAGGTCAGTCTATAGCCCGTCCCCCTAAGTTTAACGGTGTAGACTTTGCTTATTGGAAGGCTAGGATGAAAATATATCTAGTGTCTGTAGATTATGATGTGTGGGATATTGTTGAAAATGGTTATAGTCTGCCCACTATTAAAATTGAAGACACTGTTATAATTAATTAAGCCTAAAGACAAGTGGGATTTAGCTGATAAGAAACTTTATACCCTTAATGGTAAAGCTATGAATGCGCTTATATGCTCTCTTGATAAATCTGAATTTAATCGTATCTCACATTGTCTAACTGCGCAGGAAATCTGGCATACTCTGGAGGTGACACATGAGGGAACATCGCAAGTGAAGGAATCCAGACTTGCGTTACTTTGCACAGAATACGAGAGCTTCCGCATGCTACCAACAGAATCTGTGAAAGAGATGTTTGCGAGGTTCACGGACATCGTCTACAAATCCAGTTCCCTCGGTAAGCCATACTCTAGCCATGAACAGATACGGAAGATCTTAAGGGCGCTACCGAGCTCGTTCAGGCCTAAAGTCACCGCTATTCAAGAAGCTAAGGACTTGTCAACAATGAAAGTGGAGGACTTGATAGGCAACCTGATGTCACACGAGCTTGAGTTGCAGAGTATAGAAGCCAGAGAGAAACCTGAAGAGAAGACCAAAGCTTCCACACCATTAGCTCTTCAAGCTAACGACGATGATCTTGATGAAGAGCAAGCTTTAATGGTCAGAAATTTCAGGAGATACATTCAGACTAATCAAGGAAGAGCTGAGATGGGAAAAAGGTTCATTCGTTCTAATAATTCTAATTTTGGTAGAAATTCCTATGATCAGAAAGCTATTAATAGAAGTGAATGTTTTAAATGCAGGAAGAAAGGGCACCACATAAAAGATTGCCCACAACAACACACAGCTCAAGTTGCTAAAGGAAAAACGAAAGTGCTGACGTGGGACATGGATAGCGAAGCTGAGGATGAGAAGGAGGAACATGAAGCCCACTCCTGCATGGCATTGATGGCCAAACACACTGAGGTAGAATCTCCCACTAAAGCTGAATTCTTAGAAATCTGTAAAGGAATGCAACATAGAATTGATGAGCTAGAAGCTGATGTGGAATGTTATAGGAATGATAATTTTGATATGCAACAAACTGAGTATGACATGTCTATAGAAATGAAAAATATTAAACAAGAGCTTGTTGCATGCAAATCTACCATTACTATGTTAGAAAAAGAGAAAGCTAGCTTGTCTGAAAAAACTGATTGTCTTTCATGTCTCTCTTTATTAAAGGATATTAGCATGTATAAATTAGATAAGACAAAGCTTGAAGTTGAAAATGAATTGCTCTCTGAAAAGATTAACATGCTAAATCTTGAACTTGAAGAAAAAATGAGGGATTTTGAAAAGAAAGAAGAGGAAAACAAGCGAGCCTTCATTAGTAAATGCACTTTGCTTGTGAACGAAAATGATCATTTGAAATCCAAAGTTGCTAGTTTAGAATTGTCATTAAAGAGATTTTCCATTGGAAAACAAAATTTGGACATTATTCTTGGAAATCAAATTTATGGCAATAATAGGCGAGGACTAGGATATGGTCTTAAAAATGCTGAAAAATCAAAATTTAGAAAAGTTCACATTGAATCAACAAAGGTTGGAAATTTTCATGCTAAGTGCTTTACATGTGGATGCGTTGGTCATACTTCATATCATTGCAAATATAGGAACAAAAATATTAAGTTCAAACAAATATGGGTTCCGAAATCTTTGATGACTAACGTGAGTGGACCTTGTTGGATTCCAAGGTCACACACGACACCTCTTTTGTAGGTGGATGGAAATTTGACGAGGAGCAATAAATTGGATGTCCCATTATTTTTTTTGCTCCTTAGTCAAACGGCGACGCGAAGGTACATCTCATTCTTTGAACTTAATGCACACCTTCATAGCATTTTTTTTCTAAACATCTTTGTGTGCTTGGATTTTCTTTGTGTTTGTTTTTGTTTGCTTGATTGTTTTTAGTGTGTTTATTTCATTATAAAACCAAAAAAAATAAAAAAACAAAAGCAAAAAAAAATGAGCTTATTGCATATCTTCCTCTTTGCATCGTTCTAGTGCTATAAATGAATGATGATCATATCCTTGTAGAAATTGTAGTATTATTATTTTTGGCTACATGCGTATGTTTTATTTCAATAATAGCCATGCCAAGTTCAATGCTTTAATAATATGATTTCTACACCTACTTTCACTTCCACAAATGTTAAACTATGTCGTACTTTTGGAGATACTATTTATGAATATTGGAAAGTGAATGTAGGATGATTATTAACTGAAAAATCTACGGGATATGATGTGATTTGCCATGAATAAAAATTGAGCACAAAACAAAGGAAATGAATGTGACAAAAAATATTGAAAATTGCTCCGTATGAAAAATGGATACAATTCATGACAAATACACTACACACGAGTATCCAACATAAGCTTTATGGGTAATCTTTAGCGTTGGTGTTTTTACTCGTCAAGCAATGTCACCCCCACATCTAAGAGTCCTTTTAGGCTATGTCTTGGGGTGTGATACATTGAACTCATTTTTAATGAGGTGGGAAAAATCAATCCTAGGTGATATGAAGTTATTTGGAAAATGATGGATTGGTTTTGGGTGAATTTGTGAAAGTATCTCCCTTTGTACTTCTATGTTTAATAATTGCACTTACACGATGGTGTTGAATTCTAATTATCATTGTCGTCGGATTTGAAGTGCTAATTATAGAATGACGACATGCAAATGCTAGTTATAGTTAATAATGCTCTCTTTTTGCTTGTGGTATGTTTTAATCTTCATGAATACTCTTTTGATGATGCCAAAGGGGGAGAAAAGTGTTGAGATTTGTAGTATCAATGTTGGTTCAAATACGGTATTATTGATTGAAGGGGGAGCAATGAAAATACATGAAAATGGGGAGCTTGGAAAAAGGGGGAGCATGCTAACTATATTGTTATATTGTGCATGCTAGTAATGTTTGATTTCATCTTACATCATTTACATCATTCATCACACGTCACACACGTACACTTATTTGTGCAAATTCTTTATGGGTTTGTCATCATCAAAAGGGGGAGATTGTTTCTAGGATTTATGGTTTGATGATGACAAACAGTTGTGAACGATCTGATGTGTGTATTAAGTATTTGCAGGATTGGCGAGAACGTAAATTAACGTAAATTAATGTGTTGGACAAATTGCTATACGCATACAAGATGGAGAAATTGCTAGGCACAAAGCAATGGGACTTGGTCAAAGAGCTATACGCAAAGCTAATTGGACTTGGTCCAATATGGGATGAGATGGATGCCAATTTGAGTTCAAAATGGGTTTGATCAAATCACCTATCTAGATTTGGAAATATTTGATTCTACCCAATTCCTATTCAACCTTCTAATCAAATCCCATATTGATAGGGTCAAATATCAAAGCGGTTAGTACAACCACAGCCCTTTTAAAACCCTAGCCTCTCCTATATAAATCACGCATCAAAACTCGATGACATCAACGTAGCAAGCCTCTCTACAAAAATTTTACAGGGCACATTTTGCTTCTCACATTATTTTGCAAAATCAAAATTCCTAGGCTACTCATTATTTTTTAAAAAGCTCTAGTGGGATGCGTTACTTTGCATCAGGGGTCTTCATCTCTCCTTTTTTTAATTGAGTGCAACTCCTATACTTCAAGAAGGCCGGCCCAGTTTTTTTAACCTAGTGCCTAGTTATCAAAAAATAAATCAAAAAGGGGAGCCTGAGGTTTCCTTAAAAGTGCAGCCGCACTTCATCAATTTTTGAGAGCAGGCCATTCTTTTTTTTACGCACATGGGGTTTGTAATAGCAGCAACATTCTAACTCATTGGCCAACCAAGGGGATTTCGGCATCAGCAAGAAGAAATCAAAGAGGAGCCGGCCACCTTTTTTCCTGTGCCTAGAGTTTTCAAGTGCTGGTATTTTTTATGTTGATGTAAGCCGCAAGTTTTGACCAAAGGGAAGTCTTGTCATTCAGATTCAAATCAAAAAGCAAGCTTGTGCATTAATATCTGATTCTAACCTTGCTTTGTTTTTTTGGCACCAATTCTTGGCCGGCCATTGCAGGAGGAGCCGCATGAATTTTTAAGGGAGGCGCCGCACACAATCAAAAATCAAGGAGAGCTCCGAAAACTTTGACTTTCCAGTGCAAAAGTCCATCAACACACCAAGCTTAGTTGCAATCTTTCGTGAGGTGCCGCAAGTTTCAATCTTTGGTGGAAGGCGCAGGTTTCATCGAGAGGGGAGCCGAACTATTGAGGGGACATCAGAGACTACTACTTGTCAGATTCAGATCTGACCCGTGCTGATTGACGAAGACGACACCACTACACGATCTGAGCATTCTAAACTCTCTTGTTTATTATATTGTGTAGTATTTGTGTTAGTTCTTCGTAGGGGAAACATTACCTTTTGTGTTATTTTTGGGGACCTGACGACTTGGGAGTCGTCACGGAGGGAGAACATCTGACTAGATTGAGAGTGTAGAGCACGTGGTGTGCGTACGAGCTAGGTGAGAGTAGATTTGGGATCTTGACTCATTGTAGCTGTACTTGATTACATATCTATCTAGTAGTTGCTTTCGGGGCTGGAGTAGGTCGTGAGGACGACCGAACCAGGGTATATCTGTGCGTATTCTGTGATTGCTATTTTATTGCCCTGTCTGTGCCTATAACTGCGTGGGATTGTTCGTGGGTTGCACGAATATTTTTATTAGCCTATTCATCCCCCCCTCTAGGCTACGATCCAGATCCAACACATAGGAATAAGATTTAGAGTTGTTTTGAGTTAATAGGTCCGATGGGTCCTTCTTGGCCCAATGCCCTAAGGTCGTCTGATCTGGGAGTCATTGACCCAACGCTACTTACATGAACCAACTAAAATATAAAAAATTGATGAATAAAGCTAGCAGCACCACGAGTCAATGAACGATAGAGTGTTATGAGAGCCATTTCCTTGATGGATTCATGAATCATTATACAATACTAACACTTCTCTCGATTCATCAAATAATTTGATTCCCATTCCAATAGCCTAGTGCGGGATAGATGAAATATTTTAGGGTTTGAGCATGACCATTTTTGGTATATTATGTGTTGATTTGTGCTAGAAACGATCCCCTAGGCTATGTCTTGATTAATGGAGAGAAGTTGGCATGCTTATGATTTCCATGAATCTAAAATTTTCACGTGTCCATGTATATTTGCTTGATTTGATAGAATTCTTGCTACCATGCCATCATTTGCTTGCATTTCTTCAATCTTTACTCTATCTTTGTCTTCCTTGAGGACAGTGAAGAGTTTAGCTTGGGAGATTTTGATGAGTGTTTATTTTATATATACTTCATATATCTTTCACTTGCAATTCATATCACTCCGCCGCACTTTCCACATCGTTTCTTCCACTTTTTGTTTTCTTTTTACTCTTGGGCCTTCTTGATGTATTTCAGGTAAAACCGTGGAGTTTGGTACCCTAGAGCGAGGATATAGGCTTGGAAGTAAATCGAGAAGCAACGTGAGCCATATTCATCAAGAGATTGAAGATGGAAAGAAGACATATACGGTCGTGTCACTTGAAGCCCAAAGAAAGAGCTAAAAACAAAGACATACATGGTCGTGTCGCATATGCCACACGACCATGTCGCATGACACAGTAGAAGTCCCCACACGGTCGTTTAAACGACTGTGTGGGTTGATTTCAAGAGGAGCTAAACGAGAATTCGACACGACCGTGTGGGATTCCACACGGTCATGTAGCCGCAGAAGAAAAATAAAATAAAAGAGCTGCGACGAAACGGTCATGTAGGATTCTACACGAACGTGTCGGCTAGGTCTTCTGGGCCAATTCTGGTTGCCGCCAAAGGCTAATTTGGGGATTTTTGGGGGATTTTCTGGGTTTGTATAAATAGACCTTTTGTTTTATTATTGAGGATATTCTCTCCAGAACTTTTTCAAAGGAATTTTAGAGATTTTCTTAGGTGTTTTCTGATCTAATTCTTTGCTGTAGCCAACTATTCTCTGCAACATTTTCTAGTTTTTGATATTTGATTTTAATTCTAAAGTTGGGTTTCTTTGTTCTTTTGATTGTGGATCATCTAGATATGTGTTTTCATCTCTTCCTTATTGTTTTTATGCATCCATTCATTGGTTTGATCATGTTATATCCATAGATCGTGACAAGATCATCATCTAGGGCTTTGAGTTGAACCCTATTGTGATTGGCTATGGATTGGGTTAATTTTGATGTGTTATTGAATAATTAGGTTCTGTTAGGATGATTATTATCAACATAAATTGATTTCAACCCCTGTGGATTATTGAATAGTTGCTAACGATAATTAGGGATAATATAGGGGTTTCAATCTCTATATTGATTTCAACTATTTATGTCACCAACGACAGTTAGGGATGAGAATGGGTATGCCCAAAGCCCGATTGGGCTTCCATTTGGGCATGCCACATCATCATCCCTACTCATCCCTTCACCAATTCTTTCTAGAATTGGTGAAGGGATGAGTAGGGATGATGATGTGGCATGCCCAAATGGAAGCCCAATCGGGCTTTGGGCATGCCCATTCTCATCCCTAACGACAGTTAGGCGTAGATTAGAGCCCTCCTAACATTGACCTAACCCCTATCCTCGATAGTGGCATGGAAGTTGTGGATATTTGTAGAACATCATGCATCTACTGTATGTCGATGACCAACGATAATTGGCTTGTGCATAAGATAGATAGTCATATCACAGCGTCACGAGAGTGGATGATAGGTAATAAAATTAGGTGTGACAACCTTACTCTGAGGCATGATTCGATAACCAATCAATCTAGATAAATCCTAGCCTTAATCACAATAGCGAGGATACTTGGCCCTAGAGCTTTCCTCATATTGATATTTACCATAGACATTTTCCTTAGAAATAAATCAATAATCAACGTTGTCTCTATGCGGATCGACTCGTAAGTACACAATCGACACCGTGCGCTTGCGCTTGCGGTACAAATATTAAAACATTCGGGGATCATGAACATACTTCTCCAATTTTTCTCCGTATCTTTTCTCCTTTTGTTCCGTATCAAATTTGTATCAGATTTTCTACCATATCTTGTCCAATTTTTCTAACATACTTCTCAAATTTGTATTAGAGCCAAAATCCTATTTTTACCATCTTTTGTCTTTCTCATTATTTTCCTGATTAGGTTTTAGTCAAAAAGAGACGAGCTTAGTTTTTGATTTTAAAAAATCATCCGAAGATTGTTCACTGTCTTTGTTGCTATATTTCCTTTCAAGGTTTAAGGTCTCGGTCTCGGTCTCGGTCTCGGTCTCGGTCTCGGTTTCGTTCTTCTGAAAATTTAGGTTTCGGTATCTGTATCCTCCATTTCGATGGCTTCGGAGTTAAGTTTCGTTTTGTCCGTATCGATAGTTTCAAATACTTAAAATCCTATCAATTAGTATCAAACACTCTCATACTAAAGCATCAAATACTTAAACGACTAAAGTATTAAACAAAAACAATCATATACTATCAAATTTGTATGACTTATACGTATTTACAATTTTGTATAATACTTTCAAAATTAAAAGTACATATTTTCTTGAATTAAGAAGAGTTTGTTATTCAACTTACACATTTTGCTAAATATATCACTTTATTCTAAAAGAGAATGTCAAACTTGTAAATAAACGGAAGTGAGTTAGCATTTATTTACAAGTTTGAATAGCAAAAAAATCTGATTTGAGCTCTATAGTGCTTGAGCTCAATTTACACATTTATATAAACATTTAGTATTTATATACAATTTTTCCATTCCTTTTCATTTTAACTTTTAAAAGAGAATGTCAAAATTGTAATAAATGTAAAAGGTTTAGCAAACTGTGTAATTAAATAGAAGCTCCAGCAACTTCTAATTGGGCTCTCTCTCCAGCGATCGAAAGAAGAGGCTACGGGAGGGCGATTGGATGGCGGCGGCAGGAGGGCAACGATGGGAGGGTGGTAGCCGGTGCTCAGGTAAGTCCACCATCTCTTCCTCTTCGTTTTCTTCTTCTTTTTGATGTTGTGATGATTTTTCTAGCTTCTTCTTCTTTTTTTCTTTTTTAATTTGTTGTTGCTCGAAAAAGGTATGCCGGTATCGTTCGAAACCACCCAGTTTCGGCCGGTGGGTGGTTTCGGCCGATACTGAGAAAACCGAGACAGTTTCGGATCGGCCCCCTTCGAGATCGATCCAAAACGGATGAAACCGAGAGGTTTCGGTCGAAACCTTAATCCATGGTTCCTTTAACAGAGTTAAAAAAAGAAAAAAATATAAAGATTACACATTGTTCATAATTCATCGTCTCCATCATCTTTGTCTTCGTTTTGGTCTTCTACATCCAAAAAACAATAGCACTTCATCTTTTTTCATTAAACCAAACCCTAATTTCATACCATCTACCCATCACCCTCATCATCAACATCTACAATCCAAATTCAAAACTATAAGCACTAATTTTTCTTTTCTACGTCAATTTCATCATCATTGTTGTTGAAATTGTTATCGAATCATCACCATCATCGAATCATCGAAGCACTTAATGTATCATCAAAGACCTCACCAAAGCCATCGTCGAGGCCATTGTCGTCGTTGTCAAAGCCTTCATCATCGCTCATCCACCGTTGCCGCTGTTGAAATCCATATCACCGTCCTTGCTTAGCTACCCTCCGTCGTAGTTGCCCACTTCCTCAATGGCATCAGCTCCAAGCCATAGGAAATGATGGTAATTCAGTTTCAATTGAGGTGTTTTAAGTTGCAAATTTGATTAGGATCCAACCTGAACATCAACAGATCAAATCCGACCTAACCCGACTACAATTACATACATAAATTCAAATCAATTAAACTATTGAGGACCCGTTTCAGATCTGACCCACTTCAGAAGTCAGACCCGTCTCGTGTGCTACTGTAACATATATTTTAGGTATTTTATAGCTCTTTTTGAGCTTTTTGCACGTGAATATCTCGGGTTAACTCTTTCCAAGCCCTAAAGTTCATTCATCGCACACAATTCATTGTGCACAAAGCTGATCTTCACTTTAGATAACTTCAAATCTGATTAAGATCTTTAATTGTTAAATTCCAAAGTTTCTATTATTTTTGTTTAGATTAGTTGATTATCACTGTTTAATTGCATACTTTCTTAGTCTCAATTTGCATACTTGCATCGGCATTTTTAGAATTGCATTTTTAGCATATAGATTTCAACATTTAAGATTTTTTTATTTTCATAATCAGTGCACACATATAGTTTGTGACTAGGATCTTTCATCATCATCTGTATACTTGTTTTACAGTGCATGCTTTTGTGTAGCGGTAAAATCATAAGATGCAATATGGATGCAAATTTACTTCAATGGTTTGAGATTTGCTTTTAAAAAATGTTCCTAGAACGTAAAACTAACCTTAAAGCTAATATAAATTGAACAGAGATCGCTTGGAAGCATTAGAGAACAACCTTAAAGAATGTAACCATGATAATGAGGCACATAGTATATTTGAGGATAGACAAGATAATATGATAATTTGGAATATGAATTATAGAAATTAGAATAATAAAAGACGAGATGAAAACTTTAATGATGAATTTGAGCAAGATAATATTACATGTTGGATGCTGACGGAAGCTCCCATCTTTGCTGGTAAATATAATCATCAGGCCTTTTAAGATTACTAATAGAGATGAAACATTTCTTCAATTGGTACCACTTGTTAAATGACTGAAAGGTTCAATTTGATAAGATAAAAATAATATGATTTACTAAGTTTTTAACGTCAGTAAAGATACAGTAAGGGAGAACATCTATGACCTATACTGACATGGACTGAAATAAAGACTAAGCTCAAGGAGAAGTATTTACATCCTACCGGTAGAGATTATCTCTTAAGACAATTAAACGATTTACAACAAGGGATCATATCTGTGAAAGAATATATTACTAAATTTAATAACTTATTTGTTAGGAGCAAACTTCAGGATCTAGATCCTTGATATACATTTAGTAGGGTTTGTACTGATTTGAGAACATACATTAGGCGCAAGATACTCCACGTGTTGTAGATAATATGCAACAATCATTCAATTTAGCCTTAACTTTAAAGTCTATGAAATCTCATATAGACATGAAGACTACTTTTAAAGCTCGGAAGCAACCTAAACAGCCAATTAAAAATGTGACCAATTTTGAAGTTTTGCTGCTAAAAAGATAAACAAAAAGGTTAAAATTGATGAACCATCATAACAAAAATCAAAAGAGGTATAATATTTTAAATATCATGGTTTTAGCTATTTTGCTTGTTAGTGTCCCAATATGAGCTTATATATGGAAGAGATTTCAGATGTTGGTGGGATAATCAAGTAAGAATATTTTCCACTTAAGAATACTAGTGATGCAGATAATGATCTAAAGGAGTCTAGTGCATGTTTGCATATCATTATGTGTCTAGCTATTGTAGGCGAAAGACGAATATTATCTTTACTAAATCAGCAATACCGCACTCAGAGCATCTGATTCACATAATACCTTCTTAAACCCCTTTCTCCATGCCCATTTAAGCCCTAAAAGAATAGCATGCATCTCCTCCCCCAAAGCAGAACAAATCCCCAAGAAAGAAGAGAAACCCTCTATCCACTTGCCTTCATGATCTCTGATGACTCCTCCAGCTCCCGCTAAGCATGTACTCTCCTTAACCGCTCCATCAATATGGAGGTTAACACATCCCTCCAACGGGGGCGTCCATCGAATTGACTCTTCTTCCTTCACCACTTTGCTCTGGTCAGGGAATGCTTGGCAAATTTCCGACGCCAACACTTGGATATTGCTGCATAGGCTAAATATCTCCTTCCTCTGTGCTCCAGGCTGAAAAACAGCCTTACATCTTTCAGTCCAAATTCTCCAAGAGGCCGCAACAAAGAGAGCATTCCATTTATGACTTGAATGGTCGCTTTTCTTCAGCCCAGCCAATAGCCAATCCTTGAGCTTCAACTCAAAAAAACTATGCTGATCATACTCCTGCAAAAGCAGTAACCACACAGCTTTAGCCCTAGTACAATCTCGAAGTGTATGTAACACATCCTCCACTACAGCTCCACAAAGTTTACACTCTTCATTATCAGCCATTTCCCTAACTGGGCAGTAACTATTCTCTCTTTGACAACTAGCCACAGAAAATAGTTCCATCTAGCAGGAATCTGACATTTCCAAAGCCAAGAAAGGTCTTCCTCCTCTTGCACTTCCAGAAGATTCTTATAGGCAGAATTGGTCGAAAATTCACCAATGGGAGATATAATCATCCCTCAGCACATCAGATATTGGTAGAGGATATGCCATAACTCTTAGAGCAACAATATCAGGCAAAACAAGAAGCAGTTTATCCAGATTCCAATGTCCATTAGGGGAAATATACTCACTAACCTTCTCCAAGATAAAGTTCTCCTCAGGTGGAAAATCCACCAGCTCCACCAAAGGTCTATCAAGCCAAGTATCCGTCCAAAAGAGCACAGATTTTCCTGAACCAATCCTCTTCACCAATCCTTCTTCTAAGAAGCTGAAACCAAATATAAGAGATTTAAAATGAAAAGACTTATTACCTTTGCTGCCAACATCATTTTTCATCCAACTAACCACATCCTCACCAATCTTGTATTTGGCTTTAATTAACCTCACCCATAAAGACACAGGTTCAGATAAAAACTTCCAAGCAAGCATCTGCAACATCACATTGATATGCATCTTCATCCTTCTGAGTCCCAGCCCTCCCATACTCTTGGGTAAACAAACCTCATTCAACCTAACCAAGTGTATCTTTCTATCATCCTGATTGCCTCCACACAATAACTGTTTGTTCAATTTGTCAATACTGTTAATCGTGTGCTCTGGAATCTTAGCTGTCATCATCGAATATGTAGGAATAGCTGCCGAAACAAATTCAATCAACGTAGATCTTCCAGCCAAGATGAGAAGCTTTGCCTTCCACCCCGATAATCTCCTGCTAACATTTTCAACAATGTGTCTAAATGTGTCTTTGGAGATCCTTCTGTGCATCAGAGGAACTCCTAGATACATACCCAGATCTTCAGTAAGGGAAATACTAAGTACTCTACCAATCTCCAACATATGTCTTCTACTCGCACAAGGAGAAATGAAATATTTGGATTTGTCTAGGCTAATACTAGAT
Source organism: Scilla litardierei (assembly GCA_030789695.1). Lineage (NCBI taxonomy): Eukaryota > Viridiplantae > Streptophyta > Magnoliopsida > Asparagales > Asparagaceae > Scilla > Scilla litardierei. The sequence goes on from CM061136.1 coordinate 114,095,451, forward strand.
CCTGAAGCCTGACAAAACAGCTTTAATACTCTCTTCATCTCAGCTGATTGCTTGACAGATGCTCTCTCAAACAGAAATAAATCATCAGCAAACATCAGAAGTGACACACATGGACCCTTGTCACTAACCCCTATAGGCTTCCACTTCTTGCTCTGAACAGAATCATGAATCAAAAGACTCAATCTCTCCATACATAGCACACACAAAAAGGGACTCAGGGGATCTCCCTGTCTTAACCCCCTTTGCGGTCTAAACCAGTCAATCGAGCCCCCTTCCCAAAGCACTGATACCTGAGAACTTGAAACACAAAACATGATCAGATTAATACACCTCTCTGAAAACCCAAACTTCTTCAAAGTCTCCTCCAAGAATCTCAAGCTAATCTTATCATAAGCCTTTTCTAAATTAATCTTTACAGCAAATAAACCCCTTTCCTTTTCGATCTCCTTATGGAGTGAACCAACTCCTGGGCAATAACAATGTTATCCAAGATATGTCTCCCTGGAACAAAACTAGACTGATTAGGACTAACCAAAGTCTGCATCAGCCCACATAGCCTACCCACCAACACCTTAGCTACAACCTTATACGCCACAGGAATTAGACTAATTGGTCTAAATTGCCTCAATTGCTCAGGTTGATTCACTTTAGGAATAAGAACAATGAGGGTTTTATTCAGTTCCTCATTGAATCTACCAGACTCAAAAGACTCTCTGACTAAACCAACCATATCCAACTTAACCTTATGCCAGAAATGTTGAAAAAACCCAGCATGCAACCCATCCACCCCAGGTGCCTTCCAAGGCTTCATGAGGAATAAAGCCCTCCTGACCTCCTCCACAGAAACAACATCTAGCTCCAAACGATCCACCTCAGAAACTCTCTGTCCCTAAGAATGCTGGAGTTCCATTCTTAAGCAATTTTCCTCACTGAATAACTTCCTCACAAGTTCTTACAGAGAGAAAGAATCTCTTCAGGCTTAGAATACAACCTACCCTCCTCATCCTTCAACATCTTCATCTTCAATCTCCTACGCTTACAAAGCATAGTCAAGTGGAAAAATCTGGTGTTCCTGTCACCCTGAGACAGCCAGTTACATCTTGATTTCTGATACCAAAAAATTGCTTCTTGATTCACAACCCTATCATATTTACTGATAAGCTCCTTCTCCACCATCCTAAGATAATGGGTGTCATATCTGACCAATTCCCTCTGAACCCCAGTAATTCTATTTTTCTGCCACCTCTTCAACTTAAACAAGTTACCAAAAACATTTTTATTCCACTTCTGAACTTTGCAAACAAATTCCTTAGTTTTCCCAGAAAAATCAACCTCCTTAACACTCCAATTCTTCGCAACAAATTCATCAAATCCTTCCTCCTTCAACCACATTGCTTGAAAGCGGAACGGATGAGAAGATGGGGGAGAGTTAACAACAGGCTTACCCCGCATAAGAATAGGGCAATGATCAGAGAAGATTCTAGGAAGATGGCAAATATGATCCGCAGGAAATGCTGAACACCAATCTGCATTTGCCACAGCTCTGTCCAGTCTCTCATACACCCTTGGCGCTCCTTGTCTTTGATTACACCAAGTATACTGCCCTCCATGAAAACCAATATTCAGCAACCCACAAGAAGAAAGGAAGTCCCTAAATCTCCTACATCTAGCCATTGAAGGGGAAGCACCACCCAGCTTCTCATGCGAACCCATATAATCATTGAAATCCCCTATCAATAACCAAGGTAAATGCATATTTGAACTCAGTCTATCTAGCGCCTCATACATACTCCATCTTATCATTCTGTAAGGACTAGCTTACACAACCGAACAAGAAACATCATCTAGCCACTGTCTCTTAATAATCCCATGAATAAATTAAATCGAAGAGAGCATCACATGGAAATCCAAAACACTCTTATCCCAACAGAGCCAAATTCCTCCTGAAAAGCCAATAGCATCAACCACATGAACACCCTCAAATTTCAACCTCGTGATGACTCTCCTAGCATCCTCACCTGAAATCCTGGGCTCAGCTATAACAAGAATATCAGGTTTGTGAGTCGCAATCAATTCCTTCACTTCCATATTAAAGGATTTCTTGGCCGCTCCATACAGTTCCAAAACAAAATATCCATTAACAAAATTTGAGCATATCCTAGTAAATCACCAGATTAGGATTGGCCAAATCAAAGAGCAAGAGCCGCATCCCCAATTTCCGGAGCATTCTGAGCATCACCATCTATCTGCTCCTTCCATCCCCTCAAAAAGCTGTATCCCTCTACAGAAACATGTTTTCTTCCATCTGAGTTGGAAATTGCCACCTGAAAATCTGTGTCTCGAGCTATTGCTCTCCATCCTGGAGTGCTCTGAAGAGTTAGGGCCTTTAGGAGAATATAAAACCAAAGAACCATTCCCCACCTTCCCACTCTCAGACTGTCCTCTGATAGAGCTCAAATTTCTCATAGAAGAGGAATGAGCTTGGATCTTCTTACCTTTATTTCTCTCTCCCTCCAAGCTAATTGAAGGACTGCGAAATGAGAATCCCTCCTCCAAGCTCATACTTTGCTCCAATCTCCCTGGGCCCCCTTTCAAATCCCTACCTGACACATCCAGAGAACCAGCACTACCTCCTAGCAATTCCAGTCTGACTGTTGCCTCTTCCTCTTCCATCATATTCGAAGCTAATACTGAGAACCTAGACCCCTTCACAGAACCAACCATACCTCTTCCTGGACCAAAATTCCTAACCTTCCCCAATCTTTATGAGCACGCCTATCCCTGGCCAATAACCAAGGGCCAAATTCTGGTTTAGTACTAGCCTCTTCATGATTAGTCTTCTCCCCCTTCGATGCCTCCGAATTCTGCTCTCCAGCTTCCTTCCTCACCGATTCCTCAGGCAACTTGCCATCAGGATGCTTGAAAGGGCAAGACTCTTTGTGCCCCACTCTCCCACATTTGAAGCAAATCAAGCCCAGCGCCTCATACTGAACTTTCTGCCATCGACCCTCAACCATAATCTTCGTCTTCAGAGGTTTACTGAGATCAATTTCGACACAAACTCTGGCAAACCTCGCCTTCATGACCAACTGCGTGTTTGCATCAATCTTCACAATTCTCCCAACACAATTCCATAACAACTTCAAGACCCTGTCATCATAATACTCCGCTGGAAGAAAAGGAAAACGAATCCACACTGACGTCGATCCGATATCAGCTTCAGAAGACGAGAACTCCGGTACCCAATTCGTGATCATCAGGTAACGTCTAAGCACCATCCACGGCCCCTCCTCCATCGCAAACACCCTATCTTCATCGTAATTGAACCTCACCATAACGAAGCCCTCCCCCAATTCTATGAATTCCAAATCCCCCTTTGGCTTCCACAAAATTCTAAGCTTAGCTTCCAGAAAAGAGGTCGGAGCATACCTCCATAACAATTTGACGATCACCGCCCTCTGGCATTTTCGATGAAGTCGCTCCTTGAAGGAAGGCGAAAAGGAAATACTATCCCATTCCCCATTCTTCGAAACACAAACATTATCTTCCAGGACTATCTCTTCCTCATCCATAGCCGAAACCCGATCTTCCACATCAGCAGCTCCACTGCAAGCGTCCTTAAAAGATCATTCTCCCGCCGTCGAAGATGCCCCCATCGGATTAGATCCACATAGACAAGCCTTCAAAGCATCCCCCATCGGAGAAACAAACGACGGCATCCCTTTAACCTTCTTGGAGCTTCTTTGGACTAGCTCCTGCCCCTCTCTAGATCGCAAATCACCTTCATCCACCGGATTCTTCAAACAATCGAGATTTCTCCATAGCATTTAACAGAAAAAAAGCCCTAAAAACCCTCAGCTCTAAAAGCGCACGTTAGCCAGCTAACGTACACCTAACTCATCGCATCCTAAGATAAACATCTTTAAATTATGAATTTTGTTGCACAAGATTATCTTGAGATTTTAAAACATTAAAGAAGAGGAAACAAGACAAACAGAGAATGAGGGAAGAACTTAAGTCCTGGGTTACTTAAGATTAACCGAATGGCAACCCAGACTTTTTGCATCAATTATAGCACCCTTCACATGCCGTCACCCCTAGAACACAGAATGAAACTTCAGGGCGGCACATTGATGTATGAAAAAAGGGTGTTATTTGACTTAAGTCAAAAATTAAGGGGGTTTTGAATTATAAGACTGTCAATTTTATGAAAAAGTAGCAGGTTTTAATTCCAAAAAAAGGTTGAAGGTCAATATGCAGTTGATTATACAATTTTTAAATCTCTTCTCTATCAAGTTTTGGATATCTACATGAAGTGTTTTTGATGTGGAATAGCTATGATTTGGAATTGAACCTGAATGCGATCTTAATCTAGCATTGTCATATTAGATAGAGTTTGGTTTCCATATTAGATACTGGAACCTTAAAACGTGCATGACACCCTCAGTCTAGCCAGAAGTCCAGAAGTAGACCTCAAAGTGATTCTGGATGGATAGAACTGATCGTCAAATTTCTGAATTGATGCTACTTGAAGTTTGGATACAGAAATTAATAATCTGAACCTAAAATAACATGTACGTATGCTATATATATATTTATATTTATATGGGGTATCCAAATTTTCTTTTCCTATACCTTATGCACCTAAGTCACGTCATCATAATTCATCAGAAATAACGTGGCTGATAACAGAGGAATAACCATGCATTACATTTGCGCTGGCCTAAATTTCTTTTCAACATTTTTTTTCAGCTCCCATTTCTCTCTCTCTTGAACCCTTTTTCTCTTGAGTTTTCTCCCCTAATGCCCTTCTCTAAATGCATATAGTTCACTTTTTCATTCGAGCTCGCTCTATGTTTAACCATTTTTTTACTCTCCATTTTTCTGTCTGTTACGGTACTGGAATCATAAGCACATGTGACTTACTTTGGATCGAAATTGAAATGTATTACTCATTTTGAAAAATAGAGTTAATGGAGAAAGGAATTAGTCATTTTGGATGGAAGATTAACAATGCTAATAGTTCTAAATAATGAAAGCATTTGCAAAGTGCTAGGAAAAACTAGGTTGGGTATCATATCCGCAAAACAAACTATAGCTAGCATATTTGTTATTTGTTCAAAAATAAGAAGAGAGTACTTAACTGTAAAAACCCAATCAAGAAGGCCCAAGAGAGCAGACTGCCGGTAAGGCGCGATATTTGTTCTCTAGAGAGAAACAAAATGGAAGTGTTGTAACTTGGATTGATAGGATAAAAAATAGAAGTAAAAGAGAGGTATCTTCGAATAATTACCGTTCAAAGTGGAAAGCAAGGGAAGCGAGGAGTATTGCAGAGATGAGGTGCTGATAAAGGACAAATATGGTAGAGCTGTTGCCTTTTGTAGGATCAAGAACAGTGGATGCTACTGACATAAAACCCGCAAGGCTGAGCTGATTTGAAGTCATCAACAAGTATGGCTTGATTGTCTCCATTGCCGATCTTGTTTGTTCCATTATGGGAAATTGCCTTTGTGACTGTTGTTTTTCTTCTTCTGAAATATTGCATGCAAGTGTTGGGTTAATATATGTAGAGAGATGAGACAATGAGGGTTGGTAGTAGAGATTTATTGGGTGTGGATGGGATGTGCTTGTCCCATTTTTCATATCACAATGATACTATGTCGGATTGTGTCAGGTTGGGTCTTATTAGGATTGTATCATTCATTGCAGGCTGGATTTAATAAGTTAGTATTTCATCTGCCTAATTTTTCTTACCAATTGATACACCATGGAATGTGTCAATTGTGAGCAGCAACAAATCTTGGTAGCCTAGCTATCTGATCCGGATTTAACCTCTTTTTCTGATTTGGGCATAATCCCGCAAAGATTCATCCGGGGGGTTTGGTTTTGGTTATGCTAACTAAATAAGGATTACAAGCTGCCATAAGATTGAAAGGCAACCTACCACAATTTGGTAAGCTGGTTTTTTTTGGTTTTGTGTGCCGTGAACAAATGTATATATGTACACATATGTACAGTTTGATTGGAAAATGTAAGGGCTGTGAAGGAAGGAGATGGTCTAAAGAAACACAACGCCATAAATTCACAGAGAAGCAGATGTGTTGTTTAACCATTTCATTCTTTTGAAGAATGAAGATTATATCAATAAAAACCATCTAGACACTCTACCTTTGGTTTCAATCACAATAGTGAGCTCATAAAGCTCATATATTTAGAGTTCATGGACCTGAGATTTGAATTTGAAACTGAATTCAATGAGAACCATCCCAAAAGATGGACCATATTTGTGTTGGGAATGAGTGCAAGCTAAACCTTGTTGGGTCTGGATATGAAACCAGCGGTATGCAACCCCATTGATGCCATTTCTGGTAGCAATATAAATCCTGTCAGTATCTAGATTCCTTCCTTTTGTGATTATCCCCTATCACACCCATTCTTTAATCCTTCCAAGCAACCAGACGCCTGTTGGTCATGATTACGCTTTGTACAGCTAACATATACTCGGGCTAGCGATTCGAGTTTGGCCATGAAATTGCATACCACAACGCAAGTGTCAAGAAAATAGTTTTCAGAGCACAAGATCTTATTTGTTAAACGATGGTTTCAATCTGGACCTGACATCCGTCTCTAGTCGGCAAGGTTGTCGTTTGCGTTAGGTCTCATTAGATTTGTTTGGTTTGATTTGGACATGTTCGGCCACTAGAGACCCAATAATGCTGGGCAAAATCTTCATGAATTGAATAGCGTTTGGCTTGGAATTTCAGATAGGGCATCTAGATGATTCGGTCTCACCATTTTTCTTGTCTCTTCTGTTAATTTTATTCATCTACTTCATATTATTTACTTGTTATTACCGTCTGCAGGCTAGCATAGCAAGGCAACGAATAAGCGTGTGGAAGCTGTCTCTATCTTTCTCACAGTTTACAGATAACTACCACCGAAAGAGTTAACTAGGCAGCAGCCTGTACTATTTCAGAAGATCGAATTCTCCCTTTAGGTCGATAGCTTGATTCCTGAAACTGGGTTTCAACGTAGAAGAACAGTAGACACATAACATGATTTTTTAAACGGCTTGCCTCTTAAGTTGTTTGTCCGGCCTATGGCCCGTTATGGCGGTGACATATGGCAACATGGTAGAAACTCAATACATCAGCTGAACTTACTTATTCCAAAGACTTGTGCCACCCAATTTGGACTCGGTCTGCATGGCTTGAAGCCACCTTAAAGATGCTAATTCGCAAACAATCAAGGAGGATATTGGATATCCGTGGGCATCTACGCTTAATCAATCATCTAGAAATCAATGCACTTTGTTGACGATCAATTCATATTAGTGGCTGGAGTAGACAATTTATTCGTAGAAACCAATGCTCACCCAATGTTTTTTGTTTTATGCATTTTATTTTTGTCAGGGATTATCCGGCGACGGGCAATAGAACATCAAGCCGGGAATTATCCAGACACATAGCTTATTCCACACACAACGGTATCATCTTCCTACTCTGAATCCAAGCACATTTTGCCTAATCATCTTCAGAATTGAGCCATGTGGTTTACCATCCAACCTAGACGCAGATCAAATATTGTGGTTCCCTCCATTGGCTTCCTTGATTGAGAGGCGCTCTCTCCGGTGGACAGTCTGCCGTGGGGAGGCCGGGTCCGACTCTGGAAGCAGCGCAATGAAGAGAGATGCTGATATTCCATCTAGGAAAATTTTCATTCTCCAGGGTCAAATGGCCTTCTTTCTCGTCCCCATTCTTGTGTCCTCTCTTTTCTCACCCTTGCGAGTGTCTGCTCAAACCTCAACCATCGACTTCCTCGCAAATTCCAGCTTCTATTGGACTAATGCCAACAACTCAGCTGTCCAGTCTTACAACTTCAAGCGCAACCAATTAGTTCGTGTGGTGCTCTTCGCCAAAGCATCCCGCAAACTTTATGGCACTTCGCTCGCCTTTGCCTTTGGTTTCTACTGCAACCGTCGCCTCAGCGACGGTTGCCTCCTCGCGGTCATGATCTTGGACATGAGGAAAGGCGGCGTTCGTGTGAATCGACAGCCCCAGGTTGTGTGGATGGCGAATCGCGACCGCCCTGTGAAAGATAATGCCACACTTGGTGTTGCGCCGGGCGAGGGCCTGGTCTTGACCGATTCTGATGGCGTCAAGGTCTGGTCCACCAACGCGTCTCTCTACTCCGTTGGTGGGATGACTCTAATGGGCAATGGAAACCTTGTGCTCTTAAACAGCAGCAGGTCGAAGGCTTGGGAGTCGTTTGATCATCCAGCGGATACGCTTCTTATGGGACAGGAGCTGAGAGGAAAGCGGAAGCTCAGATCGAGCGTGGCGCATACCGTCCCCAGGACCGGCAAGTTCTATCTATCAGTAACAAGCTCGTCGCTGACAGCATTTGTCAAGTATAAGAAGCCGGTGGCATATACCCGTCTGCCCCTGGTGCCTGGAAATTACAGCAGGCTGAGATTTGCGAGGTTTAATTCGAGGAGTATCAGCTTCGTCTACAAGAAGGGGGAAGAGGATGTTCCTGTGGACGAGCCTCTTGGGCATTCTCCGGCTATCCAACTCCTGAGGCTGGATCCCGACGGTGGCCTGAGAGTCTACATTTGGCAGCCGGAAGCTGGCTGGGATGGCCTGCAGTACTCACTGGGCAGATATGATCTATGCCAGAAACCGCTCAAGTGTAGCAACTATGGCCTCTGCTCGAACGGGGAGTGCAGCTGCCCGATCGCTTCTGATGGAACCGTATACTTCACGCCGAACTACCCTCGGTCCCCAGGCCGTGGATGTCGAATCTCTGATGCCTCAAGGTCCAATTCGACCATGTACAAGCACCACCTTGTGGATTTCGGCAACCTCTCATATTTCAGTTATTTCGATCCAACCGCGGCAACCGCCGGCTTGACCGAGCTAGAACCTTGCAAGCGAGCATGCGAGAACAATTCATCTTGTAAGGCTGCCTTCTTCAAGTATGGCAGGAATGCCTCCGACGGCCTTTGCTATTTGCCTGCGGAAATTTTGACCATCAGAGGGCAACCGATTTCAGGGGAAGGGTCCAGATCCATTTCATTCCTCAAGGTGCCGGTTCAAACACCTGAAAACAACGGCTCCTCGGGTCGTTTTTCACGGTCAGCCGTCATCAAGGCATCCGCTTTTATCGCCTCTGTGGCCATTTGTGTAGCGATATCGGGGTTCATCTTGTGGAGGCTTAGAGGTAGAAAGTGTCAGGGGAGCGATTGTTTCGACCAAGTCATTGGAGCGCCTACGAGATTCTCCTACAAGGAATTGTGCTTAGCAACTGGAAAATTCACCACACAACTCGGAAGGGGAGGGTTCGGAACAGTGTACAGAGGAGAACTGAAGGATGGGACTGTAATCGCGGTGAAGCGACTGGACAGCGTCGATCAGCATACGAATGAGTTTGTGGCGGAGATGAAGACCATGGGCAGCATCCACCACATACATTTGGTAAATCTGATCGGATTCTGCGCTGAAGAATCGAACAGGCTTCTGGTGTATCAGTACATGAGCAATGGATCTCTAGACAAGTGGATATTCGACGAGGAACGCAAGGAAGCTCTCGGCTGGGAGATGAGGAGGGGAATCATACTAGACATAGCGAAAGGTCTGGCGTATCTCCACGAGGAATGCAGCAAAAGAATCGCTCATCTCGATGTGAAGCCGCACAACATACTTCTCGATGAGAACTTCCATGCGAAGATATCCGATTTTGGACTGGCAAGGTTCATCGATAGAAATCAGAGCCAGGTGGTTACGGGCATGAGGGGAACTTTCGGGTATCTTGCACCGGAATGGCAGCACTCGAAGATCACAGTGAAAGCGGATAATTACAGCTTCGGAATCGTCGTACTGGAAACGGTAAGCGGAAGGATGGTCCTCGACTACACCCTGCCCAAGTCCGACGTTCACCTGCTGGCTGTTTTGGAGAGGATGGCGGAGGATGACCGGGTACTTGACATTGTCGACAAGAAGATCGCGGATAGGGAGAGCAACCAAGGCGATATAATGAAGATGATTAACATTGCAGTGTGGTGCTTGAACGATGATCAGTCTAAAAGGCCGTCCATGTCCACGGTGGTGAAGATCTTGGAGGGGACAATGGAGTTTCAGCATTCCATTGAATTCAAGTTTGACAATGTGTTGGTCTTTTCTGGTGCATCAACCGAATCTTCTTGTTCTAGTTGATCACCGGAAATTTTGTTTTCCTTTTTGTATATAATTCTTTGTTGGTGCTCGACACATAACGACGAAATTGATTCAAAACACAGCTTGCTTGTGTGGGATGCTCGTGATGACGAACTCGAGGACTTTTTGGATTTGGTCACTGTTAGGATTTATTCTGTGGTCATTCTAGTATGCGTCTTGTCATATGTGGCACTGGAGAATGTTGGATAGGCTGATATCCCTGCCATATGTAGAAGAGAATGTTGGACATTTTGTTGAACAGATTGTTGGACCAGGATGTTCAACAAAATATGCTTACTTGCATATCTGGTGCCGTGGTGCTCAATAGTTTGCGTAACTGGAGCCAGCGTATTCCGCTATTTTCTATCTTGTTGTTTCTGCTCGTATGGTGGTTATTAAATGACTTATTGTTGATTGTGCGTTATCTCTTGCGAATCGGTTGAAGAGAGATTTTCGGCAAATCAATACTCTTGCCGCTGCCACGTTCGGATCTATCGGGATCTCGTAACCGCCACTTTAGGATCTTTCGGGATCTCCTTCGTGTTGAAGATGGTGCAGTTGTTGCTGAAGATGAAACCGAATCTAGGTTTGATTACCTGCGTAGAAATTGAACCAAAGATGGCAGGGCCGTTGCCTTTTAAGCAAGGGGTTGCTTGGCGGCTAGGGTTGACGCTTGAGTTTAAAGAAGTTTAAGGATATTCTCCGGGAGGGAGGCCGACGGCTGCGACACGCAGGATCAAGAGAGTTGATCGAGTCGGTGGTGCAAGGGGAGCTTGCAGGCAAGGGGAGCTTGCCAAGAATACTTCACGGGGTTGATTGCGATCATCCCCTCACGGTTTGTTTTGTTTTAAGGATAAGGGTGTTCTTCCTTATTAAAGCGTGAATTGTAGAAGTTGTATTCTCCAATCTTTTTAGTGAAGTATTCAGTTTTCTGGGCGTGGCCCCGCAGATGTAGGTGTGCGCACCGAACTGCGATACCAATTCTTGTGTGTCCTTGCATGTTGTGTTCTATTACGCTGTTCGCTATATTCTTTACTGCGTACTGAATTTCATTTGGTATCAGAGCCTGTCATCTACAATACTTTGACCTTCTTTCAAAGTGGATGTGATCCTGTAGGTCAGTACGCTGATCATGAACACAAAAGAAGGCGCTTCGGTCACTCGTCCCCCTTTGCTTACTGGATCGAACTACACCTATTGGAAGTCTCGTATGCGAGCTTTTATCAAGTCCTTGGATGAAAAAGCTTGGGTTGCTACAGTTGAAGGATGGAATCCTCCGGTTGAAGTCAACAAAGAAGGTAAGGAGAGTTTCAAACCTGTGAGAGACTGGAATTCTGATGAAGAACGTGCTGCCTTAGGAAACTCTAAGGCGGTTAACGCCATCTTTACTGCCGTTGATGAAGAACAGTTCAAGCTTATATCAACTTGTGAGCATGCTAAAGAAGCTTGGGACATTCTTCAAAATGTGCATGAAGGAACCAGCACTGTTAAGGCCTCAAAATTACAGATGCTCGCCAGCCAGTTTGAAAATCTAAGGATGAACGAAAACGAGACGGTTGCAGAGTTCAATGGAAGATTGAGAGATATTGCTAACCAGGCATTTCAACTGGGTAAGAAGTATTCACAAAAGAAGCTTGTTGAAAAAACTCTGAGGTCCCTGTCAGATAAATTTTCAGCAAAGATTGCAGCCATAGAGGAGGTAAGGAACACTTCGACCATGAGATTGGACGAACTCATGGGATCCTTACAGACCTATGAGATGAATCTCAAACAAAACAAAAAGGAGAAGGGTGTTGCCTTGAAGATTGAAGCCAGTGAACCATCAAAATCTGATGATGAGACAGAACTCGAAGATGATATCGCGCTTCTCACCAAAAACTTTAGCAAGATGATGAGAAAGATCAGCAATAAAGGTCAGAATTTTAAAGCTACCAATAAAAAGGTGCGGACAGGACCTCCTGCAGGTGAAAGGAATACTGGTCGTCCTATACAAAGGTATGAGTCTAAAAACAAAGGAAAGGGAATACAGTGTAGAGAATGTGAAGGTTTCGGACATATACAGGCAGAGTGTGCAAACACTCTAAAGAAGCTAAAAGGAAAATCTCTTGCCAGCACTTGGAGCGATGAAGACTCTGGAGGTAGCGAGGAAGATGAAGACGTAACCAGTAATTATGTGGCGTTCACAGCTATTCTGAATGACAAATCTGAAGGCAAGCTCGCCAGCCTTGTTGAACATAATGTTGCAACATGTACTGCTACAACGAAGCACAAGGGAGAACATGTTGTACAAAATGTTACAACAAACAAAGCTGATTCTGACAGTGAAGCTAAATCAGAAGTCGGGAGTGAAGAAGATATTGATGATGAGGAAATCCGCGTAGCCTATCAAACTATGTTCTACAAATGGATGGAAATTTGTGAAACCAACTAGAAACTGAAAGATGAATGCTCTAAGTTGAGGGGTGAGAAGAATACATATCAAATCAAACTTCTGAAGACTGAAGCAAGTCTCCGAAACTGTGAGAGAGACATGAAGAGAGCCATAATGAGAGCTGAGAAGGCTGAAAGCACTGTTAACAGATGGAACTCTGGGAAAACCAAACTCAATGACATCCTCAACATGGGAAAAGTCGCTGGAGATCGAACTGGAGTTGGGTACAACAGAGGAAGCAATTTTCACACACCCAAGACTAGGAGTAGTCTCAACGCTAAGGAACATGTTAAATGGAGTCCACATGATGAGGAGAAGCCTCGAGGAAAGAACAGAAGAGGTGCTACTCCTAGACAGCCTATATGCAGTTACTGTAAACAAATAGGACATAATGATTGGAGGTGTTTCAGGCGCATGAAGCATGTGAGTGAAGGAAGAAATATTGTTCATCCACAGCAACAGACAAGCATGAAATGGATTAAGAAGTCGGAACTGGTCAGTATGGTCGCATACACCTCTTTAGCTACCTTTGCAGAAAATCAGTGGTACTTTGACAGTGGGTGCTCTCGGCACATGACAGGGAACAAGGGACTTCTGTCTGAGTACATTGTTGGAAATAAAGGTCATGTCACCTTTGGGGATGGACAGAGAAGCAAAGTTATCGGAAAAGGTAATCTCAATGTGACAGAAACTCTGAAATTGAAAGATGTGATGCATGTTGAAAATCTAAAGGCTAATCTTATCAGTATAAGTCAGCTGTGCGATCAAGGGCTGCTGGTTCGGTTCAACAAAAATGAATGCCTTGTGTTTAATAGTGATAAAGTATGTATTCTTTCTGGAAAAAGATCCAGTGACAACTGCTACCTATTGCAAGAACCGGACAGATGTCTGAGTATCACCACTGATGCTTCTGAACAATGGCATCAGAAATTAGGCCATGTTAACTTCAAGACCTTAATGAAAATCTCCAAAGCAAGAGCTGTCCGAGGAATGCCTACGTTAATCAAGAAGAAGGAAGGAGTGTGCGAAGCTTGCCAACTGGGGAAGCAGAAGAAAATTAGTCACAAACAAATTCAGAATATCACAACATCAAAAACTCTGGAGCTACTGCATATGGATCTGATTGGACCCACTTCAGAAACAAGTGTCGGAGGTAAGAAGTACATTTTTGTTTGTGTTGATGATTTTTCACGCTTCACCTGGGTGGATTTTCTGAAGGAAAAATCAGACACTTTTAATGCTTTCAAAAACCTGTGTACTCGTCTTCAAGTAGAAAGAGGAGACAACATAGGGAAAGTTATTCGAATCCGTAGTGATCACGGAAAAGAGTTTGAGAATCACTCATTCTCTGAATTCTGTGAGGCACAAGGTATAGGACATGAATTCTCGGCTCCTAAGACTCCTCAGCAAAACGGAGTTGTCGAAAGGAAGAATCGAACTCTTCAGGAAATGGCTCGTGTTATGCTGAATGCTCGAAAAGTGAATACTAAGTGGTGGGCTGAAGCGATTAATACTGCATGTTACACCATCAACAGGGTTTATCTTCGACCACTGACTGAGAAAACTCCATATGAAATATGGAAAGGTCGAAAGCCTGATGTCTCATACTTTCATATTTTTGGAAGCAAGTGCTACATCCTGCAAGATCGAACACCAAGACGGAAATTCGACGCCAAGAGTGACAAAGGAATTTTCTTGGGGTATTCTACACGGAGTCGTGCGTTCCGAGTGCTGAATGAACGAACAGATGTCATGATGGAATCCATTAACGTTGTGGTTGATGATTTTGATCAGGGAGAATCTATTCTGACCGGTGAGAAAGGAGTCCAAGAAGACATAAATGAAGATGATGTTCGTGTTGAAAGTGATGTTGCAACAAACAAGACCAAACAGAACCATGTTGAACAAATTGTTGCAACACAGGATACTGCCAACATGGAGTCAACCCAAGTAAAAGCTGAAAATGCTCAAGATGCTGAGGGAATTACAAAGATCATACGAGATCATCCACCGGAGCTAATCATTGGTGACGTTCACGACAGTCGTCGCACCAGAGGTACTAGTCGTGTTAATTACAGAGATCTGGCTGGGTATGCTTGCTTTCTATCTACTATCGAACCCAAAAATGTGAAGGAAGCAATTGGTGATGATTTCTGGGTCTCGGCTATGCAAGAGGAACTAAACCAATTCCAACGAAATGACGTTTGGAGTCTTGTGGAGAGACCAAAAGGAACTAATGTCATCGGGACAAAGTGGATATTCAAAAATAAGACAGATGAGAAGGGAAATATCACCCGGAATAAAGCCCGGCTTGTTGCTCAAGGGTATACCCAAGTGGAAGGCATTGACTTCGATGAGACATTCGCCCCTGTAGCACGGTTGGAATCTGTTAGACTGTTACTTGCGGTTGCCTGTAGCTTAAACTTCAAACTACATCAAATGGACGTGAAAAGTGCCTTTCTAAATGGGTTGTTGAATGAAGAAGTGTATGTCGAACAACCCAAAGGCTTTGCTGATCCGTTTCTTCCGAATCATGTGTACAAGCTGAAGAAGGCTTTGTATGGGCTGAAGCAAGCTCCAAGGGCCTGGTATGAGAGATTGACCACGTATCTTCTCAAAAAGGGATATGAAAGAGGAGGAGCTGATAAGACCCTATTTGTTCAAAGGACAAGATCAAGTGTGATGATTGCCCAGATCTATGTTGACGACATAGTCTTCGGCTCAACATCACAACAACTTGTGCATGAGTTTATCAACCTTATGCAAAGGGAGTTTGAAATGAGCATGGTAGGTGAGTTGAATGTATTTCTTGGGCTCCAGGTTAAACAGTGTCAGGATGGTCTATTCATCTCGCAGAGCAAGTATGCTAGAAATCTTGTCAAGAGATTTGGTTTGGAAAGTGCCAGACATGTTAGGACTCCCATGAGCACATCTGAAAAACTCTCTAAGGATGAAGGAGGAAGAGATGTTGAAGTTACTCTTTACAGAAGCATGATAGGTAGCCTGTTATATCTAACAGCTAGCCGACCAGATATCAGTTTTAGTGTTGGAGTCTGTGCTCGTTATCAAGTAAGCCCTAAGGAATCTCATATTGTTGCCGTAAAAAGGATTATCAGGTATATCAGCGGAACTGCAGACTATGGTATATGGTATACAAAGGATACGAATACTCTTGTCTCAGGATATAGTGATGCTGACTGGGCAGGAAATACAGATGATCGGAAAAGCACCACCGGAGGGTGTTTTTATGTGGGGAACAATCTGGTGTCGTGGTATAGTAAAAAACAGAACTCTATATCGTTATCTACAGCAGAGGCTGAGTATATTGCTGCAGGAAGTTGTTGTACACAATTGCTTTGGTTAAAGCAAATGTTGATAGACTATGGTCTGGAACAAGGAGCCATGACTATTTTATGCGACAATCAGAGTGCTATAAATATCTCCAAGAATCCTGTTCAGCATTCTAGAACGAAACACATTGACATCCGACATCACTTTATTAGAGAGCTGGTTGAGAAGAAATCCCTAGTTATGGAGTATGTTGCTACAGTTAATCAACTAGCAGACATTTTTACAAAGCCTCTTGATTCAGCCAGATTTGAGGAATTGCGGCAAGCCCTAGGGCTGTGTCGTATCTAATGTTGCCTCCTGTGTTGTGCATTTTGTTGCAACAGTTTGTTGCAACACTATGAGGGTCTTTCAATCTCTGCTGACGGGTCGGTTTTTGTTCTCGTTTATTTTATTACCCGTTATTATTACCCTCTACCTCTTTTCATTCCCAAGGCGCATTTTTGCTTTTTCCTCAACTCAAATCTTTCTCCAAGATTCTCCTTCACCCGCTTCTAGGGTTCTTGAAATTGGCTTGGTTGATGCTTCTCCCAGTTTGGCTACCATGACTAGAAATCAGTCGGGAGAATCATCTCTGCCCCCTCGTCGGTCTTCTCGACGATCTTCTGCTCGGAAAAGTGCTCCGCCGTCCTCGTCTTCTTCGGTCAAACGTAAAGGGGTGTTTCCTCGTCCTGTGCAAAGAACCTCCAGTGGTAATCCCTCTCCATCTCTCTCTTCTTCCTCGTTTGGGAGCATGCATCCTTCCAAAGTCTCGAATTTTGAGTTGGTGAAATTTTCCCCAATTCTTGAATTCCCCCTTCCCAAAATTCCCGAGGATGATGATGTATATGATGATGATGAATGCTATCCTGATCCGGTTACTATCCAAGACTGGTTCTGGTATTTGAGAAGAACAGGAAAAGAATTGGATCTCTCTTATGTGGATGTGTCTCATATTCATTTTAAAGGTCTGACGCGTAAGAAGATTTTGGGAAAAGTTATGAGCGTGAGAGTTCCTCGAGATAGAAAAGTTGTCATTCGCACCTGGAATCCGACATCTTTTGTTAAAATCTCTGAAATTGATGTGATAGACATCTCTGATTCTGAAGATTCCCCTGTGTTTGCTGATTTGCCTAAGTCGAGAGGGACTTCAGGAGCGTCATCGGCTAATATGTTCTCTGAGAACTCTTTTGTGCAAAGTGATGAAAAGATGAACAAGGATGTTGAAATGGATGCTGATGTTGATGCTGATACTGTGCCTACTATTCCATCTCAGGAAGAGGTCCCTGTCCCTCTGTCTCCCAGATGTGAAGATGATGTGACCGCTCAAAATGTGGCTAATGTCAATAATCTTGATTCAAATGAAGGTGCTCAGCCTGTATCTTCTGTCTTCTCTCAGCAAGTGCCTGAGTCTGAAAGAGAACCCAAAGATGATGTTTGTGTCCAAGGAGCATGCCTTGACTACTCTTCTGTGGGTCAAACTGTGTCGAGTGGAGTTGCGGAGCCTGCCGGTGGTGTTTCTGAAAATAGGCAGTCTCCCAAAGATGTTGTGGAGTTGGTCCCTGGTCCTATGAATCTAGACATTTCAGGAGAACCTCTGACTGGCCAAGATGTGGATCTTCCCTCAGTGCTGCCAGAAACTGATGCTGTGCAAGTTGGTCAAGATGATGTTGTTGTTGCTGCTGAGACTCTGACAGGTTCTGCTGATCGTTGTGGCGTGACTCAAGACTCTTCTGTTGCTGATGGTGATATTTCTGGGTCAATTACTGATGCTATTCCCCGTATGGAGGATGGTGATGAAGATTTTGTTGCACAAAATGTTGCAACAAATCCTTCAACATGTGAGTTACCTGATGAAAATGATCCTCCTCTGTCCTCTTATATGCGCAAGAGTAGATCTGTGTCCAAGAAGCGTCCTATTCCTCCACCATCCAGGAGTGCTGAGTCCTCTCCTTCCAAGCGACCTAAACTTTCAGCGTCTGCTCCTTGTCGCCCTCCCTCGTTTACATCCTCAGATGCTCTGAGCAAAACTTTTTTTGACAAATCTCGTAAGAATAGATGGCCAGCTTACTCCGAGAAACCTCTTATATCTGAAAAAATCCTCAATCTTTCGTCCTTTGACAAAACTCAGTTGGAATCTATTCTGAAAGATCTTGGTCTTATCCATGCTGCCACATGCTTCAGCGTCTATTATCCTACCTTGGTGCGAGAGTTTTACTGTAATCTCTCCAAATCTGCTAGTGATGGATCCTCTCGTTGGAATTTCAGAAACTATGTCCGAGGAAAGATTGTCACATTCTCTCCTGCATCTCTGAACAAATTGTTAGAATGGAAATGTTCTCAATCTGTTCCTGCGTTTGGTGACACCTCTGGAGTGAGTTTTGATCGTCTGATTGAAGTCGTGACTGCTGGGAAGTTGTCACGCTGGCCTACTAAGTCTTCTGTGTTTCCCTCTTCAGCACTGACTGCAAAGTATTTTATTCTATTCAGAGTTGCTACTCGAAACTGGTTGCCCACCTCCAATGTTTCAGTAGTCACTAGGGACATGTGCAAACTATTGTTTTCTGCTGGCACGTCTCAGGTGTTCAATTTGGGAAGAATCATCTTCGATTCTATCATATCTTATGCTGAACTCTCTTCCTCCGGGACCTCTTTACCTCATGGAGCTCTCATCTCCATGTTGCTATTGGCTCAAAAGGTGCCCTTGTCTCCTTCGGATCTTCCCTCTACCTGTGATAGTATCTCATATACAGTTAAGTCAGTGGCTGGTAAACTCAATGATATCTCTGAGGTGGTGCCCTCTTTTCCTGATAGTCTGTCTCCACCTCCAAATGCTGAACCTTCTGGCTCTGTGCCTCCTGCATCCCAGTCTCCACCTCCAAATGCTACTACTTCCTCCGCAAGTACGGTTGACATTCAGTTTCTCGAAACTGCCCTTCAAAATATTGATGATCAAATTCTGGTTCTTGAAAGCCAGCGAGTTCTTCTGAATCGCCACAAGGAGCTATTGCAGAGCAAGCTGTCTTCTCTCCGGGGTGGTCCCTCCGCAGGTCTCTGAAGTATTTGTCCTTTGGTGGCGCAAAAGGGGAGAATTTATGTGGTATGCTTTGTTTTCTCTCTCTCTCTGATATTTTGCTGGGTGGTTTGTTGGAAGTTTTGTTGGATACTATGTTGCAAGTTTTGTTGGACATAGTTGGCTATTATGTTGGAAGTCTATGCTGGAAGTCTTGTTGGACCTCGTTGGTCGTTTTGTTGAACATATTGTTGAATGTCGTTATGCTGGGTGTTGAGCGTCTACTGATTAAATGTGGCTTCAGGAGTTTGAAAAGTTATCAATGACCTTCTCTTCTATCATACCGTATGTTGTGCCACCAATTGACAAAAGGGGAGATTGTTAGGATTTATTCTGTGGTCATTCTAGTATGCGTCTTGTCATATGTGGCACTGGAGAATGTTGGATAGGCTGATATCCCTGCCATATGTAGAAGAGGATGTTGGACATTTTGTTGAACAGATTGTTGGACCAGGATGTTCAACAAAATATGTTTACTTGCATATCTGGTGCCGTGGTGCTCAATAGTTTGCGTAACTGGAGTCAGCGTATTCCGCTATTTTCTATCTTGTTGTTTCTGCTCGTATGGTGGTTATTAAATGATTTATTGTTGATTGTGCGTTATCTCTTGCGAATCGGTTGAAGAGAGATTTTCGACAAATCAATACTCTTGCCGCTGCCACGTTCGGATCTATCGGGATCTCGTAACCGCCACTTTAGGATCTTTCGGGATCTCCTTCGTGTTGAAGATGGTGCAGTTGTTGCTGAAGATGAAACCGAATCTAGGTTTGATTACCTGCGTAGAAATTGAACCAAAGATAGCAGGGCCGTTGCCTTTTAAGCAAGGGGTTGCTTGGCGGCTAGGGTTGACGCTTGAGTTTAAAGAAGTTTAAGGATATTCTCCGGGAGGGAGGCCGACGGCTGCGACACGCAGGATCAAGGGAGTTGATCGAGTCGGTGGTGCAAGGGGAGCTTGCAGGCAAGGGGAGCTTGCCAAGAATACTTCACGGGGTTGATTGCGATCATCCCCTCACGGTTTGTTTTGTTTTAAGGATAAGGGTGTTCTTCCTTATTAAAGTGTGAATTGTAGAAGTTGTATTCTCCAATCTTTTTAGTGAAGTATTCAGTTTTCTGGGCGTGGCCCCGCAGATGTAGGTGTGCGCACCGAACTGCGATACCAATTCTTGTGTGTCCTTGCATGTTGTGTTCTATTACGCTGTTCGCTATATTATTTACTGCGTACTGAATTTCAGTCACCATGCTATAGATCTCCTCCAGTTTGTCGGAGTAGCCGGGGGTGCGCAACAGGTGGGCGATTGGGTGAGTTAATTCCTGATTAGCTGGGCTCTCGTTTGCACCAAGAAAGCCGGGACCGAGCTATCTCCTCAACTATCTACAACACAGTAAGCTCGTCAGGGGGGTTAGGGGGTCGTGTCTGGGCCCTGATCAAATTCCATCAATGCTTAAGTTAGTGTCTGACTCGAATGGGCTCGGTGGGGTCCGACCTGTTGGAAGGCCATACGCTAGTCCTTTGACCGAGCTATGGAGGAAAATATAGAATTTGGTAGAATAGATATTGGGTATTAGACTACCTCAGTGTAGGATCTCGGAGATCTCTTCCTCCACCTGTTGCCTCTAGGGATTTTACAGGCGAGCCATTGCATCGTATTGTCCGGGCCAATAATGAGACTTTATTGCCGACATTGATGAGAATGCACTGATGAGGAAGTATTGCCCAGAGTGATCGCCACCATTTGATAAAGAAATGAATGCCATGATTGCATGCCATAATTACTGATTAATGGTCATGAGGGCATGCCATAATTACGGGATTAATGGCCATGAAGGCATGCCATAATTGGTGTAACAATGACATCCTATTTCCAATGCTCAACCGATATGCAGGTTGAGGTTGATTGATGTGGCATAGAGAGAAGTGACGTTGGTCGTATAATTAGGTCGGCTTGCGAAATCGGCTAGGGACAGTAAATGGTATGCATGAAGAGAAGTACAGTCCGGGGGGGGGGGGGGGGTGGGGTGCCCCCCACCCGCCTTACGACGGCCTTGTTCGTTCGGGGGGAGTTGCCCCCTCGACTAACGTCCGACGAGGAGTAGGTCGGCCCGCTGGAGAATTGGCCCTAGCCTTATGGCGGACGAAGCCTTCGATTGGCGGCGTGGTGAGTGGCACCTAAACTAACATCCTATTTGGAGTAGGTCGGCCAGCTGGGGGAGTGGCCCCCAACCTTACGGCAGACGAAGCCTTCGATTGGCAACGAGGGGATTGGCCCTTCAACTAACGGTCGATTTGGAGTAGGCACACTAGTGGAGTAGCCCCCCAGCCTTAAGGCGGACGAATTCTTCGATCAGCGACGAGGGGTGTCACGCCCCGCTTCCTACAATACTTGGGAGCGAGGCCGCGAGCGGGTCCGCATGTGCTTAAAGCAAAGAAGAGGTACTATTTTTCTTTCTCCTTTGACTTAAGCACAATAAGCATTAATTAGCAAAACCAGGTCACTGCACGCGAATATCTTAGAAGCAGCATAAATAGTCATTACATTACAAATACCAGAGTCCAAAGCAAAGTACACAAGCAATTAAGGCCTTGCATGGCCGTACAATCTGCTGAAAGCAAACACACCTGAAAACAACAATTTAAATAAGAAAACTGAAATAGAAATGTCCCGCTCTAGCCTTCTGCAGGGAGGATCTCAAGTCTTCGTAGCTCTGATCAGCGGGGGTCCACCTCTAAGATAGGATCCTCAGAAGTAGGGTCCTCGAGGTACTCTGTCTCTGAACCTAACATATATTTCATAAATACATTGAAATATATGTCAGCGATAAGCTCGACAAGATATTTAAGTAATGAAACAAAAAACAACTATAAAAGGACAAAAGAGCGTTAGTACATAGTTATGAATAATAAGTACAGAAAAGTAAATTACGAGCATGCATGGATTTGCAGTTTAAAAGTACAACAATTGTATGTTGAGTATTTGATTATTTGTGCTCGTGATAAGTTCATATCTGAGTAGGCAAATGTTCTCGATACATCCTATCATCGGGGGTTTACCGTGACGCTTCTTGCCATTTCCTACTTGGAAGAGGGCCAAGAGGCTTGCCTCTATTGGTATGGTTATGGAGGTAGCTGTATAGTGCTCAAGACACACTTACAAACTCTACAACATGAACCAACCCCACCCAAGTATACTGTCTAGTCATCGACTGTAACGACTGGTTTTTCATGTATTTGGATTATCTATATTATATATATGTTTTGGTGGATTTTCTCCTTATATGTGGTTTCCGTCTCCGTAGCTTTCGTTTTCGTTCGTTTCGTTGGGATTTTCTAGCTTCTTCCTTAGATCGTTGAGTTTGGAGTAAGTCATTCGTGACGAGCTTCATATCGCTCGTATCTTAGAGATAGGTTGATCTTAGAAGCCGTAGAAATCTTCCCGAAAACTTCGCGCTTCGATTCGAGAATTTTTGTGCACTTTAGTTGGTTCAAGAAGGGGAACCAACCGACTAGATTCCAATTTAGTCGGTCAGGAACTCTTCTCAAACCGACTAGTTCATTAAATCAATAATTCAGGAGTTACTGTTTGCTCTTAGTCGGTCTAAGAACAACCACCGACCGACTAGATGTGAAACTAGTCGGTTAGAACTTGCTCTCAGACCGACTAGTTCCTTCGATTAATTTTACCTAAGTTACTGTTTATCGTTAGTCGGTCTAAGAACGTCTCTCGACCGACTAGGTTGCAAACTAGTCGGTCAGCCATTGTTCTTTAACCGACTAATTCTTTGACCATTTTGACGACCTGAGTTACTGTTTGCTTTTAGTCGGTCACAGTTGGTCTACCGACCGACTAGTTCTCGAACTAGTCGGTCAACCACTCTTCTTTGACCGACTAATTGATCCCGTAAACCTAGGGTTTGCCTAGCCGCTGCACGATTTTCTATTTAAACCCCCAATCGTTTTCTTTTCTTCTTTCTCTTCTCTTGGCCATTTTCCTTTCCCCCTTGACCTCTGATCTTCCCCAACCTCACTCTAGCCCTTCCTCCTTCCTCAAGAGCCCCTCTCCCTCTCCATTTGCGCCGGTCATCTCCTCTAGGCCGTCGGCCAACCCCCAAAACCCCACAAAATCTAATTTCTCCAGATTTTCTCCCCATTTCCAGATCTGAGCCGTAGTTCTTCGGATCGTTCTTCCGTTGCCGTGCTTGCTCGGCATCGTTCTTCCGCTACGATACAGTAGTAAATCGATCCTTTAATATTCTCTTAACCCACCTTGTGATTTTGTTAAACCCTAATAAAAATGGATATTAGAGATATTGTGCTGATGTTGTTTTGCCATGGCAGCGATCTCATCTCCGTAGTTAACATTTTTGTGACGTGCCCCGTTGATCGTCATCCTTGGTGCCAGGCAAGTGAAACTTACCACTTAGGGTTTTAGGCCATGTTTTAGGCCATTTGCTTGTTGTAGGCGTAAAAGACACTAGGCGACAAAATGATACTCGCCTAGGCACAAATTTCAGGATCTAGCTTGACAACGAAGTTTGATCCGACTACTTTTAATTATTGGCACTTGTCATCCATGCATCTTATCTGCCATGTCTAAATTCAATTAACGGTACGCGAATTATCTGTACATGCCATGCTATCCATGATGAAAGTTGCATTCATAGCACACACTACATTACTTGTACTACTTGATCCGGCTAGGCACCCGTTATGCGGGCATAACCCTACGCCATACGTGTCAAAAACACTTCCTGGCTCGTGATCTAGAAGCGAGCATACGTGTTCGGGGGTAATGCCCTGGCTCGATACACGTGGATGGGTAGGGATAAGCGATCACCTGAGTTTACGAGTTGGCCTGATCCGCCACTCTAGCCAGAAGACGTAATCTCTGTGCACGACGTGTTTACTTGACGTGATTTACTTGACTTGTACTTGTCCGTGTTTATACTTGTAAAACTTGTCATCCATGCCTTACTTGCTACTTGTTACTTGTTACTTGCACATTACCTTATTTGTTACTCACATACTAAACTTATCATGCTATGCATCATACTATAACTGCTAGGTTGTTAGTTTACCTTCCTTTCAGTTTCCTTGCCCAAGTCTTTTAGACTTGCTGACATGTGCCCCTTTACTCTTTTGGGTGACACATGTTAGATCCTGAGCCTGAGGTTGCTGCTGAGGACGTGGTGTTCGCTGACGCTGAGTCAGAGCCCGCGTTCATCGAGGAGTTTGAGGACACGGGCGATCAGTCGTAGAGACTGTTTGTGTTGTTGTTTAGACTGCTTTAGTTGTCGGTGCGTAGCACCGATACTTTGTGCCGTGTTGGCTTTTGTTGGCCATGTTTTGGGCCTAGACTCTTTCTTTTAGCATGGTGGCTTTTCTGGATGTTGAACTTAATTTTAATGTTTGGACATTGCTGAGATTTGGGATTTTTATTTCTGTATCTCCTTGTGTTATTATCTTGTTCTGTTCGTGGTTACAGTGACCTGCATATGATTTATTGATGCTTATCAGGCGTGAGGCTTCACAGCTCCACGTCTGTGCGGACCTTCTCACGTCTCGCCTCTATTTTAGGGAAGCGGGGTGTGACAGGTTTTATTGGTGGCCAATGCAGGTCATCTTCTGTAACTGCGATCTTCGGAATAACGATAATAATATTAGAATGTCCAATAAACTAAGTTCGACATCCGAGTCATAAGCTATGAGTCTAATCTGTTTCGTTTTCTGTGTCATTAGATGGCAGGAAGGCGAAATACCCGTGGTGGTGGTGGTGCGCCCCCTCATGACGAGGAGCCTGAGTGGGAGCCCACCAACGGGGAGATGATGCGGATAATGCTTCAGATGATGCAGGTGCAGCAGGGCGTGCTCCTGCAAGTCCAGAATGCTCCAGTTGTTCGAGCTGCTCGGGCAATTCCGGAGGCCCCTCGCTCCGAGCCAGGAGCGAAGCAATTTCGAGAGCTGGGACCCGCTTATTTTGATGGGTCTGAGGGTCCTCTAGCTGCCGATGAGTGGATTCGGAACATTGAGGATAACTTGAAGATGGCCAAGATCAGCCCGGCTGGATGGGTTGATCTGGCGAAGAGGCAGCTCAAGGATAATGCTCGGAACTGGTGAGATGCGGAAGAGAAGATGCTGGTGAAGCCGATAGCTTGGGCTACCTTTAAGTCCAGGTTTGATGAAGAGTTCTTTCCGAAGGCTGCCAGGAAGGAGATGCTGCAGCGTTTTATTGAGCTGAAGCAAGGGAGCTTGACGGTGGACCAGTACCACCAAGAGTTCACTAGGCTGAGTCGGTTCGCACCGAAGATGGTGCATGAAGCTGATGAGAGGGCTCAGAGGTTCCTGTAGGGACTTGCTTTGGAGCTTCAGAGTTTCGTGTCTTCCTCTGATCTGGAATCTTATCAGAAGTTTTGGTAGCTGCGAGGAGGCAGGAGCTGAACCTGAGCCAGAGGAAGGGACATGTTGCTGGAGCTGGGAAGAGGCCTATGGAACATTCCAGAGCGGTGGTTAGGCCTGGTTTCAAGCCTAATCAGCCGGTGCAGTTTAAGAGGCCAGGAGGGCCTATTCAGAAGACTTGCCATTTCTGCGGTAGGACTGGGCATATCAAGGAGCAGTGTAGGAGATTCCTGGGCCAGTGTATTATCTGTGGAGATCCTACCCATACCATGAAGGACTGTCTGAAGTCGAAGCAGCCTTGGAGGGCACCTGTTGCAGCACAGCCTTGCAGTAAAGAGCGCCTGTTCCTGCTGGACGTGGAGCAGCTCTTGTCCCACAGAGGCAGGCTTTTCAGCAGGCTTTTCCGTCGAGGAGGCAGGCTTTTCTGATGACTGAGGTGGAGAGCATGGCTGTGGATGAGGTTATCGCGGGTAATCCTCAATCTAGCTGTTACTTTCCTAGCTAGTTTTGATTGTTAGATTATGTTTGGTTGCTTGCACATGATTGTTTGCTAGACTAGGGCTTGATTGTTAGACTGTTTGTAGGTGTGATTCTGGTGTGTACATTTCCTGCACGAGTCCTCTTTCACTCAGGTGCGTCGATGTGAATTTTGACGCGGTGCTTCATGGAGAAGCATTCCTTGACGACGTCCCCTCTTTCCAAGAGTTGGAATATCGTCACAGGAAATGGCGTGATCTCGGTGCATCGTGGTTGCAATTCTTGCTCGTTGGTGGTCTGTGGACATGAGCTTTACGCTGATTTCATTGTCCATGATATCATCAACTATGATTCGGTCCTTGGGATGGATTGGCTTGCGAGCTTCTATGCTACGATCGATTGTCGGAGGAAGAAGGTGGTGTTAGAGATCCCCGGACATCCAGATTTGAGTTCAGCCGGGGTAGCAGTTCGCTCCTGTCAGGTTTCGGGCCAGGCCGGTGGAGATTGTGGCTATACAGATGAAGCTGGAGAGGCCAGCGGTAGTGCGGGACTTCGATGACGTCTTCTCCGAGGAGATGTATGGATTTCCACCCGATCGAGCTCTCGAATTTTCGATTGATCTTATTCCGGGAGCGCAGCCGATTTCGAAAGCGCCTTATCGTATGTCACCCGCTGAGTTGGAGGAATTGCGGAAGCAGCTGGATGAGCTTTTACAGAAGGGTTATATCAATCCTAGAGTGTCTCGTGGGGAGCACCGGTGCTGCTGGTGAAGAAGAAGGATGGTTCGCGTCGCATGTGCGTGGACTACCGGGAGCTGAATGCGGTGACTATTAAGAATAAGTACCCGTTGCCTCGCATTGATGATATTTTTGATCAGCTTGGAGGTTCAAGGGAGTTTTCAAAGTTGGATCTGAGGAGTGGTTATCATCAGCTGAAGGTGAAGAAGGAAGATGTTCCGAAGACAGCATTCAGGACGAAGTATGTACACTACGAGTTTGTGGTTATGCCCTTCGGTGTAACCAATGCACCCGCAGTTTTCATGAATCTGATGAATCTGATCTTCTATGAATTTTTAGATAAGTTTGTCGTTATCTTTATTGACGACATTCTGATCTATTCAAAGTCAGAGGAGGAGCATGCCTCGCACTTGAGGACAGTATTGGAGATTTTGAGGAAGCATCGTTTGTATGCCAAGTTTTCGAAGTGCGAGTTTTGGCTGGACAGAGTTGCTTTTCTGGGGCATGTGGTGTCAGGCGATGGAATTTCAGTGGATCCCGAGAAGATCAGGGCCAGCAGAGAGTGGCCTGTTCCGCAGTCAGCATCTGAGATCCGGAGTTTCCTTGGGCTTGCTGGTTACTATCGGCGCTTCATTAAGGACTTTTCCCGTATTGCTGAGCCGATGACCAGATTGACGCGGAAGGATGTACCTTTTGTTTGGTCGGGTGATTGTGAGAATGCCTTTGGTGTTCTGAGGGAGAGATTGACGACTGCCCCTATTCTTGTTGTGCCTGATCGTAGTGGAGGATTTGAGATCTTTTGCGATGCTTCTGGCAATGGTCTCGGTTGTGTGTTGCATCAGCACGGGCATGTTGTGGCGTATGCCTCACATTAGCTCAAGACTCATGAGAAGAATTACCCGACGCATGACTTGGAGTTGGCTGCTGTCGTGTTTGCGCTCAAGATTTGGAGGCACTT
This sequence comes from Scilla litardierei, assembly GCA_030789695.1. NCBI lineage: Eukaryota > Viridiplantae > Streptophyta > Magnoliopsida > Asparagales > Asparagaceae > Scilla > Scilla litardierei. The sequence goes on from CM061136.1 coordinate 114,123,059, forward strand.
CCTGCTGAGTGAGAAAGTGAAGATCTTCACCGATCACAAAAGTTTGAAGTATATTTTTTACTTAGAAGGAGCTCAACATGCGACAACATCGATGGTTGGAGCTCATGGCGGATTATGAGATTGATTTGCAGTATCACCCTGGCAAGGTGAATGTGGTTCCTGATGCGCTGAGTAGGCTTCCAGTAGTGATGTTGTTGACTTTGCAGTGGAGATTGCAGCAAGATTTTTGCGAGTCTGGATTTGAGATTGTTCTTCCTGGGGAGGCTTCTCCGTTGATGTGTATGCAGATACAGTCGACGATCTTGGGTCAGATCAAGGCTGGCCAGGCTGGAGATCCGAAGCTGGTGAAGACTCGGGAGCAGGTGGAAGTCGGTCTGCGGACTGACTTCTTGATTCATGAGGATGGCTCGCTGAGGTATGGAGCTAGGTTATGTGTGCCAGCTGGGGATATCAGAGAGGAGTTGTTGGTGGAGGCACACAGTTCGCCGTATTCTGTGCATCCTGGTAGGACCAAGATGTACAAGGATCTTCGCCTGAACTTTTGGTGGCATGGTATGAAGAGGAGCATGGCTCGGAGTGTAGCCAAGTGTCTGGTTTGCCAGCAGGTAAAGGCGGAGCATCAGCGTACGACAGGGTTGCTACAACCTCTTCCGATTCCGGAGTGGAAGTGGCAACACATCACTATGGACTTTGTGACTGGACTACCTCGGAGTCCGAAGCAGAATGACGCGATTTGGGTGATCGTAGACCGATTGACCAAATCCGCGCACTTTATCCCATTCCGAGTAGGATAGTCCACTAAGGCGCTAGCGAGGAGATACATGGAGGTAAATTCTTTTATTCTCCGTTTCTACTTCCTTATCCTAGTTCAAATAGTGATGTAACGTGAATCGTGCAGGAGATCGTACGACTTCACAGAGTCCCTGTGAGTATCGTGTCGGACAGAGACACGAGGTTCACATCTCAGTTTTGGCAGAGTTTGCAGAAGAGTTTGGGTACGCGTCTGAGTTTCATCACAGCGTACCATTCGCAGACAGATGGCCAGTCCGAGAGGACGATTCAGATCTTGGAGGACATGCTGAGGGAGTGCATGTTGGATTTCAAGGGTTCGTGGGAGGACCATCTACATCTGGTGGAGTTCTCTTACAACAACATCTTCCAGGCGAGTATTGGCATGGCGCCTTTCGTCGCGCTGTATGGGAGGAAATGTCGATCGCCATTGAGTTGGGATGATGTTGGTGATCGGGAGCTGTTGGGGCCTGAGATGATTGTGGAGGCCGTGGATGTTGTCAGGAACATTCGGGAGAGGTTGAGGATTACTCAGGACCGTTTTAAGTATTGGGCGGATGCTAAACGCCGTCCTTTGGAGTTTCAGCCTGGAGACCATGTGTTCTTGAAGATTTCCCCGAATCATGGAGTGATTCGCTTTGGGAAGCGAGGGAATTTGAGCCCGCGATACATTGGACCGTTTGACATTCTGGAGAGAGTTGGCGAGGTAGCCTACCACTTAGCCTTGCCGCCATCTTTGGAGGGAGTTCACAATGTTTTCCATGTGTCGCAGCTTCGTCGATACATTAGCGATCCATCTCATGCTGTGGATTACTCGGAGATTACCGTTCGCCCTGATATGACGTATGACCAGCAACCAGTGCAGATTCTGGACAGGTGTCAGAAGTCGCTTCGGAACAAGGTTGTCAATCTTGTGAGGGTGATGTGGCGACACGGCTCGCCAGGAGAGTCTACTTGGGAGAGAGAGAGGATGAAATGAGAGCGCTCTACCCACTTTTGTTCCCGGACACGTGAGTGTTGGAAAATTCCGAGGACGGAATTTTTCTTAAGTTGGGGAGGATGTAACGACTGGTGTTTCATGTATTTGGATTATCTATATTATATATATGTTTTGGTGGATTTTCTCCTTATATGGGGTTTCCGTCTCCGTAGCTTTCGTTTTCGTTTGTTTCGTTGGGATTTTCTAGCTTCTTCCTTAGATCGTTGAGTTTGGAGTAAGTCATTCGTGACGAGCTTCATATTGCTCGTATCTTAGAGATAGGTTGATCTTAGAAGCCGTAGGAATCTTCCCGGAAACTTCGCGCTTCGATTCGAGACTTTTTGTGCACTTTAGTTGGTTCAAGAAGGGGAACCAACCGACTAGATTCCAATTTAGTCGGCCAGGAACTCTTCTCAAATCGACTAGTTCATTAAATCAATAATTCAGGAGTTACTGTTTGCTCTTAGTCGGTCTAAGAACAACCACCGACCGACTAGATGTGAAACTAGTCGGTCAGAACTTGCTCTCAGACCGACTAGTTCCTTCGATTAATTTTACCTAAGTTACTGTTTATCGTTAGTCGGTCTAAGAACGTCTCTCGACCGACTAGGTTGCAAACTAGTCGGTCAGCCATTGTTCTTTAACCGACTAGTTCTTTGACCATTTTGACGACCTGAGTTACTGTTTGCTTTTAGTCTGTCACAGTTGGTCTACCGACCGACTAGTTCTCGAACTAGTCGGTCAACCACTCTTCTTTGACCGACTAATTGACCCCGTAAAACTAGGGTTTGCCCAGCCGCCGCACGATTTTCTATTTAAACCCCTAATCGTTTTCTTTTCTTCTTTCTCTTCTCTTGGCGATTTTCCTTTTCCCCTTGACCTCTGATCTTCCCCCACCTCACTCTAGCCCTTCCTCCTTCCTCAAGAGCCCCTCTCCCTCTCCATTTGCACCGGCCATCTCCTCTAGGCCGCCGGCCAACCCCCAAAACCCCACAAAATCCCATTTCTCCAGATTTTCTCCACATTTCCAGATCTGAGCCGTAGTTCTTCGGATCGTTCTTCCGTTGCCTGCTTGCTCGGCATCGTTCTTCCGCTACGATACGGTAGTAAATCGATCCTTTAATATTCTCTTAACCCACCTTGTGATTTTGTTAAACCTTAATAAAAATGGATATTAGAGATATTGTGCTGATGTTGTTTTGCCATGGCAGCGATCTCATCTCCGTAGTTAACATTTTTGTGACGTGCCCCGTTGATCGTCATCCTTGGTGCCAGGCAAGTGAAACTTACCACTTAGGGTTTAGGCCATGTTTTAGGCCATTTGCTTGTTGTAGGCATAAAAGAGACTCGGCGACGAAATGATACTCGCCTAGGCGCAAATTTCAGGATCTAGCTTGACAACGAAGTTTGATCCGACTACTTTTAATTATTGGCACTTGTCATCCATGCATCTTATCTGCCATGTTTAAATTCAATTAATGGTACGCTAATTATCTGTACATGCCATGCTATCCATGATGAAAGTTGCATTCGTAGCACACACTACATTACTTGTACTACTTGATCTGGCTAGGCACCCGTTATGCGGGTATAACTCTACACCATACGTGTCAAAAACACTTCCTGGCTCGTGATCCAGAAGCGAGCATACGTGTTCGGGGGTAATGCCCTGGCTCGATACACGTGGAGGGGTAGGAATAAGCGATCACCTGAGTTTACGAGTTAGCCTGATCCGCCACTCTAGCCAGAAGACGTAATCTCTGTGCACGACGTGTTTACTTGATGTGATTTACTTGACTTGTACTTGTCCGTGTTTATACTTGTAAAACTTGTCATCCATGCCATACTTACTACTTGTTTCTTGCACCTTACCTTATTTGTTACTCACATACTAAACTTGTCATGCTATGCATCATACTATAACTGCTAGGTTGTTAGTTTACCTTCCTTTCAGTTTCCTTGCCCAAGTCTTTTAGACTTGCTGACATGTGCCCCTTTACTCTTTTGGGTGACACATGTTAGATCCTGAGCCTGAGGTTGCTGCTGAGGACGTGGTGTTCGCTGACGCTGAGTCAGAGCCCGCGTTCATCGAGGAGTTTGAGGACACGTGCGATCAGTCGTAGAGACTGTTTCTGTTGTTGTTTAGACTGCTTTAGTTGTTGGTGCGTAGCACCAATACTTTGTGTCGTGTTGGACTTTGTTGGCCATGTTTTGGGCCTAGACTCTTTCTTTTAGCTTGGTGGCTTTTCTAGATGTTGAACTTAATTTTAATTTTTGGACATTGCTGAGATTTGGGATTTTTATTTCTGTATCTCCTTGTGTTATTATCTTGTTCTGTTCGTGGTTACAGGGACATGCATATGATTTATTGACGCTTATCAGGCGTGAGGCTTCACAGCTCCACGTTTGTGCGGACCTTCTCACGTCTCGCCTCCATTTTTGGGAAGCGGGGCGTGACATCGACTAGGTTTCACCCCATCTGTATTCGATGGTTTCACCCCATCTGTATTCGATGGATATCACATATGTTTTCCGAGTTTATAACATACTCTTTTTCCAAATTAGTTTAACTTGTTAGCATGCAGGTTGTAAAAGTAGTCCAATTAAATTAGAAGGCAACAAGCAAAATGAAAACATATTATTTGGCTACCAAAAGTTGACAAGCACATTGAAATCAGATTTAGTAAGTTTGAACGGTTCGATTCGCAATTCATTTACCACAAATACTTGTCTTGATGTGGGTTTGGGTGTCCAGGTGGTGGTAACATGAGGCACGTTTTATCTGCGTCAAATAAATCCACGTATGAGACTATTTATTTATGCTAAGAGAAAACTTATTAACTAATGTTATGGAACCATTACTGATAACTAGCTGTGTGGCACAACTTTTAACAGATTTGTTTGCACTAGTTATAACTTAAGGTTATGCTACAAACTGTTCTGATAGGTTTTCTAACTTATAATATATTAGGGTCACTAGCATTCATTAACCAACATGATGTTATCATCACATAAATTAATCCGTGTAGCAACATAATACATGCAGATAAAGCGTAGTACTTACTGATATTTAGCATTATCAAGTTTAATGACCTAACTTACGGACTTTTAAAGGGTTACAAGCTTAAAATATACAAGCGGTTAAACTTAATAATCAACTTACTAACTTAACTTATAAGTTATAAAATAATTTAACTTAATCTTAATGATATAATAATCTTAACTTAATATATATATATAATTTTTATATAACTAAACTTTTAACTTACCCTCTCTCTTTAACCCTCAACCTGCCACTCTCTTATCTCTATCCTCTTCTATTCCTTTTTTTTCATTTTGTTTTGCAGCAATGGGGGATACTCACGCACTCAAGGGCAAAGGGGGAGAACTCACGCACGTGTGTTGAGTATTGATTCCCCGGATTTGGTTTTGATGATGAACAAACATAAATATCATGAACTAACTCCTTGTGAGTGCAGTTATGGAGATCGTCGCCAAAAGTCTACGAACATATAAAGCGACGTCTCAAGACTTCTCAAAGCACGTGATCGTGTGCTTGAAGCTTCGTTGAAGCTCAAGGACCATTATTGAAGTCAAGAAGATTCGATTGAAGCTTTTGAAGACGGTTCGTCATGTTTATTTTATTGTCTTCTTGCTTCATCGTATAGAATGTTAAGACTTGAGTATGTCTTACATTATTAGAGCTAGGATTATCATAGAAGAACATAGAAACTTTCCCGAAGCCTTACGCTTCATTTCGCGGCTTCTAGTGTATCTTAGTTGGTTCAAGAAGAAGAACCAACCGACTAGATGGCAATCTAGTCGGTCGGTGATCCTTCATGAACCGACTAGATATCCTACTCAAATTCAGCTCATTCACTGTTTACAGTTAGTCGGTCCAAGAAGGTTCACCGACCGACTAGTTGTCAAACTAGTCGGTTAGGAATCCTTCTTAGACCGACTAGTTATGTCTATCATTTTCACAGCCTGAGCTACTGTTTATCGTTAGTCGATCAAAGAACAACCATCGACCGACTATTTGAGAAATTAGTCGGTTGGAATTTGTTCTTAGTACGACTAGTGCTCCTTGTATTCAGCCTATACTATTTCAACTCTTAGTCGGTCAAAGAACACTCACCGACCGACTAGTTGTGAAACTAGTCGGTTGGCAAGTCTTCTTAGACCGACTAGTTCTTTATTGTCTGAACTTTTCATATTGGCTGTTCACTTGTTAGTCGGTTCATGTTGAATCACCGACCGACTAGTTGAGAAACTAGTCAGTCAGTGATCCTTCTTTGACCGATTAATCTGCTTCAGAATAGAGCCGTTGGAGCATTAATTGCTATGAATTTTGCTCTCTCTTTCCTCTAACCTATATATACTTGGAGAGGTTCTTTCCTAGTATTCAAGGCTGATATTCTAGAGGTTTAGAGAAATCAAAGAGGAGCCATTCAACTCTATTCCAAAGCTCTCTCTTCTCACAAGAATCTCTCCCTCAACTTCTTGAGCCCTAATTCCTCAAGAGAGATTCTCTCTATTGTGAGCCTTCCAAGCCAAGAGCTTGATTCAAGGTCACCAACTCCTCTCTAGCCATCTATTGCTGGTCATCTACTTAGAGCTAGGGTTTGGTGCATTCTTCTTCCTCAAAATCCTTCTTGTCCTAATATTGGTAAGTTTACTCAAGGCATATGATTTTGTTGGTAAGTATTTCATTGTTTCAATTACTTTTATTTTGCCAGTTGTTCTCTCGGTTTGTGAGAGAAGGGTGTGATCCCGGGTTGTGGTAGTCACATGTCATTTGTGTATGATTTGGTCTTGTAGAGGTTTTTCTACAAGAATTTCATAGTGCAAGACTTGGGTTAGTGGTTTCTAACTCAAGTATCCGGAGGGGATCCGGGTGGTTGGGACGTAGGATCACCGGGAATAAGTCGGAGAGACTTGGGTGGATCCGAACCCGTTATATCGTATTGTTTGCGCTTGTTTAATTCTTGTTGTTTGTAGTTATTCCGCATTGTTGTTTGTGTCTTGCACAATAATTAGGAATAACTCTCTTGATTATTTTAAAGTACTATTCACCCCCCCTCTAGTACTTGTGCAGTAGCTAGGCAGGGCATTACATTTGGTATCAGAGCCAAGTTCATAGCTAGACAAACAACGACTACAGCGTCTTCAAGAATCGTGAAGGAGCTTCTTCGGTGATGGAAGGACACTCCTCAACTAGGCCTCCCTTCTTCAACGGTACCAACTATGGGTACTGGAAATGCCGGATGGAAACGTTTCTCCGGAGCACTTCACTATGGAGAGCCACGATGACGGAGTATGTCGAGCCCATCGAACAAGATTTTACGAAGTGGACTATCGCGGATGTCGCCGCAGAGGTAAACAATGCCAAGGCAATGAACGCCTTGCAATGTGCATTGGAGCCCGAAGACTTCAACAAGATATGCACATGTAAGAGTGCATATTAAATTTGGAACCAACTCCTCATCTTGCACGAAGGAACGAGTACGGTAAAAGACTCTAAACTCGTTGTTGCTAACAAAGAGTTCGAATTATTTCACATGGAACAGGTTGAAAGTATGAAGGAGTACTATGCTTGCTTCGTGGACATATCCAACGAATTGGAAACTCTTGGGAAGAACTATACCCAAAAGGAGAAAGTCGCGAAGATTATTGACGGACTTCCTTATTATTGGGAAAAGCGTACCTTCGCCATCGAGGAAGGTAACGATATGAATAAGTATACTGTCGTACAACTAATGAGTACCTTGTTGTCTTATGAGGTACGCAAGGACAGTAAGATCAAGATGCAGGAAAAGATGAAGTCTTACTTGGAGCAAGACGTGCCAAAGAAAAAGACGATTGCGTTCAAGGCCGCACCATCTACATCTACCGATGATGAAGAATCGAAAGACGAGTTAGACATAGAAGCTTTGGCCGATTTGGCAAAGAAGTTCGACCGATTTTTCCGAAAAGGTAAGTTCAAGAACAAAGCAAAATTTAGCTCTACTAATGCATCTACTCCTGTGTGTTATAAATGCAACAAGCCAGGACACATCAAGCCGGATTGTTCTCTCAACAAACACAAGGAGAAGTGGAAGGCACCCAAGTACGACAAGTCAAGAAAGTACAAGAAGGGGTACAAGAAAGGGCTTGTCGGCTCATTCACTGACTCCGAAGAGGACTCCTCAAGTGGAGAGTCGGATGATCGACAAGTGGAGAAAGCACACACGTGCTTCATGGGAAAAGAGGAACGTGATCAAGAGACCTCCTCCGATGAAAGCGAGGATGAAAGAGAGGGTGAAGGCGATGATGTAACTATGGATGAACTTAGATTAGCTAACGAACAACTTTGGTCTACGTTTTCTAAATTGGCTAATAGATATATTAAGACTAAAAATGAGCTAACTAGTCTTCAAACCTCAACTAAGCCTATCATCATCGACAACGACACCGTTGTTGAAGGTTTGAGAAATGAGATTGTAAATCTCAAATCTCAACTTGAGCATGTTCATATTGAGGATTCGGAAGAACACGACATAGCGGATTGGATTTCTCGAAACTCAATTTTGAGTATTGAGAATGAGAATCTCAAGTCACGTGTTTATGTACTCACATCACAAGTGTCCACCTTGGATGCTTCTATACATTCTCTCACCGAGAAGTATGAGTACACATTAGGCCGAATTAATAAATTCAATAAAGGTAAGGGCCATTTGGATAATATCCTAAATGACTTACTTCCGGCCAATCATCACATTGGCTTGGGGTGTAAGATTGGAGACTCATCCAAATCGGTCACGACCTTTGTTAGGCCATCTTCTGAAGCCTCAACTAGTGGGAGCAAACACTCCATGGGTAGTTCATCTACCAATGGTGCTTCCATTAGGTACACACCCCCTCTTGGAAGGAAACCCACTTTGGGTGGACCTCCAAAGAAGGGTCATGTATTTATGTACACCAATACCATGCCACGTAGGAACACACCTCCTACTCCACATGTTCACATGTATGATGATTTTTATGCTCCACGTCCACGAGCACGTGCACACCATGTGAGACACACTCATGCACGTGTTCCTCTACATGCATATGTTCATCGACATTACTATCATATGAACAATTATCATCATGCACCATTTCATCATGTGCCATATGCTTATCCACGACATGCATCACGTAGAAATCAACAACGTATGCATGCTCCCAATAGGACTAGGGCTCCCAAGACATTCACTATTTGGAGCCCGAAGGACACAAGCATGCATGAAAAAAAAGCATATATTAATTCGTATTTCATGAATGTTGTGCACAATGATGATTTTGTTGGGAAGTCTAAGTCCAATTGGACTTGGCTTCCAGAGGTCTAATCTCTTAGGACCCAATGACCTTGGGTACCATGGAATGATATGTTTATCTTCAGGTACTCAAGAATAAGAGAAGGAGCAACAAATCAATATTTTCCTCCAAGATTTATGTTTTCTATGTTCAATCCACCGTGGGATACCAACCCTACCAACTCCTTATTTGCAAAGACTTTCATTCAAATTGAGTTGATGGTGCTTAAGTGGTGCACCAAAGTAGGGGAAGCTTAATGTTGTAAGTATATTCTTACATAGGGTATCCATGTGTGTTGAATGCTTGTAGATGTCTCTTTATATTTTAGACTATCTCATGCATATCTTGATGCTAGTTTTGAGCTTATGACTATGTATTTATCTTTCTCATGCTCATGGCATTCCATGCTTTTTATTGACTCATTTAGTGAGTATCTCTTTTGGAATGCATGCTAGTACTAGATTTGTGTATGCCATAAATTGTATGAAGTTTCTATCTCTATTTTGGCATAACAATTTTTGTAGGATGTGTACATCATGTTGCCATTTGTTTTGTGTGCACATTGTATTTATGTCTCTGATAGTGACTTCGTCGCTCGACAACTATATTGGTTAAATAGATTTACTTTTATGAAAACATAGAATTGTTTTCCATGCACTAAATTAACCAAGAATGTTGATATTGGAGAGTATGTTCCATTACTCAATATATGAAATTGATTTGAGTTTTGATGATTTCATTTTTCTATTTTCGACTATGGTCTCATTGGCACGCTTTGATTCTCTTGGTGATTTTACTTTGGTGTCATTTAGACCGTGGTCGTATTCTTCGACTCTCGTGCTTTTATTTTAGCCATTGATGTTGTCGTTGATCTCCTCCCGCTCTTTTTGCTAATGCCAAAGGGGGAGAGAATTAATAATGACGATGTGCTAAATGATAATTCAAAGCAATTTACCATGAATCTAATTTGATATGTTAGATTCAAGGGGAGTTAAGATATAAATATGGATTTAGATCCTAAATTGCAATAATTGGATTCATATTTTATACTTTCCTCTGCTGCTTGATGCGTATGATTATTATTCAATACAGAATTAACGTGTCATCAATGCAGGGAGAGTAAGTAAATTTTCATTTGAATCATTATTATTGATTATTATTTATGTTGGTTTGTCATCATCAAAAAGGGGGAGAATGTTGAGTATTGATTCTCCGGATTTGGTTTTGATGATGAACAAACATAAATATCATGAACTAACTCCTTGTGAGTGCAGCTATGGAGATCGTCGCCAAAAGTCTACGGACATCTAAAGCGACGTCTCAAGACTTCTCAAAGCACGTGATCGTGTGCTTGAAGCTTCGTTGAAGCTCAAGGACCATTATTGAAGTCAAGAAGATTCGATTGAAGATTTTGAAGACGGTTCGTCATGTTTATTTTATTGTCTTCTTGCTTCATCGTATAGAATGCTAAGACTTGAGTAGGTCTTACATTATTAGAGCTAGGATTATCATATAAGCCCATAGAAACTTTCTCGAAGTCTTACGCTTCATTTCGCGGCTTCTAGTGTATCTTACTGGTCGCTCCGGGATGTGACCCAAAGAACGGTTGTAGTTTTACCGCAAGCGCACGGTATAGTGGCAAGCGGGATATCGAACACAGGGAGGACGAATGACCGTGCTTGTTCAAATCAACCTGGCTACTTAAGAGAGAAATTTGCCTTCGGCGATCCTGTCACAATCGTCAGACAAAAATGCGGAAATATCAAATCAAATAAAGAACGTCTAGGGAATGGGGAATCCCCGCTACTCACCGTATTTCATAAATGCGGTTTATTGGTATCAAAATTGCTTGAATGAGAATTTGGATGAACTAGTTGCAACTGAATGTAGAACCAAGCTCACGCTCTCGCGCTGTTGCCGGTCTATAGCTATCCTAGGTTTGGGTCCAATCTCTTGCAAACCCTAGCCTAGGGAAGCTAGCATTAGGATCAACATCATCGTCCAATCGCGCACCGAGCCCAATCTCTTGCAAACTCGGTCCACGACCTAGATTGGGATAGTTCCTACCCGTCCAATCTCTTGCAAATGAGTATCGGCATGGAATTGCAACCGGAAATCCTAGTATCGGTCCAATCTCTTGCAAACCGATACTTCGAAAATCCGATTCCAACCCAATTCGGATTTCTAGGGTTTCCTATCAAATTGGGATCCAATCTCTTGCAAATCCCAATTGATATGAATACCTAGCCCTCCGTAGTAAATTGATCCCAATCTAATCCCTAGATATCAATTCTAGCACAATTTCTACCAATTCATCACAAATATGAAAATAGGCTTGTAGGGTTCATCCCCACGCCCCAAGACGTGGAGACTACTCACAAATCATAGCAAGATCACAAAAATAATCGTTGAAATAAGCAATCGAATTCATCACAATATTGAGATAAGCAATAAAAATAGAATTTTTAAGGAAAAGAGATGCAAACCAATGGAGTTCTTCAATTAATCCAACAAAATTCCAATCTTTGTCTCCTCTCCAATCACAAGAATAAAGCTAAAAACTAATCTAAAAAGCTGCAAAAATCTAAGAGAGAGGCTCCCTAAACTAGGGTAAAAACAGGGCTTAAATAGCCCCCAAAATCGTCCAAAAACTGTGACCAAAATACCCCTGCACAGCCTGTTTTCCGCAGTTTTCGCTACAGGCAGCGCATCGCACTCGGCCGAGTGACAAACGTCGCTCGGCCGAGTGAAAACCCTGTAATTTTCCAGTAAGTCGGGGCTTTCAGGGGTCTCTACTTCGGGGGCGGCTCGGCCGAGTGAGTTGTCGTCACTCGGCCGATGGCTTCATTGTACTCGGGCGGACAGGATTCTCCACTCGGCCGAGTGGGTCTTCTGAAGCTCAGGCAGCCGAAAAACAGTAACTTGGATGTTTTGGAAGGGCTTCGTCTGGGCGCCACTCGGGCGGACGTGATGTCTTCACTCGGCCGATGTGGTCTTCGGTGCTCGGCCGAGAGCACAGGTAAATCGTGTCTGATCTGGTCGGCTGAGCAGTGTCTCGCTGGTCGGCCGAGTGGCTCCTCCACTCGGCCGAGTGGGACACAAAAAATGCCCAATCTGCTTCTTTTGGCCTCCTCGTCGCTCCTGTGACGTCCGTTCTTCTTCCGCTCCTCTCCAACAGCAAAATACCCCTCGGGGAGGTCGTTGGTGACCGTCTAGAGTAAGCGCATCTCGAGATCACTCCAAATCGCGCCAAATCACCTGAAATGCGACAAAAACAACAAATCGTGAAAAGCATCGCAATATCGTCGATATATCGTGAAAAACATGATTTGGGCGATCTAAATGGCATGCAAACATGCGGAAAAAAGGTGTAAAATAAGGAGTGATCAAAATCCCCCAAGCTTGCCTCTTACTCGTCCTCGAGGAAGATAAGTAAAAGGTGAACCCGGTGGATTCGGAAAACGAAAACGGCAAAAAATAAAAAATGAAAAACGGAGAAGAATGAAATCGAAATAAAATAAAGAAGAAGGAAAGAAGCGAAGAGGTAGGATACTAGATCATTTTCTCAGGACATGGGTTCCACTTACTCAAATAGCATGCACTGAATGAAAAATACATGTCAAAGAATTTTATTTTGATATCATAGTATAATAGTGCAAATAGAAACGGAAAACCCACGAACAACGATATAATCATGAAAAACGGGATAATTTTAAAATTAACATCGTCTGAATCATTTAAAGCGGTATACAAATCACAGATCACACACTTTTCAATTGAACGCTTTCTATTAGGAGTATAAGAGTATCACACTATACAATAGAGAGAATAGAAAAGTATGGATTTCATGAAATGAACGCTAGGCTTAGATTTCTGGATTTCGTAAAGCTAAAAATAATCTCACCGAGTATAGAATATTACTGAGCCTAGGTCGTCGTGCAACGTCAAGTAGTCACTCTCTCACACATCAATGGATCCCCTCCCCCAAGCTTATCTATAAGCGTGGTGGCATAAAAAATATTCACATCCCCATTTTTATATAGCTCCAAATGTAATAAGAAGAAAGAAGAAAGGAAGAAAGTGAGATGGGATCTTTTATTGAGGATTTTTCCTCTTTTTCTCTCTTTTTTTTTCTTTTTTTTGATATAGCATATATACACAATGATCCCAACTCAAAGAGAGATAATGATATACAAGAATGTTTTCTCTTTTTCTCTCCCTTTTTTTTTTTTTTGAATAAGAGATTTGGAGCTAGGAATTAGTAGCGGGGGAAATGCCATATAATAGAATCACTAAGGGGAGATTCACCAATGATTTTAAAAGTAGAGAAATGATGTTCAAGATTTGTGGAGAAAGAAATAGATATAACTCTCAGTTCACTCTATAAGACATGCACGACAACTTCAGCAGGGTAATCTAATCTACTCAGTTTCGATCACAAAAAAAACTAACTAATCCAGATTTATCATAGCTAACATCATTCAATCATCCTGAAGTGAAGTGTACAATTCATGCATATAGAAGTGATATAGGAAAAGAAATCAGTACTCCAGATATAGGCATTCAATGCGTGAATCTTGGTGTGTTTTCTGTGATAGCATACATATGAATATTCAGACTCAGCTAATAGTAAAATTTCATCCATTTTCATGCGGAAAAAAGTGTGGGTTACTATCTCTAAATGCAAAGCAAGTCATAGCATATGATATCTGAAATAAAATCTAAGGCATGACAAATATAGCATGCATATAGAGTAAGCTAAATCCAACGTAGTCATCATCACAGAAAAGTCATCTCTAGCATGAGATGAAAAATAAAAAGAAATAAAGATAAAGGAAAAATAGAACTATTTACAATGCGACACACAGGAAAAATAAGAAAAACGTGATGCATGGTAAAATAAAAGAAAAATGATGAAAAATAAGTGCAAATGCGAAAAACGGTGTGAAAAACTGAAAATAAAGGTGGCAAATCGAAAAAGAACGTGAGAACTCACTCCCCCAAGCTAAATGGCACAGTGTCCTTAATGTGCAAAGTGTGGCACACCGAGAGACAAGAAGTGTGAGGGGCAAGTGAGGATGCATGCATGATAAAAAAGGAAAAATAAAAAGATAAAAATAAAGAACTGAAAAATATGATGCGGACATGATGCATGCACAGATAGGAGTGATACAGATATATAAGTGGCACCAAAAACTCTCTCTCTCTCCCAAAAAAGATATATAAAGATATGATCAAGAAGAGAATCCCAGAATAAGTGAGGGGAGGGGGGGGGGGGGGGGGTGGACAAAAGGCGTCAGGACCCAGCAGAAACGGGCAGCACAACGGCAAAAGGAATCGATGGCATCAAGGGTGCCTAGGAAGGTGGTGCTGCACCGTCTCCGTCCCGAGGCGGAGGTGGTGGGGGTGGCTGGACAGGGCGCTGAGCGGGTGTGGGTGTGGTAGTGGTAGCAGGTCGGGTGTGTGTGGAAGTGTGGGCGGGAACCTGCTGGGTGGGTGGGGGTACGCGCGGGAGACGCTCCAGAACCTGGGTGAGACAGTAATGGATCTGGGGGAGCAGCTCGAAGCGGCCAGCCATCGCAGAGACGGTGGAGGACAGGGTCCTAAGGTCGCCTCTGAGGCCACTCACCGCCCCCTCTAGAGCACGAATGCTCTGAAGTACAGTGTCAGGGGGAGGTGGTGCAGAGGGACGCACCGGGCGGGGCTGGGCAGGGCGTGGCTGGCGAACTCGGGTCGCGTATGTGACTGGCTCAGCGGGGAAAGGAACAAAAGGTGCTGCGCCTGCAAATGTGGGCCTGGCCTCAGTGTGAGGCCGGGGCACCGGCTGGTGGGAAGTGGAGGCATCAGCAGCGAAAGAAGAGTGCAAAAATGGCAGCGAGGCGGCCAGAGAGGTCGATGGCACAGAAGTGTGGACAGACGCCACGACGCTCTCAGAAAATACAGCGGAGGTGGAGACAGAGGTGACTACCGCTGGGGTGGAAGTGTGTGGACCAAAGGGCGCAAACCCAGCGGAGATCATGCTAGCCATGGTCTCCACGACCGCGGCAAACGAGGGCTCTCCACTCTCAACAAAGGTCGACGGGTGCTCGGGGAGTGCGGAGCAAAGAGGCTCGACGGGCAGAGGGCCAGTGGTGGTGGTGGGAGTGGTGGTGACAGCCTCGGAAGTGGTGGTGACAGCCTCGGAAGTGGTGGAAGTGGGCTCAGCTAAGGTACTCCCGACACCGACAGCAGTGTCAGGAGCAGCGGAAACGTCAGGTATGGGCTGAGGGGCCACAGGGTCAACAGGGTCGGCAGCAGGCTCGGCAGGGTGTGCAACAGGGTCTACAGGGGCAGCGTGGGCCTGCTCGGCCTCCTCGGCCTCGAGCACGTAAGCAGCGGGGATGAGAACATCCATCGCAGGGAGCCAGTCAACGTGGGCCGGTGCAATCAGAGTCCGAGCAGGGCTCGGGAGAATCATGTAATCGGCCCCGAAAGGGCCGTGCAACCAGACCCAGTGACGCTCACCATGCGGACGAAGCATATTCATCCGGGCCATAACATCTATAGACAGAGAAGTGGGGCCCGGGACGCGTCGCAGGTCGTCGGGGAAGTCCTCGCCAGTCATAAGAGCAAGCAAGGTGATCAGGCCGCCGCAGCATATCGGTGAGCGAGCGCCCACCGAAACAATGATGCGGTCCAAAAACCAAGCCGCGACATCGATCACGACGGCGGGGACCAGCTCATCGCCATCCTTAGATAGAGCTCTGGGACACGTCATTGCGTAGAGCATGTAGAGCTCTGGCGTATACATCGTGCCCGGCTCATATCTGGCCAAAAAGGTCGTCGCCATAAGGCGCTGAGCAATGCGGAGGCAGGGATGGACAATGGCAGAGGCCTTGGCCCTACTAGGGTCAAAGGCAGCGTGGAGACCCGTAATCCGGGCCCAGAAGGCACCGGAGTCGAAGGAAGGTGGGGGGATATGGGTGGGGCCGTAACCGCGATCGGCACCGGGGACAGCGGGCCACGAGAAAAACGCTCTCATCATATCGAGAGTGACCTGGCACTCTCGATCCATGAACCGAAACGAGCATCCCTCGTCGGTCCGGGCGATCGAACTCAAAACCTCAAGTGTCGGGCGGGTAAACGTATCCGCCGACACCTGCAGAAAATCTCGCCAGCCCACGTTGTCGTACAACGTGAGCATCCCCTCTAGTACCCCCCAGGCGTCCTAGGTCAGCGAGGTGTGCAAACCTGGAGGGTATGATCGAGCGCTGGGAGATACGCTCGAAGACGGCGCGGTGTGCGTCGTCTCGGAACGTAATCCCGAGCGGCCCGACCAGTGGAGCCGGTGGTGGTGGCTGTGGAGCGGCAGGGAGAGGCTGTGCGGGCTGTGGGTGCACTGCAGGCAGTGCGGGGTGTGCGGGGCCTGCAGGCTATGCTGGGTGGACGGCGTGTGTGGGAGAAGGAGGAGGAGAGCCTTCCTCCTCGTGGGAGGGGCCGACATCCTCCGACCGCTTCCGCTTGGCGGAAGGTCTCCTCGTCCGTGGCCGTGTCCGGGGCGGCATATCGGCCCCGAGCGCGCCGAAAAGTGCAAAAAGTGCGGTGTGCGTAAAAGAGTGGAAGGAGTATACCCAGACACGCCGCGAGTGCTCAGTAATGGAAGCGTGCGAAGTCCGCGCCTCCACGAAGCTCAAATCAGTCCCGAGAAGCTCCCCTGGGCTCCCCTAAGCTCCAAAAAGCAACCTGCGCATGAAATGGCGATATCAGTGGGTAATATTCAAAATGTATGGAGCATTAGGGGTATAATAGATAGATATGGAAATTGATTTGGGGTAGGGGTTCGTTTAACACATGGATCCTCAAAAATACACAAAAAGAGGCGAAAGAGGCAAAATAGGGGGGGTACCGGAGATGGCCGGAGCGGCTGCCGCCGGCGGTGACTCGGGCGAGTCACGGCGGGTGGTTGGCCGGCGGTGGCTGGCCGAGCGGCGGTGATCGGATGGCCGGTCGGGCGAGTGGGGCTTTATGCGAGGCGAGCGGGCGAGGGAAACCGAGGGGTCGCGCGGTTTGGGAATTTTTTTCGTTTCGAAAATTGTGCCGCCCCTCAGTCCCTTATATAATAAAAGTTACGACTCGGCCGAGTGACTTGGTCACTCGGCCGAGCGAGACCAATGAGAATTTCCTCCCCGCTATCGCTTCGAATGAGTGTCTTTGCCAGCATCGGCCTAGTGGAGTAAGTCCATTCGGCCGAGTGACTCAAGCTACTCGGCAAGACTCGCCCTAGGAGGGTATCCGTTTTACTCGGCCGAGTGAGAATATATACTCGGCCGAGTAGCAGTTATATTGAAATCAGGAAAATAGACAGAGAGTTGGGTACAGCAGACTCCCCTCGTTCGTGAGCGGCTCGGCCGGACGAACTTGTGTACTCGGCCGAGTGACTAGTATGCTCGGCCGAGTGAGCCTTATGTTCTGCTGTTCGTCTTCTTTGGGCTCTAAACTCCGTCTTTCTTCCTCCAGTTAATTCCATCTTCCTCCTAAGCGTCGAGCGCCTTCTTGGGGCGCTCCTCGTCGTCTCGTTCATCCTCCTCATGATGGATCTACCTATCTCCTCTCCTGTCAGGAAAAATAGGACCCGTTATCACAAAATTTTTGGGCGAACTACCTCAAAACACTAAAAATTTCTAAAACGAAAATAAAGAAAAAGTGAAAATAAAGCAAAAACTGTCGGGTTGCCTCCCGACAAGCGCTCGTTTAAGGTCGTGAGCTCGACCCCCTATAATTTTCAATCAATGCGGGATGTTTGGTGCATATGAGATGCACCCATCAAACTTTCCGGGGAGAACGCTTGGATTGGGAAGTTGCGGCGTCGTGTTCTCCCGCGGTGGTCTCTCGTCTCGAATAGTCTTGGGGGAGGCTCCCCCAAGCTAGCATTTGCTCCGGTCAACGGCTTTACCGGTGACGCCGATTTCCGTACCGGAGGAGCTTTCTTTGGAGACTTTAATTTCGAGAGCTTGCAGAGCTCTCGAATCCTTGCGACATCAGCGTCGCCTTCATCATCTTCAGCGGAGAGGTCGGGGGAATCATCTTTCTTCTCATCTTGGCCTAAATCCGGGCCTTCCTCGAAATCTTCATCAAAAAGAGAGCCAATTGAGTGGGGGATCGCCTCCTCTATCACCTCATCAAGGAGGTCCATGTAGTCAAGTTCCTCGTGGTAAGGCATGTGCTTCATAGCCTTAGGAATGTGGAGCTCCACCTCGATGTTGCCGACGTTTAAAGTAAGGGTACCTTCGCGCACATCAACAATTACTCCGGCGGTGGCGAGGAACGGGCGTCCAAGTATCAATGAAGTATCTCCCTCCTCCTTAACATCCATGATCACGAAGTCACATGGTAAGCATATTCCACCCGGGACTTGTAGCGGTATGTCTTCGGCGATCCCTACCGGCCTTGTTATTCGCCCATCGGCCAATTGAATGCGCATGTCGGTAGGTTTCAACTTTGTCCCGGTGTTTAGCCTTAAGAACATGGAGAGAGGCATGAGGCTCACACTAGCCCCTAGATCAACCAATGCCTTTTGAAGAGGGACGCCGCCCAAGGTGCAAGGAATCCGAAAACTCCCCGGATCTTTAAATTTGGCCGGCTCCTTTTCTCTCTTGGTAAACCAAGAGCCCTCCTCGGCTAGCATGATCTTCTCCTTCCTCTTTCTCCCCGAAATCAAGTCCTTCAAGAATTTAGCATATGTGGGGATCTTCACGATGGCGTCGAGGAAGGGAATATTGAGGCTAACTCCTCTTAGATACTCGAGGAACTTCGCTAGCCTTTTCTCCATTTTCGCTTTAGCAAGCCTTTGGGGAAATGGGACCGGTGGCATGAAGCGCCTTTCCTCAATCAATTGTTCCGCTCTAGATTTCTCCTTTTCTTGTGGCTCCTTCTCCTTATCATCTTCAACTATCGGCTCAATTGGTTCCAAGCTTTCCTCCACGGCCTCCTCGGTAGGAATCATGGCGGGGGTAGTATCCTTTCCGCCTCTAGTGATAACGGCAACTACGGCATTGATGTGGCCGGTGTTGCTCCGTGGGTTTTGCTCGGGTTGCGCCGGCAATCTTTGAGTGTTTCGATTGAGCAACGCCAATTGCTCCGATATTTGAGCCACAACGGTATTAAGAGAGTCTTGCCCCGCCTTCAAGGTAGCATTTACCTTATTTTGCTCGACCATGAAAGCCTCCACTCTAGCTTTGAAGTCGGGTCGTTGTTGAGCTTGAGGAGGGTTTTGATTTTGATTCCTCCACCCTTGATTGTATCCGGGCGGCCTATATGGTGGAACTTATTGCTTCGGTTGAAAATTTTGTTGCGTAGGCCCCCTCGGTGGATAGTTTTGTTGTTGGGGTGGTGGTGGTCGGGCTTGTTGAGGTGGCGGTTGTGGCGGGTTCAAAGCTCCTTCATTGTTGGCGTAAGAGAATCTGGGATGATTTCTTGCGGCCGGATTGGCCAATATCCTTGGTTCCCCGCAACATATTGTACTTGCTCCAAGGATCCTTCTCCTTGCTCTCCTCCCGAGTACATGGCTTGAGATTGGTCTTGCCAATCACACATTTGGTTCGTTGGAGCGGAGGTGGAAGGGGCTCCTTGGGGCTCCGTGATAAACTTCTCCAATCTCTCCACTACCTTGTGGAGAGAATCAAATTTGCTTGTAAGCTCCGCCACGGCCTTCGCCTCATAGATACTAGTCGGCTTCAAGGAGGACGTAGAGTGTCCTCGCTCATCGCCCCATTGTTGATTATTTGAGGCCATCTCCTCAATTAGGGCCGTAGCTTCCTCGGGAGTCTTTGACAAGATAGCACCATTCGCCGCGGCATCAATAATTTGTTTGGTCCCCGGTTGGAGACCGTTGTAGAAGCTATGCACTAGCTCCCAGTCTTCAATGCTATGATGCGGGCATTGATGCTGCAAATCCTTAAAACGCTCCCAAGCTTCATAGAGTGTCTCCTGTGGTCCTTGCTTGAAGGACATGAGAGCGCTCCGGATCTTCACCGTCTTGGATGGCGGATAGAACTTGTCAATGAATGCACTCGCCAACTCGTCCCAAGTGGTGAAGACACCCTCAGCTTGCGTCCTCAACCAGTATAGTGCCTTGTCCTTTAACGTGAAAGGGAAGAGACGCAGTCTGATGGCATCGATGGAGAACCCCGGCATCTGAAATGTGGCGCACTTTGACAAGAACGATTGGATGTGGTAGTGGGGATTTTCATGGGCATTCCCATGAAATGGGTCTTGTTGCATCAAAACCACCAATCCAGTCTTTAGCTCGAAGCTCTTGTCAGCCGCCAACCCCGGCATGGCAATGGATGAGGTAGTAGAAGAGGTCTTAGGCCGAAGCCTATCTCGAATAGAAATTAGCCTTGCCATCCTTGCCGCCAATTGTTCAGGAGTTTCCGGGTTGGTCATAAACCGCCCTTCCGGATTTTGTCTCCTTTCCGCTCTAAGTCTCCGCGCGGTACGTTCGATCTCTGGATCAAACAATATAGCTTCGGGGGTCCGCCGTAGATCTCGTGTACATGCACAGGGAAAGCAGAGTTTCAAAGAGATGATTAGTACCGTGGAAGGGTCAGGTACGAGGTAAGAAATAAAAATAATGATAATAAATAAAAAAAAGGAATAGCTAGGGTGAGAAAGAATTAAACGCAATCGCCTCCCCGGCAACGGCGCCAAAAACTTGGTCGCTCCGGGATGTGACCCAAAGAACGGTTGTAGTTTTACCGCAAGCGCACAGTATAGCGGCAAGCGGGATATCGAACACAGGGAGGACGAATGACCGTGCTTGTTCAAATCAACCTGGCTACTTAAGAGAGAAATTTGCCTTCGGCGATCCTGTCACAATCGTCAGACAAAAATGCGGAAATATCAAATCAAATAAAGAACGTCTAGGGAATGGGAAATCCCCGCTACTCACCGTATTTCATAAATGCGGTTTATTGGTATCAAAATTGCTTGAATGAGAATTTGGATGAACTAGTTGCAACTGAATGTAGAACCAAGCTCACGCTCTCGCGCTGTTGCCGGTCTATAGCTATCCTAGGTTTGGGTCCAATCTCTTGCAAACCCTAGCCTAGGGAAGCTAGCATTAGGATCAACATCATCGTCCAATCGCGCACCGAGCCCAATCTCTTGCAAACTCGGTCCACGACCTAGATTGGGATAGTTCCTACCTGTCCAATCTCTTGCAAACGAGTATCGGCATGGAATTGCAACCGGAAATCCTAGTATCGGTCCAATCTCTTGCAAACCTATACTTCGAAAATCCGATTCCAACCCAATTCGGATTTCTAGGGTTTCCTATCAAATTGGGATCCAATCTCTTGCAAATCCCAATTGATATGAATACCTAGCCCTCCGTAGTAAATTGATCCCAATCTAATCCCTAGATATCAATTCTAGCACAATTTCTACCAATTCATCACAAATATGAAAATAGGCTTGTAGGGTTCATCCCCACGCCCCAAGACGTGGAGACTACTCACAAATCATAGCAAGATCACAAAAATAATCGTTGAAATAAGCAATCGAATTCATCACAATATTGAGATAAGCAATAAAAATAGAATTTTTAAGGAAAAGAGATGCAAACCAATGGAGTTCTTCAATTAATCCAACAAAATTCCAATCTTTGTCTCCTCTCCAATCACAAGAATAAAGCTAAAAAATAATCTAAAAAGCTGCAAAAATCTAAGAGAGAGGCTCCCTAAACTAGGGTAAAAACAGGGCTTAAATAGCCCCCAAAATCGTCCAAAAACTGTGACCAAAATACCCCTGCACAGCCTGTTTTCCGCAGTTTTCGCTACAGGCAGCGCATCGCACTCGGCCGAGTGACAAACGTCGCTCGGCCGAGTGAAAACCCTGTAATTTTCCAGTAAGTCGGGGCTTTCATGGGTCTCTACCTCGGGGGCGGCTCGGCCGAGTGAGTTGTCGTCACTCGGCCGATGGCTTCATTGTACTCGGGCGGACATGATTCTCCACTCGGCCGAGTGGGTCTTCTGAAGCTCAGGCAGCCGAAAAACAGTAACTTGGATGTTTTGGAAGGGCTTCGTCTGGGCGCCACTCGGGCGGACGTGATGTCTTCACTCGGCCGATGTGGTCTTCGGTGCTCGGCCGAGTGCACAGGTAAATCGTGTCTGATCTGGTCGGCCGAGCAATGTCTCGCTGGTCGGCCGAGTGGCTCCTCCACTCGGCCGAGTGGGACACAAAAAATGCCCAATCTGCTTCTTTTGGCCTCCTCGTCGCTCCTGTGACGTCCGTTCTTCTTCCGCTCCTCTCCAACAGCAAAATACCCCTCGGGGAGGTCGTTGGTGACCGTCTAGAGTAAGCGCATCTCGAGATCACTCCAAATCGCGCCAAATCACCTGAAATGCGACAAAAACAACAAATCGTGAAAAGCATCGCAATATCGTCGATATATCGTGAAAAACATGATTTGGGCGATCTAAATGGCATGCAAACATGCGGAAAAAAGGTGTAAAATAAGGAGTGATCACTTAGTTGGTTCAAGAAGAAGAACCAACCGACTAGATGGCAATCTAGTCGGTCGGCAATCCTTCATGAACCGACTAGATATCCTACTCAAATTCAGCTCATTCACTGTTTACAGTTAGTCGGTCCAAGAAGGTTCACCGACCGACTAGTTGTCAAACTAGCCTGTTAGGAATCCTGTCACGCCCCGCTTCCCAAAAATATGGAGGCGAGGCGTGAGTAGGTCCGCATAGACTTGAAGCTGCGAAACTACAAGCCTGATAAGCGTCAATAAAACTTCAAATGGCAGGTCCTTGCAAATGCGATACGAAACAAGATAATAATAAAGGAAATGAGACAAAAAGCAATCTGATCGCGCCCCGGATATACACCCGGAGAACGATTGTAGTTTTATCGGAAGCGCACGGTCAAGTGGCGAGCGGGTATCGAACACGAGGAGGTGGTGTTGGCTCCAATCTATCCTAGGTTGGTTTGACTACGAAGGTTTTATTGGTGGAGATGGCTATGGTATGATATAATGGAAATGGTGGTGTATGTCGGTGTCGATGATAAAGAAATCGGTCAAATATCAATTCAAATACAATATAATAAAATGGTCTAGGGCTAGGTAATTCCCACTACGGATCGTCATACATCATCGTAAATAGTGAATCTCAATATTACTAGACTTGTGTTGAGGTGAACTTGTAACGGCCACTTTTCGACTATACGTATTCTAGCGCGTAGCTATGTTTCATGTGTGTTTTGTGTATTTAATTTTTATTACCGCCTTCCGTAATTCAGACGCTTGACTGGACCCCGTATTCACGATCCTCTCGAAGGCACGATCACCCCGGTATCTTGTTTATAATTTTTGGGTGTCCAGGGATGAAATTGCAATAATACAATCAAACCTATTAACCATTGCATAACTTTTAATTAAGGTATATTCCCAGGCTGTAAAATTTGTATGCTACTGAAATGAAAACGTTTTAATATCAAACCCCTTTTAAAAAAAATATATAATACTTTAAAACTTCAAAATACAAATCTGATAAATTAAACCTTATAAAATCATAACCTGTTACTTCATATCCTACTATCCTACCCCATCAAATCCCAACAAACCCCCCCATATCTCAACCCACGTGAGCCCTATTTTTCCCCTAACCCTACTCTACAAAAGCAACACAGCAGGGCATAACTTCTCTCGATTTTTAAAACCCTAATATCACATCCATGTGACATATAACTTAGGGCAAGCACGATATCTCAGCCGCCATACACAAGAAAAAGCCCCGAGCATCTCTCCCTCTCGCCCTTGACCTAAACCCACCGGCGTTCATCGCCGTCGACCGGCCAACCCTTCGCCCACGTGCACCTCTCTCTCCGCGGCGGCCATCCCGACGCCCGACCACCCAGAACTGTAATGCCCTACCAGCTACTGCACAAGTACTAGAGGGGGGGTGAATAGTACTTGAAAATAATAAGGCGTATTATTCCAAATTAAATTGCACACAACTACCAAGTCAGTTTGCGGAAGCTTAAATTGAATGACAACAATGAAATTAACAATGCTAACAAATGAAGTTAATGGGTTCGGATCCACCCAAGTCTCCCCGACTTGTTCCCGGTGATCCTACGTCCCAACCACCCGGATCCCTTCCGGATACTTGAGTTAGAAACCCTAACTCAAGATTTCCACTATGAATATCTTGTGAAAAGCCTTCACAAGATCAAATCATACATGCAATGGCAAAGTGAATCCCACAACCCGGGATCACAAACTTCTCTCACAACCGAGAGAGCCAATAAGCAATATAAAAGAGTTTAATATGAAATAAATACTCTTACCACAAAATCCTATACCTTGAGTTTTTCTTACCCAAAAGGTGGAATGAAGGATTTGAGGAAGATGAAGTTACCAAACCCTAGCACCAAGGAAATGAGCAGCAATGGGTGCCTAGGGAAGATTTGGAAACTTGAATCAAGCAATAGCTTGAAGAGCTCACCAAGAACAAGCTTCTCTCTAGATCTAGAAATGAGAGAGAATGGGTTTCTTGTGAGGAAGAGAGCTTTAGATTTGAGGGAGAATAGCTATCTCTTTAGAACTCAATGAATCTCTTAATGACAGCTCTATTGAAGATAGAAATGACCTAGGTTCGTATTTATAGGGTCCCATAAAAACAAGTTAGGTCAATCTCCAACGGAAAGAAATCTGTGAGATCTAGTCGGTCAAAGAACACTCACTGACCGACTAGTTCATCAACTAGTCGGTCAGTCACAAAGCATGGACCGACTAAGAGCAGATCTGAGAAGAGATAGAATTTCAGACCTAGAAAACTAGTCGGTCCAAGAACACTGTCTGACCGACTAGTTTCACAACTAGTCGGTCATCCAATGAACGTAGACCGACTAAGAGGCAAAACAACATAGTCTGAAGGCAAGTTGACTTAGTCGGTCCAAGAACAAAAGTTGACCGACTAGATTGTCAACTAGTCGGTCATCAAACGTTCTTAGACCGACTAACGGTAAACAGTAGCTTAGGAGAATTTTAGAGTGAACAGTCAGTCTCAACTAGTCGGTCAAAGAAGCATCACTGACCGACTAGTTCACAAACTAGTCTGTCGGTGAGTCAACATAGACCGACTAACTGTAAACATTAAAGAGCTAAGAATTAACTGACAGAAACTAGTCGGTCCAAGAACAGTGGCCGACCGACTAGATCACCATCTAGTCGGTCAGTACTTGTTCTTGTACCAACTAACATGCACAACAAAGTCCGAATCGAAGCGCGACGCTTCGAGGAAGTTAGAGTGAACTTGTGCAAGAATCCTAGAGCTACGAAATGAGCGTAATGAAGATAGAAACGTAAGATATACTCAAGGCTTAACATTCTATCAATCGAAACTAAAAGACTATAAATAAAACCTTAATAAACGGTCTTTGAGAGCTTCGATTGAATCTTCATTACTTCCAAAGCGTCGCAAGAGCTTCAACGAAGCTTTAGGCATGAAAATGAGCTTTGGAAAGTGTTGAGATGTCGCTTTGAATGTTCACGTGAAATTGGCGACGATCTCCAATACTGCGCTCACAAATTGTTAGATCATGAATTATTTATGTTTGCTCATCATCCAAAACCAAATCCGGGGAGTCCAATATTCAACATTCTCCCCCTTTTTGGTGATGACAAACCAACATAAATAATAATCAAAGATAATAATTCAAATGTAAAATACTTACTCCCCCTGCATTGATGACACGTTAATCCCAAAATGAATATAAATGAATTGCATCAAGCAGACTAGTAAGATAAATAAAGTGAATTGATTTTTGAAATATCGGATTTTGAAAATCCTTATATGTATCTTAACTCCCCCTGAATCTAGCATATCAAACTAGATTCTTGGAAATTGAGTTAAATTTTCATTTGCGCTATTTATTATCATTATCTCTCCCCCTTTGGCATTATCCCAAAAATGGGGGGCATACAACGACAACAATTAGGAAATGTAAAATCCAACATCGGGAGTCGTAGACAAAGGCAATGGACCAACTTGACACCAAGGGAAAAATTGTGGAAATCAAAACAAGGTGTGCCAAATTTTCCATTATATAAAAAAAAATCAAAATCATCAAAAACACCAAATCATTATTCATTTCTTGAATAAAGAAACATACTCTTCAATAT
This sequence comes from Scilla litardierei, assembly GCA_030789695.1. Lineage (NCBI taxonomy): Eukaryota > Viridiplantae > Streptophyta > Magnoliopsida > Asparagales > Asparagaceae > Scilla > Scilla litardierei. The sequence continues at coordinate 114,149,338 of CM061136.1, forward strand.
TCAATTTTCTTGGTTAATTTTGTGCACGGAGAACAATTCTATAATATTACAGAATTTAAATCCATTTAACCAACTTTTTATGCGTCGATTCGATATCACATTTCAAATATATTCAACGAATATTAAAATTTGCACGATGAATAAAAGATAAAGTGAACGATGATGAACATATATATATATAGAGACAACATGAGTACATCCAAAAAATATCACATCGAATATATGAGATACATCATATCAAGCGCTACATATCATCAAAAAGAAATACATCATCATCATCATAAAATCCAACACCGACAACCAGAAAGCACAAAAAAAATACATCAAAGCATCTCTCAACCCCATCCTAACCCAAGACACTCTCACTAGAATATATCATCCAAAGCGTATATGGAGAGTCCTCGGAACAACGATCACGAGGAGGAGGCTGGATCTGCAGCGTCCGTGGGTCCAGTCGACGGAGTGGACTCAGGCTCTGCAGGAAGAAGAGGTGTCTCAACAGATGGAATCGACGGGGCAGGAGTCGAGATCTCAGCAACAGGCTCAACAGCAGCATGAGTCTCGACAGAAGCAGCAGCAGCAGATACATGAGCAGGCTCGGAAACTGGGTCAGCAGCAGGCTCAGAAGGCTGAAGAGCTGCAGCAGATGGCTCTGGAACACCGGAAGAGGTGGCAACTCCAGGAGCAGAAGTGGAAGTACCAGCAGCAGTAGTACCAGCAGAAGTGCCCTCGGGGGCACGAGTCGAAGCACGACAGAGCTCCTCAATGTCCTCCTCAGCCATCTCATCAAACTCCTCATCCTCAGACACGGAAGGAGGAAGCTCAACACCCATCCGACGAGCCATACGGCTGACTACCTCCTCGGTACGAGCCAAGCGGGACTCGTGACGACGAAGTATCCGTAGGACATCATCAAGGGTGGCAACAGGAGTAGAAGAGGCACTGGCAGAGGCAGGGACAGACGCAGAAGGTGTCGTCCTCTGAACGTGACGAAGCGCCGCAAGAGATTTCTTGACGGCCGTCGCATTCAGGGGAGGACCAAGAGGACGCTCATCGTCACGAGGCAATGTGACACGAAAATGACGAAACACGAGGGTCAACATGCAAGGAAATGGGATATGAGCCGATTTATTGGACTTTCGAATACACTCGAAAGAGTCAATCTTATCGAGTATAATTCGAGCCCAATTAATCGAGCTCCCCATGAAGATCGCATAGATAAGCTTCAAAAATGGCTGGGATGGTAAAGAAGAGGAGCCGTACTTGGGAAGCAAGCACGACTTCAGAATCAGATTTAGGACCCATGCATTTGGCTTGAAAGATTTAGATGGCACGCCAATCATGGCAGGAGGAATCTGATGGAAAATCTCTGAAAGGATGGTCTGATCAAGAGAAGAAATATCATCTACCGAGATATCAGAAGGAAGAAGGCCAGACGAAGAGATACCCAAAATCTCTCCTAAGATTTCCGCAGTGAGGACTATAGGAGTCCCCAAAACGGTCGTCTCAACAGAGTGGGTCTGATCGTACTGACCCCGGATCCTATTAGCATAGAAAAGCTTCACTAATCTAGGGTAGGGGTGAGGATTCGCCTTCGGGTCATATCGAAGGTAATCGAGAAGACCCGACGACGACAGAAGATCAGCTAACCCTATGAAGTCGCTAAACTGGACGAAATGCTCCAGAAGCAGCGGGCAATGTTCGATACGGTTATACGCCGCGAGACACAAAGGGTCATCGCGACATAAGGAAATATCGACACCGCCCACCGGCATCGGACCCTTTCCCTTAGGCTTACGGGTAGACGTACGAGGGTGGGTGCTAGACTCGGGATGAATAGGAGGAGTGGGTTCCCTATGAGTCTCGGTCTCGGGGTTATACTCCGTATCGGAATCGGTAGGAGTATGGAATGAAGATTGAGAAGCAAGAATTTTGGCCTTGGGCTTAGGCTTGGGTTTGGGTTTCGGTTGACCTCTAGGTTGAGCGGTCGTCGCCCTCTTCTTCTTGAGAGGAGGCGAAGACGACGAAGGAAGGGTGGTCTTGGCTCTACGCTTCGGAAGGGTTGGATGCTCGGGATCCGAAGGGTTTTGTTCTACGGTCATCGGCGAGGGGCTAGACGGAGTGATCGGGATACGTGTTCGAGCCATAATCTCGGCACAACACGACACACGAGATTGGAAAGAAGAGATCCTAGCCGAAATTAGAAAACCCTAATCGAAACCCTAGGAGATGAAATCAACTGGAAAACCTAACCTAGAGCTGAAACCGAACCCTAGATAGGAGAGGGAGGAAGAGAGGATACCCTAGGTCGGAGATCGGCGGACGGCGACGGCTGGAATGGTCGGAAAGTGGCCGGAAGACGAAGGGTCTCAAGGGAGGTCGGGGTTTTGAGCGGAGAGAGAAGAGATTTCGATCGATTAGAATGAAAATCGATCGACTAAACTGAGTTTAAGTCGGTCGATTTCGCAAAAGACCAAACAGCCCCTGGCATAACTAGTCGGTCACAGTTCAAGCACTGACCGACTAGATCACGATCTAGTCGGTCGGTCAATGAGCTTGAACCGACTAGTTGCAAACAGTGGCTGAATCCAAGAATTACTGACAAGATTTAGTCGGTCTGCGTTCAAGTACTGACCGACTAGATCTTAATCTAGTCGGTCGGTCACTGAACATGAACCGACTAAAGAGTCAAAAACTTGAAAATCAAGTTCTCCCCATAATACGCTTGGACGATAAATCTCAAAACTCTCAATAAACATCGAAACTACCCCATTAATCATCGAAAAACAGAAATTTGACGATTACGCACAAATCGAACGAAAAATCAAGATATCACATAAAATTCCCGAAAAATCCAATAATTCTAGCATGAATGAGATATTGCCAAAAATAATAGCATGCAAAATTATTGAATGAAACATGAATCCTATATCTCGGATTCACCCATAATCCCCAATTCTCGACGCAACCGCACAAAGGAGTCCTCCTTTAGGGGTTTCGTGAAAATATCGGCGATTTGCTTTTGGGTTTCAACGTACACTAGAATGATGTCCTTTTTAGCAACATGATCATCTAAAAAGTGGTGTCGGACATCTATGTGTTTCGAACGGGAATGATGTACCGGGTTCTTGGAAAGACATATTGCACTTTGGTTGTCAACCATGATAGGGCAAGTATCACAATTTATACCAAAGTCTTTAAGTGTGTGTCTCATCCAAAGAACTTGAGCACACGCGGCACCGGCGGCAATATATTCCGCCTCGGTGGTTGAAAGTGATACGGAATTTTGCTTCTTGGAAAACCAAGAGACAAGAGAATTTCCTATAAAATGGCAAGTGCCACTAGTACTTTTCCTGTCGGATTTGCATCCCGCATAATCAGCGTCACTATATGAGACTAACTCATATGTGCTAGATCTCGGATAAAGTAATCCAAAATCTAATGTGTAACTTAGATAGCGAAAAATACGCTTTACCGCTACTAAGTGAGACTCCTTAGGTTGAGACTGATAACGAGCACATATACATACGGCAAACATAATATCGGGCCTACTTGCGGTAAGATAAAGCAAACTACCTATCATACCTCGATATAGACGAATGTCTACATCCTTACCGCCCGTATCCTTGTCAAGATGCGTAGTCGTGCTCATTGGAGTCTTTTTCCCGGAGGCATTCTCCATTCCAAATCGCTTTAGCAACTCCACCGTGTACTTCGTTTGGTGGATGAAGATTGCATCGTTCATTTGGCGAATTTGGAGACCTAAGAAATATTTGAGTTCGCCCATGTGGCTCATCTCAAATTGTTCCTTCATCACATTAGAAAACTCTTCGCAAAGAGCGAAGTTAGTAGCACCGAAAATGATATCATCAACATAAATTTGAACTAATAAAATATCATTATTCGCATGCTTAATAAAAAGTGTTGAATCGGCTTCGCCCATTTTAAAATTCAAATCCAAAAGAAAATTCTTTAGGCGATCATACCAAGCTCGAGGAGCTTGTCTCAAACCATAAAGAGCTTTCTTTAGTTTAAAAACGTGATTTGGAAATTTTTCATTTACGAAGCCCGGAGGTTGAGAAACGTAAACTTCCTCAACGACATCTCCGTTTAAAAATGCACTTTTAACATCCATTTGAAATAATTTAAAATTCTTATGGCATGCAAAAGACAAAAGTAATCTAATTGATTCTAATCTAGCTACCGGAGCGAAAGATTCTTCGAAATCGATACCTTCCTCTTGACGATAGCCTTGAGCTACTAACCGAGCTTTGTTCCGGACGATGACTTGGTTTTCGTCGGTTTTGTTCTTGAAGATCCACTTTGTCCCTATGACGGTGTGGTTCTTCGATGGCAATGGAACAAGCTCCCAAACTTCATTTCTCTCGAATTGAATGAGCTCCTCCTCCATGGCTAAGATCCAAGCGCTATCTTCGCATGCTTCATTAATATTCTTTGGCTCTATCGATGAGGCAAAGGCACAATTTGCGAAGCGGTGAACTTGGGATCTCGTCTTGACACTATCATAGATATTGCCAATGACTTGCTCATGGGGATGGTCACGAACCGAATGAAGCCGTTTGGGAATACCTTGATCACTTGGAACATTCTCAACAACTTCATTAGTTGGGTTAGTCTCAATAGAATCAATAGAATCATTAGACTTAGAATTTTCAAACGAATCACATAAAACATCCATAGAATCATTATCATTTGAAATTCTAGTTGGAACAAATCCTTCATTAAATGAGACATGAAGCGATTCCTCGATCGTTGAGGTTCGTTTGTTGAATATCCGGTAGGCTTTGCTACGCGTAGAATATCCAACAAAAATCCCCTCATCGGATCTCGGATCGAATTTGTCCAAACTACCATATGTGTTCTTAATAAAACATTTCGAACCAAAAACACGAAAATGTTTAACTTGAGGCAACCTACCAAACAACAATTCATAACAAGTTTGTTTAGTGCCGGGCCTCAAAAGTATTCTATTAAACACATAGCAAGCGGTGTGTACCGCTTCCGCCCAAAATTGATGGCCAAGTTGGCTATCATCAAGCATAGTGCGAGCACACTCCACTAGCGTCCTATTCTTTCTCTCAACTACACCATTTTGAGGAGGTGCACGAGGGAAAGAGAAGGTGTGAGTAATACCAACTTCATCACAAAATGTCTCAAAAGACTCATTCTCAAATTCACCTCCATGATCACTACGAATAGTGACAATGGTGGTTCCTAAGAGATTTTGTACTTTCTTAACAAAAATTGTGAAGTTTTCAAAAGCTTCATTTTTATTACACAATGAAAATACCCAAGTAAATCTTGAATAGTCATCTACGATGACAAGTCCGTACCTTGCATTTCCTAAGGAAGCTACTCTAGTTGGCCCAAATAAATCTAGATGTAATAGCTTTAGTGGCCGTTTAGTAGAGATGCTTTTCTTAGGTTTAAATGAAGATTTAGGAAGCTTGCCGCGTTGACAACAATCACAAAAACTTTTCTTTTCAAAAACAAGCTTCGGAAAACCTTTAATAGAATTCAAATTTGAAAGATTATATAGTGTTCCAAAGTTCACATGTCCAAAGCGTCGATGCCATAAGTGTTGTTCACTTGTGTTGGCAACGAGACATTGTTCATATGACTTTGGAAGATCCAAAATATAGATGTCTTTACGACGAGTTCCGGAAAATAATAATTTTTCATTATCCTTTCTTAAAATGTGACACAATCCTTTCGCAAAGCTAACTTTGTAACCTTTGTCACAAAGTTGACTTATTGAAATAAGATTATGATTTAAACCACTAACAAGATAAACGTCACTAATTAATGGTTTAGAAGGGTTACCGACTTTACCAACACCTATGATGGTTCCGCTCTCGTTGCCTCCAAATACGACGCGGTTTCCATTCGCAATGGGAACCACTCCGGAGAGCAAACGAGCGTCACCCGTCATGTGTTTGGAGCACCCGCTATCGAGTATCCAATTCCCTTTGGAGCTAAATTTAAATTTGATGCTCCTTTTCTTTTTCTTTTCCTTGAGTACCTAAAGATAGACACTTTCATATCATGGTACCCAAGGTCATTGGGTCCAAGGGATTAGACCTTTGGAAGCCAAGTCCAAGTGGACTTAGACTTCCCCACATAATTCTTACTATGCACAACATCCGAAAAATAAGCATTCATGTACATTTGTTTTTCGTCCATGCTTGTGTCCTTTGGGCTCCAAATAGTGAAAATTTTGGGAGCCATCATCCTATTGGGTGCATGCATGCTACGTTGATTTCTACGTGATGCATGTTGTGGATAGGCATACGGGACATGATGGAATGGTGCACGAAAAGAATTATTCATATGATGAGGTGGGTGTACATATGCATGTGTGGAAACACGTGCGTGAGGGTGTCTCACTTGGTGTGCACGTGCCCGGGAATGTGTTGCATAAAAATCATCATAAGTGTGAGACGGTGGAGTAGGACGTGTGTTCCTACGTGGCATGTTATTAGTGTACATGTAGGCATGCCCCTTCTTTGGAGGTCCACCCAAAGTGGGTTTCTTTCCGAAAGAGGGTGTGGACGAGGTGGAAGCACCATTGGTAGATGAACTACCAATAGAGTGTTTGCTCCCACTCGTTGAGGCTTCGGAAGTTGGCCTAACAAAAGTAGTGACCGACTTGGATGAATTTCCCATCATATACCCCAAGCCAATGTGGTGTTTGGCCGGAAGTAAATCTTTTAGGATATTATCCAAATGGCCCTTACCCTTGTTGAATTTGTTGATTCGGCCCAATGTGTCCTCATATTTCTCTTTGAGAGAACGCAAAGAAGTATCCAAAGCGGATATTTGCGATGTGAGCACATAAACACGAGATTTAAGATTCTCGTTCTCAATACTCAAAGTCGAGTTTTGAGAAGTTAAATCCGCTATCTCATGTTCTTCCGCATCCTCAATGCTAACATGTTCAAGTTTAGATTTGAGATTCACAATCTCATTTCTTAACTCTTCAACAACGGTGTCGTTGTTGGTGATGATATTCTTAGGCGATGTTTGAATGCTAGCTAGGTCATCTTTTACCTTAGTATATCTATTTACTAACTTAGTGTATTTTGACCAAAGTTGAGAGTTAGCATTTCTAAGATCATCCATCGTTACCTCATCGCTTTCATCATTACTATCATCGGAAGAGGAGGATCCTTGATCGTTCTCCTCTCTTGCCATGAAGCACATATGTGCTTGCTCCACTTTCTCATCATCCGACTCTCCGCTTGAGGAATCCTCGGAGTCGGTGAATGTTGCTCCGACAAGTCCTTTCTTGTACTCTTTCTTGTATTTCTTGGACTTATCGAATTTTGGCGCCTTCCACTTCTCCTTTTGTTTGTTGAGAGGACACTCCGCTTTCATGTGTCCTGGCTTATTGCACTTGAAACACAAAGGAGAGGAAGAGGCGTTAGAAGAACCAAATTTACCTTTGGTCTTGAAGTTACCTTTCCGGAAGAAACGGTTGAACTTCTTGGCCATGAGTGCCATGGACTCCAAGTCCAACTCGTTTTCCGAGTCTTCATCATCGGAAGATGTGGATGAAGCCGCCTTGAATGCAATCGCCTTTTTCTTAGGCGCATCTAGGTTCAAATATGACTTCATCTTTTCTTGTAGCTTCACCTTGCTATCTTTGCGTACCTCGTATGACATCAAAGTACCCATTAGTTGAACTACGGTATATTTGTTCATGTCATTACCTTCCTCGATGGCGAAGGTACATTTTTCCCAAGAAGAGGGAAGTCCTTCAATAAGCTTTAAGCACTTCTCCTTTTGAGTGTAGATCTTGCCGAGGGCCTCTAACTCGTTTATTATGTCAACGAAGCGAGCGTAATATTCTTTCATCTTCTCGCCCTGTTGCATGTGAAACATTTCGTAATCTTTGGTTACGACAACGAGTTTAGAGTCTCTTACCCGACTCGTCCCTTCATGTAGTATGAGGAGAGAGTTCCAAATTTGATATGCACTCTTACATGTGCATATCTTATTGAAATCCTCGGGCTCCAATGCGCATTGCAAGGCGTTCATTGCCTTGGCATTGCTTACCTCCGCGGCGACCTCCGCGGTAGTCCATTTCTCAAAATCTTCTTCTTCGGGCTCGTTGTACTCCTTCATTGTAGTCCTCCATAAAGATGCACTTCGGAGGAAGGTTTCCATCCGACATTTCCAGTACCCGTAGTTGGTACCGTTGAAGAATGGAGGCCTTGTAGAGGAATGTCCTTCCATCACCGATGACGCTCCTTCACGGTTCCTGAAGGTGTCGTAGTTGGAAGGTGGAGGCACGGTCTTGTTGTCGTTGGCAGACATAGCTGAGTATCTGGCTCTGATACCAAATGTAATGCCCTACCAACTACTGCACAAGTACTAGAGGGGGGGGGGTGAATAGTACTTGAAAATAATAAGGCGTATTATTCCAAATTAAATTGCACACAACTACCAAGTCAATTTGCGGAAGCTTAAATTGAATGACAACAATGAAATTAACAATGCTAACAAATGAAGTTAATGGGTTCGGATCCACCCAAGTCTCCCCGACTTGTTCCCGGTGATCCTACGTCCCAACCACCCGGATCCCTTCCGGATACTTGAGTTAGAAACCCTAACTCAAGATTTCCACTATGAATATCTTGTGAAAAACCTTCACAAGATCAAATCATACATGCAATGGCAAAGTGAATCCCACAACCCGGGATCACAAACTTCTCTCACAACCGAGAGAGCCAATAAGCAATATAAAAGAGTTTAATATGAAATAAATACTCTTACCACAAAATCCTATACCTTGAGTTTTTCTTACCCAAAAGGTGGAATGAAGGATTTGAGGAAGATGAAGTTACCAAACCCTAGCACCAAGGAAATGAGCAGCAATGGGTGCCTAGGGAAGATTTGGAAACTTGAATCAAGCAATAGCTTGAAGAGCTCACCAAGAACAAGCTTCTCTCTAGATCTAGAAATGAGAGAGAATGGGTTTCTTGTGAGGAAGAGAGCTTTAGATTTGAGGGAGAATAGCTATCTCTTTAGAACTCAATGAATCTCTTAATGACAGCTCTATTGAAGATAGAAATGACCTAGGTTCGTATTTATAGGGTCCCATAAAAACAAGTTAGGTCAATCTCCAACGGAAAGAAATCTGTGAGATCTAGTCGGTCAAAGAACACTCACTGACCGACTAGTTCATCAACTAGTCGGTCAGTCACAAAGCATGGACCAACTAAGAGCAGATCTGAGAAGAGATAGAATTTCAGACCTAGAAAACTAGTCGGTCCAAGAACACTGTCTGACCGACTAGTTTCACAACTAGTCGGTCATCCAATGAACGTAGACCGACTAAGAGGCAAAACAACATAGTCTGAAGGCAAGTTGACTTAGTCGGTCCAAGAACAAAAGTTGACCGACTAGATTGTCAACTAGTCGGTCATCAAACGTTCTTAGACCGACTAACGGTAAACAGTAGCTTAGGAGAATTTTAGAGTGAACAGTCAGTCTCAACTAGTCGGTCAAAGAAGCATCACTGACCGACTAGTTCACAAACTAGTCGGTCGGTGAGTCAACATAGACCGACTAACTGTAAACATTAAAGAGCTAAGAATTAACTGACAGAAACTAGTCGGTCCAAGAACAGTGGCCGACCGACTAGATCACCATCTAGTCGGTCAGTACTTGTTCTTGTACCAACTAACATGCACAACAAAGTCCGAATCGAAGCGCGACGCTTCGAGGAAGTTAGAGTGAACTTGTGCAAGAATCCTAGAGCTACGAAATGAGCGTAATGAAGATAGAAACGTAAGATATACTCAAGGCTTAACATTCTATCAATCGAAACTAAAAGAAAATAAATAAAACCTTAATAAACGGTCTTTGAGAGCTTCGATTGAATCTTCATTACTTCCAAAGCGTCGCAAGAGCTTCAACGAAGCTTTAGGCATGAAAATGAGCTTTGGAAAGTGTTGAGATGTCGCTTTGAATGTTCACGTGAAATTGGCGACGATCTCCAATACTGCGCTCACAAATTGTTAGATCATGAATTATTTATGTTTGCTCATCATCCAAAACCAAATCCGGGGAGTCCAATATTCAACAAGAACCGCTCGCCGGCGGCTTCGCTTCGCGGCGGCAGCAGCGCTGTCGCCGTCTCCGTTCGCTGCACGCCTGTAGTCGTCGCCGGAGGCCCTCCCCGATCGCCGTCGACTCCCCGCGACACCAACGCAGGCCGCCCAACTCCGACCAAGAGCTGCTGCGCCTCCCTCCGGTGCTGCACAGCCACGAGAGCCACCTCCCCGTCCCCGATTCCGACGCCGGAGCCTCCACCTTCGATCTGCGAACACGAGAGGTCTAAGCGAGTAAGCTTTTAAAGTATTGCCCGGTTACACAGTAGATTTATTTGATTATAATCCTTGTTTTGGTTTTGGTTGGTGTCAGTGTAAAGCTTGGAATAGTATAACATCAAGTGTTGTCAGTACGTGTGTTGTAAAAGATGGACAGTAGCTAAAAATATATATATGAGTTAATGCTGTATGACCAAATAGCAAGTAAAATATGTTAGGATGTTAGCCACAGCTAGAGCTAGTACTGTCACAGTTTGGTAATAAGTATTCTTCATGAAAGATTGTTTATTATATTATATCAAAAGTGAGATATACATATATCAATGTTTATAACCAAGGCTATATAAGTTAAGTGCACTTTTTATAATTGTGTAACAGAACTTGGTCTTAGTTTTAATTAGTTTTATAATGTAGGTTAGTTGTTATAATTACATAAGGAATTAATCAGTAAGTTAAACCTTACTAATAGGTGTTAGAGTTAATCATTATTAGTTATCCTCTTAACTCAATATTGAAATCTTATGACGCAGAGACAGCCACTCTTTCCGTTCGACCACGTGAACACTAAAGAAAAGTGACGAGACGTTTCGGAATTCGGAGTCGCGACGCGATCAGCGACCGTTGCCAGACCCGACGTTGGATCCACGCACGATCGTTATACAGGTTGGTCCCTCTAACTCGTAGCACAACCCACGCCGTAGCGAAACCGAAAACCTAATCAAAACTGGACAACAATAATTAAATTTACTTTTCCGCACCAGTAAAACGCTGCTCACCGTAGAAAGATCGACAGTCGGACAACTTTTTCTGTGCACATAGGGTAGTGGTCGATCTAGGTTGAACAAACATCAAAACGTGACTTTGACGAATAGGATAGTCCCGCAACCTAGACACAAACCCTAATAGGACTTGATGAAAATCGTGACCTGACACCGTCGCTGTGACCTGTTTCAGACGGACGACCGCAGACGCGACGCCTGGACGAGACGCCCCGGACGGACGATACACTCGCCACCGCAGGCAAGTGTACTCACTTGCTCTTTCGGCCGTGCCTAGGCCTTAGACTGTTAGAACTATTAAACCGTGAACAAAGAGAACCTGACGTGAAATGATAGCGTCCGGGACGACTCCTGACGGCTCAGACTTGACGACGAAGTCTGAGCCTGACAACAACAACTTTTGATATTGTAGGGCTATCATGTGTGTGCGTGTGTGTGGACACCCTAGAATAACCCTTCCTGTCTTGTCACGTCATGTCCCGTTTTGCACAGCCTGCGGGCAATAGGGCACTCTCTGAGTGATCCCTTGTACGGATACACAGCCTGTGGGCAATGAGACGCTCACCTAGCAGAGTGAGTGATCTTTGTTACGGAACACCTGTGGGAAGCTCGGCACCCACCTAGCAGAGTGAGTGTCCCAGCAGACCGAGAGGATAGAGACGCTCACCTAGCAGAGTGAGTAGTCCTATACAGTTGTACGGTTTCACCTACGAGGCGTTCGTCGCTCACCTAGCAGAGTGAGCGAACGCTACCGACCGTGGGGATAGTGGCACTCACCTAGCAGAGTGAGTGGCCCTATATTGTCTTGTCCTGAGTTCTGGGGTTTGGGGTAGGGTTGAGCGTGCGCACGGCAAGAGGGTCTGATCCCCCTCGAACCGTAAGGCGTGAACCCTTCGTGTCACACTTGTCTTGTCTTGTCCCGTCATGGTTGTCCTGTCTTGTCCCGTCACGTCCCGTCTTGTCTTGACACCTGTAGGTTAGTCCCGTAGTTGGTAGCACACGCTATGACTACTACTTGCTACGCTTTACTTTCCTGCTGTGTTACTTCCTGTCGTGTTATCCTGCTATAACCACAACCTGTTAATCAACCAGTAAACTGTTGTGTAAAAGAACCTCAGCATGCTAATCAACCAGTAAACCATTGTTTAAAGTTCGGTGCACTTGCAGTAAAGTCTAACCCTTCTTGTAGACTTTACCTGACGTACAGTTCCTTTTTCTTGGGTGCTGTACGTCAGGTGTTCAGCCAGAGTTCGTGGACGAGGCAGACTCACTGGAGTACGAGGAGCCGAGGACGTCGACCCAGAGTACGTGCCTGACGAGGACCAGACCTTGAGGTCTCTTTAGTCGTCACTTTCAGAGGTTCTGCTTTTAGTTGCTTTTAGTTAGGCTGTTGCCATGCTTAGGCTTCCTTTTCTAGACTTTGTACCCGTTGGATATTATATATCTAATTTAATGAATGCCTTTTTCTTTCTGTACTTATGTTGTTTCGAACTTTATTAATGCAAGAACCTGAAAATCTTTAGAAATGGTACCTCTACAGACGCTTATTGGGTCCGAGCTTCTAAAGCTCTGGCCTAAGCGGGCCTCGTCACGTTTCGCTTCCGTCCATTTTGGGAAGCGGGGCGTGACAGGTTTTAGTGGTGGCCCATGCAGGTCTCTTTTCTGCGAAAGTTCGGAACGATAGCAGTATTAACATTCATTCTTTCCATTCAGGAATATGTGTGAGTCTAAGCTGTGTGTTTTTTCTTTCTTTTCTTTTCTTTTCCCTGTCGTTAGGATGGTAAGAGGACGTGGAGCTCGAGATGGACCTTCATCTGACGGGACCATGGATGGACGAAGTGGCGAGTTCCGTCAATTTCTGGCCGTGATGAGAGAGATGCTGGATGTGCAGCATCAGTTGGTTCAGCAGTCCCAGCGTGCTGCCCAGACTCCCCCAGTTGCACCACCACCGCCTCCGCCTGCCCCTCGAGCTGCTCCAGGAGTGAAGCAGTTCAATGAGCTTCAGCCGAGGACATTTTCTGGGAAAGAAGGACCCCTAGCTGCTGACGAGTGGATCCAGAGCACGGAGGAGAAGTTAGTTGCTGCGAAGATTCCTGATGATACCCGAGTGGAGATAGCAAAGATGCAGTTGACAGAGAATGCCAGGAACTGGTGGCGCATTGAGGAGAGGCGCCTGCTGAAGCCAGTGGAGTGGAAGACCTTCCGCTCGATGTTTAAGGATAAGTATTTCACCAAGTCTGCCAGGAGGGAGCTGTTGAGCAAGTTTATAGACCTGAAGCAAGGGGATATGACTGTCGAGGAGTATGAAGCTGAGTTCGAGATGTTGAGTCGTTTTGCTCCGCATATGGTAAGGAAGGAGGAGAAGCGAGCTGATCGCTTTCGTCAGGGACTGCGTCCGAAGATTCAGGCTTCTATGTCTTCGGCGAATTTCACGACGATGAGAGCGGTGATAGATGCTGCGAAGAATCATGAGATTATTTCACTCCTACCTGACCCTCCAACTGATAAGGGGAAGCGTCCCATGGAGCCTTATCGACCGTCTGCTAGGCCGACGGTGGGACCAGTTCAGACAGTGCCTTTCAAGAGGCCAGGAGCACCTATGCAGAGTCAGAATAAGGGACCATGCCACTTCTGCGGCAAGCCAGGGCATCAGCAGAACACTTGCAGGAAGAAGCTGGGTTTGTGTCTGGCATGTGGAGCTGCCACACACGCCTTTATAGATTGCCCGAGGTATCGCCATACTGAGGGCGGAGCACCTGCCCCTACCCAAGGAGGAGCTGTTGTCCGTGGAGCATATGTCATGACGGCAACGGATGACGTTGTTGCAGGTAACTCCATAGTTTTAATCTTTCATATTATAGTTTAGCTTATATATATATATTTTTTGGCTGCTTATGTATGTTTCAAAACTTTTGTTCCCTTCAAATCAAACCTTTAATGTTTTGGGATTAGCCCACAAAGATCACAACCCTCCTATCTTCCCTCATCCAATACCACGACTCCACACGTTTTTCCCAATGTTTTAAAATATGTCTCTGGCCTTAAAATGTCTTTTCCTCTTCTTCTCTCTTTGAGGTATTATTTTCATTGTTGTTATATTCTGATTATTATTGCTATAGGATTATGTTTGCGGGTAGGCTCAGAGTGAGATGAGATATGTTGTATCGGTGATTAGTTGGTTTTGAATAACAAGGATATTAGATCAAATTACTTTGGATGAAAAGAATGAGGCGTCCAAGACTTATTAATGATACCAATGTACAACGGACTCGGTGGGGACTCTGGACCAATGAGATTAGACACAGGGAGGTGAGTACTTAATCGACCTGAAAAAAATGGACGAGTGGTAGATAGGAGTGACCATGGAGGTATAGTATGAGTTAGGGCGATCATGAGATTGAGTAGAGCTTTCATTAGCATTAAGACTGATTGTTGAGTTGAGGTGAGAAGGCATTGGAGATAACGCGACATGTTGAGACAGATTGATGTTATGAAGATGGATTTAATATGATAGGGGATTAGACTAAGGATACGATGTGGCTGATGGTTCTTTGACAATTGGAGAATAAATTTATGAGTTAATATGAGGGAGTATACATTGGGGACGTGATGATTGTTGAATTGTAGACGGTGATGTGGAGTTATAGTTAAGTGCAGGGGTGTGATCCTAGTTGTATATTTATCCAGTGAAGAGACGTGTTATGATGGATTATTGAGGAATGTTGGTTGAAGTTATAGGATTAGCGATCATCACGTGGAATATGGGAGTTGTAGGCATATGCGTATATAGATATTATTATTAGTATAAGTGATTCCGAGGACGGAATCATTTCTAAGGTGGGTAGAATGTAACGGCCACTTTTCGACTATACGTATTCTAGCGCGTAGCTATGTTTCATGTGTGTTTTGTGTATTTAATTTTTATTACCGCCTTCCGTAATTCAGACGCTTGACTGGACCCCGTATTCACGATCCTCTCGAAGGCGCGATCACCCCGGTATCTTGTTTATAATTTTTGGGTGTCCAGGGATGAAATTGCAATAATACGATCAAACCTATTAACCATTGCATAACTTTTAAATAAGGTATATTCCCAGGCTGTAAAATTTGTATGCTACTGAAATGAAAACGTTTTAATATCAAACCCCTTTTAAAAAAATATATAATACTTTAAAACTTCAAAATACAAATCTGATAAATTAAACCTTATAAAATCATAACCTGTTACTTCATATCCTACTATCCTACACCATCAAATCCCAACAAACCCCCCCATTTCTCAACCCACGTGAGCCCTATTTTTCCCTTAACCCTACTCTACAAAAGCAACACAACAGGGCATCACTTCTCTCGATTTTTAAAACCCTAATATCACATCCACGTGACATATAACTTAGGGCAAGCACGATATCTCAGCCGCCATACACAAGAAAAAGCCCCGAGCATCTCTCCCTCTCGCCCTTGACCTAAACCCACCGGCGTTCATGGCCGTCGACCGGCCAACCCTTCGCCCACGTGCACCTCTCTCTCCGCGACGGCCATCCCGACGCCCGACCACCCAGAATCGCTCGCCGGCGGCTTCGCTTCGCGGCGGCAGCAGCGCTGTCGCCGTCTCCGTTCGCTGCACGCCTGCAGTCGTCGCCGGAGGCCCTCCCCGATCGCCGTCGACTCCCCGCGACACCAACGCAGGCCGCCCAACTCTGACCAAGAGCTGCTGCGCCTCCCTCCGGTGCTGCACAGCCACGAGAGCCACCTCCCCGTCCCCGATTCCGACGCCGGAGCCTCCACCTTCGATCTGCGAACACGAGAGGTCTAAGCGAGTAAGCTTTTAAAGTATTGCCCGGTTACACAGTAGATTTATTTGATTATAATCCTTGTTTTGGTTTTGGTTGGTGTCAGTGTAAAGCTTGGAATAGTATAACATCAAGTGTTGTCAGTACGTGTGTTGTAAAAGATGGACAGTAGCTAAAAATATATATATGAGTTAATGCTGTATGACCAAATAGCAAGTAAAATATGTTAGGATGTTAGCCACAGCTAGAGCTAGTACTGTCACAGTTTGGTAATAAGTATTCTTCATGAAAGATTGTTTATTATATTATATCAAAAGTGAGATATACATATATCAATGTTTATAACCAAGGCTATATAAGTTAAGTGCACTTTTTATAATTGTGTAACAGAACTTGGTCTTAGTTTTAATTAGTTTTATAATGTAGGTTAGTTGTTATAATTACATAAGGAATTAATCAGTAAGTTAAACCTTACTAATAGGTGTTAGAGTTAATCATTATTAGTTATCCTCTTAACTCAATATTGAAATCTTATGACGCAGAGACAGCCACTCTTTCCGTTCGACCACGTGAACACTAAAGAAAAGTGACGAGACGTTTCGGAATTCGGAGTCGCGACGCGATCAGCGACCGTTGCCAGACCCGACGTTGGATCCACGCACGATCGTTATACAGGTTGGTCCCTCTAACTCGTAGCACAACCCACGCCGTAGCGAAACCGAAAACCTAATCAAAACTGGACAACAATAATTAAATTTACTTTTCCGCACCAGTAAAACGCTGCTCACCGTAGAAAGATCGACAGTCGGACAACTTTTTCTGTGCACATAGGGTAGTGGTCGATCTAGGTTGAACAAACATCAAAACGTGACTTTGACGAATAGGATAGTCCCACAACCTAGACACAAACCCTAATAGGACTTGATGAAAATCGTGACCTGACACCGTCGCCGTGACCTGTTTCAGACGGACGACCGCAGACGCGACGCCTGGACGAGACGCCCCGGACGGACGATACACTCGCCACCGCAGGCAAGTGTACTCACTTGCTCTTTCGGCCATGCCTAGGCCTTAGACTGTTAGAACTATTAAACCGTGAACAAAGAGAACCGGACGTGAAATGATAGCGTCCGGGACGACTCCTGACGGCTCAGACTTGACGACGAAGTCTGAGCCTGACAACACCAACTTTTGATATTGTAGGGCTATCATGTGTGTGCGTGTGTGTGGACACCCTAGAATAACCCTTCCTGTCTTGTCACGTCATGTCCCGTTTTGCACAGCCTGCGGGAAATAGGGCACTCTCTGAGTGATCCCTTGTACGGATACACAGCATGTGGGCAATGAGACGCTCACCTAGCAGAGTGAGTGATCTTTGTTACGGAACACCTGCGGGAAGCTCGGCACCCACCTAGCAGAGTGAGTGTCCCAGCAGACCGAGAGGATAGAGACGCTCACC
The DNA here is from genome assembly GCA_030789695.1 of Scilla litardierei. Classification (NCBI taxonomy): domain Eukaryota; kingdom Viridiplantae; phylum Streptophyta; class Magnoliopsida; order Asparagales; family Asparagaceae; genus Scilla; species Scilla litardierei. Next base: position 114,166,727 of record CM061136.1, read on the forward strand.
TAGCAGAGTGAGTAGTCCTATACAGTTGTACGGTTTCACCTACGAGGCGTTCGTCGCTCACCTAGCAGAGTGAGCGAACGCTACCGACCGTGGGGATAGTGGCACTCACCTAGCAGAGTGAGTGGCCCTATATTGTCTTGTCCTGAGTTCTGGGGTTTGGGGTAGGGTTGAGCGTGCGCACGGCAAGAGGGTCTGATCCCCCTCGAACCGTAAGGCGTGAACCCTTCGTGTCACACTTGTCTTGTCTTGTCCCGTCCTGGTTGTCCTGTCTTGTCCCGTCACGTCCCGTCTTGTCTTGACACCTGTAGGTTAGTCCCGTAGTTGGTAGCACACGCTACGACTACTACTTGCTACGCTTTAATTTCCTGCTGTGTTACTTCCTGTCGTGTTATCCTGCTATAACCACAGCCTGTTAATCAACCAGTAAACTGTTGTGTAAAAGAACCTCAGCATGCTAATCAACCAGTAAACCATTGTTTAAAGTTTGGTGCACTTGAAGTAAAGTCTAACCCTTCTTGTAGACTTTACCTGACGTACAGTTCCTTTTTCTTGGGTGCTGTACGTCAGGTGTTCAGCCAGAGTTCGTGGACGAGGCAGACTCACTGGAGTACGAGGAGCCGAGGACGTCGACCCAGAGTACGTGCCTGACGAGGACCAGACCTTAAGGTCTCTTTAGTCGTCACTTTCAGAGGTTCTGCTTTTAGTTGCTTTTAGTTAGGCTGTTGCCATGCTTAGGCTTCCTTTTCTAGACTTTGTACCAGTTGGATATTATATATCTAATTTAATGAATGCCTTTTTCTTTCTGTACTTATGTTGTTTCGAACTTTATTAATGCAAGAACCTGAAAATATTTAGAAATGGTACCTCTACAGACGCTTATTGGGTCCGAGCTTCTAAAGCTCTGGCCTAAGCGGGCCTCGTCACGTTTCGCTTCCGTCCATTTTGGGAAGCGGGGCGTGACAGAACTAGTCGTAACTGAATAGAGAACCAAGATCACGCTCTCGCGCTATTGCCGGTCTATAGCAACCTAGATTAGGGCCCAATCTCTTGCAAACCCTAACCTAAGTCGCTAGCATGAAGATCGACATCATCGTCCAATCGCTCCCCGAGCCCACTCTCGTGCAAACTCGAGTTACGATCTAGGTTGTGATAGTTCGTATTTGTCCAATCTCTTGCAAACGAATATGTGTATAGATTTACAATTAAAAATCCTAGCTTTGGTCCAATCTCTTGCAAACCAAATCTAGAGAAATCCAATTGTAAATCTAAATCGAATATCTAGGCCTTCCCATCGATTAGAATCCAATCTCTTGCAAATCCCAAATCGATGGAAATCCCTAGCTATCCGTAGTAAATCAATCACAACCTAACCTCCTAGCAATTCTAGCAATTTAGAAATTTATTCATCACAAATATGAAATTAGATCCATAGGGTTCATCCCCAAACCCTAGAACAACAAATCTACTCTAGCATAGCAATAAGGATATGAGAATCAATAGAAATCATTGCTTGCATACAAAAAGATAGAAAAACAAAGATTCAAATAAAAAGAAGAAAGTACTTAGCTTGATGAAGATCTTCAATCCAAAATACAAGTTTTTAGATCCAAGAGGGGGCCTAGGCCATGGCCTATCCTCTAAAATAACCCTAATAAAAAAAAAGATGGGGGCTAAGAAAACATAATGGGGATCTCCTACAATGGTGGCTACAAACCCCTTAAATACTCCCCCAAAACCCTAGCAAGAAACCCTAGAAAACCCCTCAAATTCGTGCCCAAAAACAGCCCAAACCGCAACTTAAAATCTGGGCCCAGGCCGCACTCGGCCGAGTGGGAAAATGTGACTCGGCCGAGTGGAAATTTCAGCACTGCAGCGTTAACTTGCAAAAATTTTCCAGATTTCATCCGACCTCCGATTGGCGCGTTCTTGACGGCGTTGGAACCGTCATGAAGTCTACTATCCATAAAAAATATGAGAAAAATACTTTGATTGCTAGAATGATAGCAGATTTCAAAAGAGTGGGAGGATGTCTGAAAATCTGGGCGCTGCGTGTCCTCGGTGTCACTCGGCCGAGTTGACTTCTCTACTCGGTCGAGTGGGCTTCTCTACTCGGCCGAGTGACAGACCCTGTAGAATTCCAGTAAGTCAGGGATCTTGGGGGCCTGTCTTCGAAGGTGACTCGGCCGAGTGGCTTTACTCACTCGGCCGAGGGGCATTCGGTACTCGACCGAGTCAGAACCGTCAAAAGCCTGTACATTTCCAGTAAGTCGGCCTCTTTTGATGGTGGATTTCTCATGCCACTCGAGCGATGCGATCTTATTACTCGGCCGAGTGGGATATCATCCCTCGGCCGAGTGCACGCCCAATTCCTTCTGTTGGAGCGTGTCAGGTCTGGTCGGCCTAGTGGTCTTCTTGCTCGGCCGAGTGGCTGCTCCACTCGGCCGAGTGGCATGCTGTAGATGCCCAATCTTCTACGTTTCTCCTCCTCGTCGCTCCTACGGAGTTTCTTCTTCTTCCACCCGTCTCCCATCGCCGAATAGCCCTCAAAAGTGCCTTGGGTGACGCTCCGGAGTGGGTGCAAGTCCCTTAAGCTCATTTTTGCTCCCGATCGCTCCATATTTCCTGAAATCTGACAAAAACAAGAAACATTGAAAAGTAACGCAATATCGTCGAATACTCGTGAAAATCGCAATATGAGCAATCGAAATGGCGTGAAAACATGCAGAAAAAAGGTGTAAAATTTGGAGTGATCAAAATCCCCCAAGCTTACCTCTTACTCGTCCTCGAGGAAGATAAGTAGAGAGACGGACTCGGGAGATGAAAATAAAGAAAATGAAATAAAAAAGAAAGAACACGAGGTGGAAGGGGTCGCTAGATTTTTCTCTCAGATCTCAAGCCATAAGCTACACATTACGACAACTTGGAAAATACAAATCACATGCTATAAGGATTTCAAATCTTACATAAACAAGGTTCTTGCAAGTTTTTAAGAACAACAAAAGGGATTCTCTAAATTCATACAATCAATTCATATCCACGTCACGCATTCCATAGGATTTAATATACAAATGTTGGCAATGCACTTTTCAATCAAGAGTTATAACTGAAGCATATAAGAATCACACCAAGTATGCAATAGAGAATGGAATAAGAGACATAACATTCACATATTTATTTCAAATCATGAAAAATCTCCATATCTAATATATTTTGCAAAGTCTAAGCATTATCGAATATCCCCATTCATGCACGTCTCCACTCTAAGGTCATACTCACTCATTTGGTCAAATGAATTCACCCCCCAAGCCTAGCTTTGGGCATCACATCTAAAGGAATATGATAGTGGAAAATGGGATTTTTGCCTTGGTTTTCCCAATTATTTTGTGGCTCCAATATTGAGATAAAGAAATATTTTTTTTCTTTTGGACTTTGTTTCTCATTTTTCGTTTTGGCTTTTTGTAGGAGCTATATGATTTGTATTTTTGGTTTTTGGCTCCTTTTTGGCTTTTTGGACTTTTTGGAGCTAACTTTTCTTGTGTGGATTTTTGGGAAATAGATGCGATATAAGTAGCTTTAGGAGGTGAACTCAAGTGACATGTAGAGAATAAAAAGATATATGTGGAGAAAGAAATAATGTAACACTCGGTCCACTCTAAGATGTGCAAGAACGGTTCAATAAAATAATACTTCAACTAAAACTCATATGTAAGTATGGATATTCTCAATCATCTCAATAAAAAGCGAAGTCAAGCGGTAAAGAGTACTTTCATATCAAGCATGCAACAGAAGGTGAATAAGATAATAAGGCAGATGCTTCAGTTATACAATTGATGCGTGAATCTTGGAGCACTTCCAACAAAAGCATACCAAACACCAATCCATACATTCAGCTTCAATTAATATCATGCATTCATATAGAGGAATCATCAAAAGAATATATAAGCAAGCACATGGATAGTAGGACTATGAAATACTCTAAGTAGCATGGCAAGGAATAATAAGCATCGTGATGGTTGCTAAAGCAATAAGAGACATCATCATAAGGAACAAATCTAGCGAAAGGAGGAAAAGAAAATAAAGATATAAAATAAAAGAGAGGAAAGAAAAGAAAAACAAGCACACAATATGATGCATGAACACGCATAAAAGGAAAATAAGATGGAAAAATCAAAAAGATGATGCAAAAATTTTGAAAAATTTTAAAAATCCTAAAATAAAGTAAAAATTCAACTAATGCATCTAAATGGCATGTAAATGCACTCTTCCAAGCTTAAACTTCACATTGTCCTCAATGTGATCATAATGAAAGAATATGAGGAACAACGATAATAATAAGGGGGTGAATGAAAAATGATGAAATGAATGACATGAAATCCTAATGCAACTACATGCACATACAATGATGCATGAGAGCGCTTTTCCCTAAGCTTATACCAAACAATCCTATTCAAATGACTCAATCAAAAATGTCATGGCTTTGCAAAGCGTGATTAAGTCAAATGAATAAGAAAGTGAGTATTTACTTGAAAGAAATGCTCGATGGTGGTGAGCAAAAGGATGTGACACATCAAAATATGAAGAGGGCAATAAATATATATAATGGGTTTGGGGTGTAAATGATTATTGTTGCCGTCATATGAGGTGATATTTATTCAAACAAATCTATACGGTCCTCTCGCTGTCGAGAGGATTCGTGTTTATTTAAAGCATAAAAATTTCTACACTACTGGATTGATATCACCTATAGCAAAAGGCGGATCCAGTATCTTTGCCGGAGCCGACAACTGCTCCAACTGCTCTTTTCGTGGCTCTGCTAGGCGCGTGTGTCCACGGACTCCAATGAACTCCAGCAATGCATCCTCCAGCATTCCCACAAGGACTCTACCTGTACCCTGCAAAGAATAGGATGCATCAGTTCGCTGCAAAAAATTCACCATCGTAATAAAAGTATCCCGAAGAGGATCGTCTATAGAAATATATGGAATAAATGATGGTGGACGATACTTCCCTAGAAATAATCCAATATCCTCACGTGCCGTGATAGCTGTCTCCATGGTATCCTCTCTCAGCTGCTCAGGTAAATCTAGATCATAGGTGTGGACTTCCTCGATAGGCTCGTCAAACTGTGACATGTCCAAGCATACCTCCGGTCCATAATCGTATGTGTGCTGCAAGAGGTACGACGTGTCAAAAATATCTGAATCAAAATAAATATCAAATGGAATACATGATTCAGAAATGGAATGGGTAAAAATATCTCCCTGAGTGGAAGCAGTAAGCTCTGTGGGATAGTCCTCTGCGTCAGTGGAAGGATGAGGTGGCTGCGGTAGCTCAAATGGAGGAGGGTAGTGCTGAGGATCCTCATGAATGGCTATATCCTCGTCCCGATGCACGACCTCCTCGGCGATAAACTTTGGCTCCGTGTGTGATGCCTCCTCAAAAGCATGCTCTGGCTCGACAGTGTGCTCATTTGCCTTCTCATCAACTATCAATGTAGGCTCTCTCTGGGATGGTGATGCTGGCTGCTCAGGTATGTCAATTTGTGGGGATGTATCATGTGGAGGGGAATGCCCGCAAGCAATCTGAAAATATAGTCTATCCCCCTCAAGACTGACATGGATGTTCTCCTCAATTGTTCCTGCAGCTGAAACACGGTTCATAACAAAATCTACAAATCGTAGCTCAAATGCATCACCTGCTGTAATGCTCTCTGAACCGGTGAACCTCACTGACTCCAAGAGGCCATCCAATAATCTCTGAAATGTGTCCTCCTCTGGATGAGGATATGACTCAGTTTCTGCTTCCTTCACTGCCTCTTCGTCCATCCACTCTTCATATGCAATAGATGTATCGTAGGAAGTGGGATCGACGACGGCACATTCTGGCTCTGGTAGTAAGTCTGGTGATGCTTCTTGCCCATAAAATGAAGAAGCAAAACTGATATATTTGGAAATCCCTGCAACCTTAAGCATGAGCGCATTCATCTCAAGTACCCTTTTCGTACATTCGAATTGAAGATTGCTCTTATCAAGCCCGGCTTGTATTTCCACCTGGTGTGCATGCATCTCATCAAAAAAGATCCTTTGTCTCTCATCAAGCTCGGGCCAGTGCATCTCCTCAAAAAAGTATTCTCCCATCTGAGCACTCTGATCAAAATAGTAATCTCCCATCTGAGCACTCTGATCAAAATCTGTGGTCCACGTAGTATAATCCATAGCACCTGATCAACAAAGATAAATACCTGGAGAAAAGATATCAGTGGCACAAAAGAATATAGAAATGATAATAATGGTGGCGGGGGTGAAAATTTCCTTTTGTTAGTTTTTTTTCGTAGTCTAATCAACCTAATTGTGACAAATTGGCACCCAACGGGAAACACCTCCCCGGCAACGACGCCAAAAACTTGGTCGCTTCAAAATGTAACCCAGAAAGAGCGACCGTGTAGTTTTACCGCAAGCGCACGGTGTAGCGGTGAGCGGGTATCGAACACAGGGAGGACATATGATAGTGCCTTCTCCGAACAACCTGGCTATGGAACAGAAAAGAGGGAATTTGCCTTGCGGCGATACTGTCACAATCGTCAGGCAAAGTATGGAGATATAAAATCAAATAAAAACGCCTAGGGAATGGGGAATCCCTGCTACTCACCGTATCTCGTCAATGTGATTCATTGGCATCACAATTGCTAGGGTAGAATTTCGGATGAACTAGTTGTAACTGAATGTAAAACCTAGCTCACGCTCTCGTGCTATTGCCGGTCTATAGCTAGCCTAGGTTTGGGTCCAATCTCTTGCAAACCCTAGCCTAGGCAAGCTAGCATTAGGATCAACATCATCGTTCAATCGTGTCCCGATCCCACTCTCGTGCAAACTCGGGGTGCGACCTAGGTTGGGATAGTTCCTACCCGTCCAATCTCTTGCAAACAGGTATCGGTATGGGATTGCAATCGAGAACCCTAGTATCGGTCCAATCTCTTGCAAACCGATACTACAGAATCTCAATTTCAACCCAACTCGGATTTCTAGGGTTTTCTATCGAATTGGGATCCAATCTCTTGCAAATCCCAATCGATATGAACACCTAGCTATCCGTAGTGTATCGATCCCAAACTAACCCTAATAGCAATTCTAGCAATAGTTCTACCAAATCATCACAAATCAGAAATTGGGCTCGTAGGGTTCATCCCCACGCCCCAAGACGTTAGGACTACTCACAAATCATATCACAAATGCAAGAATAATCAATTGAAATAGCAATAGAATTCATCACAATATTCAAATAAGCAATAAAAATGAGATTTTTAATGAAGAGGGAGACAAACCAATAGAGTTCTTCCAAGAATCCAACAAAAATAAACTTTTCTCTCCTCTCCAATCACAAGAATCAAAAGCTAAAAAGTTTAATCTAAAAAGCTGCAAAAAGTAAGGGAAAAAGCTCTCTAACCTAGGTTAAAAACTGGGGTTAAATACCCCCCAAAACTGCCCAAAAATCCATGACCAAAATGCCCCTGCGCAGCCTGAAAATCGCAAGTTACGCTACAGGCAGCGCGGCTCACTCGGCCGAGTGACAAAAGTCGCTCGGCCGAGTGAGAAACCCTGAGAATTTCCAGTAAGTCTGGGGTCTTGGGGGTCTTCACTTCGGGCGTCGCTCGGCCGAGTGAGTTGTCGTCACTCGGCCGACGCTTCTACTCACTCGGGCGGTCAGCAATTTCCACTCGGCCGAGTGGGTCTTCTGATGCTCAGGCAGACAAAAAACAGTAAGTTGGCTCTTTTTGATGGGCGTCGTCTGAGTGCCACTCGGGCGGACGGGGTTTCGTCACTCGGCCGATGTGGCTTTTGATGCTTGGCCGAGTGCACACTTGAAGCGTGTCCGATCTGGTTGGCCGAGCGAGGTCTCGCTGGTCTGCCAAGTGACTCCTTCACTCGGTCGAGTGAGACACCAAAAATGCCCATTCTGATTGTTTTTGCCTCCTCGTCACTCCTACGACGTTCTTTCTTCTTCCGCTCCTCTCCAATAGCTAAATACCCCTTGGGGAAGTCGTCGGTGACACTCTGGAGTAGGTGTATCTCGGAATTACTCCAAATCACTCCAAATCTCCTGAAATACGACAAAAACAACAAATCGTGAAAAGTATTGCAATGTTGTCGATAAATCTTGAAAAACGTGATTTGAGCGATCTAAATGGCATGCAATCATGCGGAAAAAAGGTGTAAAACACGGAGTGATCAATATCCCCCAAGCTTACCTCTTACTCGTCCTCGAGGAAGATAAGTAAAAGGCGAACCCGGTGGATTCAGAAAACGAAAACGACGAAAAACGAAAAACGAAAAACGAAGAAGAAAGAAGAAAGCGAAGAGGGAAGCTGCTAGATCATTTTTCTCAGGACGTGGGTTTTGCTCACTCATATAGCATGCACCGAATGTAAAACACATGTCAAAGGCTTTTATTTCGATATCATAGTATAATGGTGCAAATAGAAATAGAAAACCCAAGAATATTGATATAGCATGAAAAAAACGGAATAATTCTAAAATTAACATCGTCTGAATCATTTAAAGCGGTATACAACATCGCAGATCACACACTTTTCAATTGAACGCTTTCTAAGAGGAGAATAAGAATATCACGCAATAGAATAGAAAGAATAGAAAAGTGTGGATTTCATGAAATGAGCGCTAGGCATAGATTTCCGGATTTCGTGAGGCTAAAACGATCTCACCGAGTATAGAATATTACTTAGCCTAGGTTGTCGTGCACCGTCAAGTAATCACTCTCTCACACATCATTGGATTCCCTCCCCCAAGCTTATCTATAAGCGTGGTGGCATAAAAAACAATATTTACGTCCCCATTTTTATGAAGCTCCAAAAGTAATCAAGATAAAAACAAAAAGAGGGAAGAAAGAGAGGAAACATGAGATGAGATCGTTTATTGAGATTCTTTTCTCTTTTCTTTTCTTTTTCTTTTCTTTTTCTCTTTTTTTTATATCACATATACACAATGATCCCAAATCAAAGAGAAATAAGGATATACAAGAATTTTTCTTTTTCTTTCTTTGGTTTTGGGAAATTTGGAGCTAGGAATTAATAGCGGGGGAAATGCCATATATTAGAATCGCTAAGGGGAGATTCACCAATGATTTTAAAATAGAGAATTGATGTTCAAGATATGTGGAGAAAGAAATAAATACGTCTCTCAGTTCACTCTATAGGACGTGCACGACAACTTCAGCAGGGTAATCTAATCTACTCAGTTTTGATTACAAAAAAGCTAACTAATCCGGATTTATCATAGCTAACATCATTCAGTCATCCTGAAGTGAAGTGTACAAATCATGCAAATAGAAGTGGTATAGGAAAAGAAAACGGTACTCTAGATATAAGCATCCAATGCGTGAATCTTGGTGTGTTTTCTACGATAGCATACATATGAATATTCAGACTCAGCTAATAATAAAATTTCATCCATTTTCATGCGGAAAAAGTGTGGGTTACTATCTCTAAATGCAAGGCAAATCACAGCATATGATATCAGAAATAAAATCTAAGACATGACAAATATAGCATGCATATAGAGAAAGCTAACTCCACGTCATTGTCATCACAGAAAATTCATCTCTAGCATGAGATGAAAAAGAAATAAAGATAAAGAGGGAAAATAAAGCTATTTACAATGCAACACACAAAGAAAGTAAGAAAAAACGTGATGCATGGTAAAAAAAAGGAAAAAGTGATGAAAGTGAGTACAAATGCGGAAAATGGCGTGAAAAAATAAAAATAAAGGCGGTAAATCAAAAAGAACGTGAGAACTCACTCCCCCAAGCTAAAGTGCACAGTGTCCTCAATGTGCGAAGTGTGGCACACCGAGAGACGTGTAATGTGAGGGGTAGGTGAGGATGCATGCATGAGGAAAAAGAAAATAAAAAAACGAAATGAAAAATATGAAGCGGACATGATGCATGCAGATACAGGAGTGAATCAGATATAAAAGTGTGACACCAAAAACTCTCCATCTCTCCCAAAAATGATATAGAAATATATGAACAAAATGTGGTCCCAAAAACAGTGAGGGGAGGGGGGGGGGGGGGGTGGGCAAAAATCATCAGGACCCAACAGAGACGGGCAGCATGACGGCAAAAAGAATCAATGGCATCAAGGGTGCCTAAGAGGGTGGGGCTGCGCCGTCTCCGTCCTAAGGCAGAGGAGGAGGAGGAGGTGGCTGGGGAACAGTCTGCTGAGTGGGTGTGGGTGTGGGTGTGGGTGTGGAAGCAGGCTGGGTGTGTGTAGGAGTGGGGGTGGGTACCTGCTGGGTGGGTGTGGGCACGCGAGGAAGCCGCTCGAGAATCTGAGTGAGGCAATAGTGAATGCATGGAAGTAGGTCGAAGCGACTGGCCATAGCGGTGACGGTGGCAGACATGGTCCTAAGGTCACCTCTGAGGGCACTCACCGCCCCCTCGAGAGCACGAATGCTCTGAAGTACAGTGTCGGGGGGAGGTGGTGCAGAGGGACGCACCTGTCTGTGCTGTGCAGGACGGGGCTGGCGGACTTGGGTGGTGTAGTGGATAGGCTCAGCAGGCATGTGGAGGAAAGGTGCTATGCTCGCAAGTGTGGGCCGAGCCTCAATGCGAGGCTGGGGCGCAGGCTGGTAAGAGGTGGAAGCAGCAGCAGCAGCGGAAGTGGAGTATAAAAGTGGCAACGAGGCGGCCAGAGAGGTCGGTAACACAGACGTGTGGACAGACGCCACGACACTCTCAGAAAAAACGGCTGCGGTGGAGATAGAGGTGGAAACCACGGTCTCCATGACGGCAGCAAAAGAGGGCTCTCCGCTCTCAACTATAGTCGGTGGGTGCTCGAGTAGGGCGGAGGAAACAGGCTCAACAGACAGAGGGCCACCTGTGGTGGTAGTGGAGGTGGGCGTGGAGGTAGTGGAGGTGGGCTCAGCGATTGTACTCCCGACACCGGCAGAAGTGTGGACAGAGGTGTCGGGAGCAGCAAAAATATCAGGCTGCTAAGGGGCCACGGGGTCAGCAGGAGCAGCGGGGTCAGCGGGTGCAGCGTGTGCAGCGTGGGCCTGCTCAGCCTGCTCAGCCTCCTCGGCCTCAAGCACGTAGGCGGCTGGGATCAGGAGATCCATCGCCGGAAGCCAGTCCACCTGTGCTGGTGCTATCTGAGTCCGAGTTGGGCTCGGAAGGATCATGTAATCCGCACCGTAGGGACCGTGCAACCAAACCCAGTGCCGCTGACCGTGCGGACGTAGCATCTTCATCCGGGCCATGACGTCTATGGACAGTGAAGTGGGGCCCGGGGCTCGTCGCACGTCATCCGGAAAGTCCTCGCCGGTCATCAGGGCGAGCAGGGTGATCAGACCGCCGCAACATATCGGTGAGCGAGCGCCCACCGATACGATGATGCGATCCAAAAACCAGCTCGCGATATCAATCACGACGGCGGGGACCAACTCGTCACCCTCCCTAGATAGAGCTCTGGGGCGCGTCATCGCGTAGAGCATATAAAGCTCCGGCGTGGACATCGTCCCAGGCTCATATCTCGCCAAAAAGGTAGTCGCCATAAGGCGCTGAGCTATGCGGAGGCAATGGTGGACGATGGCCGAGGCCTTGGCCCTACTAGGGTCAAAGGCAGCAGGTAAACCCGTGATCCGGGCCGAGAAAGCATCGGAATCGAAGGAAGGTGGGGGAATGTGAGTGGGGGCGTAACCACGGTCGGCCCCGGGGACATCGGGCCACGAAAAGAAAGCTCTCATCATACTGAGAGTGACCTGGCACTCTCGGTCCATGAACCTAAACGAGCATCCCTCGTCGGTCCGGGCGATAGAACTAAGCACCTCAAGTGTCGGACGGACGAACGTGTCCGCCGACACCTGGAAAAAATCTCGCCAAACCACGTTGTCATACAACGTGAGCATCCCCTCGAGTACCCCCAGGCGTCCTAGGTCTGCAAGGTGTGCGAATCTGGAGGGTACGATCGAGCGCTGGGAAATGCGCTCAAAAACGACGCGGTGTGCGTCGTCCCGGAACGTAATCCCCAGCGGCCTGACAAGTGGAGCCGGTGGTGGTGGCTGTGGGACGGCAGGGAGTGGCTGTGCGGGGTGAACGGGCTCTGCAGGCTGTGCGGGGTGTGCGGGGTCTGCAGGCTGTGTGGCGTGAACGGGGTGTGGTGGTGTAGGCGGAGGAGAGTCCTCCACCTCGTGGGAGGGGCCGGGCTCATCCGGCCGCTTCCGCTTGGCGGAAGCTCTCCTGGTGCGAGGCCGTGTCCGGGGCGGCATGTGGGCCCTGGGTGCTCACCAAAAATAGCAAAAACACGGCGTGCAAAAATAAATGGAACGAATATACTGTGACATGCCGTGAGAGCAAAGAAGTGGGTGCGTGCAAAGACCACGCCTCCACGAAGCCAAAATCGCTCCCCGGAAGCTCCCCTGGGCTCCCCTAAGCTCCCCAATATACCCTGCACATCAAACGAAGATATCAGCGAGTAATATTCAAAATGTATGGGGGGTTAGGGGTATGATAGATAGGAAATGAAGTTGATTTGGTTTTGGGGTTCGTTAAGCACACGGATCGTCGAAAAATACACAAAACAGGAGAAATGGGCAAAAATAAGGGTACCGGAGCTCGGCCGGCGAGGTGGTCGCCGGCGGCGACTCGGGCGAGGCGCGGGTGGCGTCGGCCGGCGGTGGTCGGCCGAGCGCGGCGGCGACGAGCGAGGTCGGGCAAGTGAGTTGGGGGGGGGGGGGGGCTGCGGGCGAGGGATACGAACGGGCGCAATTTGGGATTTTTTTCTCGTTTCGAAAAACGCGTCGTCCCGCTCCCCCTTTTATAGAAAAAATTACGACTCGGCCGAGTGACTAAGTCGCTCGGCCGAGTGAACGCAACGTAAATATTTTAGAAAATTCCTCCTCGCTAATGACTCGGCCGAGTGGCCTTGCCACCCTCGGCCGAGTGGAATAAGTCCATTCAGCCGAGTGGCTCAAGCTACTCGGCAAGACTCACCCTAGGAGCGTATCAGTTTTACTCGGCCAAGTGAATATATATACTCGGCCGAGTGGTAATTGTACTGAAATCAAGAAAAGAAACAGAGAGTTGGGTACAGCAGACTTCCCTTGTTCGTGAGCCGCTCGGGCGGACGAACTTATGTGCTCGGCCGAGTGACTAGTATACTCGACCGAGTGAACCCTGTTTTCTGCTGTTTGGCTTCGTTTGGGCTCTAAACTCTGTTTTTCTTCCTCCAGTCGATTTCATCTTCCTCCTAAGCATCGAGCGCATTCCTGGAGCGCTCCTCGTTGATCGGTCCATATTTTACACCTTTTTTCCGCATATTTGCATGCCATTTCGATCACCCATATCACGCTTTTCACGATTATTCGACGATATTGCGTTACTTTTCACTATTTCTTGTTTTTGTCAGATTTCAGGAAATATGGAGCGATCGGAAGCAAAAATGAGCTTAAAGGATTTGCACCCACTCCGGAGTGTCAACCATGGCTCTTTTGAGGGTTATTCTGTAATGGAAGACGAGTGGAAGAAGAAAGAACGTCGTAGGAGCGACGAGGAAGCGAAAAGATGGAGATTGGGCATTTTCAGCATGCCACTCGGCCGAGTGAAGGAGTCACTCGGCCGAGCATTGAGACCCCGCTCGGCCGGCCAGATCGGACACGCAACAGAGATGTATCAGCGTGCACTCGGCCGAGCATCGCACACCCACTCGGCCGAGTTCGGAGACTCTGTCCGCCCGAGTGGCACCCAGACGACGGCGAGTCAAAATGTCCAACTCTCTGTAATCTGTCAGTCGACTACGAGCTCCCACTCGGCCGAGTGACCAGTTTTTGACAGTTTTTGACAGTTTTGACAGAGTGCTGTTTTCTGGAGTTTCTGCAGGAAAGCTCACTCGACCGAGTGAGCTGTCCACTCGACCAAGTGATATTTCCACTCGACCGAGTGAGATTTCCACTCGGCCGAGTCATAACTGGCGCAGATTTCTGGGCACGCGCAGATTCAGTTTTGGGCCCGAATTTCAGGGGCTTTTTAGGCAGTTTTGCTAGGGTTTTTGGGGGCTATTTAAGAGGGTTTGTAGCCATCATTGAGGGGGGGGGGGTTCCAAGATGTTTTCTTATTGATTATTTTAGAGGTTAGGCCATGCCCTAGGCCCCCTCTTGGATCAAAAATCTTGTATTTGGATTGGAATTCTTCATCAAAGCTAAGTATCTTTGTTCTTATTCTTTGAATCTTTGATTTGATATCTTTTTGTATGCAAGCTATGGTTTTTATTGATTCTTATATCCTTATTGCTATGCTAGAGTAGATTTGTTGTTCTAGGACATGGGGATGAACCCTATGGATCTAATTTCATATTTGTGATGAATGAATTTTTAAATTGCTAGAATTGCTAGGAGGTTAGGTTGTGATTGATTTACTACGGATATCTAGGGATTTCCATCGATTTGGGATTTGCAAGAGATTGGATTCTAATCGATGGGAAGGCCTAGATATTCGATTTAGATTTACAATTGGATTTCTCTAGATTTGGTTTGCAAGAGATTGGACCAAAGCTAGGATTTTTAATTGTAAATCTATACCCATATTCGTTTGCAAGAGATTGGACGAATACGAACTATCACAACCTAGATCGTAACTCGAGTTTGCACGAGAGTGGGCTCGAGGAGCGATTGGACGATGATGTCGATCTTCATGCTAGCGGCTTAGGTTAGGGTTTACAAGAGATTGGGCCCTAATCTAGGTTGCTATAGACCGGCAATAGCGTGAGAGCGTGAGCTTGGTTCTCTATTCAGTTACGACTAGTTCACCTCAACACAAGTCTAGTAATATTGAGATTCACTATTTACGATGATGTATGACGATCCATAGTGGGAATTCCCTAGCCCTAGACACTTTTATTATATTGTATTTGAATCGATATTTGACCGATTTCTTTATCATCGACACCGACATCCACCACCATTTCCATTATATCATACCATAGCCATCTCCACCAATAAAACATTCGTAGTCGAGCCAAACTAGGATAGATTGGAACCAACACCACCTCCTCGTGTTCGATACCCGCTCGCCACTTGACCGTGCGCTTGCGGTAAAACTACAATCGTTCTCCGGGCGTATATCCGGGGCCCGATCACTCATCGCCTTGTTCATCCTCCTAATGATAGGTATCTTGTTCTCCTCTCCTGTCAAAGAAAAATAGGACCCGTTATCACGTAATTTTTGGGCAAACGACTCAAAACACTAATAATTTCTAAAAAAAATAAAAGAAAAAGGAAAAATAAAGCGATAACCGTCGGGTTGCCTCCCGACAAGCGCTCGTTTAAGGTCGTGAGCTCGATCCCCTTTGATTTTCAATTCAATGCGGGATATTGGGTGCATATGAGATGCACCCGTCAAATTTATTGGGAAGACCGCTTAAATTTGGATGTTGTGGCGGGGCGTTCTTCCTCGGTGCTCCTTTGCCTCGGGTAGTGTTGGGGGGTGACTCCCCCAAGCTTGTGCTTGCTCCGGGCCTCGGCTTCACCGGTGACACCGATTTCCGCATCGGCGGAGCTTTCTTCGGAGACATCAATTTTGAGAGCTTGCAGAGCTCTCGTATCCTCGCGACATCAGCATCGCCTTCATCAATTTCCATAGAGAGGTCGGGGGAATGCTCCAGCTTTTCTTCTTGGTCCAAATCCGGCCCTTCCTCAAAATCTTCCTTGAATAGAGCGCCGATCGAATGGGGGATCGCCTCCTCAATAACCTCGTCAAGGAGGTATGAAAGATCATCTGGCCGTCCCTTGAGTAGATATATTCTATTGATTTCTCCCATCGGGACTCCCTCGAAATAATGCTTGAGCCTCTGGCCATTTACTTTGAATGAGGCTCCGTCCTTGCTTTCCAACTCGAAAGCCCCTCCCGGTTGTATGTGCTTGATGGTGAAAGTTCCGGACCAACGTGACCTCAACTTACCGGGAAATAGTCGGAGCCCGGAATTATATAGCAAGACCTTGTCTCCTACTTTGAAGTCTGTAACGGTTATGCGCGCATCATGGAGAATCTTGGTTCTTTCTTTGTAAATTCTTGAGCTCTCGTAGGCGTCTCTCCTTATCTCATCGAGCTCGTTGATGTCCAAGAGTCGCCTCACCGTCGCACTCTTGTAATCATAATTAAGGGTCTTGATGGCCCAATATGCACGGTGTTCCAACTCTACCGGCAAGTGGCAAGCTTTCCCATAAACAAGTCGGAAAGGTGTGGTGCCGATGGGAGTACGAAAGGTCGTGCGATATGCCCATAGAGCATCGTTTAACTTCATTGACCAATCCTTTCTAGATCGATCCACGGTCTTCTCAAGAATTTGCTTGATCTCTCTATTTGAGACTTCCACTTGGCCGCTTGTCTGGGGGTGATACGCCATGCCAACTCTATGGTTTACCACGTACTTCTTTAGCATGGCTTCAAACTTGTTTTCTATGAAATGGCTCCCCCCGTCGCTTATCAAGGTATGAGGCACTCCGAAGCGTGGGAAGATATTCTGCTTGAAGAACTTAGAGACGACCCTTGCATCATTAGTAGGGGTGGTGATTGCTTCCACCCATTTGGAGACATAGTCAACGGCCAATAGGATGTATTTGTTACCATTGCTCGACGGAAATGGTCCCATGAAGTCCACTCCCCAACAATCAAAAAGCTCAATTTCTTGGATGGGCCTCATTGGCATCTCATTGCGTTTGGAGATATTCCCGGTCCGTTGACATCTACCGCATCCCTTTACAAAGTCGTGGGTGTCTCTAAACATTGTTGGCCAGAAGAATCCGCTCTGCAAAATCTTAGCGGTTGTCTTGGATGCGGCATGATGTCCCCCGCATGGCATAACGTGGCAATGCAAAATGATAGACGTTGCTTCCTTTTTAGAAACACACCTCCGAATAACACTATCTTTGCATATCTTGAAGAGGTATGGATCTTCCCAAAAATAGCTACGGACCTCATGCAAAAATCTCCTCTTTTGATGTGTGGGCATCCCATGCAGTTTAATTCCACAAGCCAAGTAGTTGACAAAGTCCGTGTACCAAGGCACTTCTCCGGGACTTATGGCATATAGCCTCTCATCCACGAATGTGTCGTCGATAGGTAAACTCTCATCCTCCTTGTCACGAATAAGCCTAGACAAATGATCCGCCACGACATTGTTCGTACGTTTCTTGTCTCTGATCTCCAAATCGAATTCTTGCAACAAGAGTATCCACCTAATTAACCGAGGTTTGGCCTCCTTCTTGTTTAAAAGATACTTCAACGCCGCATGGTCGGTGTGGACAATCACCTTGGAACCAAGGAGGTAGGAGCGAAACTTCTCGATGGAATAGACGACCGCTAGAAGCTCCTTTTCGGTAGTTGTAGCTTCCTATATGATGGGTGCGGAAACTAGTGCTTCCTTCAGGGTATTGAAGGCTTGCAAGCATTCCCCTGAAAAAATAAAAGGAGTATCTTTAGCGAGCAAGGAAGTAAGCGGTCGGGTAATCGAGGCGAAATCCTTGATGAAGCGGCGATAAAACCCCGCATGACCAAGAAAGCCTCTAATGCCCTTGACATTAATAGGAGGAGGGAGTTTCTCGATTACCTCAATCTTTGCTTTATCTACCTCAATTCCTCTCGAGGAGACAAGGTACCCGAGAACTATACATTCCGTGACCATGAAGTGACACTTCTCCCAATTTAGAGTGAGATTGTTTTGTTGGCACCTTTTAAGGACTTTAGTAAGATTGGCCAAACAAGAGTCAAACTCACTTCCATAAACCGAAAAATCATCCATAAAAACTTCCATAATATTTTCAATGTAATCGGAAAATATGGATGTCATACACCTCTGGAAGGTGGCGGGAGCATTACAAAGACCAAACGGCATCCTACGGTAGGCATAGGTACCATATGGACAAGTAAAAGTGGTCTTTTCTTGGTCATCTTCGTGCAAAGGGATTTGGAAGAATCCCGAATACCCATCTAGATAACAAAAGTATTTATGTTTAGCTAGGCGTTCAAGCAGTTGATCAATGAAGGGCAATGGGTAATGGTCCTTTCGGGTAGCTTTATTCAGTTTCCTATAATCAATGCACATTCGCCATCCCGTGACGGTGCGTGTAGAAATGGGCTCACCTTTATCATTTTTATAAATGTCATCCCCCCTTTCTTGGGGACGACGTGAACGGGGCTAACCCATCTACTGTCAGAGATAGGATAAATAATACCGGCGTCGAGCAATTTTAGGATTTCCTTTTTAACCACCTCTTTCATGTTCGGGTTTAACCGCCTTTGAGGCTCTATGGAGGTGGCGTCGGTATCCTCCAAATGGATCCTATGTGTGCAAAGCCTAGGGCTTATCCCTTTCAGATCGAAGATAGTGTAGCCAAGGACATCTTTGTGGCGCCTAAGAACGTCTAGGAGTTTTTCAAGTTGATCTTACGTGAGGTGGGAGTTGACTATCACCGGAAAAGTTAATTTATTACCCAAAAAGGCATACCTTAGATTCGGTGGTAATTGTTTAAGTTCTACCTCAAGAGGTGCCGCTCCTTCTACTTCATCAGCTCGCATGAGTTTGGCTTCTTCCTTGTCATCCGAGTTTAGCTCATGTTCAGGTGGTGTGCTCTCATGCGAAGACTCAGACTCACTACCTAGCGAGGACGATGCATCGAAATAGGCGCTTTCCGATTCTGTGCTAGCATCGTCAAAACCTTCACTCTGCTCCGGTTTGTTCCTGGAATCAAGAAACACATCAGACAATTCATAAAAGCAAGAGCGAGTATCATAGAGTGTAACTCCCTGAACATCGGTTTGCTCGAAAGATTCTTCAGGGGTATAGTGCTCTTCGACACTTATTCTACCGTCTTCGAAGTATAAGTTATCGTCTATCACATCAACTCTGACATTGCCCCCAATAGTCCCATCCGGGGAGACTTGATCCATCACAAAACTAGCAAACAGTTGTTCGTCGGGGTCCTTGATATCGATAGCAAAAGCTCCGGTAGCGTGGACCTCATCGACAAGCTCCTTAAGGAGGTCTGTGAAGGAGTCATAATCTCACTGACTGAGTTCCGTTGTCGACATTGCATCCTCCATTCTCCCTGTTAAGATCTTATGCAAAATACGGGGAGAATATGCAAATAGGGCTGTAAACAGAGTTAGAACAGGATATAGAAGGAAGTAAAGAAAGAAAGAAAAATAACCGGGTGGTCGATGCCGAACACCGTCAAAATGGCCTCCCCGACAACGACGCCAAAAACTTGGTCACGCCCCGGATATACACCCGGAGAACGATTGTAGTTTTACCGCAAGCGCACGGTGTAGTGGCGAGCGGGTATCGAACACGAGGAGGTGGTGTTGGTTCCAATCTATCCTAGGTTGGTTTGACTACGAATGTATTATTGGTGGAGATGGTTATGGTATAATGTAATGGCAATGGTGATGGATGTCGGTGTCGGAGATAGAGAAATCGGTCAAATATCAATTCAAATACAATACACTAAAAGTGTCTAGGGCTAGGGAATCCCCACTACGGACCGTCATTCGTCATTATGAATAGTGAATCTCAATATTACTAGACTTGCGTTGAGGTGAACTAGTCGTAACTGAATAGAGAACCAAGCTCACGCTCTCGCGCTATTGCCGGTCTATAGCAAACCTAGGATAGGGCCCAATCTCTTGCAAACCCTAACCTAAGCCACTAGCATTAGGATCGACATCATTGTCCAATCGCTTCTCGAGCCCACTCTCGTGCAAACTCGAGTCACGAT
The DNA here is from genome assembly GCA_030789695.1 of Scilla litardierei. Lineage (NCBI taxonomy): Eukaryota > Viridiplantae > Streptophyta > Magnoliopsida > Asparagales > Asparagaceae > Scilla > Scilla litardierei. Next base: position 114,186,508 of record CM061136.1, read on the forward strand.
CTAGGTTGTGATAGTTCGTATTCATCCAATCTCTTACAAACGAATATTGGTATAGATTTACAATTAAAAATCCTAGCTTTGGTCCAATCTCTTGCAAACCAAATCTAGAGAAATCCAATTTTAAATCTAAATCGAATATCTAGGCCTTCCCATCGATTAGAATCCAATCTCTTGCAAATTCCAAATCGATGGAAATCCCTAGCTATCCGTAGTAAATCGATCACAACCTAACCTCCTAGCAATTCTAGCAATTTAGAAATTCATTCATCACAAATATGAAATTAGATCCATAGGGTTCATCCCCAAACCCTAGAACAACAAATCTACTCTAGCATAGCAATAAGGATATGAGAATCAATAGAAATCATTGCTTGCATACAAAAAGATAGAAAAACAAAGATTCAAATAAAAAGAAGAAAATACTTAGCTTGATGAAGATCTTCAATCCAAAATACAAGTTTTTAGATCCAAGAGGGGGCCTAGGGCATGGCCTAACCTCTAAAATAACCCTAATAAAAAAAAGATGGGGGCTAAGAAAACATAATGGGGATCTCCTACAATGGTGGCTACAAACCCCTTAAATACTCCCCCAAAACCCTAGCAAGAAACCCTAGAAAACCCCTCAAATTCGTGCCCAAAAACAGCCCAAACCGCAACTTAAAATTTGGGCCCGTCGCCGCACTCGACCGAGTGGGAAAATGTGACTCGGCCGAGTGGAAATTCCAGCACTGCAGCGTCAACTTGCAGAAATTCTCCAGATTTCATCCGACCTCCGATAGGCACGTTCTTGGCGGCGTTGGAACCGTCATGAAGTCTACTATCCATAAAAAATATGAGAAAATACTTTGATTGTTGAAATGATAGCAGATTTCAAAAGAGTGGGAGGATGTCTGAAAATCTGGGCGCTGCGTGTCCTCGGCGTCACTCGGCCGAGTTGACTTCTCTACTCGGCCGAGTGGGATTCTCTACTCGGCCAAGTGACAGACCCTATAGAAAAACAGTAACTTCGAGGTCCTCATGGGTCTGTCTCCGGGGGTGGCTCGGCCGAGTGGCTTTACTCACTCGGCCGAGGGGCATTTCTTGCTCGGCAGAGTCGAAACCGTCAAAAGCCTGTACATTTCCAGTAAGTCGGCCTCTTTTGATGGTGGATTTCTCATGCCCCTCGGGCGATGCGATCTTCTTACTCGGCCGAGTGGGATATCAACCCTCGGCCGAGTGCACGCCCAATTCCTTCTGTTGGAGCGTGTCCGCTCGGGTCGGCCGAGCGGTCTTCTTGCTCGGCCGAGTGAGTGCTCCACTCGGCCGAGTGGCATGCTGTAGATGCCCAATCTTCTACGTTTCTCCTCCTTGTCGCTCCTACGGAGTTTCTTCTTCTTCCACCCGTCTCCCATCGCCGAATAGCCCTCAAAAGTGCCTTGGGTGACGCTCCGGAGTGGGTGCAAGTCCCTTAAGCTCATTTTTGCTCCCGATCACTCCATATTTCCTGAAATCCGACAAAAACAAGAAATAGTGAAAAGTAACGCAATATCGTCGAATACTCGTGAAAATCGCAATATGAGCAATCGAAATGGCGTTAAAACATGCAGAAAAAAGGTATAAAATATGGAGTGATCACAATCTCAGAATGTCCATAAAATAAGTTCCAACATCACAGAAAAGCCACCAGGCTGAAAAGAAAAAGAGTCTAAAGGCCCAAACCTGGCCAACAAAAGTACAACATACAAAGTAAAGGTGTCACGCACCGACAACAACAGAAATCCTAAAACAGAAGGAAGCTCAGCAAGGTCACTAAGACTGGTCACCGGTGTGCACAGACTCCTCCTCGCCAGACATGGGCTCAGGCTCAGCGACAACAAATACCACGTCCTCAGCAACGGTCTTTGGCTCAGGGTCTAACATGTGACACCCAAAAGAGCAAGGGGCACATGTCAGCAAGTTTACAAGAGACTTGTGCAAGGAAACTGAAAGTAAAAGTAAAGCAACCTAGCAGTTCTAGTATGATGCAATGACATGGCAGATATAACACGAGTGCAACAAGTAAATTAAGGTAAGAGCATGGCATGGCAACTGGCATTTAAAAAATGACATGGATATCAAGTTTTGCAAGAACAATCACAAGGACAAGGACAAGTCTAGTAAGCACGTCGTGCACAGAGATTACGCCTTTTGGCTAGAGTGGCTGATCGGGCCAACTCCTAAGCTCAAGTGATCGCTTATCCCTACCCATCCATGTGTATCGAGCCAGGGCCTTACCACCGAACACGGAATGCTCGCTTCTGGATCACGAGCCAGGAAGGGTTTTTCAATATGGCATAGGGGTGCACCTAGCCTGAACGAGGAAGTACAAGTATTGTAGCGTGTGCTACGAATGCAACATTCAACTTGGATGACATGTAAGATACAATGCATGGCTGATAATAGTTTAAGTGCATACAGATAAGGAATTTAAACGTGGCAGGCAACAATGCATGAATGACATGGCAGTGTGACAGATCTAGCTTCGTTGTTAAGCTAGATCTTAAAGTTGCGTCTAGACAGCTATCATTTCACTCTCTAGTCTCTTTTACGCTAAACACAAGGAAGTGGCCTAAAACACGGCCCTAAGCAAAAGTTGGCAAGTTTCACTTGCCTGAAAAGGGACGTGCTGATAGTCACAAGATCAAGGAGTCCAGTTCTGCCTACATGCCCAAATACCAATCATCACACCAACCTACAGTCCCGTATTCATTATCTTCACTTAGTGAATTAACCAACAAAATAAAATTACAGTTTTTATCTTGTTAACATGCGGTGTGGGTCCCTACGGTGAGAGACTTACCTCAACACGACGCGAGAGCTACTCTGACGTCGGGTAGCGATGTCAGGGGTTGGACTCCGTCAGTGTGCACGGTACGGAACGGTGGATACTCTGAGATGAAACACGTGCATGAAATAAGTTCGTAACGATGGATAAGAATTATTAGACAATCCTAAAACGTCTAATGATCTGATTCTTAACAAGTTCTCTATCATACGACAGGTTATACATAGATTTTAATGTCACTAACATCTCATATAATAACACTGGCTGTTACAACACCAACACGTGAACAGATTTATAAATATATCATTAACATAGATGTTCTGACATTATAACTACCATACAACAATTGGTAACTAGGTTTATAAAGTATTACTACTGATTCTAATAAACATTCTGCCAACGACATTACTAAGTTAACTTACGGATCGTCTATAAGCAACCAGATCTTAAGTATCTAATGCACGTTACTAACCGTTGAGAGGAATCCCCCCTACGCTGCCACCGGGGTTGCCGCGCACCGCTGCGTCGCTAAGGAAGGCAGTAGTGTGTTGCTGCAGTGTGTCTTGGCTGTTGATGGCGTGAATGACAGCCTGTAGCCATCGACAGCGCCCGACGGCGCTGTGCGCTACCGTGCCTGGGCGGATTTCGACGAAGCACACCGGGGAATAACTGTCGTGCGTCGGTACGGCTGCTGCAAATAGAAGCAGCCAGCGCCCGGAGGGCAGCTGCCACGCCTGAGCGGTGCTCGCCTACGGGAAGGGTCTGGTGGTCGATGGGGCGGTGCCACCACTGTCCCGAGCGGCGCTGCGAGTCGTTGTTGCAGTAGCGCTAGGAGAGGGCCGCTTGCGAGCCTAGGCGACGGAGGGAAAGCGGTGATTGGTCGAAGAAAGTCTTGCGACGTGGTGTAACGACTGCTTTTTCATGTATCTGGATTTAATATAATATAATATATGTATTGGTGGATTTTCTCCTCTTGTGTGGTTTTCGTCTCCGTAGTTTCATTTTCGATCGATTCGTCGTATTTTCTCGCTTCTTCCTTAGGATTGTCGATTTCGAAGTATGTCACTCGTGACGGACTTCATAACGGTCGTATCTAACTGTTAGATCAAGCCTAGGAGTCTTAGGAATCGATCCCGGGGCCCCGCGCTCCGTATCAGTACTTTTCTGTGCTCATTAGCCGGTGTAAGAAGGGCCACCGACCGACTAGATGATGATCCAGTCGGTCGGAAATCCTTCTTGGACCGACTAGTTAGCTTTCTAAATTTCTCAGGAGTTACTGTTTATCGTTAGTCGGTCTAAGAACGTTGGTTGACCGACTAGGTTGCAAACTAGTCGGTCAGCAATGCTTCTTGAACCGACTAACTCATCATCTTATTTTTGTATCAGTTAGTGTTTACTCTTAGTCGGTCTAAGAACGTTCATCGACCGACTAGATGCTAAACTAGTCGGTCAGTACTTGTTCATGGACCGACTAACTCTAGAATCCTATCTTCGTTCAGGAGTTACTGTTTACACTTAGTCGGTCTGCGTTGGTCAACCGACCGACTAGTTGCCAAACTAGTCGGTCAGTGGTTGCTCTTTGACCGACTAACCAGTGTTAAAACCCTAATTTCTGGGCAGCCGCCAGCTCAACCTATTTATACCCAACCCAAACGACTTCTTCTTCTCCAACACGACCCAAAACCCTAAAATCTTCCCCCTTCAGCCCCCATCTTCCTCCAAGCTCCATTTCTCCATTCCAAGCCCTAAATCCATCATCCAAACCATCCATTCACTCTATCTACCCCTCATCTTCCCCAAATCTCCATCAAAACCCATCAAAATCCCCGAATCCCCCAAAACCATAGTTTCCCCAAACTTCTCCAATCTTCTCCAGATCTGATCCTAGGGTTCCCCGGAGTGTTTCTTCCGCTTCCTCTCGGTAAGAAATCGTTCTACCGTTGTTTTCATAACTTATTGATAATTTTGGAGAAATCCTAATTAATTTCATGTGTTTGATGTTTGTTTCCCCCTTAACAGCGATTTCCCCCGTAGATAGCATCCGTGTGACGAAGTGATCGTCAATCCCCGGTGCTAGGCAAGTGAAACTTGCCACTTAGGGTTTAGGCCATGTTTTAGGCCATTTGCTTGTTGTAGGCGTAAAAGAGGCTAGGCGACGAAATGATACTCGCCTAGGCGCAAATTGGGGAACTAGCTTGACAACGAAGCTAGTTCCGACATTTAGCATGTTGCACAATTTCCATGTCATGTTTACTTTCAACTAACGGTACGTGAATATGTTCATGTCATTGCATTTCCCCTGTCACGTTTAATTTAATTAACGGTACGCAAATAAATTGTCATGACCTCGCATTCTTTAGGTGTTGCTGTGATTGCGTAGCTTTGCTACGACACTTGTGTTCCTGGCTCGTGACCAGAAGCGATCATAATGAGTTGCTAACCCCAACGCTCGAAATTTATTGAATTGTGAACTAAGAATGCGAGCTCAATGTGCGGGGCAACCTCAGGCTCACTAGTTGAGCTCAATGTGCGGGGACCCCAGGCTCCATATCGTGTGGGTATTGGGTAGTGTTTAGTGCCGATCGGTCTGAAATGCTATGCCATTCAGCGAAGGGCGTAAACATCTACAAAATGTGAATTGATTGAATTGATAGTAGCTTGGCTACTCTTGTCTTGTCTTGTCATGTCCCGAAAATTGTTCTCTTGTACAAATTGCCTTGCCATGTTTCAAATTGTGCACTCATGTTATAACTGCCATGTCATGCATACTAAACTACTAGGTTGCTAGTTGCCTTACTTTCAGTTTCCTTGCCCAAGTCTTTTAGACTTGCTGACATGTGCCCCTTTACTCTTTTGGGTGACACATGTTAGATCCTGAGCCCGAGTACCTTGTTGAGGACGAGGTGTTTGCTGACACCGAGCCCGAGCTTGTGTTTGACGGGGAGTACGTGGACACTAGGGACCAGTCCTAGTGTCTTCGTGTGTTTTACTTTTGTTAGACAGTTGTTTTGTTATCGGTGCGTGGCACCTATACTTTGCTTTGTCGTTGTTGCTTTTGTTGGCCTTGTTCTGGGCCTTAGACTCTTTTCTTTTAGCCTGGTGGCTTTTCTGGATGTTGAACTTATTTTCATGTTGGACAATATTTGAGATGTGAAGTTTTTATTTCAGTCTCGCCTTGTGTTATTATTGTTATTCTGTTGTGGTTACATGGACCTGTTTATGTATTATGGACGCTTATCGGGTTTGGGGCTTCACAGCTCCACTCTCGTGCGGACCTTTTCATGTCTCGCCTCCATTTTAGGGAAGCGGGTCGTGACAGGTTTTAGTGGTGGCCCATGCAGGTCCTTCTGTAACTGCGATTTTTGGAATAGCGATAATAATATTAGAATGTCCAATAAACTAAGTTCGACGTCCGAGTCATAAGCTATGAGTCTAATCTGATTCGTTTTCTGTGTCATTAGATGGCAGGAAGGCGTTTCACCCGTGGTGGGGGCAGTGGTGCGCTCCCTCATGATGAGGAGCCTGAGCGGGAACCCACCAGCGGTGAGATGATGCGGATGATGTTGCAGATGATGCAAGTGCAGCAGGGCGTGCTTTTGCAAGTCCATAATGCTCCGCTTGCTCGAGCTGCCCGGGCTCTTCCGGATGCCCCTCGCTCTGAGCCAGGAGCGAAGCAATTTCGGGAGCTGGGTCCCGCGTATTTGGATGGTTCTGAGGGTCCTCTGGCTGCCGATGAGTGGATTCGGAACGTCGAGGACAATCTGAAGATGGCCAAGATCACCCCGGCTGGATGGGTTGATTTGGCGAAGAGGCAGCTGAAGGATAACGCCAGGAATTGGTGGGATGCGGAAGAGAAGTTGTTGGTGGAGCCGATCGTTTGGGCTACCTTCAAGGCCAGATTTGAGGGTGAGTTCTTTCTGAAGGCTGCCAAGGAGGAGATGCTGCAGCGTTTTATCGATCTGAAGCAAGGGAACTCGTCGGTGGACATGTATCACCAAGAGTTCATGAGGCTGAGTCGGTTTGCACCGAAGATGGTGCAGGACGCTGAGGAGAAGGCTCAGAGGTTCCTGCAGGGGCTTACTTTGGAGCTCCAGAGTTTTGTGACCTCCTCTGACCGGGAGTCTTATCAGAAGGTTCTGGTCGCTGCCAAGAGGCAGGAGCTGCTCATGAACCAGAGGAGAGGGTCTGTTGTTGGTGCTGGGAAGAGGCCTGTGGTGCAGGCGAGAGCTGTGGTTAGACCTGGATTTAGGCCTAATCAGTCCGCTCAGTTTAAGAGGCCAGGAGGGTCTATTCCGAAGTTTTGCCATTTTTGCGGCAAGCCTGGCCACGTCAAGGATCAGTGTCGGAAGTTTCTGGGCCAGTGTCTGGTTTGCGGTGATGCTTCTCATGTCGCGAAGGATTGTCGACATGCGGATCCGCTGCGGAGGGCTCCTGTTGCAGCTCAGCCGTTGCAGCAGCGAGCGTCTGTTCCTGCTGGGCATGGAGCAGCTCTTGTTCCACAGGGACAGGCTTTTCGACAGGCTGTTCTGCCGAGGAGGCAGGCTTTTCTGATGACCGCTGTGGAGAGCGAGGCTGTGGATGAGGTTATCGCAGGTAATCCTCACTCTAGCTATTACTTTTCTAGCTGGTTTTGATTGTTAGATTATGTTGTTTGCTTGAACATGGTTGTTTGCTAGACTAGGGTTTGATTGTTAATCGCTTGATTAGGTGTGATTTTGGTTTGCACATTTCCTGCACGAGTCCTCTTTGACTCTGGTGCATCGATGTGCATTCTTTCTCGGAGCTTCGTGGAGAGGCATTCCTTGTCGACGTCCCCTCTCCCCAAGAGTTGGAATATCGTTACAGGGAATGGTGTGGTCTCGGTGCATCGTGGTTGCAATTCTTGCTCGTTGGTGGTCTGTTGACATGAGCTTTTTGCTGATTTCATTGTCCACGACATCATCAACTATGATGCAGTTCTTGGGATGGACTGGCTTGCGAGCTTCTATGCTACGATCGACTGTCGGAGGAAGAAGGTGGTGTTCGAGATTCCCGGACATCCAATGTTTGAGTTCAGTCGTGGTAGCAGTTCGCTTGGTCCTGTCAGATTTCGGGCCAGGCCGGTGGAGGCTGTGGCTATGCAGGTGGAGTTGGAGTGGCCAGCTGTGGTGCGAGATTTTGGCGACGTCTTCCCCGAGGAGATGTCTGGTTTGCCGCCTGATCGAGCTCTGGAATTTTCTATCGATCTTGTTCTAGGTGCGCAGCCGATTTTGAAGGCGCCGTATCGTATGACACCTGCAGAGTTGGAAGAGTTGCGGAAGCAGTTGGATGAGCTTTTGCAGAAGGGCTATATTAATCCTAGCGTGTCTCCGTGGGGATCACCGGTGTTGTTGGTTAAGAAGAAGGTTGGTTCGCGTCGCATGTGCGTGGCCTATCGGGAGTTGAATGCGGTGACCATTAAGAATAAATACCCGTTGCCTCGCATCGATGATATTTTTGATCAGCTTGGAGGTTCGAGGGTGTTTTCTAAATTGGATTTGAGGAGTGGTTACCATCAGTTGAAGGTGAAGAAGGGAGATGTTCCGAAAACAGCGTTCAGGACGAAGTATGGACACTATGAGTTCGTGGTTATGCCTTTTGGCGTAACTAACGCGCCCGCAGTTTTCATGAATCTGATGAACCTGATTTTCTACGACTTTTTGGATAAGTTTGTCGTTATCTTCATTGACGACATTCTGATCTATTCGAAGTCGGAGGAAGAGCATGCCTCGCACTTAAGGACGGTGTTGGAAATCTTGAGGAAGCATCGTTTGTATGCTAAGTTTTCGAAGTGCGAGTTTTGGCTGGATCGAGTTGCTTTTCTCGGGCATGTGGTGACTGGAGATGGTATTTCAGTGGATCCCGAGAAGATTCGGGCCATCAGGGAGTGGCCTGTTCCGTCGTCAGCGTCTGAGATTCGGAGTTTCCTTGGACTTGCTGGTTATTATCGGCGATTCATTAAGGACTTTTCCCGTATTGCTGAGCCGATGACCAGGTTGACGCGGAAAGGTGTTGCTTTTGTTTGGTCGGGTGATTGTGAGGGTGCTTTTGGTATTCTAAAGGAGAGGTTGACGAGTGCCCCTATTCTTGTTGTGCCTGATCGCAGCGGTGGATTTGAGATCTTTTGCGATGCATCTGGCAAGGGTCTCGGTTGTGTGTTGCATCAGCATTGGCATGTTGTGGCGTATGCGTCTCGTCAGCTTAAGGTTCATGAGAAGAATTATCCGACGCATGATTTGGAGTTGGCTGCCGTTGTGTTTGCTCTTAAGATTTGGAGGCACTTCTTGCTGAGTGAGAAAGTGAAGATTTTCACCGATCACAAAAGCTTGAAGTATATTTTCACTCAGAAGGAGCTTAACATGCGACAGCGTCGGTGGTTGGAGCTTATGGCGGATTATGATATTGATTTGCAGTTTCACCCTGGCAAGGTGAATGTGGTTCCAGATGCTTTGAGTAGGCTTCCGGCGGTGATGATTTTGACCTTGCAGTGGAGATTGCAGCAGGATTTTTGCGAGTCTGGTGTGGAGATTGTTCTTCCGGGTGAGGCTTCTTCGTTGATGTACATGCAGGTACAGTCGACGATCGTGGATCGGATTAAGGCTGGCCAGGCTGAGGATCCGAAGCTGGTGAGGATTCGGGAGATGGTAGAAGCCGGTCTGCGGACTGACTTTTTGATTCATGAGGATGGCTCGCTGAGGTTTGGAGCCAGGTTGTGTGTGCCAGCTGGGGATATCAGAGAGGAATTGATGGTGGAGGCACACAGTTCGCCGTATTCTGTGCATCCTGGTGGCACCAAGATGTACCAGGATCTTCGTCTGAATTATTGGTGGCATGGTATGAAGAGGAGTGTGGCTCGGAGTGTAGCCAAGTGCTTGGTTTGCCAGCAAGTGAAGGCGGAGCATCAGCGTACGGCCGGGTTGCTACAACCGCTTCCGATTCCAGAGTGGAAGTGGCAACACATCATTATGGATTTCGTGACTGGACTACCTCGGAGTCCGAAGCAGAATGACGCGATTTGGGTGATCGTAGATCGATTGACCAAATCTGTGCACTTTATTCTGTTCCGAGTAGGACAGTCCACTGAGGCGCTAGCGAGGAGATATATGGAGGTAAAATTCTTTTACTCTCCGTTTTATTTCCTTTTTCCTAGTTTAGATAGTGATGTAACGTGAATCGTGCAGGAAGTTGTGCGACTTCATGGAGTCCCCGTGAGTATCGTGTCTGACAGAGACACGAGGTTCACATCTCAGTTCTGGCAGAGTTTGCAGAAGAGTTTGGGTACGCGTCTGAGTTTCAGCACGGCGTACCATCCGCAGACGGATGGCCAGTCCGAGAGGGCAATTCAGATTTTGGAGGACATGCTGAGGGCGTGCATGTTGGATTTCAAGGGTTCGTGGGAGGACCATCTACATCTGGTAGAGTTTTCCTACAACAACAGCTTCCAGGCGAGTATTGGCATGGCGCCATTCGCCGCTCTTTATGGGAGGAAATGTCGATCGCCATTGAGTTGGGATGACGTTGGTGATCGGGAGTTGTTGGGACCTGAGATGATCGTGGAGGCCGTGGATATCGTCAGGAATATTCGGGAGAGGTTGAGAATTGCTCAGGACCGTTTTAAGCATTGGGCGGATGCTAAACGTCGTCCTGTGGAGTTTCAGTCGGGCGACCATGTGTTTTTGAAGATTTCCCCGAATCGTGGTGTGATTCATTTTGGGAAGCGTGGGAAGTTGAGCCCGCGATACATTAGACCGTTTGACGTTTTGGAGAGGGTTGGCGAGGTAGCTTATCGCTTGGCCTTGCCGCCATCTTTGGAAGGAGTTCACAATGTTTTCCATGTGTCGCAGCTTCGTCGATACATTAGCGATCCGTCTCATGCGGTGGATTTTTCGGAGATTACCGTTCGCCCCGATATGACGTATGACCAGTATCCAGTGCAGATTCTGGACAGGCGTCAGAAATCGCTTTGGAACAAGATTGTCAATCTTGTGAGGGTGATGTGGCGACACGGTTCACCGGGAGAGTCTACTTGGGAGAATGAGGATGAGATGCGAGAGCGTTTCCCACTTTTGTTTCCGGACTCGTGAGTTTTTGGAAATTCCGAGGACGGAATTTTTCTTAAGTTGGGGAGGATGTAACGACTGCTTTTTCATGTATCTGGATTTAATATAATATAATATATGTATTGGTGGATTTTCTCCTCTTGTGTGGTTTTCGTCTCCGTAGTTTCATTTTCGATCGATTCGTCGTATTTTCTCGCTTCTTCCTTAGGATTGTCGATTTCAAAGTATGTCACTCGTGACGGACTTCATAACGGTCGTATCTAACTGTTAGATCAAGCCTAGGAGTCTTAGGAATCGATCCCGGGGCCCCGCGCTCCGTATCGGTACTTTTCTGTCTCATTAGCCGGTGTAAGAAGGGCCACCGACCGACTAGATGACGATCCAGTCGGTCGGAAATCCTTCTTGGACCGACTAGTTAGCTTTCTAAATTTCTCAGGAGTTACTGTTTATCTTTAGTCGGTCTAAGAACATTGGTTGACCGACTAGGTTGCAAACTAGTCGGTCAGCAATGCTTCTTGAACCGACTAACTCATCATCTTATTTTTGTATCAGTTACTGTTTACTCTTAGTCGGTCTAAGAACGTTCATCGACCGACTAGATGCTAAACTAGTCGGTCAGTACTTGTTCATGGACCGACTAACTCTAGAATCCTATCTTCGTTCAGGAGTTACTGTTTACACTTAGTCGGTCTGCGTTGGTCGACCGACCGACTAGTTGCCAAACTAGTCGGTCAGTGGTTGCTCTTTGACCGACTAACCAGTGTTAAAACCCTAATTTCTGGGCAGCCACCAGCTCAACCTATTTATACCCAACCCAAACGACTTCTTCTTCTCCAACACGACCCAAAACCCTAAAATCTTCCCCCTTCAGCCCCCATCTTCCTCCAAGCTCCATTTCTCCATTCCAAGCCCTAAATCCATCATCCAAACCATCCATTCACTCTATCTACCCCTCATCTTCCCCAAATCTCCATCAAAACCCATCAAAATCCCCGAATCCCCCAAAACCCTAGTTTCCCCAAACTTCTCCAATCTTCTCCAGATCTGATCCTAGGGTTCCCCGGAGTGTTTCTTCCGCTTCCTCTCGGTAAGAAATCGTTCTACCGTTGTTTTCATAACTTATTGATAATTTTGGAGAAATCCTAATTAATTTCATGTGTTTGATGTTTGTTTCCCCCTTAACAGCGATTTCCCCCGTAGATAGCATCCGTGTGACGAAGTGATCGTCAATCCCCGGTGCTAGGCAAGTGAAACTTGCCACTTAGGGTTTAGGCCATGTTTTAGGCCATTTGCTTGTTGTAGGCGTAAAAGAGGCTAGGCGACGAAATGATACTCACCTAGGCGTAAATTGGGGAACTAGCTTGACAACGAAGCTAGTTCCGACATTTAGCATGTTGCACAATTTCCATGTCATGTTTACTTTCAACTAACGATACGTGAATATGTTCATGTCATTGCATTTCCCCTGTCACGTTTAATTTAATTAACGGTACGCAAATAAATTGTCATGACCTCGCATTCTTTAGGTGTTGCTGTGATTGCGTAGCTTTGCTACGACACTTGTGTTCCTGGCTCGTGACCAGAAGCGAGCATAATGAGTTGCTAACCCCAACGCTCGAAATGTATTGAATTGTGAACTAAGAATGCGAGCTTAATGTGCGGGGCAACCTCAGGCTCACTAGCTGAGCTCAATGTGCGGGGACCCCAGGCTCCATATCGTGTGGGTATTGGGTAGTGTTTAGTGCCGATCGGTCTGAAATGCTATGCCATTCAGCGAAGGGCGTAAACATCTACAAAATGTGAATTGATTGAATTGATAGTAGCTTGGCTACTCTTGTCTTGTATTGTCATGTCCCGAAAATTGTTCTCTTGTACAAATTGCCTTGCCATGTTTCAAATTGTGCACTCATGTTATAACTGCCATGTCATGCATACTAAACTGCTAGGTTGCTAGTTGCCTTACTTTCAGTTTCCTTGCCCAAGTCTTTTAGACTTGCTGACATGTGCCCCTTTACTCTTTTGGGTGACACATGTTAGATCCTGAGCCCGAGTACCTTGTTGAGGACGAGGTGTTTGCTGACGCCGAGCCCGAGCTTGTGTTTGACGGGGAGTACGTGGACACTGGGGACCAGTCCTAGTGTCTTCGTGTGTTTTACTTTTGTTAGACAGTTGTTTTGTTATCGGTGCGTGGCACCTATACTTTGCTTTGTCGTTGTTGCTTTTGTTGGCCTTGTTCTGGGCCTTAGACTCTTTTCTTTTAGCCTGGTGGCTTTTCTGGATGTTGAACTTATTTTCATGTTGGACAATATTTGAGATGTGAAGTTTTTATTTCAGTCTCGCCTTGTGTTATTATTGTTATTCTGTTGTGGTTACATGGACCTATTTATGTATTATGGACGCTTATCGGGTTTGGGGCTTCACAGCTCCACTCTCGTGCGGACCTTTTCACGTCTCGCCTCCATTTTAGGGAAGCGGGTCGTGACACGTGGGTTGGCCGGGGTACGACGAGGATGGGCAGAGGAAAAGTGTTGACGGCGCTTGGGAGTGGATGCGAAGAAGGAGAAGAAGGAGAACCGCCGCGCGTGCTGCTCTGCGTGGAGAAAATAACAGGGTGGCGGCTGATGTTTTATGGGAAAAACTTAACCTATTTTCTAATAACTAGAGTCCCTAGGGTATTATAAAAGAGTATGGGCTTTTGGCAGCCCGTGATGAAGTCTGAAGGGCTTATTATTACACAAAATAAATTGGGAGTGGGGAAATCAGAGGAGCAGCTCGTGAAACTACTAGCCTAGAGTTAGGTTTTACCTATATATAAAGTTTAGTTTATTATAAATTATTATTATGAATGTTATAATATAACATTAGCATATCTCTCTCTCTCCCCTTTGTGTATGCGGCCAAGAGGGGATTTAATAGTGGGCTAAGTCAAAATTATAGAGTAATACACATCATTTAAAATAATGAAAGTGGGTTAAGCATTTGAAACTTTGGATTAAACTATAGCTTAAAATGGAAGGGAGAAAGTGGGTCAAATGGAGTCCAAAAATCGTGAAATAAATACTGGGGTGATCGGGGCGACGAGAGAAAGAAGACAGAGAAGACGGATCACAATTTTGACGTCGATAAATGAAATAAAAATAAAATAAAAAGGTCTAGCGATAAAAGTGAAAATCGTGATATCTCTTCAAATAGGATCAAATCTTGGGAGAACGACCTGTGAAATGACGTTCCCAATTAACACCACAATTTTAATACTCTCAGAGAGGGTCACAACGGCATATCACACGAAAGTGTTTAAAAACAAACAAGGTCTAAAACAAATACGTGCACGGTCAACAACACGTGCACGAAGAAGATACGATCGGAAAGCGGCCGTTACATCCTCCCCACCTTAGAATAAAGTCCGTCCTCGGACTTTCTAACTATAAATATAACTCTAGCCAGACTAGTAGCTATCCCGATCACATCACACTATAATTCAACCAGGTATAGTCATTACAAATGCTTATACATACACTAGGTGGTCAAACAATAACTCTGCTAACATGTATATATTCATTCATGCACGTATTTCAATCATATATATTTGCATACATCCCTTATATAACTACTACTTACCTAGCACAAAACAATAGCTCAGATTCTCACATAAGATTAGTCTCACACTAGCAAATACAATCATTGCTCTACGTATAGATAGCTACCTATGCACAAAACAACCACGGGTATACTACTCCCTAATGTTTCCTAGTATACATCCAATACCAAACACATCAACACATGTAGTCACACCATACCATTATTTAAATCAAGTTTTACTATATCTAATATACATTCACCACTTCTATAATTTCATTATATATAGTCATTCAAATGCATGCAAACATTTCACCATAACTTCACATCACATACGGGCCTATAACTATACTCACGACACGCCACACATATCATAGTCACCAATACTTATAACTAGGCACATACTTACCAGTGCATGGTGTACACCCACACACGCTAACATTTCATTAATATATACCAATCATACCACTATATACTTATCACATCTACACACCTAGTTTAGCTAGCACACATACGTTCACACATGTAAGTCCTTAGTGAATAATTATACCACAAGAACCACACCTATAACTATATACTGGTATAGCAACCCACAATCATGTGCGTAACACAACCAGGCACAAGCAATCCTATTACTATACATACATCAAACATCGCTATATGCAAACTACAGACATACTGATCGCGCCCCGGATACACGTCCCGGAGCGGCGACATTGTAGTCTTACCGCAAGCGCACGGTGTAGCGGTGAGCAGGTATCGAACACAGGGAGGCCTAATAACAGTGTCTTCTTCAGTCAACCTGGCTATAAGAAAAGTCGAGGAATGTTCGCAGTACTGCGGTCACAGTCGTTCAAATGTATAAAAGAAATAACAAATTTATAAAGACGCCGAGGGATAGGGAATCCACACTACTTACCGTATCTCATCATTGTGATTCGTAGGTTTCACAATTGCTAGACTTGAAATTCGGGTGAACTAGTTGCAACTAAATGTAGAACCAAGCTCACGCTCTCGCGCTATTGCCGGTCTATAGCAAGCCTAGGGTAGGGTCCAATCTCTTGCAAACCCCAACCTAGGCAAACTAGCGTGAAGAACAACGTCATCGTTCAATCGTATCTCGAGCCCACTCTCGTGCAAACTCGAGTTACGACCTAGGTTGTGATAGTTCCTACTCGTCCAATCTCTTGCAAACGGGTATTGGTATAGAATTACAATCGAAAACCCTAGTTTCGGTCCAATCTCTTACAAACCGATTCCGGAGAAATTCAATTGCAACCCAATTCGAATTTCTAGGGCTTCCTATCGAGTTGGGATCCAATCTCTTGCAAATTCCAATCGGTATGAATCCCTAGCTATTCGTATTAAATCGCTCCCAAACTAACCCTAATCAATCATAGCAATTATTTCACCAATTCATCACAAATTTGAAATTGGGCTCGTAGGGTTCATCCCTACGCCCTAAGACGATGAAACTACTCACAATTCATCATGCAATTCAATAGAAATTCACAAATAAAATCAATGGAATTCATAGCAATCTTCAAATTATCAATAAAAATGGAGTTTTTGAGGGAGAGGGAGACAAACAAATGAAGAACAAAATAGCATCCAACAAATTATCACTTTTCTCTCCTCCCTAAAAGCTAAATCTAATCCCTAAAAAGTTAATCTAAAAAGGCTGAAAAAAGTTCTGGAAAAGCTCTCTAAACTAGGTTAAAAACTGGGGTTAAATACCCCCCAAAATCGCCCAAAAAACCCTGACGAAAATGCCTCTGCGCAGCCTCAAAATCGCAGTTTACGCTACAGGCAGCGCGGCTCACTTGGCCGAGTGACGAATGTCACTCGGCCGAGTGAGAGACCCTGACAGATTCCAGAGAGTTGGGGGTCTTAGGGGTCGTCTCCTCGGGATTCACTCGGCCGAGTGTCTTTTCTTCACTCGGGCGGTTGGCGTTCTTCACTCGGGCGGACGGTCGTTCGTCACTCGGCCGAGTCAGTCTTTGGGGCTGACTGATGGATTCCAGAGAGTTAAACATTTTTGACGCCGTCATCTTGGCTCCACTCGGGCGAGGGATGACTCGGTGCTCGGCCGAGTGGTATGGCGATGCTCGGCCGAGTGCACGCTGATATTGGCTTTGTTGCGTGTCCGATCTGGCCGGCCGAGCGGGCTGTCTATGCTCGGCCGAGTGACTCCTTCACTCGGCCGAGTGGCATGCTGAAAATGCCCATTCTTCGTGTTTTTGCCTCCTCGTCGCTCCTACGACGTTCTTTCTTCTTCCACTCTTCTCCAATCGCAAAATACCCCCCTCAAGAGAGTCGTCGGTGACACTCCGGGGTGGGCGCATCTCAGAATCACTCCAAATCGCTCCAAATCTCCTGAAATACGAAAAAAACAACAAATCATGAAAACCATCGCAATATTGTCGAATAAACGTGAAAAACACGATTTGAGAAATCTAAATGGCATGCAAACATGCAGAAAAAAGGTGTAAAATACGGAGTGATCAAAATCCCCCAAGCTTACCTCTTACTCGTCCTCGAGGAAGATGAGTAAAAAGCGAACCCAGCGGATAAAGATAAAATAAAAACGATGGAAAGGCGGAAAATGAAAAACGAAAAACAAAATAGAAAACGAAGAGGGAAGTTGCTAGATCATTTTTTCAGGACGTGGGTTTTGCTTACTCATATAGCATGCATCGAATATAAACCACATGTCAAAGACTTTTACCTTGATATCATAGTATAATTGTGCATTTGAAATAGAACACCCAAGAATATCAATATAGCATGAAAAATGGAATAATTCTAAGATTAACATCGTCTGAAGCATCTAAAGCGGTATACAATATCGTAGATCACACACTTTTCAATTGAATGCTTTCTATAAGGAGTATAAGAGATATCACACAATAGAGTAGTAAGAATAGAAAAAGTGTGGTTTTCATGAAATGAATGCTAAGCGTAGATTTCTGGATTTCGTGAAACTTTAGCAATCTCACCGAGTATAAAATATTACTTAGCCTAGGTTGTCATGCACCGTCAGGTAGTCACTCTCTCACACATCATTGGATTCTCTCTCCCAAGCTTATCTATAAGCGTGGTGGCATACATAAAATAATATTTACATCCCCGTTTCTTATGAAGCTCCAAAAATCAAAGAAAACAAAAATAGAAGCAAAAGAAGGAAGAAGGAGAGAAAGGATATGAGATGGGATCGTTTTCGAACTTCTTTTCTCTTTTCTTCACTTATTCTCAAATCTTTTTCTTTTTCTTTTTCTTTTTCTCTCTTTTTTTTAAATAGACTATTTACACAAATGATCCCAAATCAAAGAGGAGGATATACAAGTATTTTTTTCTTTAGGTTTTGGGGAATTTGGAGCATGTGATTTAATGACGGGGGATGCCAATAATAGAATTGCTAAGGGGAGATTCACCAATGAATATAAAATAGAGAAATAATGTTCAAGATATGTGGAGAAAGAAATAAATGTATCTCTCAGTTCACTTTATAGGACGTGCATGACAACTTCATCAGGGTAATATAATCTACTCAGTTTAATATCAAAAAGTAAACTAATCCAGATTTATTAAAGCTAGCAGACATTCAATCAACCTGAAGTGAAGCGTACAAATCATGCGATAAGAAGTGATATGAGAAAAGAAAGCAGTACTCCAGATATAAGCAATCAATGCGTGAATCTTGGTGTGTTTTCTACGATAGCATACATATGAATCATCAGAATCAGCTAATAATAGAATTTCATCAATTTTCATACAGCAAAAGAGAGTGGGTTACTATTTCTAAATGCAAAGCAGAACATAACATATGATATCAGAAATAAAAAGCTATGACACGACAAATATAGCATGCATATAGAGAAAAGCTAACACCACGTCATCATCATCACAGAAAAGTCATCTATAGCAAAAGATGAAAGAAATAAAGATAAATGAAAAACAAAGATATTTACAATGCAGCACACAAGGAAAATAAGAAAAAACGTGATGCATGGTACAAAAAGAAAAACGTGATGAAAAATGGGTGCAAAAGTAGGAACAACGTGGAAAAACTAAAAATAAAAGGTGATAAAAGCAAAAAGCGTGAGAACTCACTCCCCAAAGCTAAAGTGCACAGTGTCCTCAATGTGCGAAGTGTGGCACACCGAGAGACAGGTAATGGGTGGGGGGTGGGTATGCATGCATGATAAAAAGAAATAAAAATAACAAAATGAAAAAATATGATGCGAATGTGATGCATGCAAGGATAAGAGTGATGCGGATATGTGTGTGTGTCACCAAAAATACTCTCCCTCACTCCTGAAAAAGGATATAGAATGATATGATCAAAATGTGGAAAAAAATAGTGATGGGAGGAGGGGTGGGCAAAAATCATCAGGACCAAGTAGAGAATGGGCAGCATAACGGCAAAAAATATCAATGGCATCGAGGGTGTGCCTAAGCTGGTGGTGCTGCGTCATCTCCGTCCTGAGGCGGAGGTGGGGGTGGTGGTGGCTGGGTAACAGTCTGCTGGGTGGGTGGTGGTGGGGGTGGTGGTCGTGGAACAGTCTGCTGGATGGATGGTGGTCGTGGCAGTCGCTCGAGAATCTGGGTCAGGCAAAAGTGAATGCCTGGAAGTAGCTCGAGGCGGTGCTGCATGGCGGTGACTGTGGAAGACAGAGCCCTAAAATCGCCCCTGAGTCCACTCATCGCCCCCTCAAGAGCACGAACGCTTTAAACTAAGGCGTCAGGGGGTGGTGGAGCGGAGAGACAGACAGGTCTAGGCTGAGCAGGTCGGGGCTGTCTGATACGGGCAGTGTAGGTGATCGGGACAGCAGGCATGTGTGGAAAGGGGGCTGTGCTCACTAGTGGATGCCCAGCCTCAATGCGAGGCTTGGACGCAGGCTGGTGTGAGGTGGAAGAAGCAGCAGTGGAAGTGGAAGACAAAATCAGTGACGAGGCGGCAAGAGAGGTCAGTGACACAGACGTGGGAATAGACGTCACGACACTCTCAGACAGGACAGCTACGGTGGAGATAGAAGGGTCGACCGCCGGGGAGGAAGTGTGGGGTCCAAAAGGTGAAACCCCAGCGAAGATCAAAGTGGATAGGGTCTCCACGACGGAAGCAAAGGAAGACTCGCCGCTCTCAAGTATGGTGGGTGGACGCTCGGGTAGCAGAGAGGTGAGGGGCTCAACCGACAGGGGCACATCAGTGGTGGGGGTGGTGGTAGACGTGGTGGCAGTGGAGGACGGCTCAGCAAGTGTACTCTCGACACCGACAGAAGTGTGGACAGAGGTGTCGGGAGCGGCAGAAAGTGCAGGCTCAGGCTGAGGGATCACAGGGTCAACAGGTGCAGGGTGTTCCTGCTCAGCCTCCTCGGCCTCAAGGACGTAGGCGGCGGGGATTAGGAGATCCATCACCGGAAGCCAGTCCTCGTGTGCCGGTCCTATGTGTGTCCGAGAGGGGCTCAGGAGGATCATGTAGTCAGCACCGAAGGGACCGTGCAACCATATCCAGTGCCACTGGCCGTGGGGACGAAGCATCTTCATCCGGGCCATGACGTCTTTCGAAAGTGAAGTGGGGCCCAAAGGTCGACGCAGGTCGGCCGGAAGGTCCTCGCCGGTCATCAGGGCTAGCAGGGTGATCAGGCCGTCGCAACATATCAGGGAGCGAGCGCCCACCGATACGATGATGCGGTCCAAAAACCAGCTAGCGACGTCAATCTCAACGGTGGGGACCATCGCAACACCATCCCTATCCAGAACTCTGGGGCGAGTCATCGCATAGAGCATATAGAGCTCAGGCGTAGACATCGTCCCAGGCTCGTACCTCGCTACAAAAGTGGTCGCCATAAGGCGCTGTGCTATGCGGAGGCAGGGGTGGACTATGGCTGAGGCCTTGGCTCGACTGGGGTCAAAGGCGTGTGGCAAACCCGTGATCCTGGCCCAAAAGGCATGTGAATCGAAAGATGGGGGAGGGATGTGTGTGGGGGCGTAGGCTCGGTCGGGCGTGGGGACTGCGGGCCACTGAAAGAATGCTCTAAGCATATCGAGAGTGATCCGACACTCTCGATCCATGAGTCTAAAGGAGCATCCCTCATCGGTCCGGGCGATCGAGCTGAGTACCTCGAGTGTCGGACGGACGTAGGTGTCCGCCGACACAGACAGAAAATCTCGCCAACCCACATTGTTGTACAACGTGAGCATCCCCTCAAGTACCCTCAGGCGGTCTAGGTCAGCTAAATGGGTGAACCTGGAGGGTACTATCGGGCGCTGGGTAATACGCTCAAATCGGACGCGCTGTGCGTCGTCTCTGAACGTAATCCCCAGCGGCCTGACAACGTGAGCTGGTGGTGGCTGTGCGTGAACGGGATCGGCTGGAAGTGGATGCGGGTGGATGGGGTCGGCTGGTAATGGCTGTGTGGGGTGAGGTGGTGAAGGTGGAGGGGAGTCCTCCCTAGCGTGGGAGGGACCGGGCTCATCCGTCTGCTTCCGCTTGGCGGAAGCTCCCCGAGTGCGTGGCCGTGTACGGGGCGGCATGTGTGCCCCGAGTGCTCACCCAACTAATGAAAAATGCGGTGTGCTAAAAAGATGGAATGAAGGTACATGAACACGCCGCGAGAGCAAAACAGCGGGTAGGTGCGAAGACGCCGCCTCCACGAAGCCAATAGCGCGTCTGAAAGCTCCCCTAAGCTCCCCCAAGATAGCATGCGCATCAACCAATGATATCAGCGTATAAAATTCAAAATACATGGGGGAGATGGGGTATAACAGATAAATAAAGAAATCGATTTGAGTTAGGGGCTCAATGCATACTCGGATCGTCAAAAATGGGGAGAAAATAGGATTTAACGCGAAATAGGGGTTACCGACGGTCGGCCGGCGGCGATGGAGGTTGCCGGCGGTGGGGGGGGGGGGGGGGTGGTCGGGCGATGCAGCGGCGGCGGTGGCGCGGCGAGCGGCAGCTGCGGTAAAGTGAATCGGGCGAGGGAGTGGTGATCGCAGCGGGCGGGAGCTGAAGGGGCTCGGGCTCGGGCGAAAACTGGGATTTGGGCGTTTCTAAAGTTGCGCCGAGCCCGTTTGCAATTTATAAGTGAAGTTACGACTCGGCCGAGTGACTATGTCACTCGGCCGAGTGATCGTAACGAAAAAGTTTTTTAAATTTTCTCCCACCGCTTACGACTCGGCCGAGTGGCTTTGCCACCCTCGGCCGAGTGGCTTTGCCACCCTCGGCCGAGTGGAAAAAGTCCATTCGGCCGAGTGGCACAAGCTACTCGGAAATTTTCGCCCTAGGAGGGTATCAGTTTCACTCGGCCGAGTGAAGTAATATACTCGGCCGGGTGGCAGTTTATACTGAAATCACAAAAAAGACATAGAGTTGGGTACATCAGACTTCCCTCGTTGGTGCACCACTCGGGCGAACGGCTCTCTTTGCTCGACCGAGTGACTATAGTACTCGGCCGAGTGGGGCTCTGTATTCTGCTTTGGTGCTCCGTTTTGGCTCTACTCTCTGTTTTTCTTCCTCCAGGTGGTTTCTTCTTCCTCCTAAGCCTCGAGCGCATTCTTGGAGCGTTCTTCTTCGTCTCGGTCATCCTCCATATAATAGATATCCTTTTCTCCTCCTCCTGTCAAAGAAAATAGGACCCGTTGTCACAATTTTTCGGGCAAACGACTCAAAAACACTAATAAAGTCTAAAACAAAAATAAAAACTAAAATAAAAATAACGCGATAACCGTCGGGTTGCCTTCCGACAAGCGCTCATTTATAGTCTTGAGCTCGACCCCTTTTAAATTTTCAATTTAGCGCGGGATGTTGGGTGCATATGAGATGCACCCGTCGAATTTGTCGGGAAGACCGCTCGGATTTGGATCATGGTGGTGTGTGGTCTTCCTCAGTGCCTCTTTGTCATGGGCAATGTTGGGGGGGGGTGGCTCCCCCAAGCTAGAGCTTGCTCCGGTCTTCGACTTTGCCGGTGACACCGATCGTCGTATTGGTGGAGCTTTCTTCGGAGTTCTCAACTTCGAGAGCTTGTAGATCTCCCGTATTCTTGCGACATCAGTGTCGCCATCACCAATCACCATGGAGATATCGGGGGGGGGGGGGGGGTGCTCCATCTTCTCTTCCTCGGCCAAATCTAGGCCTTCTTCGAAGCTATCTTCGTGGAGCGCATCGATGAAGTAGGAGATAGCCTCTTCAATGACCTCATCAAGGAGGTATGAAAGGTCATCCAGCCGTCCTTTGAGTAAATATATTCTATTTACCTCACCCATAGGGACTCCTTCGGAATAATGCTTTAGCCGTTGCCCATTCACCTTAAAAGTGGCTCTGTCTTTTCCTTCCAATTCAAATGCTCCTCCCGGTTGTATGCGCTTGATGGTGAAAGGTCCGGACCACCGCGACCTCAACTTCCCGGGGAATAGTCAGAGTCGGGAATTATATAGCAAGACTTTGTCTCCGACCTTGAAGTCCATGACAGTTATGCGTGCGTAGTGGAAAATCTTGGTCCTTTCTTTGTAAATTCTTGAGCTCTCATAGGCATCTCTTCTAATTTCGTCAAGCTCGTTGATGTCCAAGAGTCGCCTCACCGTCGCACTCTTATAGTCATAATTGAGGGTCTTGATGGCCCAATACGGGCGATGCTCCAACTCTACTGGTAGGTGACAAGCTTTCCCATAAACAAGTCGGAACGGTGTGGTGCCAATCGGAGTGCGAAAGGCCGTGCGATATGCCCAAAGAGCATCGTTTAACTTCATGGACCAATCTTTTCTAGATCGATCTACGGTCTTTTCAAGAGTTTGCTTGATTTCTCTATTTGAAACCTCCACTTGTCCGCTCGTTTGAGGGTGGTAGGCCATGCCGATCCTATGGTTTACCCCGTACTTTTTCAACATGGCTTCAAATTTTTTTTCTATAAAGTGACTTCCCCCGTCGCTTATCAAAGTACGGGGTACTCCAAAGCGTGGAAAAATATTCTGCTTGAAAAACTTGGAGACAATCCTCGCATCATTGGTAGGGGTGGCAATGGCTTCTACCCATTTGGATACGTAGTCCACGGCCAATAAGATATACTTGTTACCCTTGCTTGATGGAAATGGTCCCATGAAGTCCACTCCCCAACAATCAAAGAGCTCAATCTCTAGAATAGGCTTCATTGGCATCTCATTTCGTATGGAAATATTCCCGGTCCGTTGGCATCTATCGCACGCCTTGATGAAGTCGTGCGTGTCTCTGAACATGGTCGGCCAAAAGAATCCACTCTGCAATATCTTAGCGGTAGTCTTAGAAGCAGCGTGATGTCCCCCGCATGGCATACCATGGCAATGCAAGATGATGGAGGTGGCCTCCTCCTTAGAAACACATCTCCGGATAACCGATCCTTGCATATCTTAAAGAGATACGGATCTTCCCAGAAATAGCTACAGACCTCATGCATAAATATCCTCTTTTGCTGTGTGGGCATCCCGCATGGTTTAATCCCACAAGCCAAGTAATTGACATAGTCCGCGTACCAAGGAACTTCTCCGGTCCTTATGGCGTATAGCCTCTCATCAACAAAGGAGTCATCGATGGGCAAGCTTTTGTCCTCCTTGTCACGAATAAGCCTAGATAAATGATCCGCCACAACATTGTCCGTACCCTTCTTATCTCTGATTTCTAAGTCAAACTCTTGCAATAGAAGTATCCACCTTATCAACCTAGGTTTTGCCTCTTTCTTGTTTAGGAGATACTTCAATGCCGCATGGTCGGTGTGGACAATTACCTTGGATCCAAGGAGATATGAACGGAACTTTTCAATGGAATACACGACCGCTAGAAGCTCTTTCTCCGTAGTTGTGTAATTTTTCTGTGCGTCATCCAACATTTTGCTTGCATAGAATATTGCATGAAGCTTTCTATCTTTCCTTTGCCCCAATACCGCTCCAATGGCTTGGTCGCTTGCATCACACATGAGCTCAAAGGGAAGGCTCCAATCCGGTGGTTGTATGATGGGCGCAGAAATTAGTGCTTCCTTCAATGTGTTGAACGCCCCCAAACATTCTCCTGAAAAAACAAATGGAGCATCTTTAGCTAACAAGGAGGTAAGGGGCCGGGTAATCAAGGAGAAATCCTTGATAAAGCGGCGGTAGAACCCCGCATGACCAAGAAAGCCCCAATGCCCTTAACATTAATAGGAGGAGGGAGTTTCTCGATTACCTCAATCTTCGCCTTATCAACCTCAATCCCTCTTGAGGAGACAAGGTGCCCAAGCACTATCCCTTCCGTGACCATGAAGTGACACTTCTCCCAATTAAGAGTAAGATTATTTTGTTGACATCTTTTAAGAACTTTGGTAAGATTAGCCAAACAAGAATCAAACTCACTTCCATAAACTGAGAAATCATCCATGAAAACTTCCATAATATTTTCAATATAGTCGGAAAAGATGGAGGTCATGCACCTCTGAAAGGTGGCGGGTGCATTACAAAGACCAAAGGGCATTCTATGGTAGGCGTAAGTGCCATAAGGACAAGTAAATGTCGTCTTTTCTTGGTCGTCTTCATGCAAAGGGATTTGGAAAAACCCCGAATACCCATCCAAGTAACAAAAGTATTTATGTTTAGCAAGCCGTTCAAGCATTTGATCTATGAAGGGTAGTGGGTAATGGTCTTTTCGGGTGGCTTTATTTAGTTTTCGATAATCAATGCACATCCACCATCCCGTGACAGTGCGTGTAGAAATAGGCTCCCCTTTTTCAATTTTTATAACCATCATCCCCCCTTTCTTGGGGACACCGTGAACGGGGCTAACCCATGTACTGTCAGAGATAGGGTAGATAATTCCGGCATCAAGCAATTTTAGGATTTCCTTCTTGACTACCTCTTTCATATTCGGGTTCAACCGTCTTTGAGGCTCAATAGAGGTGGCTTCAGTGTTTTCCAAGTGGATCCTATGCGTGCATAGCCTAGGGCTTATTCCCTTAAGATCAGAGATAGTGTAGCCAAGGACATCCTTGTGATCCCTAAGGACTGCTAATAGTTTTTCAAGTTGATCTTGGCCAAGGTGGGCATTAACAATCACCGGGAAGGTCAACTTACTACCAAAGAAAGCATACCTCAGATTCGGCGGCAATTGTTTAAGCTCTACCTAAAAGGGTGCCGTACCCTCTGCTTCGTCATCTTGTGCGAGTTTGGCTTCTCCTTCAACATCTGAGTTCAGCTCACTCTCGAGTGGAGGCTCAGATTCGCTTCCTAGTGAGGACGGTGCATCGGAATAGACACTCTCCGATTCTGCGCTTGCATCGATAGGACCACCACCTTGCTCCGGTTCATTCCTGAGATCAAGAAATATGTCAGCAGATTCATAAATGCAAGAGTGGGGGTCGTAGAGTGTATCTCCTTGAATATCAGTTTGTTCGAAGTATTCCTCAGGAGTGTAGTACTCTTCGACGCATGTCCTATCGCCTTCAAAATATAGCTTGTCGTCCCTCACATCAACTCTGATATCGCCCCCAATAGTCCCATCCGGGGAGATTTGATCCATCACAAAGCCAGCAAACAATTGTTCGACGGGGTCCTCGATATTAATAGCAAAAGCTCCGGTAGCGTGGACCTCATCAATTAGTTCCTTAAGGAGCTCCGCAAAAGATTCATCATCTCCCTGGCCAGACTCAGTCATTGGAATTGCATTCCCCATTTTACCTATTAAGATCTTGTGGAAAATTTCGGGAGAGCTTGCAAAATAGGGCTGTAAACTGAGTTAGAAAAGAATGAAGAAATAAATAAAGAAATTAAAAAAATAATAACCGGGTGATCCAAATCGAACTCCGTCAAAATGCCTCCCCAGCAACGGCGCCAAAAACTTGATCGCTTCAAAATGCTACCCAAGAGCACAACCTAGTATGGCGCAAATACACGGAGATAAATCCCTGGCAACGGCGCCAAAAACTTGATCGCGCCCCGGATACACGTCCCGGAGCGGCGACACTGTAGTCTTACCGCAAGCGCACGGTGTAGCGGCGAGCGGGTATCGAACACAGGGAGGCCTAATAACAGTGTCTTCTTCAGTCAACCTGGCTATAAGAAAAGTCGAGGAATGTTCGCAGTAATGCGGTCACAGTCGTTCAAATGTATAAAAGAAATAACAAATTTATAAAGACGCATAGGGATAGGGAATCCACGCTACTTACATTATCTCATCATTGTGATTCGTAGGTTTCACAATTGCTAGACTTGAAATTTGGGTGAACTAGTTGCAACTAAATGTAGAACCAAGCTCACGCTCTCGTGCTATTGCCGGTCTATAGCAAGCCTAGGGTAGGGTCCAATCTCTTGCAAACCCAAACCTAGGCAAACTAGCGTGAAGAACAACGTCATCGTTCAATCATATCTCGAGCCCATTCTCATGCAAACTCGAGCTACGACCTAGGTTGGGATAGTTCCTACCCGTCCAATCTCTTGTAAATGGGTATTGGTATAGAATTACAATCGAAAACCCTAGTTTCGGTCCAATCTCTTGCAAACCGATTCTGGAGAAATTCAATTGCAACCCAATTCGAATTTCTAGGGCTTCCTATCGAGTTGGGATCCAATCTCTTGCAAATCCCAATCGGTATGAATCCCTAGCTATTCGTATTAAATCGATCCCAAACTAACCCTAATCAATCCTAGCAATTATTTCACCAATTCATCACAAATTTGAAATTGGGCTCGTAGGGTTCATCCCTACGCCCTAAGACGATGAAACTACTCACAATTCATCATGCAATTCAATAGAAATTCACAAATAAAATCAATGGAATTCATAGCAATATTCAAAATATCAATAAAAATGGAGTTTTTGAGGGAGAGGGAGACAAACGAATGAAGAACAAAATAGCATCCAACAAATTATCACTTTTCTCTCCTCCCTAAAAGCTAAATCTAATCCCTAAAAAGTTAATCTAAAAAGGCTGCAAAAAGTTTTGGAAAAGCTCTCTAAACTAGGTTAAAAACTGGGGTTAAATACCCCCCAAAATCGCCCAAAAAACCCTGCCGAAAATGCCCCTGCGCAGCCTCAAAATTGCAGTTTACGCTACAGGCAGCGCGGCTCACTCAGCCGAGTGACAAATGTCACTCGGCCGAGTGAGAGACCATGACAGATTCCAGAGAGTTGGGGGTCTTGGGGGTCGTCTCCTCGGGAGTCACTCGGCTGAGTGACTTTTCTTCACTCGGGCGGTGTGCGTTCTTCACTCGGGCGGACGGTCGTTCGTCACTCGGCCGAGTCAGTCTTTGGGGCTGACTGACGGATTCCAGAGAGTTCAACATTTTTGATGCCGTCATCTTGGCTCCACTCAGGCGAGGGATGACTCGGTGCTCGGCCGAGTGGTATGGCGATGCTCGGCCGAGTGCACGCTGATATTGGCTCTGTTGCGTGTCCGATCTGGCCGGCCGAGCGGGCTGTCTATGCTCGGCCGAGTGACTCCTTCACTCGGCCGAGTGGCATGCTGAAAATGCCCATTCTTCATGTTTTTGCCTCCTCGTCGCTCCTACGACGTTCTTTCTTCTTCCACTCTTCTCCAATCGCAAAATACCCCTCAAGAGAGTCGTCGGTGACACTCCGGAGTGGGCGCATCTCAGAATCACTCCAAATCGCTCCAAATCTCCTGAAATACGACAAAAACAACAAATCGTGAAAAGCATCGCAATATTGTCGAATAAACATGAAAAACACGATTTGAGCGATCTAAATGGCAAGCAAACATGCAGAAAAAGGTGTAAAATACGGAGTGATCACGTACATACCAATATACTTAGAGTATACCCACTCAAGCTTGAGTGAGACTCGAAACACATATCAGAATACTCTATATACGTAACACGGTTTTTATACCTATACCAATACCACTCCAATGTATACACATCTATCAATATAACCATATACATACCATATGTCAATCACACTTAATATTTAGTTAGGTAACACTCATATAGTTCAATCACTTTATATACCATAATAATAATACAGACATCAGCACACATATAATTATAATACCCTCCCTAATGCATGCATTCACCGTATAGTCACACACATGTAGAACATATATTCACACCATATTCTACTACCTATAATTAGTATACCAACACATCTACTTCATTCATAGTTAAGATATGCAATAGTCGTGTATACCTCATGGTATACACGCATACAACATCCAGTGATAGCAAGCAATACCAATCAAAATTATAATCCTACTACCATATGTATATCACCTATATACTCATGCAGCAAATACATAACTACTTACGGCTAAGCACAATACGTATCTACGTACGAGCACATACTCACACGTACTAACATATAGTTCATATAATAGGCCTACTTACTATAAACACACATATTATCATTACACCTACCATGAACACGACTTACTAATATATACATATACATATCAAGCATTCACAAGTATCTTCAAACTACATACACTACTAGTCCATACTCCAATACAATTTCCAATATATAAACAGACATTCCTAAAGTGTTATAGCTACCCACACACATATAACTAACATCATTCCTACACTTCACATATATGTACCGAATAACACTGAATATACATATATAACACGAGAGATAACTATTAAAATACTAAGGGTAGGACACTCATACAGGTCTACATACTCTACTTATATTCATGCACCACGACTACATCCCAAAACTAAGGTCCACAACTAAACTGGAGTCGACACAGGCAACGATAAGCACTATTGGCTAAACATTAGAAAGGAAATCGAAACCAAGAGCGTAAGGAAGAAAAGATCAGAAAGAACAAGTTCCGTTAGGGTGATGATAAAGAGACAGCTGACTGGGTGGGACAAAATATTGTCCTAATAATTAAAGATATGAAAGAAGGATACGTGTAAAATGTGGTATCATATATATCTATTCTATAAAATAGGACCTTTTTTGAATTTTGTCCCAGTCATAAGTCCAGTCATAAATTTGTTTATCCCAGTCATCAAGAATGTCCCCGTCATCAAAAATTTGAACTACACGCACGCATCTCCAGGCACATTGGTAGCAGAGAACTCATAACTATCTCGAAAATTTTGGGGGAGCTCAAAAATTTGGGGGGAGCTCGAAAATTTGGGGGGAAAACTGATCTCTTTGCCTCAGCCCTTCATCCTCACAACCATTCAAAGAGAGGGGGAAGATCACGGCAGAGAGCCTGTGGAGGAACGCCCGGCCTAAACCTCAGAAACCTGTAATTACCCTTCAATGGAGCTCTCGCTTCATCCTCTCAATCTCCCAACTACCCCCTCTCTCCTTCTCCCCTCTCGCACGCTCTCATGGCTCAAAATGATCATGATTCGGTTCTTGAGCATCTTGCACAAATTCAGGAGGGACGATGGATCAAGAAGCATCAGTAAGAGGTAATCTGCTGCTTCGCTCGATCTAGGGCTTATTCCTTCAATTTTGGGGGATTTTCTGTTTTTTTCGTGTCTCAGGCTCTTCATTCTTTTTTCAGAAAAAAACATCTCAGGAACTTTATTGTTCTTCCATGCAGAGTTGGATGGGTTGATTCCATGGTGAGAGATCCTTCTTCAGTATCCTCGAATTTGGGTTTATGATTTGTTTTGACGATTTATGTGAATCTTTTGAGGAATTGCCATCATCCTGTGAGAACTTAAACATGCAAACATGCCATTATCCTGTGAAAGAACTTGATCCAAGACTTTCCAGTTCAAATTTTTTTCTTTGTAAATTTTCATTGATCAAAATGAATGTATCAACATTTTTCTTGGTAGATTTTCTTTGGATCAAATTGTTTGTTTTCTTTGTACCGACTTTGTTTATTTACTTTGGAGCAAAATGAACTGAAAATGAACTGGAACAAATTCTTTCCTTTGTAGATTATGAACAAAGTAGATTATGAACAAAGTTGATACAATTTTTTAGTTCATTTTGATCCAGTTCATTCACAAAAAGAAAAGAATGTATCACCTTTGTTGGGATAATTAGTTGGGCTAATTACAACCATAATGTATCACGTTAACAGGATATTTTAGTTGATATCATAATGTATCAACATCATAATTAGAACATTTTTTTGACCCTAATCCTGATATTGCTTTTTTAGTTTATGACCTGCACAAATTTTTAAAACAATTGTTTAGGCACAAGTGTGCCATGCAACTTGATCCAAGACTTTTCAGTTCAATTTTTTTTCTTTGTAGATTTTCATTGGATCAACATAAATGTATCAACATTTTCTTTCTAGATTTTCTTTGTATCAAGTTGTTTATTTTATTTGTATCAACTTTGTTTATTTACTTTGGATCAAAATGAACAGAAAATGACATGGATTAAATTCTTTCTGTGTATATTATGAACAAAGTAGACACAATTTTTTCAGAACTAATTGACAGACTTTATGGTGCCTAATCAATGTTGAGAACTCAAAATCAACTTATTAAGACCCGATGTTCAATGCATTACATCTTGATGGTTTCTGTTAATATTATAATTTAAGGATAATAGTGACGTAATGATCATATGATTACAAGAGAGTGGTAACAAAATTTGCCCTTTTTAATGTCGTCTATGTTAATTTGGCGACTGTTATTGTGTAAATTAACTAAGTTTTCATTTGGACATCTATTATACAAATAAGGGATGTGTTGAATGTGATTGTTGACTAGGACAAAAGGGTGGTTAGAAAGACGGATGTAATTGAATCTTGAAAATCACTTGATATGATGAGAGTTTGTGAAAATTATATAGAGAGAATACTAAAATTTTGGGAGAACGAAATTTTGGGAGAAGTCAATTTTTTGGGTTGAACTATATTCTCTAGAGGGAACTAAATTTTGGGAGAGAACTAAAATTTTTTTGGGGAACAAAATTTTGCAGAGAGCTAAAATTTTTGGGGAAACTAAATTCTCCGGGGAACTAAATTTTGAGAGACTAATGTTTTTAACTAAATAACAATTATTTGTGCTTTAAGATTTTAACTGGGGAATATTTTAAAAGAACCGTTTATTAAACCAAATTACAAGCATTTAAATATCCCTAATGGATGAGGATTTCGTGTTCTCATTTCTTTTTTTAAAAACCATTTATTAAACCAAATAATGAAACTTTAGATATGACAAGGCAATTAGTCTCATTATGCATTAATGTAGAATGTTTTCGTTGAACATAAAAGATTAATTCAATGATGGTGTTTTATCACATGTGAGCACAAATTATAATGTGTGAAATGGTGAAAATACCATTGCTGTTGTTTTTGACATTCATATAGGGTTCATTAGGTATAAATATATTTTGTTGTTATGTGTTTGTTGTTATTATTTTGTCAATTCTGTGGTTTTATGCAACCGAATAAAATTAGAAATATGCTCACTGGGAATGTTACTGAAGTGTCTTCCCCCTGTGCTCAGACACTAAATGAGAAGCCAGAAGAACGGAAGCAAGACCTCACTTTCATCCCTCTTGCACCAGCACGCGTGGTATGTTTCAGCCACAAACTCGATTGTTTTGAATGGTTATGCATTACAAGCATTTAAATATCCCTAATGGACGAGGATTTCATGTTCTCATTTATTTTTTTTAAAAATCATTTATTAAACCTAACGAAACTTTAGATATGAAATGTCAATCAGTCTCATTTCGCATTATTGTAGAATGTCTTCGTTGAACATAAAAGATTAATTCAATGATGGTGTTTTATGATGTTTTATCAAATGTGAGTACAAATTATAATGTGTGAATGGTGAAAATACCATTGCTGGTGTTTTCTGACATTCATATAGGGTTCATTAGGGATAAATATATTTTGTTGTTATGTTTTTTGTTATTATTTTGTCAAGTCTGTGGTTTTATGCAACCGAATAAAATTAGAAATTTGCTCACTGAGAATGTTACTGAAGTGTCTTTTCCATGCGTTCAGACACTAAATGAGAAGACTGAAGAACGGAAGCAAGACCACACTTTCATCCCTCTTGCACCAGCATGTGTGGTATGTTTCAAGCTTTCAGCCATTGGTATTATGCAATAGAATGCAGTCGAAAAAGAATGATATGAGACGCTGTGTGGTATGTTTCAAGCATGCATGTGTGGTATGTTTCAAGCTTTCAGCCATTGGTATTATGCTTTCAGCCATTGTATTTGAGCCCTAACTCGATTGTTTTGAATGTTCACAAGCTTAAGCATGTTAACGTAAGTCATAAGAAATGCATTGGTATTTCGTGTGACAAAAATCAAGATACTAGAGTTCTGTTTAGAATTTGAGTCATATATCCTAGATGAATACAATCTCACTCTCTTAGCATTTAAATTTCTATTTTTTCCATACCCTAACCATATGCACCTATGATCTCCTAACTTGCCATCCTCTCTTCCGATATTATGGGGTTTGACATAAATCATGATTTATCTTGATTCGTATTATCATTTTCCCATCAATTTCACAAATCATGTGCATCATACAGATTTGAAAATTCAATTTACTTAGATACGTTCAATGGCATTTGTTGGCAAATTCATTCAATTATAAATACTTTAGATGTAAATTTACTATCTCAGTGAATTTTATTATTTCATATTTTAGATTCAAGAGAAAGTATTTGTACTTTGAAAAATTTTACATGCCTTTTTCTTATCTATGCTGCTGATTTTTTTTTGGTTGCAACGTTTCAGGCAATGGCTTTGGTTTGTATTTGAGCCCTAGCTTTCTGACAGCAACCATGTCTAAGGCAGCAGCTATATCTTTTTCAAGATTGTGACTGTCATTGATAAATGGTATTGTCCGATTTTCTTGCTCTCACCGAAAACAAACACCTTTGTTTACTTTCTGGCATGTTCATTTTTGATTAACTGGTAATGGGATTCTATCAGTGTTGTTAAAATAAGAGATAAATCCGGTTGCTTTCGTTTTTGGTCAGGCATTTATCATTTACGGATGCCTTGGTACATATCACCAGAAAAAGAACTCAGCTTCAAATGTCTTGAATCTTGAATTAACAATATGAATTTTGAGTTCACATTTCAATTTTTTTGACCTAAAATTTCAGGATATTTATGCTTAAAATAACAGTCATGCTTTCCACATATGGGTGAGTTCTTTCGGCTTAAAATAACAGTCATGCTTAAAATAACAGTCACGTTAACATATGCTTAAAATAACCCTCTTTTTTCTTTCGGCTTTCCACAAACTTGGATATTCACAGTATTTTACTGACAATGTTACTTTAAGCATACATATTGAACTGAAAATTTTTTAACTGAAATTTGAAATCAGTTTTCTTAACCAGTTATTTTAAGCATACATATCCTGAAATTTTTTTGATAACAGATACAATGTTATTGATACAATGAGTCATTGTAATAACATTGTATCAATGAGATAACAATTTTTTTTGCTATGTTTCATTGAACCCTCACCATTGATTGCGTTGTTTAGAGCTTGAACTATGATGAAAGATTCTTGCGTCTCATATCATTCTTTTCCGACTGCATTCTATTCATGTAAATACATTGTTTATTTGGTTTGCTTGATGTCTGAAGACTGATGTATTGAATTACCAGGCTGTTCTCATGGAAATTTCGAAGCAACTTCTAGATCTCCCCTCCCCTCTCTCAACTTCCCTCTCTCCCACATGCGCAGCATGTAGGTACACGTGTACTGGATTGTCAAGGAGGTTTTCAGATGTCTTAGATTTGCAAATACTTATTTTGATATTATGCTTCCATTGCCTTTTCGTTCTTACTAACAGATTTTACATGTTAAATTTCAATGTTCTTACTAACAGATTTGTACATTCAATAAATATACACGTACAATCAGATTTGTATGTGCAAACTGAATGTACATGTACTATCTGAATGTTAAATTAAATGTTCATTCTGTTTTCACATCAGCATCACAGATTTGTACAATCAATTTGAATGTTAAATTAAATTTTGATATTATGCTTACATTGCCTTTTTGTTCTTACTAACATATGTGATGGTGTAGCTCAAGTGAGAAAACACATCAATCATTTCAACTTAAATATTTTTGTGTGTGGAAAAATAAGCAAAAGATTGTCACAGAAAGAACATGCTCTACCAATAGTAATGTTAAATCTATCAATAGTCAAGCCCGCACGAGCAAGAAGTGGTATGATCTCAACTGTGCTCTCCCAATATTCTTTCAAGAAAGTATACTTTTTGACCAGTTCCTGCTCTACCAACATTCTTAACCATGATGAACATGTATTTACAGCTGAAGACTGAGACAAGGCACAAGCTTATAAACCTCGATTTCTACGTGTCGCTGGACGAGCGCTTCAGCCCGAGCAAGCTGTCGGAGTTCATAACGAGCTCGCTCCAGGCAATACTCCACTTCGTGACCTCAGAGCTGCAATCATTTTTCCAAGGGGACCGTGTTAGCTTCGAGTCATTCGAGCAGGTGGCAAAGGACATGTATGGTGGGAAACGAAGCCGCCTGCTGGAGGGCATGGTGATGGCAAAGCTGAAGGGGTTTCTCCCAGAAGAGCTCTTCAAAGAAATCGTCAGAATGACGAAGGCGAATCCAGTGAAGTTTCCAGTTCCACAGGTCATCGCTGGTCAATTAATTTCTTTCTCCCTGCAAAAATGTATAGTAGTGAAATTTTGTCCAGTCATTAACCATATACCACAATGCAGCCGATGAATACGCATGGAAGACCGACGAGGAATTCGCACGAGAGATGCTCGTCGGGGTCAATCCGATGTTGATCAAACGTTTGGAGGTAGAAGTGAACGAAAATTCTATTTAATTTCTTCCATATTCAGTGAATTGCAGCAAGATTTTTCTCAATTGTTTCAGTCTTTTTTCATGATTTTCATCATGTCATTTGAAAGTTGGGATAAATGTTTGCTAGCAGGCCAATCTGATGGATTTGAGAACAGGTCTGCCGGTGAGATCTCCGCTGACTACTTGATCGATATCCATAGCATCCTTGGAACACAGAGCCCAGCTCAGCACGGAGAAAGATCTGTGACAAATGAAGAATCTAATGATCTCCATGGAATGTGGACTAATTCTTCAAGGTGATAAAAATGCTAGCTTCCATTATTTCATGCATTAGACAATGAGTTGTGTGTGATAGATTCATGGGAGTATGTATATATGCTGTTGTTTTAGCAAGACATACCATTTTATTTTTGATATTGTGTCAAGCTATTGTTTGTTGGATTTATTTACCAAACCATGGATTTGGTGGTCAAATTGTCACTCTTTTTTCTCAAAATAAAAATGAAGATTTGATAACATGATAAGTTTTCCTCATTTAAAAAAAATCATAGAATGTTATAGGAATGAGCTTGCATTATGTTTTTCTTTCGAAAAATATATACACATTCATGTAAGTGATACTAAAAGGTAGCTAACAAACATGATTCATAGTGCAGTGTTGTTCCATCTGTAACATCATCTTATTAGAATTCGGCCATCCATCATTAAGCAAGCAGTTAGGCAATACTTTATGCCCAGGCTTTTCAAAGGGGCACACCTAACTGACACTTTTGTAGTGTTTTTGAGTTTTAATTTCAGTTTTTAGATTTCATGTTTCTGTTTTAAAATCAGGTTTCATGTTTATGTTTGTAAGTTCAGGTTTCATAGTTGCATCATAACAAGGAGCAAGAATCCTGAAGCTCTCTTAATCTCGCGATTCTGCCCATGTTAGTAAATTTGGATAATTTTTGTTGGTATTGAAGTGAAGTGGAATTTTGGGTGTGCCCAATTATATGTTGTTCTTGGAGTTTTATGAGAAGGGGAATTTGGCAGACAGATTGCATGCCGAGGGTGTTGAGTTCAAGGATTGATGAAGACCTCCTGATTGCTTATAATCTTGGTATATAAATTCATGCATCGTGCTCAAGAGATTTTTGGTCTATAAATTCAGTACATATAGGATTAGTTTTGATATATCTTTTAAATGATTTGTCTTAAAATAGCTTATTAAATAATACAACATTTTAAGGATTAATTTTCTATAACAAGCGAAGAAATCTATTTGTCTTCTTATGTTTTATTGCATTGTGTTTCTATTAAGGTGTCTGACGTTAAAATATCGTTGCATTTGTTATCAATGAACTTGCTCGATTATTGTTTTTATTTCATCATCTTATGCCAACAATCAATCTTTCATTACAATAGCATTAGTGAGCAATCAGTTTTCTCCTGATTAATCTTTAGTTGTTGCAATGGGAGAAGCAAGGTTATGCTGCTTTAGGGTGTCATTAACAAGAAAATTTCCTTGGCTATAGATGAGGTAACCCAGTTTAACTGTCAATTCTTAGGCTTACACAATTAGGGGTGTATTCCCATAAACGGTTTTTGTATATTCCTCTCAGTTTCATGGTGCATATAGTGAAATTTGAATGTGTGTATTCCCAGAGAGAGTTTGTGTATAGTCCTATTAGTTTGATCTTTTTCTTAATTGTTCTTAAATTAGTGAGATATGTGATGCCTTTTTGTTGAAATAGTAAAATGTATGCTCAAATTCTCATATTAGAATAGCAGCATATGCGTGTTTGGGCATGAACTGAAGTCAATTATCTCATTTAGGTGGATTCAACTATCATATTCATCATTTTCTGTTACTTAGTCTATTTCAAATTTTCCAAGAGATGAATTACAACACTCAAGACAATGGAATTAAATTTTATGTATAAAGAGATTTTTGGTTATAAATTCAGTGCATATAGGATTAGTTTTGATATATCTTTTAAATGATTTGTCTTAAAATATCCATGGTGGTAGCTTTGAAATTTGAACCATGGTGGGGCTTGCTTTCGTTGGCAAATTTTTTGTTCCGCTCATTATCCAACTTTTTTGTTCTTTTTTTGCACAGATTGCATGGAGTAGGAGATGGCTATGGTGTGTTTCAATTGGTGTGGCTTCTCATACAGGGTATCAGAGTTAAAATTTGAATGGTGTATACTTGAATGTTGGAGCAAAAACCAAATATTTGAATGTTGTATTGGTTCGTTTATGTGTATCAAAATGTGTCCTGATTTCTCATACAAGCAGTGTCTTTTTTGATGCCAACCTTACTGGCTTCTTCTTTTTTCCAATAACTACATATTATATGTGTTTTAAATACTTTGTTTTTCATTCTATTGATGATGTTTTCCAGGACGGTGAAAAAAATTACTGGCCAGATACTTACTGGATGCAGTGCGATAGAATTTCATCGTGCTACAGTGTTTGATGTATGGACATTATTTCCTCTAATTTATGAACTTACATGAATCCTTTTTTACATCTTTCTGAATTCTAATGCTTATGACTCTCTATCCTTTCACCATAGGATCATTGACATCTCTTTTTCTTGCAACTTCTGTATCATATATAGATATGCTTACCCATTCGCATTGAGAAAGAGGATATAAATGGAAGAGCAGTAACTCATCTTAAATTTTATTATGTTGAAAATATTTTTTGGAAGCATTGATTCAAAGGTGCTCCAAGGATAATTAGAATTCAGGCCGTTTAGGAAAATGTTTATAGGATATGTGCACTTATTACACTTATATTATCAGCAGGTCAATGATAATTAGAATTCAGGTCATTTAGGCAAATGTTTAAAGGATATGTGCACTTATTACACTTATATTATCGGTAGGTCAAGGATAATTAGAATTCATGTCGTTCAGGCAAATGTTTATAGGATAGGTGCACTTATTACAATTATTTTATCAGTAGGTCAATTCCTCCTCTTTTAACAATATAAGAACCAATAATTTCTTTTCTATGGTATGATGAAATTCTTATGGATTATGATAAGCATATTTTTGGGTACAATGAGTTCAACAGTGGACTATGTTTTTGGGTTCCATAGTGGGCATCATACAATTAATATGCAATATATCTGATGCCATACCTTAGTGGACTATGTTTTTGGGTCAGTGATCATAAGGAAGGTTCAATAACCAATTATATGGCAGACTGGCATAACTACTTCATAGCTAGAAGCCTGTCAACTGAATTTTAAATAATGAGAATAGATGCATAAGAGACAGTAAAAGAGCAGCACATCAACAAGTTATTAAATAGCTTAGCCCTATGAGGGTTCACCTAATTCAAGATTCAACCGTATTGTCCCTCGGTCCTGCTGTTCAAGATGACTTTCAATATCCTAAACAGATTTCGGAATCTCAAATATGGTTTAGGTTTCAAATTTGCCTATGTGTCTAATACAAGTGGTGGATTCTGAACTTTTGCCCTTTGGTTAATGTTTATTTTATATTTAATGGTAATGCTAGAATTATGTGGACTTGGGTAAAAATGAGTAGAGTTGCCTCTGTTTGAAGGTCCAGTTTTGACGGGATTGAGTCAGATAAATGTAGCCCTTGATACTTGAGGTAATGTTAATATTTAATAGAGTGAAAATGACTAATTTAACCTTCTGTCTCTTGGTTCCTTTTTATTTGTTATTTTGCAAGCTTTGGGTGATGGATGGATGGATCATTTTGGTTGCCAGTCCTTAACGAATGGTTCACCTACTTCAAGATTCCATACATATCATGAGTCATTGTAATAACATTGTATCATTGTTCTGATACAATTTTAACATGAGGAGTTGAACTTATTGGAATGACGTGTGATATGTATATCATGTTATAACAAATTTATCATTCATGAGGACTTCAACTGGAGCAATTTTGCCATTCCAATGAGTTCAATGAGTTCAATGTGTTGGTGACAAATTTTGATTACAATGTTAAACTGTTTGATGTTTTAACATTGTATCATCTTATTTTAAGCATACAGTTTGATGTTAAAACATGATACAATGTGTTGGTGGCAATAAAATATTTTATGTTAAAACAGTTTGATGTTAAAATTTGGAAGTTAAAATATTTTATGTTAAAACTTTATGTTAAAATTGTATGTTAAAACTATTTTAACTAAAATATTTTATGTTAAAACTGTATGTTAAAATTGGTGGCAATAAAATATTCCAATGTGTTGGTGGCAGTTTGATGTTAAAACATGATACAAGCAGTTTAACTAAAATTTTAA
The DNA here is from genome assembly GCA_030789695.1 of Scilla litardierei. Taxonomy (NCBI): domain Eukaryota; kingdom Viridiplantae; phylum Streptophyta; class Magnoliopsida; order Asparagales; family Asparagaceae; genus Scilla; species Scilla litardierei. Next base: position 114,225,975 of record CM061136.1, read on the forward strand.
CATGATACAATATTCCAATGTGTTCTATATGTATGTATGCACTTGGTTCCTGCCTCTTCAGAGTTGGATTTTTTGTGTTGTTGCTAGCTGTTTATGGTGAAATACCACTGAAATGAGAGAATGGACAGATACAAGGTTCTTCTGGTTGTTAGATGTTTTACTCAAACTTGCAGAGCTGAATACCTTGAGATCATTTCTCATGTTGCCCTATTCAATTGCATTCATGTTATTTTTTATTATTGTCAACCAACAATGGCAGATGTTTTAGTTAGATGTGACGAATGCTTTTCTTATATGTAGATCTTAATGAAGAAGTCCATATAAGCAACCTCTTGAGTATGTTGCTCTCAAGGAGAATGTGGCATGTAAGCTCAAGATAATGTGTAGTTTAAAGCAGAGTTGAGGGCCCGGGTTTAAAAAGTTTAGCTGCATAATCATTGAAGTTGGTTTACAAATTTGTTAATCACACAGTCTTTGTTCATTGTGGCACTTATAGATCTATGGCCGATGTTTTAGTTAGATGCGACAAATGCTTTTCTTACGTGTAGATCTTAATGAAGAAGTCCATATAAGCAACCTTTTGTGTATGTTGCTCAGAAGGAGAATGTGGCACGTAAGCTCGAGATATCACGCACCCAAATGCATTTTGTATAGTTGTTGCTGTTATTCTGGTTGTAAAATCTCAAGATGGATCACGAATGCATTACAGTACAGGTCCCAAGACTCCCAATCCAAAAAAAAGAAACAAAGATCGGGACGATGCAGACGCTCAATGCGTGTGACCCTAAGCCCAATGATCAAACCCCTTATAGATAAGAGTAGATGCCCAGTTAAGAAGAGATGTAGAGGATCACATTGACTTTATAATTTGCCGAGGCAATCCATAATAGTCCATGAATATATGTATCAACTATCCTTTAACTATCCACTATCCACTTGAGAATGACTCTAAAATCAACTATCAACTTATCTGAGATGTTGTTCCCCCCTAAATTCAAAAATAAAAATTGACAAGTTTTGGAGATTAATTAATTATTCAACCTCTTCATAAGCGGTGTCCATAAAAACTATTTATCCAAATAAATTAAAAAGCAGCTAAAAACAAGAATAAATCTACTATCCACTTATCATAGATGTTCTTCAGGTTTCAGGGGCGCCCGTGTCGAGCGCGGTCAAATTTGTTCTAAATTTTTACGCTAATTTTCCCAGTGACGAAGGCGCTAAATTTTTTTACGCTAATTTGTTGTTTCATGTCGAAGGCGCCTGCGCGTAATTTGTTGTTCTATGCTAATTTGTTGTTCTGCGCCGAAGGCGCCCACCTGTGCCGAATTTGTTGTTCTACGCTAATTTGTTGTTCCGCGCCGAAGGTGCCCGCACCGAATTTGTTGTTCTCTGCTCATTTGTTATTCCACACCGAATTTGTTATTCCATGCCTAAGGCGCCACGTCGAATTTGTTGTTCCGTGTCGAAGGCGTCTATGCCGAATTTGTTGTTCCGCGCCAAAGACGCCCATACCGCTAAATATTTTTATGCTAATAATTTTTTTGTGAATAAAGATTTCGCGGGAAAAAATCTTAAATGAACCGTGCCCGCGGGCACGGGTTATGACTAGTATATATATATATATATATATATATATATATATATATATATATATATATATATATATATATATATATATATATATATATATATATATATACTCTTAAAAATATGTAGAAATGACGAGCCAACGGTAAAAATTTTAAAACACGGAAAAGTGTTGAGACAAGGAAATAACGAGTAGGCTGAGGCAGTGATCGTGTTGTAAATGAAAATAGGTTTATACAAGAATTTTGAAATATGAGCACGATGAACATAGATCTGATATATAAAAATATTAAATTTCTATTTAGCTTAGAAAATATTCTAAAAGTATGTAGGATGAATGGAAAGATAATAATAAACTTAGTAAATGATTACATTTGAATTATCTAAAATGGTAATAAAGTTTTAAAACCGGAACACGAAAGATCTAGGTCAGGAAATGATTACGAGATAGTAATTTTAAAGATTTCAGCTAACATAAATTTCGAAATTCAGAGAATGTAGGGAGTCTAAATCCATGCTAAATGTTTTCAATAAATTTTAAACCGGGAGAGAAATTTCAAAACAGATAATATTGGAAATATTCCTCGAATGATCAGGACAGTAATGGAGAAGATTTAACGATTGATAATGAACGTCATGGAGAGTCACGGGATTCGATAGGAAGGAAGTGAATCAAATAAAACGTAAATATAAATGGGCAATAATTTAGTGAAACCGCTACGATGGAGTTCTACGGTTGATAACACGAAAGTGTAACGATTAGGAAAAATGATATAAGCAGGGTTCTAATTACCGGGTCGACTGAAGATCAAGAGAAACTCAACATTAAGGCTCTCTAATGAACTAAACTGTAATAGAGATCTCTGGAAAGGGTCCTAAGAGAAATTAAAATTACGTTCTGCTGGGCCCGAAATCGATGAACCCAAGCGAACGACTAAAGGAATTCTAGAAGTCTATCATGGTCAGAGCTAGACAGGAATCATTAAGGTAACTCCTAAGATGATTAAATCAATTCCTAGCATGGAGTCTAACTAACAATCAGGAACCTCTAACTAACAAGCACAAACGTCTAACTAAGTCTTCTTACCACCTAGTGACATAGAAAAACGATTAGAACTAGGCTCAAGGCTTATGACTCGGATGTTGCAATTTATTTAATGGACATTCCATAGTTATTATCGTTGTTCCGATAATTCGCAGTTGCAAGACGGACCTGCATGGGCCACCAACAAAACCTGTCATGTCCCGCTTCCCAAAAATATGGAGGCGAGGCGTGAGTAGGTCCGCACAGATTTGAAGCTGCGAAACTACAAGCCTGATAAGCGTCAATAAAACTTCAAATGGCAGGTCCTTGCAAATGCAATACGAAACAAGATAATAATAAAGGAAATGAGACAAAAAGCAATCTCAGAATGTCAATAAAATAAGTTCCAACATCAAAGAAAAGCCACCAGGCTGAAAAGAAAAAGAGTATAAAGGCCCAAACCTGGCCAACAAAAGTACAACGTACAAAGTAAAGGTGTCACGCACCGATAACTAACAGCAATCCTAAAACAGAAGGAAGCTCATCAAGGTCACTAAGACTGGTCACCGGTGTGCACAGACTCCTCCTCGCTAGACATGGGCTCAGGCTCAGCGACAGCAAATACCACGTCCTCAGCAACGGTCTCTGGCTCATGGTCTAACATGTGACACCCAAAAGAGCAAGGGGCACATGTCAGCAAGTCTACAAGAGACTTGTGCAAGGAAACTGAAAGTAAAAGTAAAGCAACCTAGCAGTTCTAGCATGATGCAATGACATGGCAGATATAGCACGAGTGCAACAAGTAAATTAAGGTAAGAGCATGGCATGGCAACTGGCATTTAAATCATGACATGGATATCAAGTTTTGCAAGAACAATCACAAGGACAAGGATAAGTCTAGTAAGCACGTTGTGCACAGAGATTACGCCTTTTGGCTAGAGTGTCTGATCGGGCCAACTCCTAAGCTCAAGTGATCGCTTATCCCTACCCCTCCACATGTATCGAGCCAGGGCCTTACCCCCAAACACGGAATGCTCGCTTCTGGATCACGAGCCAGGAAGTGTTTTTCAATATGGCATATGGGTGCACCTAGCCTGAACGAGGAAGTACAAGTATTGTAGCGTGTGCTACGAATGTAACATTCAACTTGGATGACATGTAAGATGCAATGCATGTCAGATAATAGTTTAAGTGCGTACAGATAAGGAATTTAAACATGGCAGGCAACAATGCATGAATGACATGGCAGAGGGACAGATCTAGCTTCGTTGTTAAGCTAGATCTTAAATTTGCGTCTAGACAGCTATCATTTCACTGTCTAGTCTCTTTTACGCTAAAAATAAGGAAGTGTCCTAAAACACGGCCCTAAGAAAAAGTTGGAAAGTTTCACTTGCCTGAAAAGGGACGTGCTGATAGTCACAAGATCAAGGAGTCCAGTTCTGCCTACGTGCCCAAACACCAATCATCACACCAACCTACAGTCCTGTATTCATTATCTTCACTTAGTGAATTAACCAACACAATAAAATTACAGTTTTTATCTTGTTAACATGCGGTGTGGGTCCCTATGGAGAGAGACTTACCTCAACACGACACGAGAGCTACTCTGACGTCGGGTAGCGACGTCAGGGGTTGGACTCCGTCAGTATGCACGGTACGGAACGGTGGATACTCTGAGATGAAACACGTGCACGAAATAAGTTCGTAACGATGGATAAGAATTATTAGGCAATCCTAAAATGTCTAATGATCCGATTCTTAACAAGTTCTCTATCCAACGACTGGTTATACATAGATTTTAATGTCACTAAGATCTCATATAATAACACTGGCTGTTACAACACCAACACGTGAACAGATTTATAAATATATCATTAACATAGATGTTCTGACGTTATAACTACCATACAACAATTGGCAACTAGGTTTATAAAGTATTACTACTGATTCTAATAAACATTCTGCCAACGACATTACTAAGTTAACTTACGGATCGTCTATAAGCAACCAGATCTTAAGTATCTAATGCAGCTACTAACCGTTGAGAGGAATCCCCCCTACGCTGCCACCGGGGTTGCCGTGCACCGCTGCGTCGTTAAGGAAGGTAGTAGTGTGTTGCTGCCGTGCGTCTTGGCCGTTGATGGCGCGAAGGACGGCCTGCAGCCATCGACAGCGCCCGACGGCGCTGTGCGCTACCGTTCCTGGGCGGATTCCGATGAAGCACGCCGGGGAATATCCATCGTGTGCTGGTACGACTGCTGCAAATAGAAGCAGCCAGCGCTCGGAGGGCTGCTGCCATGCCTGAGCGGCGCTCTCTTGCAGGAAGGGTCTGGTGGTCGATGGGGCGGTGTCGCCGCTGTCCCGAGCGGCGCTACGAGCCGTTGTTGCAGCAGTGCCAGGAGAGGGCCGTGTGCGAGCATAGGCGACGGAGGGAAAGCGATGATTGGTCAGAGAAAGTCTTACGACGTGGGTTGGCCGGGGTATGACGAGGATGGGCGGAGGAAAAGTGTTGACGGTGCTTGGGAGTGGATGCGAAGATGGAGAAGAAGGAGAAGCGCCGCGCGTGCTGCTCTGCGTGGAGAAAATAACAGGCTGGAGGCTGATGTTTTATGGGAAAAACTTAACCTAGTTTCTAATAACTAGAGGCCCCAGGGTATTATAAAAGAGTATGGGCTTTTGGCAACCCGTGATGAAGTCTGAAGGGCTTATTAGTACACAAAATAAGTTGGGAGTGAGGAAATCAGAGGAGCAGCTCGTGAAGCTACTAGCCTAGAGTTAGGTTTTACATATATATAAAGTTTAGTTTATTATAAATTATTATCATGAATGTTATAATATAACAATAACATATCTCTCTCTCCCCCCTGTGTGTATGCGGCCAAGAGGGGATTTAATAGTGGGCTAAGTCAAAATTATAGAGTAATACACATCATTTAAAATAATGAAAGTGGGTTAAGCATTTGAAACTTAGGATTAAACTATAGCTTAAAATGAAAGGGAGAAAGTGGGTCAAACGGAGTCCAAAAATCGTGAAATAAATACTGGGTGACCGGGGCGACGAGAGAAAGAAGACAGAGAAGACGGATCACAATTTCGATGTCGAGAAATGAAATTAAAAAAAATAAAAAGGTCTAGCGACAAAAGTGAAAATCGTGACGTCTCTTCAAATAGGATCAAATCGTGGGAGAACGACCCGTGAAATGACGTTCCCAATTAACACCACAATTTTAATACTCTCAGAGAGGGTCACAACGGCATATCACACCAAAGTGTTTAAAAACAAACAAGATCTAAAACAAATACGTGCACGGTCAATAGCACGTGCACGAAGAAGATACGATCGGAAAGCGACCGTTGCAAATCCTTCTTAGAACGACTAGTTATGTCTACCATTTTTACAGCCTGAGCTACTGTTTATCGTTAGTCGGTCAAAGAACAACCTTCGACCGACTAGTTGAGAAACTAGTCGGTTGGAATTTGTTCTTAGACCGACTAGTGCTCCTTGTATTCAGCCTATACTATCTCAACTCTTAGTCAGTCAAAGAACACTCACCGACTGACTAGTTGTGAAACTAGTCGATTGACAAGTCTTCTTGGACCGACTAGTTCTTTATTGTCTGAACTTTTCATATTGGCTGTTCACATGTTAGTCGGTTCATGTTGAATCACCGACCGACTAGTTGAGAAACTAGTCGGTCAGTGATCCTTCTTTGACCGATTAATCTGCTTCATAATAGAGCCGTTGGAGCATTAATTGCTATGAATTTTGCTCTCTCTTTCCTCTAACCTATATATACTTGGAGAGGTTCTTTCCTAGTATTCAAGGCTGATATTCTAGAGGTTTAGAGAAATCAAAGAGGAGCCATTCAACTCTATTCCAAAGCTCTCTCTTCTCACAAGAATCTCTCCCTCAACTTCTTGAGCCCTAATTCCTCAAGAGAGATTCTCTCCATTGTGAGCCTTCCAAGCCAAGAGCTTGATTCAAGGTCACCAACTCCTCCTTAGCCATCTATTGCTGGTCATCTACTTGGAGCTAGGGTTTGGTGCCGTCTTTTTCCTCAAAATCCTTCTTGCCCTAATATTGGTAAGTTTACTCAAGGCATATGATTTTGTTGGTAAGTATTTCATTGTTTTATTTACTTTGATTTTGCAAGTTGTTCTCTCAGTTTGTGAGAGAAAGGTGTGATCTCGGGTTGTAGGAGTCACATGTCATTTGTGTCTGATTTGGTCTTGTAGAGGTTTTTCTACAAGAATTTCATAGTGCAAGACTTGGGTTAGTGGTTTCTAACTCAAGTATTCGGAGGGGATCCGGGTGGTTGGGAGTAGGATCACCGGGAACAAGTCGGGGAGACTTGGGTGGATCCGAACCCGTTATATCGTATTGTTTGCTCTTGTTTAATTCTTGTTGTTTGTAGTTATTCCTCATTGTTATTTGTGTCTTGCACAATAATTAGGAATAACTCTTTTGATTATTTTAAAGTACTATTCAACCCCCTCTAGTACTTGTACAGTAGCTAGGCAGGGCAATACACGGCGCACGTGCACGGTTCGGCGGCAGCAGCGCACGGGCTAGGGCACGGCGGTTGTACGGCGCGGAGCGTGGGGAGAGGGGGCCGGCCTTCAACAGAGATGGGAAGAGAGGGAGGGGTTCTAAAGTTGTTTGAGATTTGAATCTGAAGTTTTATTTTGGATCTAAAATTTCCTTTAATTCAATTTCAGTTTGGGTTGATTTGTTTGAGGGGCTGAATTTTATGAAATTCTTTTGTTTGTTGAAGTTTGTGGGTTGTGCTTTGGGTTGGGTTGATGATAAATAGATTTTAGGGAGATGATGAACAGATTTTTGGTTTAAATTTGGGGCTGAATTGGTTTGGGAATCTGATTGTTGTTGTATGGAGGAAGGGATGGATGAAATTAGTTTGATTGTAGAGGTGGCTGATGGTGGTGGGATGTGGGTTCGGTGATGATGTCCTTGTTGCTTGTTGCTGTTGATGTTGGTTTAAGAATAGTGGAGGGAGGAGACAGCTTGAAGAGGTTGGTTGGAGGTAGGGGGAGGAAAGAATGAAAATGTTGGATCTCACCGATTTCTTTCGGTGGGATTCAATTGGGTAGGGTTAGGGTTAGGGTAAAGTAACTTGGTAAAAGTAATTAATGAAGGTAATGGTAATTATTTATGGTTAACAGGACAAAAGTTACGCTATGGTAAAACTAAAAATAAAGACGCGCTCGTGTCGACACGTAGAAGGAAAATCACTCGGACAAAAATAACTGGATGAACGAATAAATTCAGGCACACAACAATCAAAATACGACTAGAAATACAGGCCGTTACATCCTACACTCCTTAGAATAATTCCGTCCTCAGAATTCTCTACAGTTGTAACGACTGCTTTTCATGTATCTGGATTTATTATAATATAATATATGTTTTGGTGGATTTTCTCCTCATGTGTGGTTTTCGTCTCAGTGACTTTCATTTTCGATCGTTTCGTCGTGATTTCTCGTTTCTTCCTTAGGATCGTCGATTTCGAAGTACGTCATTCGTGACGGACTTCATAACGATCGTATCTTACTATTAGATCAAGCCTAGGAGTCTTAGGAATCGATCCCGGAGCTCTGCCTTCCGTATCGGAACTTTTGGTGCTTATTAGCCGGTGTAAGAAGGGGCACCGACCGACTAGATGACGATCCAGTCGGTCGGCAATCCTTCTTGGACCGACTAGTTGGCTTTCTAAATTATTCAGGAGTTACTGTTTATCGTTAGTCGGTCTAAGAACGTTGGTTGACCGACTAGGTTGCAAACTAGTCGGTCGGCAATGCTTCTTTAACCGACTAACACATCATCTAAATTTTAGTATCAGTACTGTTCATTATTAGTCGGTCTAAGTTCATCTTTCGACCAACTAGTTGTTAAACTAGTCGGTTAAGTTTTGTACTCAGACCGACTAATTCTTGGTTCTACTGTACAGTTGAGTTACTGTTTACTCTTAGTCGGTTTACGAACGTTCACCGACCGACTAGATATCAAACTAGTCGGTCAGTTGTTGTTCATCAACCGACTAAATCCAAATCCTATTTTCGTTCAGAAGTTACTGTTTACACTTAGTCGGTCTGCGTTGGTCGACCGACCGACTAGTTGCCAAACTAGTCGGTCAGTGGTTGCTCTTTGACCGACTAATCTGTGTTAAAACCCTAATTTCTGGGCAGCCGCCAGCCCAACCTATTTAAACCCCTCCCAAATGTTTTCTTCTTACTCCACTCGACCTAAAACCCTAAAATCTCCCCCATTGAGCCCCCTTCCACCTCCAACCCTTATTCCTTCATTCCAAGCCCTAAAATCCATCATCTAAACCCTCCATCAACTCATTCAAACTCTCATCTTCCTCAAATCTCCATCAAATCCCCAAAATCCCCCAACAACCATAGTTCTCCAAACTTCTCCATTGGTTTCCAGATCTGGTCCCTAGGTTCTCCGGAGTGTTTCTTCCGCCTCCTCTCGGTAAGAAACCGATCTCTTGATGTTTTCATAACCTATTTGTATTTTTATGAAACCCTAATGAATGAATGTTGTTTTGATGATTGTTTCCCCATAACAGTGATTTTCCCGTAGATTAGCATCCGCGAGACGAGCCTTCATGATCGTCATCCCCGGTGCTAGGCAAGTGAAACTTGCCACTTAGGGTTTGGGCCATGTTTTAGGCCATTTTGCTTGTTGTAGGCGTAAAAGAGGCTAGGCGATGAAATGATACTCGCCTAGGCGCAAATTTAGGAACTAGCTTGACAACGAAGCTAGTTCCGACATTTAGCATGTTGCACAATTTCCATGTCATGTTTACTTTCCATTAACGGTACGCGAATTAACTGTCATGTCATTGCATTCTTTAAGTGATCCCGAGATTGTGTAGCTTCGCTACAATACTTGTGTTTCCTGGCTCGTGACCAGAAGCGAGCATAATGAGTTGCTAACCCCAACGCTCGATATTGAATTATGAACTAAGAAACAAGCTCCCGTGCGGAACAACCCTGGCTCACTTGCTGGGCTCATGTACAGGGACCCTGGCTTGTTTACGTGTGGGATGGGGTAAGGGTTAAGCGGCCATTCAACTGGGAGTCTGCCCGATCAGCAACTGCAGTTGTAAGGCGTAAACTCTGGGGTGGGGTAGTGTTTAGTGCCGATCGGCGTGAATGTTGTACCATTCAGCTGAAGGGCGTAAACATCTACAAAACAACGTGAAACGTGAATAGTGAATCGATTGAGATTGTTAGTAGCTTGGCTACTCTTGTCTTGTCCCGATACTTGTCCTCTTGTACTTACTGTTCACCATGTCTTAATTGTGCACTCATGTTATAACTGCCATGTCATGCATACTAAAACTGCTAGGTTGCTAGTTGCCTTACTTTCAGTTTCCTTGCCCAAGTCTCTTAGACTTGGTGACATGTGCCCCTTTACTCTTTTGGGTGACACATGTTAGATCCTGAGCCTGAGTACCTTGTTGAGGACGAGGTGTTTGCTAACGCCGAGCCCGAGCTTGTGTTCGACGGGGAGTACGCGGACACTAGGGACCAGTCCTAGTGTCTTCGTAGTGTTTCCTTTTTGTTTAGACTGCTGTTTGGTTGTCGGTGCATGTCACCTATACTTTGTTATGTCGTTGCTTTTGTTGGCCTTGTTCTGGGCCTTTAGACTCTTTCTTTTAGCCTGGTGGCTTTTCTGGATGTTGGACTTATTTTCATGTTGGACAATTTATGAGATATGAGATTTTATTTCAGTCTCTCTCTTTGTGTTATTATTGTTGTTCCGTTGTGGTTACATGGACCTGCTTATGTTTTATTGACGCTTATCGGGTTTGGGGCTTCACGGCTCCACTCTCGGGCGGACCTTTTCACGTCTCGCCTCCATTTTAGGGAAGCGGGTCGTGACAGGTTTTGTTGGTGGCCCATGCAGGTCCTTCTGTAACTGCGATTTTTGGAATGACGAGAATAATATTAGACTGTCTAATAAATTAAGTTCGACGTCCGAGTCATAAGCTATGAGTCTAATCTGCTTCGTTTTCTGTGTCACTAGATGGCAGGAAGACGATTCACCCGTGGTGGGGGTAGCGGGGCGCTCCCTCATGATGAGGAGCCTGAGCGGGAACCCACCAACGGTGAGATGATGCGGATGATGCTCCAGATGATGCAAGTGCAGCAGGGCGTGCTCCTGCAAGTCCAGAATGCTCCACTTACTCGAGCTGCCCGGGCTCTTCCGGATGCCCCTCGCTCTGAGCCAGGAGCGAAGCAATTTCGGGAGCTGGGTCCTGCATATTTTGATGGGTCTGAGGGTCCTTTAGCTGCCGATGAATGGATTCGGAACATCGAGAACAATCTGAAGATGGCCAAGATCACCCCGGCTGGGTGGGTTGATTTGGCGAAGAGGCAACTCAAGGATAATGCTCGGAATTGGTGGGATGCGGAAGAGAAGATGCTGGTGGAGCCGATAGCTTGGGTTACCTTTAAGTCCAGGTTTGATAAGGAGTTCTTTCCGAAGGCTGCGAAGAAGGAGATGCTGCAGCGCTTCATTGATCTGAAGCAAGGGAGCTCGACGGTGGACCAGTACCACCAAGAGTTCACTAGGCTGAGTCGGTTCGCGCCGAAGATGGTGCAGGATGCTGATGAGAGGGCTCAGAGGTTCCTGCAGGGACTTGCTTTGGAGCTCCAGAGTTTTGTGTCTTCCTCCGATCTGGACTCTTATCAGAAGGTTCTGGTCGCTGCGAGGAGGCAGGAGCTGAACCTGAGTCAGAGGAGGGGGTCTGCTGTTGGTGCTGGGAAGAGGCCTATGGAGCAGGCCAGAGCGTTGGTTAGGCCTGGTTTCAAGCCTAATCAGCCAGCTCAGTTTAAGAGGCCAGGAGGGCCTATTCTGAAGACTTGCCATTTCTGCGGCAAGCCTGGCCACATCAAGGATCAGTGTCGGCCAGTGTTTGGTGTGTGGTGATGCTTCCCATGTCGCAAGGGATTGTCGGCATGCGGGTCCGCTGCGGAGGGCACCTGTTGCAGCACAGCCTTTGCAGCAGCGAGCGTCTGTTCCTACTGGTCGTGGAGCAGCTCTTGTTCCGCAGAGGCAGGCTTTTCAGCAGGCTGTTCCGCCGAGGAGGCAGGCTTTTCTGATGACCGCTGTGGAGAGCGAGGCTGTGGATGAGGTTATCGCAGGTAATCCTCAATCTAGCTGTTACCTTCCTAGCTGGTTTGATCGTTAGATTGTGTTGTTTGCTTGAACATGGTTGTTTGCTAGACAAGGGTTTGATTGTTAATTGCTTGTTAGGTGTGGCTTTGGTGTGCACATTTCCTGCACGAGTCCTCTTTGACTCTGGTGCATCGATGTGCATTATTTCACGGAGCTTCGTGGAGAGACATTCCTTGACGACGTCCCCTCTTCCCAAGAGTTGGAATATCATTACAGGGAATGGCGTGGTCTCGGTGCATCGTGGTTGCAATTCTTGCTCGTTGGTGGTCTGTGGACATGAGCTTTTCGCTGATTTTATTGTCCACGACATCATCAACTATGATGCAGTTCTTGGGATGGACTGGCTTGCGAGCTTCTATGCTACGATCGACTGTCGAAGGAAGAAGGCGGTGTTCGTGTAACGACCACTTTTCGTTGTACTTTGTTCGTGCACGTGCTTTTGACCGTGCACGTGTTTATTTTAGATTTTATTTGATTGTGAACACTTTTGTGTGATATGCTGTTGTGAACGTCTCTGAGAGTATTAAATATTGGCACTATCTTGGAACGACACTTCTCGAGTCGTTTTCCCACAATTTAACCTTACTTGATGAGACGTGACGATTTTCACTCTTGACGGGAGACGTTTCTATTTTTGGTTTCGTCGTCCGACGTTGAATTTGAGATCTGTCTTCTTAGTTAGCTCACATTCGTCATCACGATCACTCCGATATTTATTTTATAATTTTTGGAGTTTATTTGACCACTTATATATTTTTAACAAGTTTTATATTATTTTTAATAATTAATTTTAAATTATTTTCGGCCAAATAAAATTTATTTGAGTTTTAAACGTTTTAAAGAATTTTTGAGCCAATTTCCAGCTCATTTGGACCAAGTCAAACCCTTGGGTGAGTTGGAGAAGTTGAATTTCAAATTTTAAATTATTTTAAACTTCTAATCCTATTAGATTTAGCCCTAGACCAAGTCAACCCACCTACACTATATAAGCAACCCCTAGGAAGACCTATTTTCGCAAGAAATTAGCCCTAGCCTCTTCCAAAACCCAAATTGGACGTTGCGACGATTCGTCGCAACGTTGCGACGTTCAGCCACCGCACTGACCGAGAAAACCAACCAAAATCTCCCAATCCGACCGCTGCTCCGCCCGCACCAAGCTCCGCACAGCCGCTCCGCATCGCACCCGCCCCGTTCGCCCGCTCCGACCGAGAGATCACCTCGGTCAGACCGGTCGCCCGCTCCGCTCATCCGCATCACCCCACACCGCTCGCAAGACCGCTCCGCACCCCGCATCTCACCGTTCCCGACCGAAGCCCCCGCCCGCATCCGCAACGTTGCAACGCTTGCAACGTTGCAGCGCCCGCTCCCTCGCATCCGCAGCGCACGACCGACCCTCCCTACCGATCTGACCGAAGGAGACAGCCCGCACCGCTGCTGCGACCAACCCAAAGCGCTGCACAGCCCCATTCCCCCGCAGCGACCGAGAGATTTCCCCGCATTGGCTGTGTACGACCGAGAGCCACTCGTCGCAACCCCGCATCCGTTGCACCACTTGCCTCCGTGGGCCCCCCAAGTTCTCCAGAGGTATTGTGGGTCCCCGAAAGGTCCCTAGGACTACTGTGGGCCCCACCTAGGTGCGTTCTCTTTGACGACTTGCCGCGTACGACGTCGTCGCACGTCGTAGCCCGTCGTCGCACGTGCTAGCTTTGGAATCTGGAATCGTCACCCAGGTTGATTGCTATGAAATTTCCAGCGAGGAATCTAATTGGAATCTGGACTTGGAGCGTGATCTTTTATTCCAACCCCCGGTGTCGCTACCCGACGCCGGTGTAGCTTTCGAGTCGTGTTGAGGTAACGTTTTGCACCCCTAGGACCCCAACCCAATTGCACGCTAACCAAGACTAAAAATCAGTATTTTAAAGTATTTTAAATGTTTTAGAATTTACTAATCAAGATTAATAAAACGGATGTAGGCCGGTGGACTTGTGCACGTAGGAATCGTGACTTTGGACTCGTTGGACGATGTTTCCTTGACGTGATAGTTGCAGGCAAGTGAAACTTGCCAACTCTTGTGTAGGGCCATGTTTTTAGGCCACTTCCTTGTTTTTAGCGTAAAAGAGACTAGTCAGTGAAATGATAGCTGGCTAGACGCCTACTTTATCTAGTTTGACAACGAAACTAGATCCGTCACCTAATTGATCTAGCTTGACAACGAATCTAGATCCAACCCTTAAAACTTGTTGTTCATGCATAATAAACGGTCACATTTACTTTCCTTACCTGTACGCCTTACTACTTGTCATGTCATGGCATCCATGCATTGAATGTCGCATTCGTAGCATACGCTACAATACTTGTACTTGTACTCCCTTGTCTGGCTAGGTGCACCCCTAGACCAACAAGATAAAACACTTCCTGGCTCGTGTTCCAGAAGCGAGCATTCCCATTCGGGGGTAAGGCCCTGGCTCGACACACGTGGAGGGGTAGGGATAAACGATCACTTGAGCTTAGGAGTTGGCCCGCGCAGCCACTCTAGCCAAAAGGCAGAATCTCTGTGCACGAGGTGCTTACTTTCCTTGTCTTGTACTTGTCTTGTGAATGATTCATGTAATACTTGTCATCCATGCCATGCCATGCTCGTACTTTACTTTACCTGTTGCACTCATTACTTTAACTGCCATGTCATTGCATCATGCTAGAACTGCTAGGTTGCTTTACTTTTACCTACTTTCAGTTTCCTTGCACAAGTCATCCAGACTTGCTGACGTGTGCCCCTTGCTCTTTTGGATGTCACATGTTAGACCCTGAGCCAGAGACAGTTGTTGAGGACGAGGTGGTTGCTGACACTGAGCCTACGTTCGTCGGGGAGTTCGTGGACACCGGAGACCAGTTTTAGAGACTGTTGGCGTTGCTTTTGCTTTAGGTTGCTGTTAGATGTCGGTGCTTGCACCATTACCTTGTTTCTGTACTTTGTACTTTTGTTGGCCATGCTGGGCCTCTTTTAGACTCTTTTATTTTTAGCCTGGTGGCTTTTCTGTGATGTTGAGATTTATTATTATGGATATTCTGAGATGTTTCTTTTGTCTCTTTCGTTAATATTATCTTTGTTTCGTTTCGCGTTGCAAGGACCTGCAGTTTAAATTTGATTGACGCTTATCGGACTTGCAGCTTTGTAGCTTCAAGTCTGAGCAGACCTTCTCACGCTTCGCCTCCACGTTTTTGGGAAGCGGGGCGTGACAGTTCGAGATTCCCGGACATCCAGTATTTGAGTTCAGTCGTGGTAGCAGTTCGCTTGGTCCTGTCAGATTTCGGGCCAAGCTGGTGGAGGTTGTGGCTATGCAGATGGAGTTGGAGTGGCCAGCTGTGGTGCGAGATTTTGGTGACGTCTTCCCCGAGGAGATGTCTGGTTTGCCACCTGATCGAGCTCTAGAATTTTCTATCGATCTTGTTCCAGGTGTGCAGCCGATTTCGAAGGCGCCGTATCGTATGGCACCTGCAGAATTGGAAGAATTGAGGAAGCAGCTGGATGAGCTTTTGCTGAAGGGTTATATTAATCCTAGTGTGTCTCCGTGGGGAGCACCGGTGCTGCTGGTGAAGAAGAAGGATGGTTCGCGTCGCATGTGCGTGGACTATCGGGAGTTGAATGCGGTGACCATTAAGAATAAATAACCGTTGCCCCGCATCGATGATATTTTTGATCAGCTTGGAGGTTCGAGGGTGTTTTCTAAATTGGATTTGAGGAGTGGTTACCATCAGTTGAAGGTGAAGAAGGATGATGTCCCGAAGACAGCGTTCAGGACGAAGTATGGACACTATGAGTTCGTGGTTATGCCTTTCGGCGTAACTAACGCGCCCGCAGTTTTTATGAATCTGATGAACCTGATTTTCTACGACTTTTTGGATAAGTTTGTCGTTATCTTTATTGACGACATTCTGATCTATTTGAAGTCGGTGGAAGAGCATGCCTCGCACTTGAGGGCGGTGTTGGAGATTTTGAGGAAGCATCGTTTGTATGCTAAGTTTTCGAAGTGCGAATTTTGGCTGGATCGAGTTGCTTTTCTCGGGCATGTGGTGACTGGAGATGGCATTTCAGTGGATCCTGAGAAGATTAGGGCCATCAGAGAGTGGCCTGTTCCGTCGTCTGCGTCTGAGATTCGGAGTTTCCTTGGACTTGCTGGTTACTATCGGCGATTCATTAAGGACTTTTCCTGTATTGCTGAGCCGATGACCAGGTTGACGCGGAAGGATGTTGCTTTTGTTTGGTCGGGTGATTGTGAGAGTGCTTTTGGCGTTCTGAAGGAGAGGTTGACGATGGCCCCTATTCTTGTTGTGCCTGATCGCAGCGGTGGATTTGAGATCTTTTGCGATGCTTCTGGAAAGGGTCTCGGTTGTGTGTTGCATCAGCACGGACATGTTGTGGCGTATGCGTCTCGTCAGCTTAAGGTTCATGAGAAGAATTACCCGACGCATGATTTGGAGTTGGCTGCCGTTGTGTTTGCTCTTAAGATTTGGAGGCACTTCCTGCTGAGTGAGAAAGTGAAGATTTTCACCGATCACAAAAGCTTGAAGTATATATTTACTCAGAAGGAGCTCAACATGCGACAGCGTCGATGGTTGGAGCTTATGGCAGATTATGAGATTGATTTGCAGTTTCACCCTGGCAAGGTGAATGTGGTACCAGATGCTTTGAGTAGGCTTCCAGCGGTGATGATTTTGACCTCGCAGTGGAGATTGCAGCAGGATTTTTGCGAGTCTAGTGTGGAGATTGTTCTTCCTGGGGAGGCTTCTTCGTTGATGTACATGCAGGTACAGTCGACGATCGTGGATCGGATTAAGGCTGGCCAGGCTGAGGATCCAAAGCTGGTGAAGATTCGGGAGCAGGTGGAAGCCGGTCTGCGGACTGACTTTTTGGTTCATGAGGATGGCTCGCTGAGGTTTGGGGCCAGGTTGTGTGTGCCCGCTGGGGATATCAGAGAGGAATTGATGGTGGAGGCACACAGTTCGCCATATTCTGTGCATCCTAGTGGCACCAAGATGTACCAGGATCTTCGTCTGAATTATTGGTGGCATGGTATGAAGAGGAGTGTGGCTCGGAGTGTAGCCAAGTGTTTGGTTTGCCAGCAAGTGAAGGCGGAGCATCAGCGTACGGCCGGGTTGCTACAACCGCTTCCGATTCCAGAGTGGAAATGGCAACACATCACTATGGATTTCGTGACTGGACTACCTCGGAGTCCGAAGCAGAATGATGCGATTTGGGTGATCGTAGATCGATTGACCAAATCTACGCACTTTATCCCGTTCCGAGTGGGACAGTCCACTGAGGCGCTAGCGAGGAGATATATGGATGTAAAATTATTTTACTCTCCGTTTTTATTTCCTTTTCCTAGTTTGGATGGTGATGTGACGTGAATCGTGCAGGAGGTCGTGCGACTTCATGGAGTCCCCGTGAGTATCGTGTCGGACAGAGACACGAGGTTCACATCTCAGTTCTGGCAGAGTTTGCAGAAGAGTTTGGGTACGCGTCTGAGTTTCAGCACGGCGTACCATCCGCAGACGGATGTCCAGTCCGAGAGGATGATTCAGATTTTGGAGGACATGCTGAGGGCGTGCATGTTGGATTTCAAGGGTTCGTGGGAGGACCATCTGCATTTGGTGGAGTTCTCTTACAACAACAGCTTCCAGGCGAGTATTGGCATGGCGCCTTTCGCCGCTCTTTATGGGAGGAAATGTCGATCGCCATTGAGTTGGGATGACGTTGGTGATCGGGAGCTGTTGGGACCTGAGATGATCGTGGAGGCCGTGGATATCGTCAGGAATATTCGGGAGAGGTTGAGGATTGCTCAGGACCGTTTTAAGCATTGGGCGGATGCTAAACGTCGTCCTTTGAAGTTTCAGCCGGGCGACCATGTGTTCTTGAAGATTTCCCCGAATCGCGGTGTGATTCGTTTCGGGAAGCGAGGGAAGTTAAGCCCGCGATACATTGGACCGTTTGACATTTTGGAGAGGGTTGGCGAGGTAGCTTATCGCTTGGCCTTGCCGCCATCTTTGGAAGGAGTTCACAATGTTTTCCATGTGTCGCAGCTTCGTCGATACATTGGCGATCCATCTCATGCTGTGGATTTTTCAGAGATTACCATTCACCCCGATATGACGTATGACCAGCATCCAGTGCAGATTCTGGACAGGCGTCAGAAATCGCTTCGGAACAAGATTGTCAATCTTGTGAGGGTGATATGGTGACACGGCTCACCTGGAGAGTCTACTTGGGAGAATAAGGATGAGATGCGAGAGCGTTTCCCACTTTTGTTTCCGGACTCGTGAGTATTTGGAAATTCCGAGGACGGAATTTTTCTTAAGTTGGGGAGGATGTAACGACTGCTTTTCATGTATTTGGATTTATTATAATATAATATATGTTTTGGTGGATTTTCTCCTCATGTGTGGTTTTCGTCTCCGTGACTTTCATTTTCGATCGTTTCGTCGTGATTTCTCGTTTCTTCCTTAGGATCGTCGATTTCGAAGTACGTCATTCGTGACGGACTTCATAACGGTCGTATCTTACTATTAGATCAAGCCTAGGAGTCTTAGGAATCGATCCCGGAGCTCTGCGCACCGTATCGGAACTTTTGGTGCTTATTAGCTGGTGTAAGAAGGGGCACCGACCGACTAGATGACGATCCAGTCGGTCGGCAATCCTTCTTGGACCGACTAGTTGGCTTTCTAAATTATTCAGGAGTTACTGTTTATCGTTAGTCGGTCTAAGAACGTTAGTTGACCGACTAGGTTGCAAACTAGTCGGTCGGCAATGCTTCTTTAACCGACTAACACATCATCTAAATTTTAGTATCAGTACTGTTCATTATTAGTCGGTCTAAGTTCATCTTTCGACCGACTAGTTGTTAAACTAGTCGGTTAAGTTTTGTACTCAGACCGACTAATTCTTGGTTCTACTGTACAGTTGAGTTACTGTTTACTCTTAGTCGGTTTACGAACGTTCACCGACCGACTAGATATCAAACTAGTCGGTCAGTTGATGTTCATCGACCGACTAAATCCAAATCTTATTTTCGTTCAGAAGTTACTGTTTACACTTAGTCGGTCTGCGTTGGTCGACCGACCGACTAGTTGCCAAACTAGTCGGTCAGTGGTTGCTCTTTGACCGACTAATCTGTGTTAAAACCCTAATTTCTGGGCAGCCGCCATCCCAACCTATTTAAACCCCTCCCAAACGTTTTCTTCTTACTCCACTCGACCTAAAACCCTAAAATCTCCCCTATTGAGCCCCCTTCCACCTCCAACCCTTATTCCTTCATTCCAAGCCCTAAAATCCATCATCTAAACCCTCCATCAACTCATTCAAACTCTCATCTTCCTCAAATCTCCATCAAATCCCCAAAATCCCCCAAAAACCATAGTTCTCCAAACTTCTCCATTGGTTTCCAGATCTGGTCCCTAGGTTCTCCGGAGTGTTTCTTCCGCCTCCTCTTGGTAAGAAATCGATCTCTTGATGTTTTCATAACCTATTTGTATTTTTATGAAACCCTAATGAATGAAGGTTGTTTTGATGATTGTTTCCCCATAACAGCGATTTACCCGTAGATTAGCATCCGCGAGACGAGCCTTCGTGATCGTCATACCCGGTGCTAGGCAAGTGAAACTTGCCACTTACGGTTTGGGCCATGTTTTAGGCCATTTTGCTTGTTGTAGGCGTAAAAGAGGCTAGGCGATGAAATGATACTCGCCTAGGCGCAAATTTAGGAACTAGCTTGACAACGAAGCTAGTTCCGACATTTAGCATGTTGCACAATTTCCATGTCATGTTTACTTTCCATTAACGGTACGCGAATTAACTGTCATGTCATTGCATTCTTTAAGTGATCCCGAGATTGTGTAGCTTCGCTACAATACTTGTGTTTCCTGGCTCGTGACCAGAAGCGAGCATAATGAGTTGCTAACCCCAACGCTCGATATTGAATTGTGAACTAAGAAACAAGCTCCCATGCGGGGCAACCCTGGCTCACTTGCTGGGCTCATGTACAGGGACCCTGGCTTGTTTACGTGTGGGATGGGGTAAGGGTTAAGCGGCCATTCAACTGGGAGTCTGCCCGATCAGCAACTGCAGTTGTAAGGTGTAAACTCTGGGGTGGGGTAGTGTTTAGTGCCGATCGGCGTGAATGTTGTATCATTCAGCTGAAGGGCGTAAACATCTACAAAACAACGTGAAACGTGAATAGTGAATCGATTGAGATTTTTAGTAGCTTGGCTACTCTTGTCTTGTCCCGATACTTGTCCTCTTGTACTTACTGTTCACCATGTCTTAATTGTGCACTCATGTTATAACTGCCATGTCATGCATACTAAAACTGCTAGGTTGCTAGTTGCCTTACTTTCAGTTTCCTTGCCCAAGTCTCTTAGACTTGCTGACATGTGCCCCTTTACTCTTTTGGGTGACACATGTTAGATCCTGAGCCTGAGTACCTTGTTGAGGACGAGGTGTTTGCTGACGCCGAGCCCGAGCTTGTGTTCGACGGGGAGTACGCGGACACTGGGGACCAGTCCTAGTGTCTTCGTAGTGTTTCCTTTTTGTTTAGACTGCTGTTTGGTTGTCGGTGTGTGGCACCTATACTTTGTTATGTCGTTGCTTTTGTTGGCCTTGTTCTGGGCCTTTAGACTCTTTCTTTTAGCCTGGTGGCTTTTCTGGATGTTGGACTTATTTTCATGTTGGACAATTTATGAGATACGAGATTTTATTTCAGTCTCTCTCTTTGTGTTATTATTGTTGTTCCGTTGTGGTTACAGGGACCTGCTTATGTTTTATTGACGCTTATCGGGTTTGGGGCTTCACGGCTCCACTCTCGTGCGGACCTTTTCACATCTCGCCTCCATTTTAGGGAAGCGGGTCGTGACAACAGTGCATGGAAAAGATAGGGGTAATGTCCTCACTTCTCATCATCTCGCTCCCAGGTCGATTCTCCTGGCGAGTCATGTCGCCACATCACTCTTACGAGTTCGACGAACTTGTTCCTGAGCGCCTTCTGACGTCGATCAAGAACCTGAACTGGCTGCTGCTCAAAAGAAAATGCCTCCAAATCTTCAGAGCAAAGATGACAGCAGCCAACTCCAGGTCGTGAGTCGGTTAATTCTTCTCGTGAATCTTCAACTGTCGAGAAGCATATGCGACCATATGACCCTGCTGATGCAGGACACATCCAAGGCCCCTTGCCAGATCAGCACAGAAGACTTCAAATCCTTCAGTTCTGTCTGGTATAGCTAACACTGGTGCAGTCGTCAGCTTGGCCTTCAATATCCCAAACGCCTGCTCACAAGAGTCTGACCATACATACTTGACATCCTTTTGCGTCAGGCGGGTCATAGGCTCGGCAATCTTCGAGAGGTCCTTGATGAATCGACGGTAATAGCCTGCCAATCCTAGGAAACTCCTAATGTTGGTAGCTGATCAAGGAGTCGGCCTGTTTTTGACTGAAATGACCTTCTCTAGATCGACAGAGATACCGTCTCCTGATACCACATGCCTAAGAAAGGTGACTCGGTCTAACCAGAATTCACACTTGCTATACTTGGCGTATAACCGATGATGTCTCAAGGTCTCCAGTACAATCCGCAGATGCTCGGCATGCTTCTTCATTCGTCTTGTATACTAAGATGTCGTCGATGAAGATCACCACAAACTTATCCAAGAACTCATAGAAGATCAAGCTCATAAGGTTCATGTATACTGCTGGGGCGTTAGGCACACCGAATGGCATGACTACAAATTCATAGTGCCCATACTTGGTCCGGAATGCCGTCTTCGGGATGTCTCCACTTCTGACCTTCACTTGATGATAACCACTTCAGAGATCCAGCTTCAAGAATACTTGTGATCCACCAAGTAGATCGAAGATGTCGTCAATACGTGACAGTGAGTACTTGTTCATTATGGTTACCTTATTCAGTTCTCGATAATCCACACACATCCTTCTCGACCCATCCTTCTTCTTGACCAAAAGAACTGGTGCACACCAAGGAGATAGGCTGGGATGAATCAATCCCTTCTGCAACAGGTCGTCGAGTTATTTTCAAAGCTCTTCCAGTTCAGCAGGAGCCATGCAATAAGGAGCCTTCGAAATAGGTTGAGTGTTCGGCATAAGGTTGATAGTGAATTCTAGAGCTCGATCAGGCGGTAATCCTGAAATATCTTTAGGAAATACGTCTGTAAAGTGTAAGGGACCCTGCGGGGCTACACACACTAGAGGGGAGGTGAATAGTGTAATGGCAAGCAAAGTGCTTAATTAAAAGTTACTAAAATTAAAGCACAGTAAGCAGCAGAAATTAAAGAGTATGCTCAACAACAACAATCGCAAACACAGAGATTTTACCCTGGTTCCCCAAAACCTGAGTACGTCCAGCCACACCAATATTCACTATAATTTCCACAAAGAGAAGTGAATACAATCTCACACAGAGATACCTCATACATAGGATTTAGGATTCCTAGAAAGAGATATCCTTACTCTCACACAAAGAGACCTCACACAGAGGATTTTGTTCTCACACACAGAAAGAACCAAACTCTCACAAAGAGAGTAACTCCCACAAAGAGTGTAACTAATTACCACAAAGATAATTAGTGTTTCGAAACAAAAACAAAACGAAACAACACTTACTATGCCATAATATGATCTTACCAATGTGAAGAAGAAGGCATGCAAGTGAATGACCAAGTGCTTGAGATTAGCTTTGATTGTACTTGATGATCTTTCTCTCTTCTAGGAATGAATCCTAACACTTCTCACTTGAGTGTACGAAAATGAAGAGAAGAAAGATGATCTCCAAGAAAGAAATGAGAATTAGATCCCTTGGAGAACTTCCCTATGAGCTAGCTTCAATGCATGAAGAGAAATATGCTCATGAGAGGGAAATAGGAGAGATTAGGAGTGGCTATTGATTCTCTAAGATATTCAATAATAACCAAGGGTTCTAAATAAACTAAGCCATCTCCTATATACAGGAAGCCCAAAGGAACCAATAAAACTAGCCAAAACCCAAAGGGAAGAAATCTGCAACAGCTAGATTTTGGTAGTTTATGGCACAGACAGTCGACTGCTGAACAACAGACAGTCGACTGTTCAACGGCTAGAAAAATCCCAACGGCTATAATCTGAGCCAGGACAATCGACTGTAGAAGACCACACAGTCGACTGTAAAATAGACAGTCGACTGTATATCCTTCATCAGGCGACTGCTGCAGGGGATAGAATAAAACAGAGAGTTGCACTCTTTCTCCCAGTATGCATACATGCGACTGAAAAACAAATGATAGTCGACTGTAAAATAGACAGACGACTGTTTATCCTTCATCAGTCGACTACTGCAAGAGATGGATAAAAACAGAGAGATGCAATATTCGCACTTACGCCTTTCAGACGACTATTGACCATTTCACAGGCGACTGTAAATACACAAGCGACTGTAAATTGAACATTAGTCGACTGATGCGAAAAGCTCAAGTAGAGTCAATAAAAATGTTGACTTGAGCAGTGCACCACAGTCAACTGTAGAAGGCTCGACATGCGACTGGAATCACCCAGTCGACTGTGAAACCTTCAGCAGGCGACTGTAGGAGAGCCAGAGACTCCAAATGAGTCTTTGGACAAGATGAACCTATTGGGTTGGATTCTATGATAATCCTAAGGCTAACTAAGATGATTAAATGCATATGCATGAATGAGTAGACCATTTATCAAGGCATTACATTAATCCTAGACTAAAAAAGAGAAAAGCAATAAATGAAATAATACATGGATTACAAATTGCATCTCCTAGAGTCTAAGTCTTCAAGTTCACGATACCTTGATGCTCTCCATCATCATGCTCCAAGTTTTGGCTTCATTAGATGATCTTCATGACTTAATCCAAGCTTGAGCACACCATCACTCTTGGAGGTCTTTAAGATATCCTTTGTAATATCCTCCAAGCTTTATGCTTTGTCTCATCAACATATAATCATTAACATAAACCGAGACTAAAACATAAGATTGATTAGCACACTAACATAATTTATTGATCATCATCAAAACAAAGTTAGTCTTGAACCCAAGAACTAACAATCTTCCCCTTTTTGATGATGACAATTCATTATGTCAAAATATAATAAACATTGAAATAAGCAATGTGTGCTAACAAACTCCCTCAATCAATATGCAAATGTGCACAAAATATAAACATATAAAGCACAAATCATGTTGATGGTTGTTATGCAAACACATACCAATTGAAAATAATGAATAAACAAGCATAAGGTATATTTTAACATAACATATTTCTCTCACCCATTGGCATATCAAAAAGATGGATAATAGCCAAATAGGAAAACCAAAGGCAAGAGAAATAACCATCCCATATGCACAAACATAATGTGAATGACATACAATGTGACATATGAATGGAAAAAATAATGCTAGCAAGCAAAAATTCCATACTCCCCCATAATCATACAAAACATACAAATATAGGAGTAATGGACACACTCACAAACATGTGGGTACAAAATGTAAACATACAAGTATGGTACTCAAGCAATGAATAACAAAGTGAGTGACCTAGCAACGTGGAAACAAAACAAAAGCGGAGTTTGGTTTCCGTATATAGTCATATGAAAATATAACATTATGCACATATGAATCTATATACGAATTCCTATCAAGTCTAGAAACATTCTTAGAAATCCACAAAGATAGTGATTTGGGATTCTTAAGAAGAGCTTTGATTAAGTCATGAGTAGGAGGTGAAAGTGCACGCCTATGAGGTGGAACATAAACATTGGCATACCCCGTGTGTGAAACATGCAATTTAGTATTAGGAACATTCACACAAGCATTTCTACCATTCATAGGAACATGTGAAGCATACAACAGGTTATCATTAATTCTAGCATGCAATCAATAATAATATTTCTAATGAGTAGAAACATCATGCATAGCATTCAGAGAAGAAGCATTCATGTCAACATGTTTTTGAATAGGCTTCTTAATATATGCAAGACCGTAATACAACAATGCATGATTTCTCTTTGGCTTAGAAATATTAGTTGATTTTAGGCCAAAAGAGTTGGATGTGACTTTCTCATTAGAATGCTCCCCCATAAAATTTATTTGGGTGCTTCTAAGAGAAGAGCTTGGTTTGTTCACCTTCAATGAATAGGATCCCAAAACCGTGTCCTTACTCAATTTGAAAATTTCAATTTGAGTAGACAATAGCTCACATTTCTTCAAAAGTGAAGAAATGTTGTCATCCCTCTTGGACAGACATGAGCTAAGCTCACAACATTTTGACTTGAGAGCCAATGTCTCATCTCTCAAAATGTTGTAACCACTCTTCGAGTGCATCTTCTCCATTTGGAATTTGAGAGAAGTATTCTCATCTCTCAAGGCACTCAATTGAGAAAGAAGAGTATCTTTCTCGGTATGCAAAGAATTAAGTTCAATATTATGCGATGCATACAGACTCTCTTTCACAGATTTGTGAAAATCACGATCAAACTCAATACGAGCTTTAAGAGAGTCATTCTCTTTGCTCAACATGCACACATGAGAATCAAGAGCAATCTTTTCTTGATTCAATGCAATGGTTTGTGTATCATCACGATGTTTGGATGATACAGAAGTGTGTGTGAGCATCTCTCTCAAACTTGTTATTATTTGCATTGAGAGAGTTCATAAACAATGCATTATCATTTTCAATAAAATTAGTGCATTGAACGGGAGAGTTACGAGATACCTCATTACCTCTGATGCTCTCATCATCGCCAAATTCCTCTCCACCATACTTTTCATCAAAGATAATTCCATATCTTCTTGGCCGTCTTGAAGTCACTTACTTTCTTAGCAATATTTAGAGAGAGAGAGAGAGAGAGAGAGAGAGAGCAATGAATTCCAAACTCGAGCATCTGAGGTAATATACCCTGACTCCTCATGCACATCAAGCCAGTGGAACATGTTCTTCCTCTATTTTGAGAAATGTTTGCCTTTGAAGACGGGAGGAAGTGAGGGGTTGTTGAGACTTAGAAGTCATGCTTGGAAAAGCCACCAAACCAAGGCTCTGATACCAACTGTAAGGGACCCTGCAGGGCTACACACACTAGAGGGGAGAATAGTGTAATGGCAAGCAAAGTGCTTAATTAAAAGTTACTAAAATTAAAGCACAATAAGCAACAGAAGTTAAAGAGTATGCTCAACAACAAAAATCGCAAACAAATAGATTTTACCCTGGTTCCCCAAAACCTGGATACGTCCAGCCACACTAATATTCACTATAATTCCCACAAAGAGAAGTGAATACAATCTCACAAAGAGATACCTCTCACAGAGGATTTAGGATTCCCACAAAGAGATATCCTTACTCTCTCACAGAGAGACCTCACACAGAGGGATTTGTTCTCTCACACAGAAAGAACCAAACTCTCACAAAGAGAGTAACTCCCACAAAGAGAGTAAATAATTCCCACAAAGAGAATTAGGGTTTCGAAACAAAAACAAAACGAAACAACCCTTACCTATGCCATGATATGATCTTACCAATGTGAAGACGAAGGCTTGCAAGTGAATGACCAAGTGCTTGAGATTAGCTTTGATTGCACTTGATGATCTTTTTCTCTTTTAGGAATGAATCCTAACACTTCTCACTTGAGTGTATGAAAATGAAGAGAAGAAATATGATCTCCAATAAAGGAATGAGAAGTAGATCCCTTGGAGAATTTCCCTATGAACTAGCTTCAATGCATGAAGAGAAATCTGCTCATGAGAGGAAAATGGGAGAGATTAGGAGTGGCTATTGATTCTCTAACATATTCAATAATAACCAAGGGTTCTAGAACTAAGCCATTTCCTATATATAGGAAACCCAAAAAAACCTATAAAACCAGCCAAAAAACCAAAGGGAAGAAATCTGCAATGGCTAGATTTTGGCAGTTTATGGCACAGACAGTCGACTGATGAACAACAGGCAGTCGACTGTTCAACGACTAGAAAAATTCCAACAGATTAAATCTGAGCCGGGACAGTCGACTGTAGAAGACTACACAGTCAACTGTAAAGCAGATAGTCGACTGTATATCCTTCATCAGGCGACTGCTGTAGGGGATGGAATAAAACAGAGAGTTGCACTCTTTCTCCCAGTATGCATACAGGTAACTGGAGAACAAATGACAGTCGACTGTAAAATAGACAGACGACTGTTTATCCTTCATCAGTCGATTGCTGCAGGAGATGGAGAAAAACAGAGAGATGCAATATTCGCATTTACGCCTTTCAGACGACTGTTGACCATTTCAAAGGGGACTGTAAATATACTTGCGACTGTAAATTGAACATCACGACTGATGCGAAAAGCTCAAGTAGAGTCAATAAAAAAGTTGACTTGAGCAGTGCACCACAGTCGACTGTAAAAGGCTTGACATGCTACTGGAATCACCCAGTCGAATGTGAATCCTTCAGCAGACGACTATAGGAGACCAGATACTCCACATGAGTCTTTGGACAAGATGAACCTATTGGGTCGGATTCTATGATAATCCTAAGGCTCACTAAGACGGTTAAATGCATATGCATGAATGAGAAGACCATCTATCAAGGCATTACATTAATCCTAGACTAAAAAAGAGAAAAGCAATAAATGAAATAATAGATGGATTACAAATTGCATCTCCTAGAGTCTAAGTCTTCAAGCTCACGATACCTTGATGCTCTCCATCATCATGCTCCAAGCTTTGGATTCATTAGATGATCTTCATGACTTCATCCAAGCTTGAGCACATCATCACTCTTGGAGGTCTTTAAGATATCCCTTGTAATATCCTCCAGGCATTATGCTTTGTCTCATCAACATATAATCATTAAGATAAACTGAGACTAAAACATAAGATTGATTAGCACATTAATATAATGTATTGATCATCATCAAAACAACGTTAGTCTTGAACCCAAGAACTAACAATCTCCCCCTTTTTGTTGATGACAATCCATTATGTCAAAATATAATAAGCATTGAAATAAGCAATGTGTGCTAACAAACTCCCCCAATCAATATGCAAATAAGCACAAATATAAACATATAAAGCACAAATCATATTGATGGTTGTTATGCAAAAACATACCAATTGAAAATAATGAATAAACAAGCATAAGGCATATTTTAACATAACATATTTGTAACGACTGGTTTTCATGTATCTGGATTAAATATATTATATATATATATATATGTTTTGGTGGATTTTCTCCTTATGAGTGGTTTTCGTCTCCGTAGCTTTCATTTTCGATCGTTTCGTCGTGATTTTCTAGCTTCTTCCGTTGATCATAGATTTCGGAGTAAGTCATTCGTGGTGGGCTTCATATCGGTCATATCTTATTATTAGATCAATCCTAGGAGCTTAGGAATCGATCCCGGAGCTTCGCACTCCATTTCAAAACTTTCTGTGCACGTTAACCGGTATAAGAAGGGGAACCGACCGACTAGATGACGATTTAGTCGGTCGGCAAACCTTCATGGACCGACTAGTGGGCATTGTAAATTACTCAGGGGTTACTGTTTATCTTTAGTCGGTCTAAGAACATTTGTCGACCGACTAGGTTGCAAACTAGTTGGTCAGCAATCGTTCTTTAACCGACTAACTCTATGATCCTTTGATACAAAGTACTATTCATTCTTAGTCGGTCTAAGAACGTTCATCGACCGACTAGATGAGAAACCAGTCGGTCAGTAGTTTTTCTTTGACCGACTAAATCTAAATCCTATTTTTGTACAGGAGTTACTGTTTGGACTTAGTCGGTCTGCGTTGGTCAACCGACCGACTAGTTTCCAAACTAGTCGGTCAGTGGTTGCTCTTTGACCGACTAATAAGTGTCGAAACCCTAATTTCTGGGTAGCCACCATCACTTCCTATTTAAACCCCCCAAACGTTTTTCTTTTCTTCTTTCCTCTCTCCTGAGCCTCCTTCTTCCCCAAATCATCATCCATCTAACCCTAGCCTTCCTCCATCTAGAGCCTCTCCCCCTCTCCATTTTGGCCGGCCACCACCTCTAGATCGCCGGAAAACCCCCAAAACCCCATTTCTCCAGATTTTCCCCATCCATTCCAGATCTGAACCCTAGGTTCCCCGGATCATTTCTTCCGTTGCCGTGCTTGCTCGGCATCGTTCTTCCGCTTCCGATACGGTAATAACTCGATCTCTTAATATCCTCATAGCCCATTTGTGTTTTTGTGAAACCCTAATAAAACTAGGTTGGATGTTGTTCTAATATTGTTTGCCTTGGCAGCGATCTCATCTCCGTAGTTAGCATTTGTGTGACTGCCTCGTTGATCGTCATCATCGGTGCTAGGCAAGTGAAACTTGCATCTCTTGATTTGGGCCATGTCTTAGGCCATTTCCTTGCTTTAGCGTAAAAGAGACTAGACGGTGAAAGGATAGCCGTCTGGACGCCATTGACCTAGCTTGATAACGAAGGTTGGTCCGTCACCTTCATCATGCTTGTATGTCACGTTTAATTTCAATTAACGGTACGCGTATTAACTGTTCATGTCATCCATGCATCTTTAACTGCCATGTTTAATTTAAATTAACGATACGCGAATATCTGTTCATGTCATTGCATTTTGCCTGTCATGTTTAAATTCAATTAACGGTACTCGAATATCTGCTCATGTCATTGCATGCTTGAACACTCATCGTGATTGCGTAGCATCGCTACATACTAGTGCTACTTGTTCCAGCTAGGCACCCGTTTTGCGGGCACAACCCTAGGCCAATTACAAATCTGGCTCGTGGTCCAGAAAACGAGCTCAATACAGCCTGTGGGCAATAGGGCACTCGCCTGTGTGTGAGTGATCCCTTGTACTTGAATCCAGCCTGCGGGTAATAGGGCACTCACATGTGTGTGGGTGATCCCTTGTACTTGTTACTTGACAATACATGTCACACCTACCACTTGTTACTTGCTACTTGTACTTCACTTGTTACTTCCATACGATACTTGCCATGCCATGCACCATACTTTAACTGCTAGGTTGTTAGTTTACTTTTCTTTCAGTTTCCTTGCACAAGTCTTTCGACTTGCTGACATGTGCCCCTTTTCTCTTTTGGGTGACACATGTTAGATCCCGAGCCTGAGTTTGTCGCTGAGGACGTGGTGGTTGCTGACACTGAGTCAGAACCCGCGTTGATCGAGGACTTCGTGGACACTGGAGATCAGTCTTAGTGTCCTCATAGATCTTTCCCTTTTGTTTTAGTATACTTTTAATTATCGGTGCGTAGCACCCATACTATGTTGGTGTTTGTTTTGTTGGCCGTGTGTTAGGCCTTTAGACTCTTTCTTTTAGCCTGGTGGCTTTTCTGGATGTTGAACTTAATTTTCATGTTGGACAAATTCTGAGATTTGAGATTTTATTTCTGTCACTCCTTGTGTTATTATTGTTGTTCCGTTTGTGGTTACAGGGACCTGCTTATGTTTTATTGACGCTTATCGGGTTTGGGGCTTCACAGCTCCACTCTCGTGCGGACCTTTTCACGTCTCGCCTCCATTTGAGGGAAGCGGGGCGTTACAGGTTTTGTTGGTAGCCCATGCAGGTCTCTTCTGTAACTGCGATTACCGGAATGACGATAATAATATTAGAATGTCCAATAAACTAAGTTCGACATCCGAGTCATAAGCTATGAGTCTAATCTGATTCGTTTTCTGTGTCATTAGATGGCAGGAAGGCGATTCACCCGTGGTGGTGGTAGTGATGTGCCCCCTCATGACGAGGAGCCTGAGCGGGAATCCACCAATGGAGAGATGATGCGGATGATGCTTCAGATGATGCAGGTTCAGTAGGGCGTGCTCCTGCAAGTCCAGAATGCTCCAGTTGTTCGAGCTGGTCGGGCAATCCAGGATGCCCCTCGCTCCGAGCCGGGAGCGAAGCAATTTCGGGAGATGGGTCCCGCATATTTTGATGGGTCTGAGGGTCCTCTGGCTGCCGATGAGTGGATTCGGAACATTGAGGATAACCTGGCGATGGCAAAGATTAACCCGGCTGGATGGGTTGATTTGGCTAAGAGGCAGCTGAAGGATAATGCCAGAAACTGGTGGGATGCTGAAGAGAAGATGCTGGTGGAGCCGATAGTTTGGGCTACCTTTAAGTCCAGATTTGATGGAGAGTTCTTCCCGAAGGTTGCTAGGCAGGTGATGCTGCATCGCTTCATATATCTGAAGCAGGGGAGCTTGTCGGTGGATCAGTACCACCAAGAGTTCACGAGGCTCAGTCAGTTTGCACCAAAGATGGTGCAAGATGCCGATGAGAAAGCTCAGCGGTTCCTCCAGGGACTTGCCTTGGAGCTTCAGAGTTTTGTGACCTCTTCTGACCTGGAAACATATCAGAAGGTTCTGATTGCTGCGAGGCGGTAGGAGTTGAATTTGAACCAGAGAAAGGGACATGTTTCAGGAGCTGGGAAGAGGCTTGTGTAGCAGGTCAGAGCGGCGGTTAGACTTGGATTCAGGCCTATCCAGCATGTTCAGTTCAAGAGGCCAGGAGGGCCTATTCTGAAGACTTGCCATTTCTGCGGCAAGACCGGGCACCTCAGGGATCAGTATAGGAGGTTCCTGGGGTAGTGTATTATCTGCGGAGATACTGCCCATACCATCAGGGAGTGTCCCAAGTCGAAGCAACCTTAGCGGGCACCTATTGCGGCACAGCCGTTGCAGCAGCAAGCTCCTGTGCCCGCTGGACGTGGAGCACCCCTTGTTCCACAGAGACATGCCTTTCAGCAGGCTGTTCTGCCGAGAGGACAGGCTTTCTTGATGACTGAGGAGGAGAGCATGACCATGGACGAGGTTATCACAGGTAACTTCCCTCCTAGCTGTTTCTTCCTTAGTTATGTTTGATTGTTAGATTATGTTGATTGCTTGCATATGATTGTTGCTAGACTAGGGCTTAATTGTTAGACTGTTTGTAGGTGTGATTTTGGTGTGCACATTTCCTGCACGAGTTCTCTTTGACTCTGGGGCATTGATGTGCATTATTTCTCGGAGCTTCGTGGAGAAGCATTCCTTGTCGACGTCCCCTCTTTCCAAGAGTTGGAATATCGTTACAGGGAATGGCGTGGTCTCGGTGCATCTTGGTTGCAATTCTTGCTCGTTGGTGGTTTGTGGACATGAGCTTTACGCTGATTTCATTGTCCACGACATCATCAACTACGATGCAGTTCTTAGGATGGACTGGCTTGAGAGCTTCTATGCTACGATCGACTGTTGGAGGAAGAAGGTCGTGTTCGAGATTCCCAGACACCTAGTGTTTGAGTTCAGCCGTGGTAGCAGTTCGCTTGGTCCTGTCAGGTTTCGGGCCAGGCCGGTGGAGATTGTGGCTATGCAGATGGAGCTGGAGAGGCCAGATGTGGTGCGTGATTTTGATGACGTCTTCCCCGAGGAGATGTCTGGTTTTCCACCTGATCGAGCTTTGGAATTTTCTATTGATCTTATTCCAGGAGCACATCCCATTTCGAAGGCACCATATCGTATGGCGCCAGCAGAGTTGGAAGAGTTGCGTAGGCAGTTGGATGAGCTTATGCAGAAGGGTTATATCAACCCTAGTGTGTCTCCGTGGGGAGCACCGGTGCTGCTGGTGAAGAAGAGGGATGGTTCGCGTCGCATGTGTGTGGACTATCGGGAGTTGAATGCGGTGACCATAAAGAATAAATACCCGTTGCCTCGCATCGATGATATTTTTGATCAGCTTGGAGGATCGAGGGTGTTTTCGAAGTTGGATCTGAGGAGTGGTTATCATCAGCTGAAGGTGAAGAAGGATGATGTTCCAAAGACAGCGTTCAGGACGAATTATGGACACTACGAGTTTGTGGTTATGCCTTTCGGTGTAACCAACGCACCCGCAGTTTTCATGAATCTGATGAACCTTATTTTCTACGACTTTTTGGATAAGTTTTTCGTTATCTTTATTGACGACATTCTGATCTATTCTAAGTCGGAGGAGGAGCATGCCTCGCACTTGAGGACAGTGTTGTAGATTTTGAGGAAGCATCGTTTGTATGCTAAGTTTTCGAAGTGCGAGTTTTGGCTGGACAGAGTTGCTTTTCTCGGGCATGTGGTGACCAAAGATGGTATTTCAGTGGATCCTGAGAAGATCAGGGCCATCAGGGAGTGGCCTGTTCAGCAGTCAGCGTCTGAGATTCGGAGTTTCCTTGGACTTGCTGGTTACTATCGGTGCTTCAGTAAGGATTTTTCCCGTATTGCCGAGCCGATGACCAGATTGACACGGAAGGATGTACCTTTTGTTTGGTCGGGTGATTGTGAGAATGCTTTTGGTGTTCTGAGGGAGAGATTGACGACTGCCCCTATTCTTGTTGTGCCTGATCGCAGCGGTGGATTTGAGATCTTTTGCGACGCTTCTGGCAAGGGTCTCGGTTGTGTGTTGCATCAGCACGGGCACGTTGTGGCGTATGCATCTCATTAGCTCAAGGTTCATGAGAAGAATTACCCGACGCATTATTTGGAGTTGGCTGCTGTTGTGTTTGCTCTTAAGATTTGGAGGCACTTCCTACTGAGTGAGAAAGTGAAGATCTACACCGATCACAAAAGCTTGAAGTATATTTTTACTCAGAAGGAGCTCAACATGCGACATCGTCGATGGTTGGAGCTCATGGTGGATTATGAGATTGATTTGCAGTATCACCCTGGCAAGGTGAATGTGGTTCCTAATGCGCTGAGTAGGCTTCCAGCGGTGATGATTTTGACCTCGCAGTGGAGATTGCAGCAGGATTTTTGCGAGTCTGGTGTGGAGATTGTTCTTCCTGGAGAGGCTTCTTCGTTGATGTGTATGCAGATACAGTCGACGATCGTGGATCGGATCAAGGCTGGCCAGGCTGAGGATCCGAAGCTGGTGAAGATTCGGGAGCAGGTAGAAGTCGGTCTGTGGACTGACTTTTTGATTCATGAGGATGGCTCGCTGAGGTTTGGAGCCAGGTTGTGTGTGCCAGCTGGGGATATTAGAGAGGAGTTGATGGTGGAGGCACACAGTTCGTCGTATTCTGTGCATCCTGGTGGGACCAAGATGTACAAGGATCTTCGTCTGAACTATTGGTGGTATGGTATGAAGAGGAGTGTGGCTCGGAGTGTAGCCAAGTGTTTGGTTTGCCAGCAAGTGAAGGTGGAGCATCAGCGTACGGCAGGGTTACTACAACCGCTTCCGATTCCGGAGTGGAAGTGGCAGCACATCACTATGGATTTCGTGACTGGATTACCTCAGAGTCCGAAGCAGAATGACGCGATTTGGGTGATCGTAGATAGATTGACCAAATCCGCGCACTTTATTCCATTCCGAGTGGGACAGTCCACTGAGGCGCTAGCGAGGAGATATATGGAGGTAGATTCTTTTACTCTCCGTTTTTATTTCCTTGTCCTAGTTTGGATAGTGATGTGACGTGAATCATGCAAGAGGTCATACAACTTCACGGAGTCCCCGTGAGCATCGTGTCAGAAAGAGACACGAGGTTCACATCTCAGTTCTGGCAGAGTTTGCAGAAGAGTTTGGGTACGCGTCTGAGTTTCAGCACGGCGTACCATTCGCAGACGGATGGCCAGTCTGAGAGGACGATTCAGATCTTGGAGGACATGCTGAGGGCATGCATGTTGGATTTCAAGGGTTCATGGGAGGACCATCTACATCTGGTAGAGTTTTCCTACAACAACAGCTTTCAGGCGAGTATTGGCATGGCGCCTTTCGCCGCTCTTTATGGGAGGAAATGTCGATCGCCATTGAGTTGGGATGACATTGGTGATCGTGAGCTGTTGGGACCTGAGATGATTGTGGAGGCTGTGGATGTCGTCAAGAACATTCGGGAGAGGTTGAGGATTGCTCAGGACCGTTTCAAGCATTGGGCGGATGCTAAACGTCGTCCTTTGGAGTTTCAGCCTGGGGATCACGTGTTTATGAGGATTTCCCCGAATCGTGGTGTGATTCGCTTTGGGAAGCGAGGGAAGTTGAGCCCGTGATACATTGGACCGTTTGACATTTTGGAGAGAGTTGGCGAGGTGGCCTACCGCTTAGCCTTACCGCCATCTTTGGAAGGAGTTCACAATGTTTTCCATGTATCACAGCTTCGTCGATACATTATCGATCCATCTCATGCTGTGGATTTCTCGGAGATAACCGTTCGCCCTGATTTGACGTATGACCAGCAGCCAGTGCAGATTCTGGACAGGCGTCAGAAGTCACTTCGGAACAAGGTTGTCAACCTTGTGAGGGTGATGTGGCAACACGGCTCGCCTGGGGAATCTACTTGGGAGAATGAGGATGAGATGCGAGAGCGCTACCCACTTTTGTTCCCGGACACGTGAGTGTTGGGAAATTCCGAGGACGGAATTTTTATTAAGTTAGAGAGGATGTAACGACTGGTTTTCATGTATCTAGATTAAATATATTATATATATTTGTTTTGGTGGATTTTCTCCTTATGAGTGGTTTTCGTCTCCGTAGCTTTCATTTTCAATCGTTTCGTCGTGATTTTCTAGCTTCTTCCGTTGATCGTAGATTTCGGAGTAAGTCATTCGTGGCGGGATTCATATCGGTCATATCTTATTGTTAGATCAATCCTAGGAGTCTTAGGAATCGATACCGGAGCTTCGCGCTCCATTTCGGAACTTTCTGTGCACGTTAGCCAGTATAAGAAGGGGAACCGACCGACTAGATGATGATTTAGTCGGTCGACAAACCTTCATGGACCGACTAGTGGGCCTTGTAAATTACTCAGGGGTTACTGTTTATCGTTAGTCGGTCTAAGAACATTTGTCGACCGACTAGGTTGCAAACTAGTCGGTCAGCAATCGTTCTTTAACCGACTAACTCTATGATCCTTTTGATACCAAGTACTATTCATTCTTAGTTGGTCTAAGAACGTTCATCAACCGACTAGATGAGAAACTAGTCGATCAGTAGTTGTTCTTTGACCGACTAAATCTAAATCCTATATTTGTACATGAGTTACTGTTTGGACTTAGTCGGTCTGCGTTGGTCAACCGACCGACTAGTTCCCAAACTAGTCGGTCAGTGGTTGCTCTTTGACTGACTAATCAGTGTCGAAACCCTAATTTCTGGGCAGCCGCCAGGACTTCCTATTTAAAACCCCCAAACGTTTTTCTTTTCTTCTTTCCTCTCTCCTGAGCCTCCTTCTTCCCCAAATCATCATCCATCTAACCCTAGCCTTCCTCCTTCATCTAGAGCCTCTCCCCCTCTCCATTTTGGCCGGCCACCACCTCTAGATCGCCGGAAAACCCCCAAAACCCCATTTCTCCAGATTTTTCCCATCCATTCCAGATCTGAACCCTAGGTTCCCCGGATCATTTCTTTCGTTGCCGTGCTTGCTCGGCATCGTTCTTCCGCTTCCGATACGGTAATAACTCGATCTCTGAATATCCTCATAGCCCATTTGTGTTTTTGTGAAACCCTAATAAAACTAGGTTGGATGTTGTTCTAATGTTGTTTGCCTTGGCAGCAATCTCATCTCCATAGTTAGCATTTGTGTGACGGCCTCGTTGAGCGTCATCATCGGTGCTAGGCAAGTGAAACTTGCATCTCTTGATTTGGGCCATGCCTTAGGCCATTTCCTTGCTTTAGCGTAAAAGAGACTAGACGGTGAAAGGATAGCCGTCTGGATGCCATTGACCTAGCTTGACAACGAAGCTTGGTCCGTCACCTTCATCATGCTTGTATGTCACGTTTAATTTCAATTAACGGTACATGTATTAACTGTTCATGTCATCCATGCATCTTTAACTTCCATGTTTAATTTAAATTAACGGTACGCGAATATCTGTTCATGTCATTGCATTTTGCCTGTCATGTTTAAATTAAATTAACGGTATTTAAATATCTGCTCATGTCATTGCATGCTTGAACACTCATCGTGATTGAGTAGCATCGCTACATACTAGTGCTACTTGTTCCGGCTAGGCACCCGTTTTGCGGGCACAACCCTAGGCCAATTACAAATCTGGCTCGTGGTCCAGAAAACGAGCTCAATACAGCCTGTGGGCAATAGGGCACTCGCCTGTGTGTGAGTGATCCCTTGTACTTGAATCCAGCCTGCGGGCAATAGGGCACTCACATGTGTGTGGGTGATCCCTTGTACTTGTTACTTGACAATACATGTCACACCTACCACTTGTTACTTGCTACTTGTACTTCACTTGTTACTTCCATACGATACTTGCCATGCCATGCACCATACTTTAACTGCTAGGTTGTTAGTTTACTTTTCTTTCAGTTTCCTTGCACAAGTCTTTCGACTTGCTGACATGTGCCCCTTTTCTCTTTTGGGTGACACATGTTAGATCCCGAGCCTGAGTTTGTCGCTGAGGACGTGGTGGTTGCTGACACTGAGTCAGAACCCGCGTTGATCGAGGACTTCATGGACACTGAAGATCAGTCTTAGTGTCCTCGTAGAGCTTTCCCTTTTGTTTTAGTCTACTTTTAGTTATCGGTGCGTAGCACCCATACTATGTTGGTGTTTGTTTTGTTGGCCGTGTGTTAGGCCTTTAGACTCTTTCTTTTAGCCTGGTGGCTTTTCTGGATGTTGAACTTAATTTTCATGTTGGACAAATTCTGAGATTTGAGATTTTATTTCTGTCTCTCCTTGTGTTATTATTGTTGTTCCGTTTGTGGTTACAGGGACCTGCTTATGTTTTATTGATGCTTATCAGGTTTGGGGCTTCACAGCTCCACTCTCGTGCGGACCTTTTCACGTCTCGCCTCCATTTTAGGGAAGCGGGGCGTGACAATATTTCTCTCCGCCATTGGCATATCAAAAAGATGGATAATAGCCAAATAGAAAAACCAAAGGTAAGAGAAATAACCATCCCATATGCAGAAACATAATGTGAATGACATACAATGTGACATATGAATGGAAAAAATAATGCTAGCAAGCAAAAATTCCATACTCCCCCATAATCATACAAAACATGCAAATATAGGAGTAATGGACACTCACAAACATGTGAGTACAAAATGTAAACATACAAGCATGGTACCCAAGCAATGAATAACCAAGTGAATGAGCTAGCAAGGTGGAAACCAAACAAAAGTGGAGTTTGGTTTCCGAATATAGTCATATGAAAATATAACATTAGGCACATATGAATCTATATACGAATTACTATCAAGCCTAGAAACATTCTTAGGAATCCACAAAGAAAGTGATTTGGGATTCTGAAGAAGAGGTTTGGTTAAGGCAAGAGTAGGAGGTGAGGGTGCATGCTTATGAGGTGGAACATAAACATTGGCATACCCCGTGTGTGAAACATGCAATTTAGCATTAGGAACATTCACACAATCATTTCTACCATTTATAGGAACATGTGAAGCATGCAACGGTTTATCATTAATTCTAGCATGCAAGCAATAATAATATTTCCTATGAGTAGAAACATCATGCATAGCATTCAGAGAAGAAACATTCATATCAACATGTTTTTGAATAGGCTTCTTAATATATGCAAGACCAGAATACAAAAATGCATGATTTCTCTTTGGCTTAGAAATATTAGTTGATTTTAGGCCAAAAGAGTTGGATGTGAATTTCTCATTAGAATGCACCCCCATAAAATTTATGTGGGTGCTTCTAAGAGAGGAGCTTGGTTTGTTCACCTTCAATGAAAAGGATCCCAAAACCATGTCCTTACTCAATTTGAAAATTTCAATTTGAGTAGACAAGAGCTCACATTTCTTTAAAAGTGAAGAAATGTTGTCATCCCTCTTGGATAGACATGAGCTAAGCTCACAACATTTTGACTTGAGAGCCAATGTCTCATCTCTCAAAATGTTGTAATCACTCTCCAAGTGCATCTTCTCTATTTGGAGTTTGAGAGAAGCATTCTCATCTCTCAAGGCA
Source organism: Scilla litardierei (assembly GCA_030789695.1). Lineage (NCBI taxonomy): Eukaryota > Viridiplantae > Streptophyta > Magnoliopsida > Asparagales > Asparagaceae > Scilla > Scilla litardierei. Next base: position 114,264,735 of record CM061136.1, read on the forward strand.
CTCATTTGAGAAAGAAGAGTATCTTTCTCGGTATGCAAAGAATTAAGTTCAACATTATGCGATGCATACAGACTCTCTTTCATAGATTTATGAAAATCACGATCAAACTCAATACAAGCTTTAAGAGAGTAATTCTCTTTGCTCAACATGCACACATGAGAATCAAGAGGAATCTTTTCTTGATTCAATGCAATGGTTTGTGTATCATCACGATGTTTGAATGATAAAGAAGTGTGTGTGTGAGCATCTCTATCAAGCTTGTTATTATTCGCATTGAGAGAGTTCATAAACAACGCATTATCATTTTTAATAAAATTAGCGCGTTGAACGAGAGAGTTACGAGATACCTCAGTACTACCGATGCTCTCATCATCGCCAGATTCCTCTCCACCATACCTTTTTTCAAGATAATTCCATATCTTCTTGGCCATATTGAAGTCACTTACTTTCTTAGCAATATTCGGAGAGAGAGAGAGAGAGAGAGAGAGAGAGAGAGAGAGAGAGAGAGAGAGAGAGAGAGCATTGAGCAATGAATTTCAAACTCAAGCATCCGAGGTAATATACCATGACTCCTCATGCACATCAAGCCAGTGGAACATGTTCTTCCTCCATTTTGAGAAGTGTTTGCCTTTGAAGACGGGAGGAAGTGAGAGGGGTTGTTGAGACTTAGAAGTCATGCTTGGAAAAGCCACCAAACCAAGGATCTGATACCAACTGTAAGGGACCTTGCGGGGCTACACACACTAGAGGGGGGTGAATAGCGTAATGGCAAGCAAAGTGCTTAATTAAAAGTTACTAAAATTAAAGCACAATAAGCAACAGAAATTAAAGAGTATGCTCAACAACCACAATCGCAAACACAGAGATTTTACTTTGATTTCCTAAAACTTGGGTACGTTCAGCCACACTAATATTCACTATAATTCCCACAAAGAGAAGTGAATACAATCTCACATAGAGATACCTCACGCAGAGCATTTAGGATTTCCACAAAGCGATATCCTTACTCTCACACAGAGAGACATCACAAAGAGGATTTTGTTCTCTCACACAGAAAGCACCAAACTCCCACAAAGAGAGTAACTAATTCCCACAAAGAGAATTAGTGTTTCGAAACAAAAACAAAACGAAACAACACTTACCTATGCCTTGATAAGATCTTACCAATGTGAAGAAGAAGGCATGCAAGTGAATGACCAAGTGCTTGAGATTAGCTTTGATTGCACTTGATGATCTTTCTCTCTTCTAGGTGTAAATCCTAATACTTCTCACTTGAGTGTATGAAAATGAAGAGAAGAAAGATGATCTCCAAGAAAGGCATGAGAAGTAGATCCCTTGGAGAATTTCCCTATGAGCTAGCTTCAATGCATGAAGAGAAATATGCTCATGAGAGGGAAATGGTAGAGATTAGGAGTGGCTATTGATTCTATAAGATATTCAATAATAACCAAGGGTTCTAAATGAACTAAGCCATCTCCTATATATAGGAAGCCGAAAGGAACCCATAAAACCAGCCAAAAACCTAAAGGGAAGAAATCTGCAACGACTAGATTTTGGCAGTTTATGGCACAGACAGTCGACTGATGAACAACAGACAGTCAACTGTTCAATGGATAGAAAATCCCCAACGGCTATAATCTGAGTCAGGACAGTCCACTGTAGAAGACTACACAGTCGACTGTAAAATAGACAGTCGACTGTATATCCTTCATCAGGTGACTGCTGCAGGGGATGGAATAAAACAGAGAGTTATACTCTTTCTCCCAGTATGCATACATGCGACTGAAGAACAAATGACAGTCGACTGTAAAATAGACAGGCGACTATTTATCCTTCATCAGTCGACTGCTGCAGGAGATGGAGAAAAACAGAGAGATGCAATATTCGCACTTACGCCTTTTAGACGACTGTTGACCATTTCACAGGCGACTGTAAATATACAGGCGACTGTAAATTGAACATCAGTCGACTGATGCAAAAAGCTCAAGTATAGTCAATAAAAATGTTGACTTGAGCAGTGCACCATAGTCAACTGTAGAAGGCTCGACATGCGACTGGAATCACCCAGTCGACTGTGAATCCTTCAGCAGTCGACTATAGGAGAGCCAGAGACTCTAAATGAGTCTTTGGACAAGATGAACCTATTGGGTTGGATTCTATGATAATCCTAAGGCTCACTAAGATGGTTAAATGCATATGCATGAATGAGTATGCCATCTATCAAGACATTACATTACTCCTAGACTAAAAAAGAGAAAAGCAATAAATGAAATAATACATGGATTACAAATTGCATCTCCTAGAGTCTAAGTCTTCAAGCTCACGATACCTTGATGCTCTCCATCAGCATGCTCCAAGCTTTGGCTTCATTAGATGATCTTCATGACTTCATCCAAGCTTGAGCACACCATCACTCTCGGAGGTCTTTAAGATATCCCGTGTAATATTCTCCAAGTATTATATTTTGTCACATCAACATATAATCATTAAGATATTGTCACGCCCCGCTTCCCAAAAATATGGAGGCGAAGCGTGAGAAGGTCCGCTCAGACTTGAAGCTACAAAGCTGCAAGTCCGATAAGCGTCGAACAAATTTAAAACTGCAGGTCCTTGCAACGCGAGCGAAACAAGATAATAATAATGAAATGAGACTAAAGAATAATCTCAGAATATCCATAAATATAAATTCCAACATCGCAGAAAAGCCACCAGGCTAAAAGAAAAAGACCAAAGGCCCAAACATGGCCAACATAAGTACAGCGTACAAAACAACGGTGCTGCGCACCAACAACTAACAAAAGGCCTAAAAAAAATAAAGCTCAACAAAGACTCAAAGAATAGTCACCGGTGTCCACAAAATCCTCCTGTGCAATCATGGACTCAGTCTCAGCGTCAGCAACACATCTCGTACTCAGCAACGGTCTCTGGCTCAGGGTCTAACATGTGACACCCAAAAGAGCAAGGGGCACATGTCAGCAAGTCTACAAGAGACTTGTGCAAGGAAACTGAAAGTACAAGTAAAAGCAACCTAAAAGTTCTAGAATGATGCAATGACATGGCAGTTTAAGTATGAGTGCAGCAGGTAAAGAAAACAACAAGTAAACTAGCATGGCATGGCAAGTGTGGCAAGACTAATAACATTTACAAGGATTTCTCTAGTCATGTTTTCATGTCATGTGCAAAGTTTACGCCTTACAGCTGAAATGACTTTCTTTCACACTGATTGGTCGCTTAACTCCGCCCCACCCAGAGTTTACGCCTTACAGCTGCAGTTGCTGATCAGGCAGACTCCCAGCTGATTGGCCGCTTAACTCTTACCCCATCCCACGTGTATCGAGCCAGGGCCTTACCCCCGAACGGTAATGCTCGCTTCTGGAACACGAGCAAGGAAGTGTTTTTCATGATGGCATAGGGGTGCACCTAGCCGGGACAAGCAAGTACAAATATGTAGCGTGTGCTACGAATGCAATATTCAACTAGGATGACATGTAGAATGCAATGCATGGCAGTTAAAAGTGCGTACAGATAAGGAAAGTAAACGTGACAGTTTAGTATGCATGAACAACAAGTTTAAAGGGGTGGATCTAGCTTCGTTGTCAAGCTAGATCAATTAGGTGACGGATCTAGTTTCGTTGTCAAACTAGATCAGGTAGGCGTCTAGCCAGCTATCATTTCACTGACTAGTCTATTTTACACTAGGAACAAGGAAGTGGCCTAAAAACATGGCCCTACACAAGAGTTGGCAAGTTTCACTTGCCTGCAAGTACGACGTCTGAGCACACCGTCCAATGAGTCCAAAAATCACAATTATCCTACGTGCACAAGTCCACCGGCCTAAAGTCCATATTATTAATCTTGATTAGTGAATTTAAAACATTTAAAATACTTTGAAAATACTGATTTTAGTCTTGATTAGCATGCATTGGGTTGGGGGTCCTAGGGGTGCAAAGCGTTACCTCAACACGACGCGAAAGCTACACCGGCGTCGGGTAGCGACACCGGGGGCTGGAATAATAGAACGCGCTCCAAGTCCTGATTCCAATTAGATTCCTTGCTGGAAATTTCAGAGCAATCGACTGAGCGACGATTCCAGATTCCAAAGCTCGCACGTGCGACGACGGGCTACGACGTGCGACGACGTCGTACGCGACGAATCCTCAAAGAGCAAGCACCTAGGTGGGGCCCACAGTAGTCCTAGGGGCCTTTGGGGAACCCACAATACCTCTGGAGAACTTGGGGGGCCCACGGAGGCAAGTGGTGCGACGGATGCAGGGTTGCGACGTATGGCCGTCGGTCGTACACAGCCAATGCGGAGAGATTTCTCGGTCGTGCGCTCAAAATGCGGGGGCTGCGACGTTTGGGCTGCAGCGGCTGCGGTGCAGTGCTTGGTGCAGGGTTTCTTCTCGGTCAGATCGATGGGAAGCCTCGGTCAGGCGCTTGGATGCGGGGCGGGGCAGCGTTGCAACGTTGCAGCGCTTGGGCGATCGGTCACAGCGGGCGGGGCGACCGGTCAGATGCGGAGCGATGCGGGGGAACGAGGCGGGGGTCGGTGCGGAGCGTGGTGCGGAGCGGGGCCTCGGTCTGACCGAGAGCCTCTCTCGGTCGGAGCGGGGGACGGGTGTGGGCGGCTGCTGCAGCGTGCGGACGGCAATGGATGCGGGGGCGGCTATCGGTCGGAGCGGGGGAACGGCTTGGTTTTCCTCGGTCGTGCGGCAGCTGAACGTCGCAACGTTGCGACGATTCGTCGCAACGTCCAATTTCAAGTTTGGAAGAGGCTAGGGCTAATTTCTTTGGAAAATAGGTCTTGCTAGGGGTTGCTTATATAGTGTAGATGGGTTGACTTGGTCTAGGGCTAAATCTAATAGGATTAGAAGTTCAAAAAGATTTAAAATTTGAAATTCAATTACTCCAACTCATCCAAGGGTTTGACCTGGTCCAAATGAGCTGGAAATTGGCTCAAAAATTCTTTAAAACGTTTAAAACTCAAATAAATTTTATTTGGCCGAAAATAATTTATAAATTAATTATTAAAAATAATATAAAACTTGTAAAAATTATAAAAGTTGTCAAATAAACTCCAAAAATTATAAAATAAATATCGTGGTGATCGTGGCGACGAATGTGAGCTAACTAAGAAGACGGATCTCAGTTTCGACGTCGGACGACGGAACTAAAAATAGAAACGTCTCCCGTCAAGAGTGAGAATCGTCACGTCTCATCGAGTAAGTTTAAATTGTGGACAGACGACTCGAGGAGTGTCGTTCCAAGATAGTGCCACTATTTAATACTCTCAGAGACGTTCACAACGGCATATCACACGAAAGTGTTCACAAACAAACAAAGTCTAAAACAAACACGTGCACGGACAAAAGCACGTGCACGAACAACGTACCACGAAAAGTGGTCGTTACATCCTCCCCACCTTAGTATAAAGTCCGTCCTCGGACTTTCTAATATAGCTAGTCGCTCTAGTAACTACCCCAATCAAGTCATATAATAATTCAACCAGATATAGTCATTACAAGTGCTTATATATGCACTAGGTAGCCAAACATTAATACTACCAACACGTGTATATCTATTTATATATATATTCACGTACGTTATACATTTATACCTATTATAGTCAGTCAAACTCATACACGTATTTCAAACATATATATAAGCATGCATCCCTTATATAACTACTACCCACCTAATCGCAAAACAATATTTCAGGTACTCATATAGAGATAGTCTCACACTTAGCAAACACAATCTTTGCTCTACCTATATGTAGCTACCTATGCACAAACATCAAGGGTATACTACCTTCTAATATTTATCCAATACCAAACATCTCAAACATGCAGTCACACCATACCATTATTAAATCAAATTCACTATATCTAATATACATTCACTATAGTTTCACAATATATATATAGTCATTCAATGCATTCAAATATTTCACCATACATTCACATTACGTACGGTCCTATAACTGTATTTACGACACGCCACATATATCATAGTCATCAAGCCTATAACTAAGCACATACCTACCCGTGCATGGTGCACACCCATACACGCTAACATTTCATTTACATACACCAATCATACCATTATATAACTAGCACACAAACACACCTAGTTTTAGCTAGTACACATACGTTCACACGAGCAAGTCCTTAGTAATTAGTTACACCACAAGACCAACACCTATAACTATATACTGGTGTAGCGACCCACAATCATGTGCGTAACACAACCAGGCACAAACACTCCTATCACTATACATGCATCAAACATCGCTATATTCCAACTACAAACATACATTCAATATACTTAGAGTATACCCACTCAAGCTTGAGTGAGACTCAATACACATATCAGAATATTCTATATACGTAACACGGCATTCATACATATACCAATACCACTCCAACATATATATATATGTATATATATATATATATCTACCAATACAACCATATGCATAACATAGGTCAATCTAATTATATACCATAATAATAACATTACAGACATCAGCACCCACATATTTATAATACACTCCCTAATACATGCATACGTATTCATCGTATAGTCACACACATGTAACACATATATTCATACCATAGCCTACTACCTATAATTAGTATACTAACACATTCACACATACATAATTAAGATGTGCAATAGTCGTGTATACCTCACGGTATGCACGCATGCAACATCCCGCAAGAGCAAGCAATACCAATAAAAATTATACTCCTACTTCCATATGTATATCACCTATATACTCAGGCATCAAAAGATAACTACTTACGTCTAAACACAATACATACCCACATACGAGCACACACTCATACGTGCTAATATATATGGGTCACTCAATAGGCCTACTTACTTAACTATACATGCACTTATTATTATCACTACTAACATACACATAGCTTTACCAATCATTTATTTCAACCATTATAAGTATCTCTAACTACATACACAGCTTAGATATTTCAACGCTAATTCTTATATACACAGGCATCCCTAGTATAGTATAGCTATCCACACAAAAATCTGCAACTACTAACACACAACAACTTCATACTATCACGAATAACTCCGAGTATATATATATCATTCAATAGGCAAACATCAATATAATATGGGAATTCTCATTCAAGCCCACGTACACAGCTTGGGTACGTGCACTACGACTACCTCACGAGGTCCAAGGGTCTACTAACAACTTAGAGTTGACACAGACATCGAAGGACCCTAAGGCCTAAGCAATAAAGAGAGGTCGAGAGCATGACGAGAGAAGGATTGATAAGCACGAATTCAGATAGGACGAATACAAGGAGACAGCTTGGTTAGACGAAACATTGACTCAATGGTGGTGCTTAGGTTGGGGGAAAAAGGGGGTGTAGTGATGCTTACAAAGGATGGAGAAAAGAAAATAAGGTGAATAGCATAAGCTAAAATACGTGGATTTTGAAAACTGTTGTATCTTAAAAGTTAGAATCCTCATCTGTATAAAATATTTGAAGATCGATAAAGCGGGTTGTTCAAAATAAGTTTGAGTCAAATATCCATAGGAAGAGAAAATGTTTTATTGGTTTATATAAACTCATTGTAAAAGGGAAGTAAAATCATTTACGCGAATATCAAGGGCGAGATTTTAGAAAATTTATACGTCAGTAATATAATATAATTTTGTCAAAAAATTTTGGAAAGTCGAAGAATGAAATCGAGTAACTGAAAAATTTAAACTTAGGTTAAATGCTTTCAAAACTCTTTGGGCTATGGAAAATTGAGAATAATCAATTTTGAAACTACTTTTAGGGAACCAGGGTTTGCCAAAAATGAAAAACTGATTTACACAGGGTTCTTAATATACGAGCACAACAAGTCTGGCACGGATTTAAAAATAATTGAAATTCAATTTGGTTTAGAAATTTTTCTTAAAACGTGTATGGTGAGCGGAAGAAAATAATAGTAACTTAGCATAAGAATTATCAAGATCGAATAGCAAATCTTTAAAATCAAGTCAGGGGGTCTAAAGAAGGAAGAGGTTATGAAAATAGCGATTTTGCAAAAATCTGAAGTAGCGAAAACGAGGAGCAAAGACCAACTTGCTGAAAGCTGAAATTCCATTTGTCTTGAAAAGTATATGAATGGCATAAATCAGGAGGGAAAATTACAAGTTGAATAAAAGTACGATTCAGAATAAAATTAATATATGAAGGGACGACGCATTTGCATAAGTACGAAAAACATAGGCTGGGAAAATACTATAAGCTAGTATTCAAAAATTCCGACAAACGTTTTAAAAATTTAAATCAATGAAGGAGTATGAAGTATAAATATATTAAAATTTTGAACAAAGTTAAACTTAGTGGGAGAGAAGGTCGAAAAAAATACTTTCAAGAGTTTCAAGGTTCGTAATGGAGAGGTTCGAAAATTGGCGACGATCGTCCTGAGGCGATCTCGTGAATCGAGGCAAGGAAATTGGTCGGATGATCAGAACATACATACGCCTAGGATATGGATCAGGAAAGTCTACGGAAAACTCCTACGGTCGACCAACTAAAGATTAGGAACTAGGCGCTAAGACTTCTAAAGGTTAGACGGTAAAGAAATGCGTTCAGCTTGGTCCGAAATCGATGAACCCAAGTGAACGACAAAAGGAAATTCTAGAAGTCTAATATGGTCAGGGGTAGACAAGGGCCACTAAGGTAACTCCTACGACAATTGAATCAATTGCTGACAGGGAGTCTAACTAACAATCAGAGGTCTCTAACTGGCAAACACGGACGTCTAACTAAGCCTTCTTATCACCTAGGGTCCTAAGAAAACAACTAGACTCAGGGCTTATGACTCGGATGTTGCAATGTATTTAATGGACATTCCGTTATTATCGTTGTTTCGTTAATTCGCAATTGCAAGACTGGACCTGCATGGGCCACCAACAAAACCTGTCACGCCCCGCTTCCCAAAAATATGGAGGCGAAGCGTGAGAAGGTCCGCTCAGACTTGAAGCTACAAAGCTGCAAGTCCGATAAGCGTCGAACAAATTTAAAACTGCAGGTCCTTGCAACGCGAGCGAAACAAGATAATAATAATGAAATGAGACTAAAGAATAATCTCAGAATATCCATAAATATAAATTCCAACATCGCAGAAAAGCCACCAGGCTAAAGGAAAAAGACCAAAGGCCCAAACATGGCCAACATAAGTACAGCGTACAAAACAACGGTGCTGCGCACCAACAACTAACAAAAGGCCTAAAACAAAATAAAGCTCAACAAAGACTCAAAGAATAGTCACCGGTGTCCACAAAATCCTCCTGTGCAATCATGGACTCAGTCTCAGCGTCAGCAACACATCTCGTACTCAGCAACGGTCTCTGGCTCAGGGTCTAACATGTGACACCCAAAAGAGCAAGGGGCACATGTCAGCAAGTCTACAAGAGACTTGTGCAAGGAAACTGAAAGTACAAGTAAAAGCAACCTAAAAGTTCTAGAATGATGCAATGACATGGCAGTTTAAGTATGAGTGCAGCAGGTAAAGAAAACAACAAGTAAACTAGCATGGCATGGCAAGTGTGGCAAGACTAATAACATTTACAAGGATTTCTCTAGTCATGTTTTCATGTCATGTGCAAAGTTTACGCCTTACAGCTGAAATGACTTTCTTTCACACTGATTGGTCGCTTAACTCCGCCCCACCCAGAGTTTACGCCTTACAGCTGCAGTTGCTGATCAGGCAGACTCCCAGCTGATTGGCCGCTTAACTCTTACCCCATCCCACGTGTATCGAGCCAGGGCCTTACCCCCGAACGGTAATGCTCGCTTCTGGAACACGAGTAAGGAAGTGTTTTTCATGATGGCATAGGGGTGCACCTAGCCGGGACAAGCAAGTACAAATATGTAGCGTGTGCTACGAATGCAATATTCAACTAGGATGACATGTAGAATGCAATGCATGGCAGTTAAAAGTGCGTACAGATAAGGAAAGTAAACGTGACAGTTTAGTATGCATGAACAACAAGTTTAAAGGGGTGGATCTAGCTTCGTTGTCAAGCTAGATCAATTAGGTGACGGATCTAGTTTCGTTGTCAAACTAGATCAGGTAGGCGTCTAGCCAGCTATCATTTCACTGACTAGTCTCTTTTATGCTAGGAACAAGGAAGTGGCCTAAAAACATGGCCCTACACAAGAGTTGGCAAGTTTCACTTGCCTGCAAGTACGACGTCTGAGCACACCGTCCAATGAGTCCAAAAATCACAATTATCCTACGTGCACAAGTCCACCGGACTAAAGTCCATATTATTAATCTTGATTAGTGAATTTAAAACATTTAAAATACTTTGAAAATACTGATTTTAGTCTTGATTAGCATGCATTGGGTTGGGGGTCCTAGGGGTGCAAAGCGTTACCTCAACACGACGCGAAAGCTACACCGGCGTCGGGTAGCGACACCGGGGGTTGGAATAATAGAACGCGCTCCAAGTCCTGATTCCAATTAGATTCCTCGCTGGAAATTTCAGAGCAATCGACCGGGCGTCGATTCTAGATTCCAAAGCTCGCACATGCGACGACGGGCTACGACGTGCGACGACGTCGTACGCGACGAATCCTCAAAGAGCAAGCACCTAGGTGGGGCCCACAGTAGTCCTAGGGGCCTTTGGGGAACCCACAATACCGCTGGAGAACTTGGGGGGCCCACGGAGGCAAGTGGTGCGACGGATGCGGGGTTGCGACGTATGGCCGTCGGTCGTACACAGCCAATGCGGAGAGATTTCTCGGTCGTGCGCTCAAAATGCGGGGGCTGCGACGTTTGGGCTGCAGCGGCTGCGGTGCAGTGCTTGGTGCGGGGTTTCTTCTCGGTCAGATCGATGGGAAGCCTCGGTCAGGCGCTTGGATGCGGGGCGGGGCAGCGTTGCAACGTTGCAGCGCTTGGGCGCTCGGTCACAGCGGGCGGGGCGACCGGTCAGATGCGGAGCGATGCGGGGGAACGAGGCGGGGGTCGGTGCGGAGCGTGGTGCGGAGCGGGGCCTCGGTCTGACTGAGAGCCTCTCTCGGTCGGAGCGGGGGACGGGCGTGGGCGGCTGCAGCAGCGTGCGGACGGTGATGGATGCGGGGGTGGCTATCGGTCGGAGCGGGGGAACGGCTTGGTTTTCCTCGGTCGTGCGGCAGCTGAACGTCGCAACGTTGCGACGATTCGTCGCAACGTCCAATTTCAAGTTTGGAAGAGGCTAGGGCTAATTTCTTTGGAAAATAGGTCTTGCTAGGGGTTGCTTATATAGTGTAGATGGGTTGACTTGGTCTAGGGCTAAATCTAATAGGATTAGAAGTTCAAAAAGATTTAAAATTTGAAATTCAATTACTCCAACTCATCCAAGGGTTTGACCTGGTCCAAATGAGCTGGAAATTGGCTCAAAAATTCTTTAAAACGTTTAAAACTCAAATAAATTTTATTTGGCCGAAAATAATTTATAAATTAATTACTAAAAATAATATAAAACTTGTAAAAATTATAAAAGTGGTCAAATAAACTCCAAAAATTATAAAATAAATATCGTGGTGATCGTGGCGACGAATGTGAGCTAACTAAGAAGACGGATCTCAGTTTCGACGTCGGACGACGGAACTAAAAATAGAAACGTCTCCCGTCAAGAGTGAGAATCGTCACGTCTCATCGAGTAAGTTTAAATTGTGGACAGACGACTCGAGGAGTGTCGTTCCAAGATAGTGCCACTATTTAATACTCTCAGAGACGTTCACAACGGCATATCACACGAAAGTGTTCACAAACAAACAAAGTCTAAAACAAACACGTGCACGGACAAAAGCACGTGCACGAACAACGTACCACGAAAAGTGGTCGTTACAGATATACTGAGACTAAAATATAAGATTGATTAGCACACTAACATAATGTATTGATCATCATCAAAACAACGTTAGTCTTGAACCCAAGAACTAACACAAAGTCTCAAACCACTCTAGGTTTCTCGGGATCGTATTGCATCGATGCGATGATTAGTTTGTTTGGCTTGGCCCGAAACTTGATAGGCCTAAGTGAACGATCTCCGCTCATGAATTCAAACACAGGATGATCAGGGATTTCAAATACTACTTTCTTTTTGTGACAATCGATAGTAGCATAGAAATTTCCTAACCAATCCATGCCGAATATCACATCGAAGTTTGACATGTCGACAATCATAAAATACTCGTGTCCATAAATCACTATAGGGCAAGATCGACAGCCAGTAGAAGTCCTCACTACTCCACTCGTAGTAGCGATGCTCAAATGATTTGGTAGATGGTCAACATGAATAGAATGTTACTCTACAAATCCTTGGGATATGAAGCAGTGAGTGGCTCCAGAATCAAAATTTGATATGGATGGATAAGAGGCTATCAATAAAACACCTAGTACATAGGAAATATCTTAGCTAAAAGATAAACAAGTAACACATGCATATATCATTAGCATTATAAAAGAAGGGTTTAAGTAATACCTGAAATCACATGCTTATCCATCTCAGCCTCCGCGGTTGTCATGGTGAAGATCTGACGTCTCGGCTGGTTCTGCCTCGCTAGTGCAAAAGCCTTCTGTTGTGGAGCCAGAGGAGGTCCATGCTGAGTAGGTCCAGGAGCTCCACGCTGAACAGTCCTAGAAGGTCCAGCAGTCATCGGCTTGTTGGTGTGGTGAGGGCAGTCTCTGGTAGCATGTGCAGATGCTCCATATATCAGGCATTGATTTAGTAGCTCTTTGCAGTCCTTCATGACATGACCCCTGCGCTTGCAGTGGACGCACACTAGCCGGGGTTGATTGTTGGCTGGGGCAGCTGGCTTCTTGAACTGTGCAGTTTGAGTAGGTCGGAGGTTGCCCCTGGGTGGCTCTGGTGGATGCCTACTTCCTCCAATCTAAAGCGCATTCTTACGCTTCACAATAAGTTCATGCTTCTTAGCAGCATCCAGCACTTCCTGATGTGTAGTCAGATTCGTCGAAGACATTGAAGCCTGAATGTCCAGGTCTAGTCCCTGGAGAAACTGATAAGCACAGTCTTCGGGATCTTCCACCAGATGTGGGGCGAATCGACTAAGCATCGAAAATTATGCCTCGTATTCGTTAACAGTCCGATGCCTTGTTCCAGGTTGACGAAATGTTGATGCAGTTCCCTCTTGGCTGATCAAGGAAAATATTGAGCGTCAAAATGCTCTCGAAAAATGGTCCAGTTGATGGGCTTGATAAGACGAGCTTCTTCAGTGTCCCACCAGTTCCGAGCATTTTCAGTCAGCTGTTTCTTGGCAACTTCTACCTAGCCTGCATGGGCAATGCGGGCAAGACTCAGGTCCTCTTCTATGGTTCAGGCCCATTCTTCTGCTGCTAATTGGCCTTCTCTCCCAGAAAAGCTCTTCGGGTTCATCTCCCAAAATTGATTCGCTCTGGGCTTAGCTCGAGGTGGGGGTGGTGCAGGTAGTGCAGGCCACTGACTCTGCTAGATCAGCTGATGTTGGGTCTCCAACATTCCTCTCATGATACTCATAAGTTCATGGAGGTCGGAAGCACCATTTTCGCTAGTTCCATTTCCGTTGCGAGTGTGCGGTCTTCCTGCCATGCTGCAAAAGAAACAAGTTAAACATTTGTGTTCAAAGTTATTCAAACGATCTCATTTGTAATGATATCCACACTGCTTCTGAAGTATTTCGCAGAGAGGAGCAGGACCTGCATGGGCCACCACTAAAACCTGTCACGCCCCGCTTTCCATTATACTTGGGAGCGAGGACGTGAGTGGGTCCGCATGTATTTAAAGCAAAGAAGAGGTACCATTTTTTCTTTCTTCTTTGACTTAAGCACAATAAGCATTAATTAGCAAAAGCAGGTCCCTGCACGTGAATATCTTAGAAGCAGCATAAATAGTCATTACATTACAAATACCAGCGTCCAAAGCAAAGTATACAAGCAATTAAGGCCTAGCATGGCCGTACAATCTGCTGAAAGCAAACACACCTGAAAACAACAATTTAAATAATAAAATTGAAATAGAAATGTCCCGCTCTAGCCTTTTGCATGGAGGATCTTAACATCTTCGTAGCTCTGATCAGCGGGGTCCACCTCTAAGATAGGATCCTCAGAAGTAGGGTCCTCGAGGTACTCTGTCTCTGAACCTAACATATATTTCATAAATACATTGAAATATATGCAGCGATAAGCTCGACAAGATATTTAATGTAATGAAACGTAAAACAACTATAAAAGGACAAAAGAGCGTTAGTACACAGTTATGAATAATAAGTGCAGAAAAGTAAATTACGAGCATGCATGGATTTGCAGTTTAAAAGTAAAACAGTTGTATGTTGAGTATTTGATTATTTGTGCTCGTGATAAGTTCATGTCTGAGTGGGTAAATGTTCTCGATACATCCTATCATCGGGGGTTTACCGTGACGCTTATTGCCATTTCCTACCTGGAAGATGGCCAAGATGCTTGCCTCTATTGGTATGGTTATGGAGGTAGCCGTATATTGGTCAAGACACACTTACAAATTCTACTACATGAACCAACCCCACCCAAGGGTACTGTCTAGTCATCGACTAGGTTTCACCCCATCTGTATTCGATGGTTTCACCCCATCTATATTCGATGGATATCACATATGTGTTTCGAGTTTATAACATACTCTTTTTCCAAATTAGTTTAACTTGTTAGCATGCAGGTTGTAAAAGTAGTCCAATTAAATTAGAAGGCAACAAGCAAAATGAAAACATTTATTTGGCTACCAAAAGTTGATAAGCACATTGAAATCAGATTTAGTACTAAGTTTGAACGGTTCGATTCACAATTCATTTACCACAAATACTTGCCTTGATGTGGGTTTGGGTGTCCAGGTGGTGGTAACGTGAGGCACGTTTTATCTGCGTCAAATAAATCCACGTATGAGACTGTTTATTTATGCTAAGAGAAAACTTATTAACTAATGTTATGGAACCATTACTGATAACTAGCTGAGTGGCACAACTTTTAACAGAATTGTTTACACTAGTTATAACTTAAGGTTATGCTACAAACTGTTCTGATAGGTTTTCTAACTTATAATATATTAGGGTCACTAGCATTCATTAACCAACATGCTGTTATCATCACATAAATTAATCCGTGTAGCAACATAATACATGTAGATAAAGCGTAGTACTTACTGATATTTAGCATTATCAAGTTTAATGACCTAACTTACGGACTTTTAAAGGGTTACAAGCTTAAAATATCCAAGCGGTTAAACTTAATAATCAACTTACTAACTTAACTTATAACTTATAAAATAATTTAACTTAATCTTAATAATATAATAATCTTAACTTAATATATATAATAATTTTAACTTAATATATATATAATTTTTATATAACTAAACTTTTAACTTACCATCTCTCTATTTAACTCTCAACCTGCCACTCTCTTATCTCTATCATCTTCTATTACTTTTTTTCATTTTGTTTTGCAGCAATGGGGGATACTCACGCACTCAAGGGGGAAGGGGGAGAACTCACGCACGCGGGCGGAACGGCGGGTCTGCAGGCACTCTCGGCGGCTCTCTGGCGGTGCGACGACTCCTTGCAGTAGCGCGCGCTCTCCAGCCACGTTGCAGGTAGATTCGCACGGTGTCGCGGTGGTTCCTGGCGGCATAGCGCATGCGCGCGGTTCGGCGGTAGCAACGCACGGGCCAGGGCACGCGGTTGTTTGGCGCGACGCGTGGGGAGAGGGGGCCGGCCTTCAACAGAGATGGGAAGAGAGGGATGGGTTCTGAAGTTGTTTGAGATTTGAATCTGAAGTTTTGTTTTGGATCTGAAATTTCCTTTGTTTTAATTTCAGTTTGGGTTGATTTGTTTGAGGGGCTGAATTTGATGAAATTGTTTTGTTTGCTGAAGTTTGTGGGTTGTGCTTTGGGTTGGGTTGATGATGAACAGATTTTAGGGAGATGATGAACAGATTTTTGGTTTGAATTTGGGGCTGAATTGGTTTGGGAATCTGATTATTGTTGTATGGAGGAGGGGATGGCTGAAATTGGTTTGATTGTAGAGGTGGCTGATGAAGGTGGGATGTGGGTTCGGTGATGATGTCCATGTTGCTTGTTGCTGTTGATGTTGGTTTAAGAATAGTGGATGGATGAGGCAGCTTGAAGAGGTTGGTTGGAGGTAGGGGAGGAATGAATGAAAATGTTGGATCTCACCGATTTCATTCGGTGGGATTCAATTGGGTAGGGTTAGGGTTAAGGTAAAGTAACTTGGTAAAAGTAATTAAGGAAGGTAATGGTAATTAGTTATGGTTAATAGGCCAAAAGTTACGATACGGTAAAACTAAAAATAAAGACGCGCTCACGTCGACGCGTGGAAGGAAAATCACTCGGACGAAAATAACTTGATGAATGAAGAAATTCAGGCACACAACAATCAAAATACGACTAGAAATACATGCCGTTACAAGGGGAGTGCCTGTCGACCACTTCCGACTTGGAGTATGTCGACCCACTGGGGAAGTGGCCCACAACCTTACGTCAATCTTGTTTGTTCGGTGACTAAGGGAT
The DNA here is from genome assembly GCA_030789695.1 of Scilla litardierei. Taxonomy (NCBI): domain Eukaryota; kingdom Viridiplantae; phylum Streptophyta; class Magnoliopsida; order Asparagales; family Asparagaceae; genus Scilla; species Scilla litardierei. Next base: position 114,281,317 of record CM061136.1, read on the forward strand.
TGGCCCCTCGACTAACGTCCGACGAGAAGTAGGTTAGCCTGCGGGGGGAGTGGCACCTCACCTTACGACAGACTTGTTCGTTCGGTGGCGAGGGAAGTGGCCCCTCGACTGACATCCTACGATGAGTAGGTCGGATCGCTGGGGAGTGGCACCCAGTCTTACGGCGGACTTGTTCATTCGGTGGCGAGGGGAGTGGCCCCCTCGACTAACGTCCAACGAGAAGTAGGTCACCTGCAGGGGGACGTGCACCATGACTTATGGCAGATTTTTTCGTTCAGTGGCAAGAGGAGTGGCCCCTCGACTAACGACTGATTTGGAGTAGGTCGGTCCATTGGAGGAGTGGTCCTCAGCCTTACTGCGGACAAAGTCTTCAATTGGCGACGAGTGGAGTGGCCCCTCGACTAATGGCCGATTTGGAGTAGGTCAGCTCGATAGGGGAGTGGCCCCCCGCCTTATTGCAGACTTGTTTGTTCGGTTGTAAGGGGAGTGACCCCTCAGCTAACGTCTGACGAGAAGTAGGTCAACCTGCGAGGGGAGCGGCCCCTCGCCTTACGGGGGACTCGGTCACTCATCTATCTTCTTCTTCATTTGGCTCTTTAGCTTTTCATCTAATGGAAACTAACTTGAGCGTCGGAGGGGGATCGGTCGGGCTCCAACCCCGATCGCCTAACAATTTTCTCATGTTGCAGGATTATGGAGATATCGTCGAAGCTGGGCCAACATCCATCCGTGGAGTCCTAGCATCCACGACCAGGAGAAGCCTTGTTCACGGGTCACCTCTCTCAGCCGACGAAGGAAGGACTGATCCGTCGAAAGCGTCCTCGCCGGTCCAATAATCGTTTCGGTTAATTTTGGCCTTAACTGGTATATTGTGAAACAGCTCGAAAAGCTCAAAGCTTGGACTGAGTTCAACAAAAGCTCGTTTGTGTTTCGAGGTTTAAACATAGAATCGTATTTCTCGATATAACAAATGAACAAATACGAATACATCCTTTTGAAATCGGTTTGCGCTCGGTTGGTTCAAACCGGCTCGAATAGTCATGGCTCGAATTCACGTTCAAGCTTACTCAGTTACGATGACTCATTAATCAATTCGCGACGATAATTACAATGAGCGGCTTCAATAAGCTCGAAAATCCTGCGCCTAATATAAACTGACATGCAAAACTAGCATTTAAATTTCCAGTCTCTCAATCATTGGCCATATTTCACACTAAGTAATTCCAGATAGCATGCAGCAATAAGAAATTAAGAAGCGATTGTTCTTAATATATGCTACTATAACACTGAGCATATCACAAACCATCTAATCTAATAGAGCAATATATGCTACTAACCCTGAAGTTACTCCATTTTAATTTTAGGTTTTTTTTTTTTGATTTATCGGAAAGCATAAAAAAACCCGCTACCTCACACACAGCGGGAGGAAGGGCCCACATATAAGTCGCAGAATCACGATAACTTCCGAGGAGGTCACCCTTCTCCTATAAACATTTGAAAGATTAAATTGATATCTGTGGCCCTCTCTGCACCGCCTTCTCTTCTTAGATGCATGTATATGATTCATTCCATAACATACATGAAGTTTGGTTATAAAGACCAGCTCAGTGACCAGTCTCTCAATCCGTTGTATAACAAGCACCAGCTTGATCCAGCCCATGGGCGTTGAATAATTTGAATGATTTCTTAAGTTATTCAATACTACCTTGAAAATAAAGATATGTTTGAATAATTTGAAAACATAAATATAGCTTTGATAAAAATAATGAAAGTTGAAGATATATAGTTGCGAACAACTTACACATGAAAGCCATAACAGTGATCCATTAAAAACAAACGTGGAAACAAGGGACATCAAAGCTAGTTGCCTGTAACTAAATATTAAAGAAGTTGGTTGATTATGACAGGCAGAAAGCGATGCAAACGCTAACATCACAACCACACGCGACGCTTTCAATGTGAAAAATTCAAAGGGCTTGCAAACAAGAATTGTAGAGGAGTTAATAAATTGAAAGGTACGTTAAAAGGTTTTTTGTTATAACGTTTATGACCAACAGCGATTGAATAAACGAAAAGGCACGATACAGAAAGAAACCCCACGTCATGCATATTTTCGTTTCGGAGAGGTCACGCTATTCAACCCGTCACAATCCAAACTGGGAAAACAATTCCTTTTCTAACATCAATAATATTCAATTTTCAATGACAGAGATGATCATGCTGTCATGAAGAACATGTTGTTTTTCCGGGTTTAAACACCTTGGGCATGAGCTCCACTTTGGTAAGATATTGTCTGCTTTGAGTCCGCACCGGTACCCACACGGTTTTAAACACGGGGTTTTCCCCCAAGAGGCCTCTTACCAATGGAATTCCCAAGCTACTATTTAAACCACCCGGATCCCCCCACTTAACCGATGTGAGACTATTTCGAAAATCCAAACAATCCTCCTGACGTCCCCTAGATTTGAGCATACAAGTGCAACAGGATCGGGGATACCAGATTTAAATATTTATACCGCAAGCGCACGATGTTGTAGTGTGGCTTAGGGGTCGAACTCAGGGAGGCGTTTGTTGTGCTTGCAGTCAGAAAGGAACTGGTTTACCCAATGTGTGAGCTAGCCCGAACGATCGGTAGGTTGTCACAGAAAATGAATACGAAGGATAAACGATATAAAAGAAAATTTAGGACTTCGGTTTTCACCCTATCATTTTGCTCTCACTATTGCGACCGACGGATAGAAACACGATTGGATTTAGGGTTTAGTGGTGAGACGTTGCATCTAAGAGTGATACCTAGAGTCCCATGGGCCCGATATTCCGGTCGATGCTCAGGATGATACACTAGGACTACCCGGGTTCGGTCGGTGAGCATTCCCATGTCCATTAACACCGACCGACTCCGGGAGCACTAAGCTCGCAACGATTACTCCCAACATCTCATCCTGCCATTCCTACGCGCTAAGTGTAACGACCACTTTTCGGCGTACGTTTTTCGTGCACGTGCTTTTGGCCGTGCACGTGTTTATTTTAGAATATATTTGTTTGTGAACACTTTTGTGTGATATGTCGTTGTGAACGTCTCTGAGAGTATTAAATAATGGCACTAATTTGGAACGACGTTTCTCGAGTCGTTTTCCCACAATTTAAACTTGCTCGATGAGACGTGACGATTCTCACTCTTGACGGGAGACGTTTCTATTTTTAGTTTCGTCATCCGACGTCGAATTTGAGATCCGTCTTCTTAGTTAGCTCACATTCGTCATCACGAACACCACGATATTTATTTTATAATTTTTGGAGTTTATTTGACCACTTTTATATTTTTAACAAGTTTTATAATATTTTTAATAATTTATTTTTAAATTAATTTCGGCCAAATAAAATTTATTTGAGTTTTAAACGTTTTAAAGAATTTTTGAGCCAATTTCCAGCCCATTTGGACCAGGTCAAATCCTAGAATGGGTTGGAGAAGTTTAAATTCAAATTTTAAATCTTTTTGAACTTCTAATCCTATTAGATTTAGCCCTAGACCAAGTCAACCCACCTATACTATATAAGCAACCCCTAGCAAGTCCTATTTTCGCAAGAAATTAGCCCTAACCTCTCCCAAAACTCAAATTGGACGTTGCGGCGATTCGTCGCAACGTTGCGACGTTCAGCCACCGCACGACCGAGAGAACGGCCTCCGTTCGCCCGCTCTGACCGGCAGCTGCCTCCGCACCAAGCTTCGTCCGCGCCATCGCACAGCCGCTGCATCGTTCCCCCGCACCAAGCTGTGTCCGACCGAGGAATTCCCTCGGTCAGACCGATGGCCGCCCCCGCTCACGCCCGTTCCCCCGCTCCGCTGCAGCCCAAGCGCCCGACCGGCCCGCCCGCTGTGTCTGACCGATGCCCACGCCCGCATCGCCCCGCGTTGCAACATTGCAACGTTGCAACGCCCGCCCAAGCGCCCGACCGAGACGACCGACCGCTCCGACCGATGGATTTCCTCGCACCCGCTGCTGCACCGCTCCGCAGCGCTGCACAGCGCCGTGCGCTGTGTCTGACCGAGAGACTCTCTCGGTCAGGCTAGGGTACGACCGATGGCCATACGTCGCAACCCCGCATCCGTCGCACCACTTGCCACCGTGGGCCCCCCAAGTTCTCCAGAGGTATTGTGGGTCCCCCAAAGGTCCCTAGGACTACTGTGGGCCCCACCTAGGTGCTTGCTCTTCGAGGATTCGTCACGTACGACGTCGTCGCACGTCGTAGCCCGTCGTCGCACGTGCTAGCTTTGGAATCTGGAACCGTCGCCCCGGTTGAAGCTCTGAATTTTCCAGCGAGGAATATATTTTGGAATCAGGACTTGGAGCGCGTTCTATTATTCCAACCCCCGGCGTCGCTACCCGACGCCGGTGTAGCTTTCGCGTCGTGTTGAGGTAACTCTTTGCACCCCTAGGACCCCCAACCCAATGCATGCTAATCAAGACTAAAATCAGTATTTTTAAAGTATTTTTAAATGTTTTAAATTCACTAATCAAGATTAATAATATGGACTTTAGGCCGGTGGACTCGTGCGTAGGATAATTGTAATTTTTGGACTCATTGGACGGTGTGCTCAGACGTCGTGCTTGTAGGCAAGTGAAACTTGCCAACTCTTGTGTAGGGCCATGTTTTTAGGCCACTTCCTTGTTTTAGCGTAAAAGAGACTAGTCAGTGAAATGATAGCTGGCTAGACGCCTACTTGATCTAGTTTGACAACGGAACTAGATCCGTCACCTAATTGATCTAGCTTGACAACGAAGCTAGATCCAACCCTTTAAACTTGTTGTTCATGCATACTAAACTGTAACGTTTACTTTCCTTATCTGTACGCACTTTTAACTGCCATGCATTGCATTCTACATGTCATCCAAGTTGAATATTGCATTCGTAGCACACGCTACATACTTGTACTTGCTTGTCCTGGCTAGGTGCACCCCTACGCCATACTTGTTAAAAACACTTCCTGGCTCGTGATCCAGAAGCGAGCATTACCGTTCGGGGGTAAGGCCCTGGCTCGATACACGTGGGATGGGGTAAGAGTTAAGCGGCCAATCAGCTGGGAGTCTGCCTGATCAGCAACTGCAGCTGTAAGGCGTAAACTCTGGGTGGGGCGGAGTTAAGCGGCCAATCAGTGTGAAAGAAAGTCATTTCAGCTGTAAGGCGTAAACTCTGCAAATGACATGAAAACGTGACTAGAGAAATCCTTGTAAATGTTATTAGTCTTGCCACACTTGCCATGCCATGCTAGCTACTTGTTGTTTTCTTTACCTGCTGCACTCATACTTAAACTGCCATGTCATTGCATCATGCTAGAACTGCTAGGTTGCTCTTACTTGTACTTTCAGTTTCACTTGCACAAGTCTTCCAGACTTGCTGACATGTGCCCCTTTCTCTTTGGGTGTCACATGTTAGACCCTGAGCCAGAGATCGTTGCTGTGTACGTGATGAGTCGCTGACGCTGAGTCTGAGTCCATGATTGCCAGGAGGATTTTGGTGGACACCGGTGACCTTGCTTTGAGTTTTGTTGAGCTTTATGTTGTTTTAGGCCTTTTGTTAGTTTTGTTGGTGCGTAGCACCGTCGTTGTACTTTGTACTTTTGTTGGCCATGTTTGGGCCTTTAGTCTCTTACTTTTAGCTTGGTGGTTTTTCTGTGATGTTGGAAACTTATTTTATGGATATTCTGAGATGCTTCTTTTGTCTCATTTCATTATTATTATCTTTGTTTCGTTCGCGTTGCAAGGGCCTGCAGTTTTAAATTTGATTGACGCTTATCGGACTTGCAGCTTTGCAGCTTCAAGTCTGAGCGGACCTTCTCACGCTTCGCCTCCATATTTTGGGAAGCGGGGCGTGACAGGTTTTGTTGGTGGCCCATGCAGGTCCAGTTTTGCAATTGCGAATTAACGGAACAACGATGATAACGGAATGTCCATTAAATAAATTGCAACATCCGAGTCATAAGCCCTGAGTCTAGTCGATTTCTTAGGACACTAGGTGGTAAGGGACTTAGTTAGACGTCTGTGCTTGCTAGTTAGAAGCCTCCGATTGGTAGTTAGACCCCCCTTCTAGCAATTGATCGCCGTAGGAGTTACCTTAGTGGTCCTTGCCTAACCCTGACCATACTAGACCTCTAAAATTTCCTTTTGTCGTTCGCTTGGGTTCATTGATCTCGGACCAAGCTGAACGCATTTCATTACCGTCCAGCCCCTTAGGAAGTCTTAGTGCTTAGTTTCAAATATTTAGTTGGTCAACCGTAGGAGTTTCCGTAGACTTTTTTGATTCATGTCCTAGACGTATGTATGCTTTGACCACCTGACCAATTTCCTCCCCTCGATTCACGAGATCGCCTCATGACGATCGTCGTCAATTTTCGACCCTCTCCGTTACAAACCTGAATCTTCTGAAAGTATTCTTCGATTTCCTCTTTCCCATACTACTTCGTTGATTTAAATTTTTAAAACGTTTGTCGGAATTTTGAACTCTAGCTTATAATATTTTCCCCAGCCTATGTTTTCGTACTCATGTCGTCTTTTCATATATTTTATTCCGAACCGTTTGTCCAATTCGATTTATAATTTTCCTTCTTATTTGTGCCATTTGAATAATACGTCGTGTTTACTTTTAATATACTCTTCAAGCCACATGGAATTTCAGATTTCAGCAAGTTGGTTTTGCTCGCCGTTCCCACTATTTCAGATTTTTGCAAAATTACTATTTTCATAACCTCTTCCTGCTTTAGACCCTCCCTGATTTGATTTTAAAGATTTGCTATTCAACCCTGATAATTCTTATGCTAAGTACTACTATTTTCTTTCCGCTCACCATACACGTTTTAGAAAAATTTCTAAACCAAATTGAATTTCAATTATATTTATATCCGTGTCAGACTTGTTGTGCTCGTACATTAAGAACCTTTTGTAAATCAGTTTCTCATTTTTGGCAAACCATGGTTTTCTAAAAGAAGTTTCAAAATTGATTATTTTAAATCTTCCATAGCCTAGAAGTTTTGAAAACATTTAACATGAGTTTAAATCTTTCCGTTACTTGATTTCATTCTTGACTTTCCAAAACTTTTTGGTCAACATTTTAGTAAATTACTGACTGATAGAATTTTCTAAACCATGTCCATAATATTCGCGTAAATGATATTACTTCCTTTCAAAATAATTTCAAAACCAATAGGCCATTTTCTATTATTTTGAATATTCAACTCAGATTTACTTTTGAACAACTCGTTTTATCGATCCCCAAACAATTCTTTTCAGACGAGGATTTTAAAGTACAACAGTTTTCAGACTTCACGTATTTTAGCATGTGCCACCTACCCTACCTTCTTTTCTACATCCTATGTATGTATCACTACACCTCCTTTTCCCTCAACCTAAACATCACCATTGAGCCAATGTTTCGTCTAACCAAGCTGTCTCCTTGTACTCGTCCTATCTGAACTCGTGCTTATCGATCCTTCCCTCGTCACGCTCTCGACCTCTCTTTATTGCTTAGGCTTAAGTGTCCGTCAATGTCCGTGCCAACCCTTAAGTGTTAGTAGAGCCTTGGACCCTTGTGAGGTGTCGTTGTGCACGTACCTAAGTTGTGTACGTGGGCTTGAATGAGCGTGCCCCCATAGTATATTGATGCTTGCCTATTGTGTGATATATATATATATGTACTCGGAGTTATTCGTAATATTAGGAAGTTGTTTGTGTGTTAGAATGTATAGACTTGTGAGTGGTTAGATATACTATACTAGGGATGCTTGTGTATATTTGAATTAGCGTTAGAATACCTAAGTTGTGTATGTGGTAAGAGATACTTATAATGGTTGAAATAAAATGATTGGTAAAGCTATGTATATGCTAGGTGTGATGATGATGTGTGAACTTATAGATAAGTAAGTAGGCCTATTGAGTGATCTATATACTAGTATGAGTGAGTATGTGCTCGTAGGTAGATATACATATAGTGCTTGGACGTAAGTAGTTATGTTTTGTTACCTGAGTATATATGTGTTATACATATGGTAGTAGGATTATAATTTTGATTAATATTGCTAGCTTTTGCGGGATGTTGCATGTGTGCATACCGTGAGGTATACACGACTATTACACATCCTAATTATGCATGTGTGGATGTGTTAGTATACTAATTATAGGTAGTAGGCCATGGTGTAGATATATACATTACTTATGGGTGACTATACGATGAATACGTATGCATGTACTAGGGAGTGTATTATAAATATACGTGTGCTGATGTCTGTATTATTATTATGGTGTATAAATTGATTGAACTATGTAAGTATTACCGGACTAAATATTTAGAGTGATTGATCTATGGAATGTATATGGTTGTATTGGTAGACATATATATAAATATAAGAGTGGTATTGGTATAGGTATGAATGCCGTGTTACGTATATAGAATACCCTGATGTGTGTATTGAGTCTCACTCAAGCTTGAGTAGGTAAACTCTAAGTATATTGAATGTATGTTTGTAGCTTGAATATAGCGATGCTTGATGTATGTATAGGGATAAGAGTGTTTGTGCCTGGTTGTGCTACGCACATGATTGTGGGTCGCTACGCCAGTATATAGTTATAGGTGTTTGTCTTGTGGTATAGTTATTTACCAAAGACTTGTTATGTGAACGTATGTGTATTAGCTAAAACTAAGTGTGTATGTGTGCTAGTTATATAATGGTATGATTGGCGTATGAAATGAAATGTTAGCGTGTATGGGTGTGCACCACGCACGGGTAAGTATGTGCTTAGTTATAGGTATTGATGACTATGGTATATGTGGCGTGCCGTAAATATAGTTATAGGACCGTACGTGATGTGAATATATGGTGAACTATTTGCATGTATTGAATGACTATATATGGTGAAATTATAGTAGTGGTGAATGTATATTAGATATAGTGAACTTGATTCAATAACGGTATGGTGTGACTATATGTGTTGAGATGTTTGGTATTGGATGAATATTAGAGGGTAGTATACCCTTGATGGTTGTGCATAGGTAGCTACATATAGGTAGAGCGATGATTGTATTGGCTGAGCGTGAAGCTATCTTTATATGAGTATCTGAAATATTGTTTTGTGTTTAGGTAAGTAGTAGCAGTTATATAAGGGATGTATGTTTATATACCTGATTGAAATACATGTATGAAGTTGACGGACTATAATAGGTAAAAGTGTATACGTACGTGAATGTATATATATACGTGTTGGTAATAATAATGTTCGACTACCTAGTGCATATATGAGCACTTGTAATGACTATACTTGGTTTGAAATACGATGTGACTTGATTTGGGGTAGTTATTAGAGCGACTAGATGTATTAGAAAGTCCGAGGACGGACTTTATTCTAAGGTGGGGAGGATGTAACGACCACTTTTCGGCGTACGTTTTTCGTGCACGTGCTTTTGGCCGTGCACGTATTTATTTTAGAATATATTTGTTTGTGAACACTTTTGTGTGATATGTCGTTGTGAACGTCTCTGAGAGTATTAAATAATGGCACTAATTTGGAACGACGTTTCTCGAGTCGTTTTCCCACAATTTAAACTTGCTCGATGAGACGTGACGATTCTCACTCTTGACGGGAGACGTTTCTATTTTTAGTTTCGTCATCCGACGTCGAATTTGAGATCCGTCTTCTTAGTTAGCTCACATTCGTCATCACGAACACCACGATATTTATTTTATAATTTTTGGAGTTTATTTGACCACTTTTATATTTTTAACAAGTTTTATAATATTTTTAATAATTTATTTTTAAATTAATTTCGGCCAAATAAAATTTATTTGAGTTTTAAACGTTTTAAAGAATTTTTGAGCCAATTTCCAGCCCATTTGGACCAGGTCAAATCCTAGAATGGGTTGGAGAAGTTTAAATTCAAATTTTAAATCTTTTTGAACTTCTAATCCTATTAGATTTAGCCCTAGACCAAGTCAACCCACCTATACTATATAAGCAACCCCTAGCAAGTCCTATTTTCGCAAGAAATTAGCCCTAGCCTCTCCCAAAACTCAAATTGGACGTTGCGACGATTCGTCGCAACGTTGCGACGTTCAGCCACCGCACGACCGAGAGAACGGCCTCCGTTCGCCCGCTCTGACCGGCAGCTGCCTCCGCACCAAGCTTCGTCCGCGCCATCGCACAGCCGCTGCATCGTTCCCCCACACCAAGCTGTGTCCGACCGAGGAATTCCCTCGGTCAGACCGATGGCCGCCCCCGCTCACGCCCGTTCCCCCGCTCCGCTGCAGCCCAAGCGCCCGACCGGCCCGCCCGCTGTGTCTGACCGATGCCCACGCCCGCATCGCCCCGCGTTGCAACATTGCAACGTTGCAACGCCCGCCCAAGCGCCCGACCGAGACGACCGACCGCTCCGACCGATGGATTTCCTCGCACCCGCTGCTGCACCGCTCCGCAGCGCTGCACAGCGCCGTGCGCTGTGTCTGACCGAGAGACTCTCTCGGTCAGGCTAGGGTACGACCGATGGCCATACGTCGCAACCCCGCATCCGTCACACCACTTGCCACCGTGGGCCCCCCAAGTTCTCCAGAGGTATTGTGGGTCCCCCAAAGGTCCCTAGGACTACTGTGGGCCCCACCTAGGTGCTTGCTCTTCGAGGATTCGTCGCGTACGACGTCGTCGCACGTCGTAGCCCGTCGTCGCACGTGCTAGCTTTGGAATCTGGAACCGTCGCCCCGGTTGAAGCTCTGAATTTTCCAGCGAGGAATATATTTTGGAATCAGGACTTGGAGCGCGTTCTATTATTCCAACCCCCGGCGTCGCTACCCGACGCCGGTGTAGCTTTCGCGTCGTGTTGAGGTAACGCTTTGCACCCCTAGGACCCCCAACCCAATGCATGCTAATCAAGACTAAAATCAGTATTTTTAAAGTATTTTTAAATTTTTTAAATTCACTAATCAAGATTAATAATATGGACTTTAGGCCGGTGGACTCGTGCGTAGGATAATTGTAATTTTTGGACTCATTGGACGGTGTGCTCAGACGTCGTGCTTGTAGGCAAGTGAAACTTGCCAACTCTTGTGTAGGGCCATGTTTTTAGGCCACTTCCTTGTTTTAGCGTAAAAGAGACTAGTCAGTGAAATGATAGCTGGCTAGACGCCTACTTGATCTAGTTTGACAACGGAACTAGATCCGTCACCTAATTGATCTAGCTTGACAACGAAGCTAGATCCAACCCTTTAAACTTGTTGTTCATGCATACTAAACTGTCACGTTTACTTTCCTTATCTGTACGCACTTTTAACTGCCATGCATTGCATTCTACATGTCATCCAAGTTGAATATTGCATTCGTAGCACACGCTACATACTTGTACTTGCTTGTCCTGGCTAGGTGCACCCCTACGCCATACTTGTTAAAAACACTTCCTGGCTCGTGATCCAGAAGCGAGCATTACCGTTCGGGGGTAAGGCCCTGGCTCGATACACGTGGGATGGGGTAAGAGTTAAGCGGCCAATCAGCTGGGAGTCTGCCTGATCAGCAACTGCAGCTGTAAGGCGTAAACTCTGGGTGGGGCGGAGTTAAGCGGCCAATCAGTGTGAAAGAAAGTCATTTCAGCTGTAAGGCGTAAACTCTGCAAATGACATGAAAACGTGACTAGAGAAATCCTTGTAAATGTTATTAGTCTTGCCACACTTGCCATGCCATGCTAGCTACTTGTTGTTTTCTTTACCTGCTGCACTCATACTTAAACTGCCATGTCATTGCATCATGCTAGAACTGCTAGGTTGCTCTTACTTGTACTTTCAGTTTCACTTGCACAAGTCTTCCAGACTTGCTGACATGTGCCCCTTTCTCTTTGGGTGTCACATGTTAGACCCTGAGCCAGAGATCGTTGCTGTGTACGTGATGAGTCGCTGACGCTGAGTCTGAGTCCATGATTGCCAGGAGGATTTTGGTGGACACCGGTGACCTTGCTTTGAGTTTTGTTGAGCTTTATGTTGTTTTAGGCCTTTTGTTAGTTTTGTTGGTGCGTAGCACCGTCGTTGTACTTTGTACTTTTGTTGGCCATGTTTGGGCCTTTAGTCTCTTACTTTTAGCTTGGTGGTTTTTCTGTGATGTTGGAAACTTATTTTATGGATATTCTGAGATGCTTCTTTTGTCTCATTTCATTATTATTATCTTTGTTTCGTTCGCGTTGCAAGGGCCTGTAGTTTTAAATTTGATTGACGCTTATCGGACTTGCAGCTTTGCAGCTTCAAGTCTGAGCGGACCTTCTCACGCTTCGCCTCCATATTTTGGGAAGCGGGGCGTGACACTAAGATTCAATGTCTATGCTAGGGGTGTGAGCTGTGGTTAGGGAGTCAACCACCAAGTTTATTCCCCCTTGGCCCGATGGTCAGAGGCGGTCTTTCTCCCGCCAATGACAATGAAACACCCGCGTAACCATCTAAATTCCTAAACCCTATCGTAATCATAGTCCTATGGTCGTTGTATGGACAACCCACGAAGGGGTTTCCACCAAAATCTCAGATTTGAGAACTACTCACAATTCATAGCAAAAACACAATCTAAACGAAATTCAATGGTAGAAATCATGATCAGGCAATAGAAAACAGTTGCTAGCAATTGTATTAAGACAATATTAAAGTTTCAAAGTAATCGGGACACTTACAAAACAGAAGAAAATTCCAGCCGTCACAAGTCCTAAAAACAGTAAATACAAAAGGGGATCCCGTTTCAAAAAACCTAGGTCAACTATATATAGAGATCACGACCACCCGATCCGTTGAAGCATCAACCGATCGGGTGAGCTGCTTGTCGTTTTCGCTATCGGCTTCAGAAGCTTCAACTGGTCTCTTGGTCCGAGCGGTTGGTGTCACCGTGTCGTCATTTGGGGATTTCAGCTTCAGATGATCCGGTCGGTTGAGTTTTCAACCGATCGGTTGGAATTAAGCCCAAATGACAGAGAGCTCTGTCGATCTCACCTGATCAGCGAACCGATCGGGTGAGCTGCTCTCCTCTTCAGCTTTTGTCCGGATCGAATACGCGTGAACCAACCGATCGGTTGGCTTTGTCCAACCGATCGGTTGGGGGCTGAAATATGGGTATCTTCGACGTTTGGACCTCTGGATCGCGCGTGACTCCTCCCGTTGCTCCGGGGACTCATGATATCTTCTTTGTATATCACCAACACTGGAAATCTCCTGCATTTGCACAAAAACACGAAGAAAGTGAAAAGATACAAAAACCACAAAAGAACGGGTATGAAACACCAGAAAACGTCGGAAAATCACGAAGAAGACGTGCGTGAATATATAAAATATAAACGCACGTTAAAATCCCCCAAGCTGAACCCTTCCTCGTCCTCGAGGAAGACGAGTGAGAGTAGGAGCTCGGAGGGAAAAATAGAGAGAGAAACAGAAAAAGAAAACAAAATCCTAAATTGTCTGTCAGAGCCAACAAAATCAAACACACCACACCAAGCAAGTATACGACAAAAACACAACGCTAAACCAGGGAATATGTGTCCAAACAAGTGTCGTGGGCCCACGCGGTGAAGCGCGAGTGAGTGTGGTCGTGTGCTAGCAAACAGTGTTACTATCTACATTGTGGAATAAAGCTCTATATACACACACCCCAGGAATGACCCAAGTATCGATTCGATTCGAAATAGCGGTGAAATATAGCTCAAGCATGCATGAGAAAAGTATGAGAATTGAAGCGTATCATGTATCGGGAACTCCACAGCTAGGGACTAGGAATTCACCACAATATTGCCTAGATAATCGCTAGAAAGTCCCTATGCCAAGTGTGTTCGAAAACGATGGAGATTAAGAAGGTGTGGAGTAGAACACTTGGTGCAAACTCTCGCCGTCCCTTTATTCTCGGTAGATAGGAAAAATATTCACACGGGAATTTTTTTGGGTTTTCGGTGTTGTATTTTTTTGGATTTTTGGCTATACATATTTTTTCTCTCTTTTCTCTTTTTTTTTCCTTTTTTTTCTTTTTTGGGGTTTTCTTTTCTCTCTTTTTTTGGATTTTTGGATTTTGGGGTATATACATGTGTACTCTCCCAAGTGGGAGAACGGTACACGACGAGGGGATTTGCACCAAGTAAAAATAAAAAAGAAATCGGAATCTAAACACTTGGGCAAAGGAGATATTTCTCGCAAATCAGAGCATAGGCTAAATGGGTTATCCTCGTCCTATTTGTGGAATCCCAACACATGTGAATTGAAGTATATCACACACACACACACACACACACACACACACACACACATATCATGCATATAGAGATATATGAAAAGACTTTCTCTCTCTTCATTTCTTAGAGAGAGAAGCTCTCGTCTCCTGTGAGTAAGGCGTGGGTTCGCCGGCCGCCGTCGCGGCCGGCCAGGCGCTCCGCCTTCGGCGGTGCGATTTCGAGACGTTTCCGATTCTCCTTCAGACCTCGCGGCACTGATCTGAGGCGCGAGGCGATCTTCAAGATTCGAGCTCAGATCTGAGGCGATCTTTTTTGAGCTTTCTGATCTAGCTGATCGATCTCGAGTTCCTTGTTTCTGTTCCTCGTGGTGTTACTCGAGGCGTGAGGCGATCTTCTTGATCTATGCTCAGATCTGAGGCGTGATCCAGATCTGATCCTTTGGTCGAGGAGGCGGTGTACATAGCTCCGGCGCCTGGTTTGGATTGGGATCTCTGTAGATCCCGATCCGGCGGTGAGTTTCTCATCGTTTTGTACGATTCGACTGATGTGCATAAAGTTCTTGGTAGATCTAATCTAGATCTATTTTTCTTGGTTCTCTTCATTTTCTTCTTGGTTTTGATCTGCGACTGTGAGCTCATTTCGATCGCTTTGTGGAGATCCACCTTGAATCTCTGTGAATCGGCTAGTACAGAGCCGGAGCGATTTGGATCGAACGTATTGGTTTGGATCGAGTACTCAGGCGGAGTGCTCGATCCGGCGGTGAGCGACTTCTCTCTTTGTTTTCCCCTTTCTCCACTGAGTACCTGATCTGATCTCTGTCCTTGCCTGGCATGGATGATCCTGTTACCCGACCGGATGGAGCGAGCTCATCTATCCCTTTGGGAGACTGGCGTACCATCAGCAAAAAGAGGCTCCCAAATGCGGCATCCAAGGGGAAGGGAACCAGATTTGAGTTCTGGCCTCGATCTCAAGGAGCTCAACCGAATCTCGGAGGTTCCATTCAGGAGGGTGCTGAAGGTCCTAAGGGCAGGCTAGAGTGCAGGATGTTGAGACCGGCCTTCGACATCAAGATTAATCCTCTTGCTGTGAAACATTCTTGGTTGGAAGTGTGCACTAATAGGAGGAAGATATCGGAGTCTTTGGAGATGTGCTTTATTCCCCCTGCTCTTGATGAATCCGGATCCCCCATTGCTCTGCTTTCACAGGAAGCCATAGACGAAGCTGCTAGCTCCTGGGAGAACACACTGGTTGCCTACGTTCTAGGAGACGTCCCCTTCTACAGCCAAATGAAGGCATGGGCCATCAGGACATGGAAGAAGCAAGGTATGTCGATATTCTCAAGGGAGAATGGTTTCTTCTTCTTCAGATTCAAGGAGAGGGCTGACTGCGATGGAGTTCTACACGGGGGGCCATGGTGGTTCGATGGCAGGCTGGTCGTGCTTCAGCGATGGGCGCCGGACATGGCCTTCGACAGAGACATGCTGTCCTCTGCTCCCATCTGGGTCCAGTTGCCCAACCTCCCGCTTAAATTCTGGTCTTTAAAAATTTTAAATACTATCACGAGTGTTTTGGGCTCACCTATTTGCTTGGACAGGGCCATGGCCACCATGGAGAGGATGTCGTACGCTCGCTGTCTGGTTGAGATCTCAGCTGAGCATGAGCTGCCGCAAGTTGTCATTGCTCAGGTTGAAGATGGCGAATGTTTTGAAATTGATGTTAGATACGAGGGGAAGCCGCCCCGGTGCACCAACTGCAAGTGTTTTGGGCATTTGGTTCTTCAGTGCACATCAAAGTCAGGGACGATAGGTGCGGGCAAGGGCGAGAAGACCATGGCCAGTAACGACGGAGCGGGGACCCTGAACGAGATGCTGAAGGATCCGCCTGCTCAGGAGAATGACAATCACATTGTAAGTTCTGCTATACCCCGCCGGACTACCTCTTCTTTAAATTCTGGTGGGAGGGGGAACTCTCTTTCTGAATGTGAGGAGATGGCTGGTCTGGGAGGATGTGTTAGTACCGCTCCTGTGTTAGGCGATGTTACGGAGAGTGGGCTTGTTTTGTTGGAGAACTATGAATATGTTGGCGCCCCTGTGTCGGGTGAGATTTCGGGGAGTGGCCCTGTTTTGTCAGAGAATTGTAACTGTGAAAATACTGGCAGGGGTAGTGAGATGTGTATAGGGGCTGAGGGTAATGTTTACCCTGACTGTAACAAGGCGGATTGTATAGGGGATCGAAGAACTGATTGTAACGGGATTGGGGAGCTTTGTCTCACGGGGGGAGAAGATGGATGTAATGAGAGGGCTAAGGCTACTTGCGATGTGATCTGTAATAGGGGTGCAGGAGTTAGCAGCGGGGACAAGAGCAAGCAGCATCAGGAGGTCCTTTATTCTTCAGCTGGCAGCGGGGATTGTATAGGCACCGCTTTGACCGCTGCAAAGGGGAGGAGTTTTGTATATACAAAGGAGATCCAGGAAGCTGGAATGTACATACAGAATATGATGCAAGCTGCGACTAGCGATAGCGGGGCGTGCGAAGGCCCATGTAGTAGCACAGAATTTGTACAGCTGATCAATAATGATATCGGGGGGGGTCTGGGATCTGCTTGGGGACGGGCTCGGACCTCTCGCTGAGCCTGCAGCACTCGACGCCTTCCTTAAAAGCTAGCAGCATCGGGCCCCCTAACAACACTAAAATCGGCAACTCTTTTAGTGCCTTAGGTTGGCCACGTATGGGGGGATCTCTTCTTGAGACTGGGGATCAAATAGATTCTGATAACGAGCCTGCTGAATTGACTGTTACCAATGAGGCTTGGCTCATTGAGCAAGAGCTCCTAAAGCAAAACAGTAAGGGCGGTAAGGGTAAGAAGAAGCAAGTCCATAACAAAGGGGTTAGGGTCTCAAATAAGGGTACTCGTAAGAGCTCGCGGATCAATAGGGAGGATGAGAACCTCCCGCCTTCCAACCCTGATCAATGACACTTCTTATCTGGAACACTAGGGGGATAAATAGTGTCGCTAGGCGTCGTGATCTCAAGGATCGGTTGCAGAAATATGCGCCTTCTCTTGTTGGGCTCATCGAAACTAAGGTTACAGAAAATAATCTCCTTAGAATTGCTAAATGCTTCCCTAAGAAATGGCTATCTATCACCAATCATAGCTTACATCGGAATGGTCGTATTATTAATATGTATGATCCTGATATCTGGCAGTGTGGGATTGAAGATATGAAGGCTCAACACATTTCCCTAAGATGTAGCAACGCTGCAGGGTTTGTTATGATTGTCACTATTGTCTATGCCTCCAATTCCTACCAAGAGCGTAGAATTCTTTGGGATGATATTACCTCTAGTGCTAATAAATTCAAAAATGCTCCTTGGATCATTGGGGGTGATTTTAATTGCGTCAGATATGCAATAAATAAGGTTGGTGGTAGATCGGTCAAGGGGACTATGGTTGACGAGTTCAACGATTGTATCAATGCTAGTGCTCTTATTGGTCTCAAGACTGTTGGTAACATCTTGAGTTGGAATAATCGTAATATTGGGCAACGTCGTATTTCTGCCACTCTTGATTGGTCATTCTGCAATAGTAGTTGGATCAACACTCTCACAGCATCTTATTGTGAATATGTTGATGGTGGTACCAGTGATCACACCTCTGTTATTATCTGTACTCATCTGCCTGGGGGTACCGATCCTAAGCCTTTCAAATTCTTCAATGCCTGGCAGCGCTGCCCTGAGTACCCTAGTGTGGTAAAGGAGCACTGGTATATTAGGGTTAATGGCTGCCCTATGATACAGCTGGTTGCCAAACTTAAAAATCTGAAAAAGGGTCTCAAGATTTTTGGTGCGGGTCTTAGAGAGACCAATGATGTGACTAAATTACGTTCTGAGCTTGCTACTATCCAGTGTGACCCTAATCTTAGCAATTGTGTTGAGTTGCAAAGAAGGGAGCGCATATTAATCAATCAGCTTGCTGAAGCTATTAATATTGAAGAGTCCAATCTTAGACAGAAGAGCAGGCAAGATTGGCTTAGTCTTGGGGACCGCAACTCCCGATTTTTCTATACTGCTATGAGAGCCAGGCAGAGTCGTAACAATCTCAGTCATCTCATTGGCCCTGATGGTACTAGAAACAACTCTTTGGAAAATCTGAAAGTCAAAGCCCCTGAATTTAATTCCAAGCTTTATAATCAAAATGATTACTGGAGAGTTTTCCCTTGTCTTACTACTAAAAGAATCCTTACCAATACGGCTGCTGATTGGGTAGAGAGGCCGGTTTTAGCTGAGGAGGTTAAAAATGCTGTATTCCAAATTGGGGTAGATAAGGCCCCCGGCCCTGATGGTTTCAATGGTTTCTTTTATCAGAACTCTTGGGACATTATTGGGAATGATGTCACCACAGCTATTCTTAATTTCTTCAAGAATGGGAAGCTGTATCGTCAAGTCAATCATACCTTTCTTACCCTTGTCCCCAAGAATGCCAACGCTACCGAACTTGGTGATTATAGACCCATCGCCTGTTGCAATGTCTTGTATAAAATTAGCAGCAAAATTCTTTGCAACCGTCTGAAGAAAGCTGTTGTTGAGCTCATATCTCCTAATCAAGCTGCTTTTTTGCATGACCGATTACTTGCTGATTGTGCCTTTCTTGCACACGAACATATCAGGGACTTTAATAGTCCTATGGGTAGCAGGGCCTGCCTCAAGCTTGATTTAAAGAAAGCTTTTGACAGCGTTAATAGAGAATTTGTTTACTTCATGCTCCATCAAATGGGCTTCAAGCACAAATTCATCAGCTGGCTGTGAGAATGCATATCCACCCCCTCCTTTTCTGTTATGATTAATGGCTCTCCCTACGTCATGTTTCAATCTAATAGGGGGCTGAGACAGGGGGATCCTCTCTCCCCTTACCTATTTGTGATTGTCATGGAAGCCTTCTCATTGCTTATGGCTAAGGCTAATGCTGAGTGCAGTATCAGGCCTATGAAAAGAGTTGGTGCCATCACCCACCTTCTTTTTGCTGATGATTTATTGGTATTCTGTCGTGCAAATGTGGCTTCTTTTAAAGGTTTGAGAGATCTCCTCACTACCTTCAATTGTTTTTCTGGGCTTGAGGTTAATTGGAGTAAAAGTTCTGGTATGTTCAGTAAGGGGGTTAGGGGGGCCAGTGATCTTGCAGAAATCTTGGGCATTAAAAGGGTGCAATCTCTTTCTACATATTTGGGTCTCCCGCTCTCTGCCAAATACCCAAAAGCCCCCATGTACAGCCGGTTGATTGACATGTGCAAAAGCAGGTTGCAGGGGTGGTCATCGTCCCTATTATCCATTGCTGGCCGTATTGAATTAGTTAAAACTGTTATCTATGGGATGGTGGTGTTCTGGATGCAGGCTTTTCACATACCCAAATTCGTTCTGCGCTCTCTCACAGCTATATGCAAGAAATTTATTTGGGGGAAAAATCACCTCTGGGCTTGGGATGATATTTGCTCCCCTAAGCAAGAAGGAGGGGTGGGGCTTAGAAGTTTTGTTGAGTTAAACAATGCATATGGTGTCAAGTTGTCTTGGCGTATGCTTACACATGGTGGAATCTGGGCTTCCTACATGAGGAATCACTATTTGGGTAACGCTGGCCTTTTTCTTGCCAATGCACATCCTATGCAATCTGGTTCTTGGAAATTCATTTTGCACTGTCGGGAGTTCACTAAGAAACTTACCAAGCGTATAGTTAAAGATGGATCTTCCACTCTCTTCTGGTTTGATAATTGGCTTCCTTGTGGTCCTCTTAATGATGCTTATGTGGTCCCTGCTGGGGAGGAGGGGTTTATGGTTAGGGATTACTGGACCGATATGGGTTGGGTTGACTCCAGATCTCTTACTGACGTGCGACACTTGATTCTAAATATAACGCTATCGGTTGGTGATGACTGCTGGACCTGGGTCTCCAAGTCCCCCTCCTTGCGTGATATCTGGTCTGGGACTAGAGCTATAAAGCCATTGTTTCCCTTCTACAAGGTTGTCTGGTTCCAGGGGCACATCCCCAAGATGGCTATTTCATTACTGTGAGCTTTTCATGGGAAGCTGCTCACCCGTGATAAGCTCGTGAAATGGGGAGTGCCTACTTCACCCTACTGTGTTCTTTGTTCTGATAATATTCATGAAACTATAGACCATATATTCTTTGAGTGCATCTTTTCTAACTACCTCCTTTGCAGGAGTTTCCTAAAAATGGGGTGTTCTGCTCCTCTACCGTCCTCATTAGCAGGTATAGGGAATTTGATTCTCTCTCACTTCCATGCAAAGGACAACTTGAGTAGATTGGCCAAAACTGTTCTTGCTGTTATGACCTGGCACATTTGGAGGGAGCGTAACAGGAGAATCTTTGAGGGTAATAATCAGAGACAAACGGCTCTTTTTGAGAATATTGCTGAGGATGTTAGAGTTGCCATAAGACAGGTGGACTGGGAGCTTCATGGTGGTGAGAACTCCCCCCCTTCAAATTGGGGGTTGATCCCTTAGGTTGTGGATATTGTATTTTTTCTCTACTCTTGGCTCTTGGGATAGCGGAAGGTGGTTGTTAAGGGTGGGGTGATGGCGCATGTGCCTCTCTCCGACTTGCAATCATCCTTCCTCCTCCCTCAAGTCCTGTACATTTTCTCTAGTATCAATAAAGTACAAAGCATATTCTCCAAAAAAAAATATCATGCATAGAGAAGCAGTCAGTAGAAGCAAATACCGCACTTTCGGAATTGAAGCATGATAATCTAGGGGTCATCTCAGGACATGCATATAAATCTACATCACAAAGTAAAAGCACACCAACTAGCTAGTCACGACACACGACTCACACAAAAGCAAAGTGAACCCACGGTGCATGAAATGCAGTAGGACTCGGCTTCCCAGGGTTAGTGAAAGTGATAATCATAGCCGTGCTAAGTGTGTGTGTGGGGTTTTGAGGCAATTCATCATATGGGGTCATCTCTAGGAGAGGGAGGATAAAAATAAAAAAAGAAAAAGAAAAACACGATGAAAACTACTCAAAAACGAAGAAAAAGACACAACTGACGCACAAAGTGCGACTCCCCTAAGCTGAAACTTGCATTGCCCTCAATGCAATAGTAGTGAATACGGGAGGGCAATGAAAATGGGGGGAATACGCACCGACACAGAAAATGAAAAACGTGAAAAACACACGAACGAAACAGAAAAATAAAGAAAAAGAAACACACAAATAAAAGGAACAAAAGCACATCCAAACGACACATATAAACAGGCACACAACAATGAAAACACACGACAACACACATGAAAAACGATTTCTCCCAAGTTGAACATGGCATTGCTAGCGAAGTGATATGATCAATGCGATGCAGAAATATGCTAGGGGGAAGATCGGAAAAGAAAAATAAAAAGAAAGAAATCAAAATACAGGAGAGGAACTGTCCTCGTCCTCCTCGGTAGAAGATGGATGGGTGTGGGGAGGAGAGCTGACAGGTGTGCGGAGAAGTGGGGAAAGGGGTCGAGGTGGTGGATGGGTGGGTGCGGAGTAGGTGTGAACGATGGGTGGAGTAGATGTGATGATGGCAAGTGGTAGAGATATGGTGGCCAATGCGGTGGAGGATGGGTGAGATACGACGATAGAAGAGGATGGTGAGGGAAGTGATCTCGAGCGCACCGTCAATTTCTTGCGATGAGTGTATGCGGTGATGGAAGTGGAGGGTAGTGGAGGTGGTGAGTCAGAAATAGTGTGTGGAGATGTAGTGGCGGGAATGGAAGCGGTGGTGGCGGGAGGTGATGATCGTCAAGGAGGTGATGGAGGAGGAGTGGGTGGAGGTGGACCGCGAATGTGAGTGAGAATGCGGAGAATGGTGGACACGTTCCTCTCTAGTGCGAGGAAACGTGGGTGTGAAAAGATAGAAGATGATGGGTCTGAGGAGGTAGCGGTGGAGGTGCCAACGCACAGAGAATCTAACTCAGTCTCTAGAGCAAGACGAGCGGAGGTAGCTCGACGAACGGAAGAATTAGTGGCCAGACGGACAGTGGAAGTGGTGAGAGCCTCAGAAGTAATAGGTACAGAAGCCGGGGTGGTGCCACTAGGTCCAGCCCTGAGGTCTCCTCTAGACACAGGGATGTCCTACACGCCTAAGTGGGCAGTAAGAGGCGGTGGTCGTGGTGCATCTGGGATAGGGAACTGAAGATGTAACCCCCCAAGAAACTCTGGGTCAGGAGGAAACACCCAATCTGCAACAAGAACGATAGACATACGACCAGGGTTGGGCAGAATGGTGTAAGGAGCAGGGGGTGACTATAGTAGAAGGTAAACCGACCGTCACTACGAGGCTTGATCATATGAGTGTGCTGCAGGACATCAAGATCTAGACGTGTAGATCCTACGACATGTGGTAAATCTAGGGGGATAACAATACCGTACTGGGGATGTGAAGCAATGATGGTAATGAGGACCCCGCAACAATACTCGCCCTTACCGGCACGGCTAATATCAAGTAATTTGTGAATAAGCCAAGCGCCAGCAATAATAGGTATGAGAGTGATCACTCCATATTTTACACCTTTTTTCTGCATGTTTTCACGCCATTTCGATTGCTCATATTGCGATTTTCACGAGTATTCGATGATATTGCGTTACTTTTCACTATTTCTTGTTTTTTTAGGATTTCAGGAAATATGGAGCGATCGGGAGCAAAAATGAGCTTAAGGGACTTGCACCCACTCCGGAGCGTCACCCAAGGCACTTTTGAGGGCTATTCGGCGATGGGAGACGGGTGGAAGAAGAAGAAACTCCGTAGGAGCGACGAGGAGGAGAAACGGAGAAGATTGGGCATCTACAGCATGCCACTCGGCCGAGTGGAGCAGCCACTCGGCCGAGCAAGAAGACCACTCGGCCGACCAGACCGGACACGCTCCAACAGAAGGAATTGGGCGTGCACTCGGCCGAAGTATGATATCCCACTCGGCCGAGTAAGAAGATCACATCGCCCGAGTGGCATGAGAAATCCACCATCAAAAGAGGCCGACTTACTGGAAATATACAGGCTTTTGACGGTTCTGACTCGGCCGAGTACCGAATGCCCCTCGGCCGAGTGAGTAAAGCCACTCGGTCGAGTCACCTCCAAAGACAGGCCCCCAAGATCCCTGACTTACTGGAATTCTACAGGGTCTGTCACTCGGCCGAGTAGAGAATCCCACTCGACCGAGTAGAGAAGTCAACTCGGCCGAGTGATGCCGAGGACATGCAGCGCCCAGATTTTCAGACAGCCTCCCACTCTTTTGAAATATGCTATCATTCCAGCAAGCAAATTATTTTTCTCATATTATTTATGGATAGTAGACTTCATGACGATTCCAACGCTGCCAAGAACAAGCAAATTGGAGGTTAGATGAAATCTGGAGAATTTCTGCAAGTTGATGCTGCAGTGCTGGAATTTCCACTCGGCCGAGTCACATTTTCCACTCGGCCGAGTCGGCGACGTGCCCAGATTTTAAGTTGCGGTTTGGGCTGTTTTTGGGCACGAATTTGAGGGGTTTTCTAGGGTTTCTTGCTAGGGTTTTAGGGGAGTATTTAAGGGTTTTGTAGCCACCATTAGAGGGGGATACCCCATGTTTTCTTAGGTTCCCAACATGTTTTCTTAGGGATTCTTTTGGAGGTTAGGCCATGCCCTAGGCCCCCTCTTGGATCTAAAAGCTTGTATTTTGGATTGAAGATCTTCATCAAGCTAAGTATTTTGTTCTTATTGTTTGAATCTTTGTTTTTCTATCTTTTTGTATGCAAGCAATGATTTTTATTGATTCTCATATCGTTATTGCTATGCTAGAGTAGATTTGTTGTTCTAGGGCATTGGGATGAACCCTATGGATCTAATTTCAGATTTGTGATGAATGAATTTCTAAATTGCTAGAATTGCTAGGAGGTTAGGTTGTGATTGCTTTATTACGGATAGCTAGGGATTTCCATCGATCTAGGGTTTGCAAGAGATTGGATTCTAATCGATGGGAAGGCCTAGATATTCGATTTAGGTTTATAATCGAGATTCTCTAGAATTGGTTTGCAAGAGATTGGACCAAAGCTAGGATTTTTATTATAAATCTATACCCATATTCGTTTGCAAGAGATTGGACGGATACGAACTATCACAACCTAGATCGTAACTCGAGTTTGCACGAGAGTGGGCTCGAGGAGCGATTGAACGATGCTGTCGATCCTAATGCTAGTGGCTTAGGCTAGGGTTTGCAAGAGATTGGGCCATATCCTAGGTTTACTATAGACCGGCAATAGCGCGAGAGCGTGAGCTTGGTTCTCTATTCAGTTACGACTAGTTCACCTCAACTCAAGTCTAGTAATATTGAGATTCACTATTTACAATGCTGTATGACGATCCGTAGTGGGAATTCCATAGCCCTAGACACTTTTATTATATTGTATTTGAATCGATATTTGATCGAATTCTTTATCACCGACACCGACATCCATCACCATTTTCATTATATCATTCCATACCCATCTCCACCAATAAAACATTCGTAGTTGAGCCAACCTAGGATAGATTGGAACCAACACCACCTCCCCGTGTTCGATACCCGCTCGCCACTACACCGTGTGCTTGCGGTAAAACTACAATCGTTCTCCGGGTGTATATCCGGGGCCGATCAGAGAGGGGCCTCAAAAGCAATCCCGTCAGCACCGCGAATAAAATCGAAAGTCATAACCCACAGGATAAAAAGGTCAGGGTTAGTCACGGTACCTGACTCATCCTTGGGAAAGAAGGTGCTAGATAAGATGCGGTGGGCTAGACGAAATACTGGGTGGATGATTGAGGAGGCCAAGGCCTTGCCTCGAGGATATTGGTCGTGGAGGGTGAGGCGACCCCAAAAAATATCGACATCAAAGTCGCGATGATATCCATAGGGACGGATGGCGTTGTCGCCTAGAATGGGAAACCGAAATGAGATTGATTGTGTTCAGGTGCGTGCGGATGTTTCGGTTTCAGACGCAAAAATCGACAATGGACCCCGCCTCACATTTGAGGGAAGATAGGAATTCTAGTGTAAGGGCGGGGTAAGATTGGGCGTGGGAGTTTAAGAAAGGTATCCATCCTAGGTTAGAGAATAGAGTCTCGACCTCGGAGAAAACTCCGAGATCGATCAGAGTTTGGGCATGTGCAAACTTAGTGGATAGGTGTGAACGTTCGTTGAGTCTATTATAAAAATCTTTCTGGTCACGACTCAAGAAACGGTAACCACGGGGTCCCATTAGTGGGTCCTCGGGAGGGATAATTGGTTGGGGAGGGGGTTGTGTAGGGGGAGGTGGAGGTGCACGTGTATGTTGACGTGTAAATTTATGTCTCTTGCGAGACGGCTCTTCTTCCCTCATGATACCCTTACCCTTGTCTCTGTCCTTAGCCATGAGTGTGTGGGTGTGTGATGAGAATGCAAAATGTTATGAATGCACACACACAAGCGACAGATTGAGCAAAATACAAATACTTGGGTAAAGTAAATTGCTAAGCTTAGGAACGAATTTACATAATATCGAAGTGATTCGTTGCTCGCAAAGGATCTCCCACAACGCAATGGAGCTATTCGTGAAGCCGCATCACGTCGATCCAACAAAAAGAGAATTTTCGAAATGGGGGGAAAATGGCCAGGGTTAGGGCGAAAATTAGGGTTGAATGAGAGTGGGAGAGGGGTGATGATGAGAGAGTGAGTGACGTGCATTTATATTTCATATATTTAAGCGCGTTCTCTTCCGTGTTTTTCCGTATTTACCGCCGTCTTTTATTTGTTTTCTCGTGTTTTCTTGTATTTTCTTGTTTTCTTTCACTTTTCCGTATTTTCCGTGTTTTGCAGGAGTTTGTTGGCATTTGGGACGTAAAACGATGATATCATGTGTCCCCGGAGCAACAGGAGGAGTCACGCGTGATCCAGGGGATCAAACGACGAAGATTGCATCTTTAAGCCCCTCACCCGGTCGGTTGGTCATCTCCAACCGATCGGGTGATGCACACGTGCACCACCCGGACGCAGCTTGGAGCTCACGAGAAGTCGCCCAGTCGGTTCAGTGACCGGGTCAAAAGCTCAAAGTCTCTAGAAATTCGAAGCTGATTTCCAACCGATCGGGTGACCTTCACCCGATCAGTTCACCTGTAGCTGAATTTCAACAGCCAAGACTCGGAGCTCCAACCGATCTCCTCACCCGGTCCGCTCCAAGATCCAACCGGTCGACACCAAGATCCAACCGACCGCACCAAGTTCCAACCGACCGGTTCATACTGACCGGGTGAAACCCCCGCATTGCGCTGTGATTTTGTGAAGCGACTCACCCGACCGGTTGACTTGTCAACCGATCGGGTGATGTCGTTTTCTATAAATAGAACCCAAGGTTTCCCAGATTCGGGAGTTGGTTATTTTTTACTGTTTTCTTCATTTTGTGACGGCTATAATTTCCCAGGTTTTGTAAGTTTTCGGATCTTTGTAAAACTTTAGTACTATCTTAATTGCTTTACTACCGTCGCATTCCTATTGTCTGATTATGATTTTAACGGTTCATTTTCGTTTAGATAGCTTTTTAATGAATATTTGTAAGTAGTTCCCAAATCTGGGATTTTGGCGGAAACCCCTTAGGGGGCTCTTCTCGATGCATCCATAGGGTTAGGAAATCGATAGGGATTAGGAATCTAACGGTTACGCGGGGTGTTTTATTGTCATCGGCGGGAAAAAGACCGCCTTTGACCGTCGGGCCAAGGGGGAATAAACTTGGCGGTTGACTCCCAAGCCATAGCTCACGCCCTTAGCGTAGACGCCGAATCCTAGCGCGCGGGAGCGGCAGGATGAGACGTTGGGAGTTATCGTTGCGAGCTTAGTTCTCCCGGAGTCAATCAGTGTTAATGGACACGGGAGTGCCCACTGATCAAACCCGGGAAGTCCGGCGTATCATCCTGGGCACCGACCGGAATATCGGGCCCATGGGATGCCAGTACCACTTTTAGAGGCAACGTCTCACCATTGGACCCTAATTCTGATCGCCATCCTACCCGTAGGCCGTATCGGGGAGAGTCACTCGTTGGGGTGGAAACCAAAGTCCCAGGTTTTATTTTCTTATTTTCTATACCCTGCATTCCTTTACCGTGACTACCCATCATTCGATCTGGGCTAGCTCGCCCACGGGGTGATTTCGGTCCTCTTTGACACAAGCACATCCTA
This sequence comes from Scilla litardierei, assembly GCA_030789695.1. Taxonomy (NCBI): domain Eukaryota; kingdom Viridiplantae; phylum Streptophyta; class Magnoliopsida; order Asparagales; family Asparagaceae; genus Scilla; species Scilla litardierei. The sequence continues at coordinate 114,308,746 of CM061136.1, forward strand.
GCCTCCCTGTGTTCGACCCCCAAGCCACACTACAACACCGTGCGCTTGCGGTTACAAAACCCTCACGTGGGTCCCCCGGCCATTTGCGTCTCGCAAACCGGGGGCACGTCAAGTTTATGGCGCCGTTGCCGGAGAGGCAACGTGCTTGTTATTTTAGGATCTCATGAACCCTAGTGTCTAGCTCTTATCCCTACCTCGTGATAATTTTCGCATTCTTCCCTTTTCCTTTTTATTTTCTCATTCTTATTTCTATTTTTATTTTTATTTCTAACCTTATCTGTTTCTTTCCCACTTGTCGCTTCACGGGTGTTTGTTGTTTTTTCATGCGCAGGAGTTCAAGAAGTCTCGACGACTTGATCCCCGTCGATCCAGAGATAAACGCCACCCTTAGGCATTTGGCCGCAGAGAAGAGAAGAAGAGAGGATCCTGAAGCCATGGGGGAGAACACCCCGCCTCACAAGTCCCTCCTGGAGTACTCGATGCCTTCCATCGAGTCCACGTCCGCCATCCGTCCTCCAGCTATTACGGCCCAAAGCTTCGAGCTTAAGCCATCTTTGGTGACGTGGATCCAGCAGGATCAGTTTTCGGGTGTACCCATGGAGAGCCCGATCGAGCATCTAGACTCCTTTTTGGAGAAATGTGACACCTTCCGGATTAACGGTGTCACAATTGAGGCAATCCGACTGAAGCTGTTCCCCTTCTCCTTGCGAGATAAGGCCAAGCTGTGGCTTAGGGGGAAGGACCCCAACACATTCAACACCTGGGAGAAGCTCTCCAATGCTTTTCTGACGAAGTTCTTTCCTCCGGGGAAGACCATGAAGCTGAGGAGTGAGATCTCCTCCTTCTCCCAGGCCAGCCACGAGTCCTTGCATGAGGCTTGGACAAGATACAAGGAGATGCAGAGAAGATGTCCCCACCATGAGCTCCCCAAGTGGCAGATTATAAATCTGTTTTATAATGGGCTGAGGGACGATTTAAAGTCTTCCATGGACGCCGCAGCTGGAGGGTCCTTCATGTCAAGAAGCGAAGAAGATGCCGGGCAAATTTTGGAAAATATGGCATCCAACAATGAACGGTGGTGTGACGAGAGGTCCACACCAAGGTCTGGGGGCATCCATAGAGTGGAAGACGTCGACAAATTATCAAGCAAGTCTGACTTTCTGTCAACCCAGATCTCCGCATTGATAGTAGGCGCCGGTGGCGCCGGTTCACAACAGATTGCTGCGGTAGAATCCGAAGTTTTTGGAAAGTTCGACGGTGGTGACATCTCACCACCGTTGGATCAGACGAGCGCATTGTTTTACAATCCTACGGGGAATGCTCCATTTCCACCACAGTATCAACAATACGCCCCTAGGAATCAGTAGCCCGCCCAGCAGCAATACGGCCAACATAGGGCCATTTCTCCGGTTGAGTCCCTCTTGACTCAATACATAGCCAACCAGGAGAAAATTAATCTGAAGCTGGAGATGGGACAAAGAGTGCTCACTGATCAGGTGACCCAGCTGGGGTTGCAAGTGGCGAACCTTCAGAGACCGCAGAATTTATTACCGCCACAGCCTGAGGTGAATCCTAGGGGGGTAAATCGGACCTTGGCGCTCACACATGAGCATGAGAACGTGTCTGCCATCGTCTTGAGGAGCGGGACACAAATTCCTACTAGAGCGCCGCCCAAAGAACCGGAAGCACCACTGGCCGTTGAGCGGCCAATTGAGAAGGTTAATGACGACGGTGCCCCGTCGCCAAAATTTGTGGCTCCGGAGGGAACCCCCGAAGAAGAGAAGAAGAAAGAAGAAGGGAATTTGAAGGTATTCAAGCCTGTTGTGCCTTTCCCACAACGGCTTGCCAAGGCAAAAATCGATGAGAAGTATGGCAAATTCTTTTCCATGGTGAAAGATATGAGTTTACAAATCCCCTTCCTCGAGGCCATAGAGACGATCCCCTCCTATGCTAAATTCTTGAAAGACTTGGTGACACGGGGATCTAGAAAAGAAAAGGTCGTGTTAACGGCGGAGTGCAGCGCTCTCATTCAGCGTGCAAATCTGCCCAAGCTCAAGGACACAGGAAGTTTCTCCATCCCTTGCTCTATTGAGGAAGTGCAAATCCAGAGGGCGCTCGTCGATCTTGGTGCGAGCGTCAGCTTAATGCCCCTATCATTGTACAAGAGAATAGGGATGGGAGACTTAGAGCCCACCGGTATGACATTACAACTTGCTGGCCGTTCGGTCAAGTATCCAGTGGGAGTAGTGGACGACCTCCCCGTGGATGTGAAAGGAGTGCATGTACCGGTTGATTTTGTGGTGATGGACATGCCGGAAGACAAGCATACCCCAATTATTCTTGGACGACCCTTTATGGCAACCGCTGGAGTTTTAATAGACTTAAAGAATGGGAAGCTTTCCCTCAATGTGGGCCAAGAAAGAGTCGAATTTGACTTAGGCTCGTTGATGAAGCATCCAATTCCCCCATATGATCCTATTATCAATATGCTGGAGAATGAAGAAGATAGAGCTGTTGAAACAAGTGCCTGGGAAGCGCTCTCGAGGAATCTCCCCGATAGCTTGGGGGACCTTGGAGAGCAAGTTGGCTCCCCTAAGAATGAAGTGGCTAATGAGGCGGTCACGCGACATGTGATCCCTCCCGGATTCCCTAAGTCTCCTCCCACGAGGAGAAAGGGGAAAGAACCCATGGACCTCACCGGTGATGAGGTCCGGATCCTGAAAAAGATGGCGGTAGACGCCAATTTGAGGAAGAAGCCCCCGGATCCTGTTGACAAAGGGAGGGTAGTCGAGTAAATCTTTTTACAGCCGCTGACTACACCCATAGCCACAACCTCTGGAGCTGAAGAGATGCCGGATTTTGGGCATCACCCGTATCGCCCACCATGAACATCGTCAACGGGCGTCGAGCTAAACGACGTTAAACAAAGGCGCTTCATGGGAGGCAACCCATGTTCTAAACTTTTGCTTCGCTTTTTAAGACTTTTCATTAACTTTATTTTCTCTATTTTTATAAATAAATCCAGCCGTAACAACTTCCTTGAAGAAACTTAGGAGATTTTTGGGTTTTGCAGAAAGCAAGGCCTCAACCGATCGGGTGAGTTCTAACCCGATCGGTTGGGATGTATCAGCATACGGTCGTGTCTGTCACCAAATGAACTGACCGGGTGGAGAATACTGACCGGGTGAGCAGACCGGGTGACCTGGGGGAACTCTCGGAAAAATTTCAGAGTTCATTAACCGACCGGGTGGCAAGATGCGAGACCGGTTGATGGGCCGGGTGAAAAACTCTGAGTTTTCGGGAAAATCTGTGGAGCGGAGAACCGATCGGTTGAGTTCTCAACCGATCGGGTCGCCTGTTGCGTTTCTTCAGCATCGAATTTTCGACCTATGGTCAACCGATCGGGTGATAACTCACCCGACCGGGTCGACTTAAATTTCTATAAATATCCGTCGCCGCCCGTTCGTTCCACCCTTGCCATTTTCGAATCCCCAACCGACGTTTCGCCTCCTCCGCTTGCGCCAGACCTCGATCTTCCCCCTGCCGCAGGACCATCACGTCTAGATCTTGACGTCCTGCGGCACATTCACATGATCAAGCCCCGCCCCGATGGTCGTTTCGAATTCAATTACGGCCACCCCCCTCGCCCCTACACTATTCTCCCCAACCCCGCTCGCATGACTGTGGCTATCGTGGCGGATTGGACTTTTGCGCCTGACCCTGAGTTCTTTGAGGGGTTGCACCTTCCTTTCCTTCCCGCGGACGCACGTAGACCACCTTCCCCTGCCGCCCACTTAGGCGAGCAGGATATTCCTGCGTCCTGGGGAGATATGGGGGCTGGCCCGAGTCACCCTGTTTCTGCTCCTGGCCCCATTACTTCTGAGCACCTTTTAGCGGCCATTTCTGGCCTTGTGTCCAGTGCCGGCACGACCACTGCCGCCGGCACTACTTCCACTTCACTTACCGGGACCACTTCTGCCTCACATCAGTCTACCTCCTTTGGTCGTCGTCAGGTCTCTGCCCGTCTTGCTCTAGAGAGGGAGGTAGCTGCCCTCCGTAATCTCGCCATGTCCTCAGCCCCCTCGGACCAAGCACCGTCCTCTTTTCTCGTTCACCCACGCTTCATCGCGCTTGAGAGGAACCTGGCCGCCATTCTTCGCCTCCTCACTCACCTCCACGGACCACCACCACCCACACCACCGCCTTCATCACCTCGACGATCTTCTCCTCCACCCTCCCACACATCCCCACCCCCATCACCTCCACCTAGGCGATCATCCTCCCCTCCCACATCTACTCACATCCCCGTACCCACTTTTTCTCTCACGACCACTTCCCTCGCCCCTCCACCACCTCCTCCCTCCTCCACCATCACCGCTTATGTGCGCTGCAAGAAATTGCCGGTGCGCTCCAAATCTCTTCCACCGCCACCCACTACCGTCACCATCACGTCTTCTCCCCCCACTTCTACCCCTTCTACCACAGCCTTGATCGTCGCACTTCCACTACACCCATCACCACCGACACTCCACCCATCATTCACACCACCACTGCACCTATTCCTCCACCTCTTTCTCCACTTCTCCGCACACCCCCAGTCTCCCCCACCCACCCATCCCCTCACTCTTCAGAGGAGGGCGAGGATTCGCCTTCTCCTGATTCTTGATTTCTCTTTTTGTCGTGTCGTGTCGTGTCATGTCGTATAATTTGTTCTTTTTCCTTCTTTCTTTTTCTATTTTTGTGTCATGTGATTTATTTTCGTGATTTCGTTTTTTCTTTATTTTTCATTTTCGTATCTGTGTTTTCCTCGTTTTTCATTTCTTTTTGTGTCGGTGCATCCCCCCCCCATTTTCATTGCCCCCTGTACTCACTCTTATTGCATTAAGGGCAATGCAAGATTCAGCTTGGGGGAGTCGCACTTTGTGCGTCATTTGAGTCTTTTCTTTTTCATTTTTGTGTCGTTTTCATCGTGTTTCTATTTTTTCTTCTCTTCTTTTTGTCTCTTTCTCCTAGAGATGAACCCTATGATGAATCGCCAAAAAAATCACACGCACCTAGCATGGCATCGATAATCACACTCACTAACCCTACGATATCGAGTCCCCTGCATTTTCACGCATCGTGGATCCACTTAGCTTTTTTGTGAGTCGTGTGTCATGCCTAGCTGTGTGGTGTGCTTCTACTTTGTGATTCACTTTATATACCTGTCCAGGAATAACCCCTAGATTATCATTTTTCGATATGAATATGCGGTACTTGCTTCTACTATCTGCTTCTATATGCATGCTATATTTATATCGTATATTTCAATTCGCATGTGTCGGGATCCCACAACTAAGGACTAGGATAACCCCATCTAGCCCATGCTCTAATTAGCGAGAATAGTTTCCTTTGCCCAAATGTTTAGATTCCGATTTCTTTTTTGTTTTACTTGGTGCAAACCCCCTCGTCGTATACCGTTCTCCCACTTGGGAGAGTACACATGTATATACCTCAATTTCCAAAAATCCAAAAAAAGGAGAAAAGAAAAGAAAAACCCAAAAAGAAAGAAATGAATGAATAAAAATAAAAAAATTGTGTAGCCAAAAATCCAAAAAAATACAAATACCCAAAACCTAAAAAAATTCCCGTGTGAATATTTTCCTACTTGCCGAGAATAAAGGGAAGGCGAGAATTTGCACCGAGTGTTCATCTCCACATCTTCTCAACCTCCATCGTTTTCGAGAACACTTGGCATAGGGACCTTCTAGCGATTATCTAGGCTATATTGTGGTGATTTCCTTATCCCTAGTTGTGGAGTCCCCAACGCATGGTACGCTTTTATTCTTATACTCTTCTCATGCATGCTTGAACTAATATTCACCGCAATTTCAAATTCGAATCAGTATTTGGGTCGTTTCCTGGGTCTATGTATATCGAGCTTTATTGCACATCGTAGATAGCGACACCGACTGCTAGCGCACGGCCACACTCACTCGCGCTTCACCGCGTGGGCCTACGGCACTTATTTGGACTTGTATTCCTAGGTTTAGTGATGTGATTTGGCATTTGCTTGCTTGGTGTGTCGTTTTTGATTTTGTTGGCCCTGACGGGCGATCTAGGATATAGAGTTTTCTTTTTCTCTCTTTCTCTCTATTTTTCCCTCCGAGCTCCTACTCTCACTCGTCTTCCTCGAGGACGAGGAAGAGTTCAGCTTGGGGGATTTTGACGTGCGTTTATATTTCATATATTTACGCGCATTCTCTTCCGTGTTTTTCCGTATTTACCGCAGTCTTTTATTTGTTTTCTCGTGTTTTCTTGTATTTTCTTGTTTTCTTTCACTTTTCCGTATTTTCCGTGTTTTACAGGAGTTTGTTGGCATTTGGGACGTAAAACGATGATATCATGTGTCTCCGGAGCAACGGGAGGAGTCAAACATGATCCAAGGGATCAAACGACGAAGATTGCATCTTTCAGCTCCTCACCCGGTCGGTTGGTCATCTCCAACCGATCAGGTGATGCACGCGTGCACCACCCGGACGCAGCTTGGAGCTCACGAGAAGTCGCCCGGTCGGTTCAGTGACCGGGTCAAAAGCTCAAAGTCTCTGGAAATTCGAAGCTGATTTTCAACCGATCGGGTGACCTTCACCTGATCGGTTCACCTGTAGCTGAATTTCAACAGCCAAGACTCGGAGCTCCAACCGATCTCCTCACCCGGTCCGCTCCAAGATCCAACCGGTCGGCACCAAGATCCAATCGACCGCACCATGTTCCAACCGACCGGTTCATACTGACCGGGTGAAACCCCCGCATTGCGCTGTGATTTTGTGAAGTGGCTCACCCGACCGGTTGACTTGTCAACCGATCGGGTGATGTCGTTTTCTATAAATAGAACCCTAGGTATCCCAGATTCGGGAGTTGGTTATTTTTTTACTGTTTTCTTCATTTTGTGACGGCTGTAATTTCCCAGTTTTTGTAAGTTTTTGGATCTTTGTAAAACTTTAGTACTATCTTAATTGCTTTACTACCTTCGCATTCCTATTTTCTGATTATGATTTTAACGGTTCATTTTCGTTTAGATCGCTTTTTAATGAATATTTGTGAGTAGTTCCCAAATCTGGGATTTTGGCGGAAACCCCTTCGGGGGCTCTTCCCGATGCATCCATAGGGTTAGAAAATCGATATGGATTAGGAATCTAACGGTTACGCGGGGTGTTTTATTGTCATCGACGGGAAAAAGACCGCCTTTGACCGTCGGGCCAAGGGGGAATAAACTTGGCGGTTGACTACCTAGCCATAGCTCACGCCCTTAGCGTAGACGCCGATTCCTAGCGCGCGGGAGCGGCAGGATGAGACGTTGGGAGTTATCGTTGCGAGCTTAGTGCTCCCGGAGTCGATCAGTGTTAATGGACACGGGAGTGCCCACTGATCAAACCCGGGAAGTCCGGCGTATCATCCTGGGCACCGACCGGAATATCGGGCCCATGGGATGCCGGTACCACTTTTAGAGGCAACGTCTCACCATTAGACCCTAATTCCGATCGCCATCCTACCCGTAGGCCGTATCGGCGAGAGTCGCTCGTTGGGGTGGAAACCAAAGTCCCAGGTTTTATTTTCTTATTGTCTATACCCTGCATTCCTTTACCGTGACAACCCATCATTCGATCTGGGCTAGCTCGTCCACGGGGTGATTTCGGTCCTCTTTGACACAAGCACATCCTAGCCTCCCTCTGTTCGACCCCCAAGCCACACTACAACACCGTGCGCTTGCGGTTACAAATATCTAAACCCTCACGCGGGTCCCCCGGCCATTTACTGCTCGCAAACCAGGGGCACGTCAGGGAGATGGAGGAAGTGTGGGAGAGGTCCTTTAAGAGAGAGTGGAGATCGGACGGGGGAAGTAGTGAGACTGTTTGGGAGAGGAGGAATGCGAAACGACGGAGAGAGAGAGAGAGAGAATTCGTGTGAAGAAATGAATCGGGTGAAGTCTGGGGATATTTATAGGGTTTAGGCGAACCGATCGGGTGAGTCTCACCCGATTGATTGGTTATTTTTCGAAAAATTTTTGTTGAAAGGCAGCTACAGGCGAACCGATCGGTTGAGTTTTCAACCGATCGGTTGGCCGCTTCACGAATTTCCCGAGAGGACTGTCGATTTCACTCGGACGGCGACACGATCACAGCTTCAGCGAACCGATCGGTTGATTTAATCCCAAAATTTCCCGAGAGCACTGAAGATCTCACATGATCTCCCACCCGGTCAGCCATTTTTTGCCACCCGATCGGTTGGAGGATATTCAGATACGGGCCATCTTCAGACACAGCCCACCCGATCGGTTGATGCATGAACCGATCGGGTGGGGGCTATTTCCTGTTAAAAACACAAAATTTGATAATGATGTTGGCTCTTTTTCTTTCCTAGACATGGTAATGGCGTAGGGAAAGAACAATAACGTGGGAGAGGGTGTCTACGACGATGATATAACAGATGTAGCAGGCAGACACAAAATCAAGACATTGCACATAAGAAAAGAAACATAAAGCTTGGAAAGAGGTTACCCAGCAATGATGCAGCTCCAAGCTAGATGTTCCCTTCTAGATCCCCTCGCGAAATGTGGAGAGTTGTCGCTTCATTCCTCAGATGTAACTGTTGGGATTTTTGGGGTTTTGGGAAAAATGGGTTGGTAGGGTTAGGGTTTTGGGGGATTATGATGCAGGGTTTAATAGGAGGAGACGGGGGAGTAAATGTTGTTTATTGTGTTGGGTAATGGTTGTGGGTTGGATTGATGCCAAAGAGTTGGTGGTGGGTGGGCGAATTTGGTGTTTGGGCATTGGTTCCCTCCTTTTTCTGCGAAATGAGTCGTGTAGGGAAGATGGGGGTTTTATTGGGATGCAGCGAACCGGTCGGGTGGATGTCCAACCGATCGGTTCATGCATCGGGTGAGATCCAAATGTGAAATAAAGTTACAGCTCACCCGATCGGTTGGGTGTCCAACCGATCGGGTCATCGCCTCTCAGCCAGATCTCAAGTTACTGGAAAAAAACCCGAACTTCCACTCGATCGGTTGGTTGTATCACTCGGTCGGTTGATCCATATGCCCGCAAATAAGATACTGGAGTAGTATCAACCGGACGTCCACCCGATCGGTTCAGTTTCACCGGATTTGATGATTCTTCCAATGAGCCAAAGTTGTCCCTGCACAATCCTGCACAAAATTTCAAAATTGCTAAGTTCCCAGATAGGGAATCCCCCTAATATCTATCGATCAATTATATACTAATATCTATCAATCGATTTTATTGAAAGAGAGTAAAAGGGTTAGACCATGGGTTGCCTCCCATGAAGCGCTTGGTTATAGTCGGAAGCTCGACTCCTCAGTTCGTGATCAATGCGGATCCGGAGGATTTGCAGTGGAGCCATCGGTCGTCGAGTCTCCGACCGGAGAGATTGTGGGTTCGCTGATTGTATAGTGCTTCAGACGCTGACCATTGACCTTGAATGATTCATCTCTTCCCATGATCTCGATGGCTCCATACGGGAAGACCTTGGTGACTTGGTAGGGTCCCGACCATCTAGACTTGAGCTTTTCGGGAAAGAGCCTCAGTCTTGAATTGAATAGGAGAACTAAATCTCATTCCTTGAATTCTTTCTTTAAGATGCGCCTGTCGTGCCACTGCTTCAACTTCTCTTTGTATATCCGGGCATTCTCGTATGCGTCGAGCCAGATTTTGTCAAGTTCATTCAGCTGGAGTTGTCGGTGGCTTCCCACCTCTTTGGTGTCGAAGTTCAGATTCTTGACAGCCCAAAATGCTTCATGCTCCAACTCCACCGGCAGATGACATGCCTTCCCATAGACAAGTCGATAAGGGGTCGTGCCGATCGGAGTCTTAAATGCAGTTCTGTAGACCCAGAGCGCATCTGAAAGCTTGGATGACCAATCCTTCCTTGAGCTAGCCATAGTCTTTTCTAGTATGCTCTTTATCTCCCGGTTTTGAGACTTCTACCTGGCCGCTAGTTTATGGGTGATAAGCGCGCCCGATTCGGTGCTGCACTCCGTACTTCTTCAAAAGGGATTCAAATTTCTTTTCTATGAAGTGGCTCCCTCCATCGCTAATTAAGACTCGAGGCACGCCGAATCTTGGGAAGATGCTGTTTTTAAAGAATTTGGACACCACCTAGGAATCATTTGTAGGGCTAGCTATCGCCTCCACCCATTTGGATACATAGTCCATGGCCACCAAAATGTACTGGTTACCAGAGGAAGAAGGAAACGGCCCCATGAAGTCGATTACCCAAACATCGAAGATCTCGACTTCCAAGATGTAATTCTATGGCATTTTGTTTCTCTTAGAGATGTTCCCCGTCCTCTGGCACTTGTCGCAGGCATGTACATAAGCATAAGTGTCCTTGAAGAGAGTCGGCCAATAGAATACACTCCGGAGAATATTCCCGTGGTCTTATATGTACTCGCATGGCCTCCATATTATTGGTCATGGCAATGAGAAATTATGGAGGTCGCCTCAGTTTTGGGAATACACCTCCGTATCACCCCATCATTGCAAGTCTTGTATAAATAGGGGTCGTCCCAAAAAAATCCAGACTTCGTGAAAGAACTTCTTCTTTTGCTGATAACTCACATTGTGGGGTACGATGTCGCATGTTAGATAGTTGGCGATGTCGGCATACCATGGAATCCAAGCAGAAAAGATTGAGAAAAGATGCTCGTCCGGTAATGAGTCATCGATAGGAGTGGCTTTCGGGTCGAGAGTAGATAACCTAGATAGATGGTCGGCCACGACATTCTCCGCTCCTTTCTTGTCCTTGATTTCCAAGTCAAATTCCTGGAGGAGGAGAATCCACCTTATGAGGAGGGGCTTGGCCTCCTTCTTGCTCAAAAGGTACTTGAGGGCGGCATGATCAGTATCCACGATAACCTTAATGCCCACAAGATACGACCGAAACTTATCCATGACGTGGATGACGGCTAGCAATTCCTTTTCCGTCGTCATGTAGTTCCTTTGAGCTTCGTCGAGGGTCTTGCTTGTATAGTATATTACGTGCAGATTTTTGTCCTTCATTTGTCCCAAGATGGCCCCAACTGCATAGTCGCTAGCGTCGCACATCAATTCGAACGGCAGACTCCAATCGGGCGGTTGAATCACATGTGCAGAAATAAGGGCTTGCTTCAAGAGGCGGAAAGCTTCCATACACTTGTCATGGAAGACGAAAGGTGTATCCTTCACGAGGAGCTGAGTCAAGGGCCTAGAAATTTTAGAGAAGTCCTTTATAAAACTGCGGTAGAATCCAGCATGCCATAGGAAACCACGGACTCCCCGAAGCTTAAGTGGAGGCGGAAGCTTTTTGATCACATCTACCTTTGCTTTGTCTACCTCAATCCCTCTTGAAGAGATAATGTGCCCCAATAGACTCCTTCCTGCACCATAAAGAGGAATTTCTCCCAATTTAGAACTAGCCCTTTATCTTGACATCTTTTCAGAACTTTAGCTAGGTTTCGGAGACACGAGTCGAAATCCGTTCCATAGACGGAAAAATCATCCATGAAGACCTCCATTATGTCCTGGGAGAAATCGGAGAAAATTACAGACATCAATCTTTGAAATGTAGCCAGGGAGTTGCAGAGCTCGAACGACATCCTTCTATAAGCATAAGTCCTGAACGGACATGTAAAAGTGGTCTTTTCTTGGTCATCATTGTGGATGGGGATTTGCAGGAAGCCAGAGTATCCATCCAAGAAGCAAAAATAGTTGTGCTTGGCCAGTTTTTCGAGCATCTGATCAATAAAAAGGAGGGGATAATCGATGCACATCCGATATCAGGTGACTGTCCTTGTAGGTATAAGCTCGTTTTTCTCGTTACGAATGACTGTCATCCCTCCCTTATTAGGCATAACATGAACCGGGCTAACCCAACGACTGTCTGAAATAGAGTAGATAATCCCGGCCCGGAGAAGTCTAACAATCTCCTTCTTAACTACTTCCATCATAATGGAGTTTAATTTTTGTTGTGGCTCGATGGAAGTGGCTTGCTCATCTTCAAGTAATATCCTATGTGAGCAAAGCCCCAAGCTTACTCCCTTCAAGTCTTCAATTGTATACCCAAAAACGTTCTTAAATTTCTTCAGAACATCAAGCAGTTTGGTCATTTGTGTAGGGAAATATGCCCTCAGATCATTTGTATTTGATGCAAATGATACTTTAAGCCTAGATAGGGACTATTTTGCATTTGATGCAAAAGAGATTAAATGTGTTTTAAATTGTTTAAAACAATATTTAATAATATAAACGCAAGGAAAAGCTCATGGGTAAGACGGGAATATCCAGGTCTAAACCCAGGTTCACACCGCGTCCAAAACGGAGTTCAAACGAGCCCAGTAAGTCTATTTAATATTCTTAAATAGAAGCCCATTACCAGCCCAAGAAGATAAAAGCCCAAAACTTTAAATGTTAAAGTGTTTTTTTAATAATAAAAAAAAGGGGGCAACCACCTTTTAGGCCTGGCCAAAAGGCCAGGCCGTTGATTTAATTGCTGGCACCTTGCGCGCCAGCATTTCCCAAGGAGCAACAGGGGCGCTAGGTGGAGCCCCTTGATTGGCGCCCGCAGGGCGCGTGCATGGAAAGTGCCTGCAGGCGCGTGCCAGGCACGCGCTCCTCGGGCTGCGCGCGCGTGACTGACGCATGGGGCCCTTGTGTGGGCCCCACACCTAGGGTTGCGAACCTTAGGTGCGTTTTCTCCTTGACGGCTGCCTGTATTTGCGAAATACAATGTTTGGGCTGATCTTTGGACGGTCAATTGGAGGGTCAAACGAACTCCGATTGACGAACGGTTTTTTCCTATGCGTTCACCATTGAACGCCCTTCGTATTGATAGGTTGTATCAATCATGAAGCTCAACGGTGAGTGAGTTAAAATTCATGAAAGTTTGCACTTTGTGAAGTGCAAACTAACTTGATTTTAATTAACCCAATTAATAGTCCCACATCGGATTTTGAGAGAAGGGGAGCAGTCAGCCGCCTATATAAATAGGGGTCTGCTCTCTTCCTCAAAACTCGTCCCAAGCTCTAGATCTGAGCGGCTCTCGTAAATGTTGGAGCACGCTCGGATCTAGGCTTAAATTAATATTTCTCATCTCCCTATAAATTTCTGCCTTGCTCCTGAGGGCTCTAGCAAAGCCGCAAAGGAGTTCGGATTCAGATCCAAAATCTAGGTGGAGGTTTCACTCGCGTGAAACTTTCTTCGGCACGTGGTTGGCTCGGCGACACGGGATTGATAGCCTCGGGATGCGGAGCAGTTCGAGGAGCGGTTCGGGGAGCGGTTCGAGGAGCGGCTCGGCGTGGGACGGGAGCGGCTCGGAAGACGGTGCGGAACATCTCGCCTGCCCCAGGGCCGAGATTCCAGGTATGTGTTTAATTAAGCATTAGTTTAATTTAATCGCAGTAGGCTAGATCCTTCTTGGGATGGTCAGACCCATCCCAAGTCGGCATAGATCTTGGATTAGGGCCTTGGACCTTAGGGTTAAATATTAATTAGATTAGCATGATAATTTTTCCGCTGCTTTTTTGTCTATATTCCGTCCGACTTAGGACGGGCATAGAGTTTTTGTGCCCTAAGGGTCCCGGAAAACCCTACAGTGGTATCAGAGCTTAGGTCTGCGTAACGATCTAGCCTGCGATTTCTATTAAACAATAAAATGCTTTTAAATGCTTTTAAAAATGTTTTTAAAGTTATGAGATAATTTTCAAAAATGTTTTAGATGTTCAAATATTCTATTTGATAAATTTTGAACATGGAAATGTTTAAATGACGTTTTAAAATTTATGTGATAATTTTTTAAACTTAATTTAAATCTTTTAAAATTTATGTGATAAGTTTAAAGTGCCTAAAATTTTATATGATAAATTTTTAAGCATGAAAGTTTTTTAAAATGATGTTTTAATTTTATGAGATATTTTAAAACTGATTTTAAAGGTTAAAATTTTTATGCGATAAATTTTTAAAGTAGCATGCAAATTTGTGATTTTAAAAACAAGTTTTTATGAGATAAAAATAAAATATTTTAAAATCATATTTTAAATTTAAAAGTTAAATTTATGTATGCATGCTAAAATTGTTTATGCGATAAACTTAATCTATTTAATTGTTAAATAGTTGTGCACTATCTTTATGCGATAAATTAGTGTAGCTTTATTTTAATGGCTAGGTCTTCTTGTCCCTTATTTGATAACACAAGACAACCCTTTAGGTTAGCTATTAAAAATGATTAAAATTTATTACTTGAATTTTAATGACATGCTATGTTTTAATAAAACTTTTAATAACCCTTTAAGACCTAATTCATGATTAGGGTAGTCATTTTAATGAATCTTAATTCTAATTGTTATAATTAATTCTCATTAAAGGACTTCGCTTTTGGCGTTGTTAATAAAGTTTATTAAAATCCTAATAACGATTAGGATAGCATGTGAACCTTATAGTTGATAAGGTCTTAATAAAAGTTATTAAACTAATCCTAAAATTTTGAATTTAAGGATGCAACTAGTTGATAGGATTAATTAGTTGTTAATAAAAGCTGTTTAGTCTATGGCACACATACAAAAATGACAAGCTTCATTCAATGGACCATGATCCAGTCAATGTGCTTGGCTAAGAGTTCTGGATCACCCTTTAAGGGATATTGATCCTGGCTTAGTCAATTCCCTGGCTGTGTTCCGCTGGACCGCAATGTCGCGAATCATGATTGTATGACATCCTGGACTATATCTAAGTCAAATACGTTAATAATCTTTTTCAAGATTAGCCGTAGCCCTCCTTGTTTTAGGGGTTAGCTACTATAGGACCCGTGTTACAGTTGTTGAGATACCCTCAAGCTGTGACATGACAACCCTGTAGAAACCAACTCCTTAAATACATAAGATGAAATCTTGACTGACCCAAACCGTCGTCTCGTACCCCGAGCGCCGGCGTAAGTTAAGTCAATGATGTAGTCTGACTAGTGTAGTCTAAGTCCTGACCTAAACCGACGTGTCGTGAATACCCCGAGCGCCGGAGCAAGTCAGGCTAGACACGAAAACAAGGGTCCGACTAGACTAAACATTGTGATTTGGATGAGCACCCTCATGATCACAAATGGCTAGGGGTAAAAACCGATTACGACGGTTAAATCTGATATGATCGATGAAGAGTCATCTTCCGATCGCAGAGTCAAGCAACTTGTTGAGCTACCCTCAAGGTTGTTAGGCTCAAAGTGATTGGACCTCTTACCCATTAATTTTAATTTGATTAAATCGTTAGTTATTAAGCTTTGAAACGATCGTAAAAATAGTGAGAGGATATAGATAGATAAAAGACATCCTACCTATATTTAATTTTGAACATATGCTAAATAAAGGATCCTGCCAAAACAGAGTTAGGATCGATAAAATGAAGTTTAGACTTACGCTTGCGTATGCGGCACGGTAGTCTACGAACTTCGCCTTCGGATTCGCCACGACGGATCGAGTCTTCTCACGAATGGAGTAAGGCTACTAAATCCACAATCTAAATCTCTACTTTTAGATTAAGAACTTGGATAAAGGGAGAGGAAGTATTTCGGCAGAGCTTCGCTAGAATGAAAATGCATGCAAGAATGCCATGCAAAAGTGTAAGGAAATGGCTAACCCTTGGGTCTTATTTATAGCCCCCAAGGTAGTTATTTTAGGAGCAATTGTTCCTTTGGAACAATTTAACTAAGGTGTACCATCGTACATGGCATATTATAAGCTTAAGTTGTACCATATGCATGGTACAACATAAGCTTAAGATATTACCCCTTTATTAGCCATATGTCGCATGCATTTATGCACATATAATGCGACTTTTCCATCAATCTAGAGATCCTCTCCGCAAGGAAACATATTCCCTTTGCGCACGACTTCGTGTACACGACGTTCGAGGTCCGTATTCCCTCGTACATCCCCTACAAGGGTGTACTAACGTCTTCCATATCCAACATCTCCCACTCACACTTGAGGGGATTGTAAGAGAACGTCTTTCTCTTAGTTCTTTCTTCTATCATACCGAGAAATAGACCGTGCGACCGTCATGCGTGTAGATTCTGTTGTTGTGCACTTGTTAGAGATACACAACGACCTCGAAGGTGCAAAGTTGAGTAGTTCAACGCATGCTTTACCCTAGATTATTTCTTCACATTTCTTATACTTTATATTCAACAATTGAATCCCATCTGGATCACAATTGGCTGGCCAGCTTTGAATCATTAAAGTCCAAATGTGAATATGAAATCAATCTTCCTCTTCTTGCGAACCTTCTGATCTTGACTTGATTCGCTTTTCTAACGTGCCCCGCCGAGCCGAATTATCATAGCCCATTAGCAACACGCTAAGATAGCGATCATCTCGTCAAATCTAAAGGAACCAATTGGAGTCCTTGAGGGTAAGAGTTAAGGCCCATATGGCCTTTGAGTCTCACATAATAGCAAACACTATTGCTACTAACTCAGTGGTCGAAATGCATACGTGGTATGAACACGTATTACAACATCACTCCTTTCCCAGGGAGAGTATGTCTTAATGATGTTGTACGGATGAAAGATCAGACACCACAGTGCCTATCTTTTGAGTCCCCTTACTACCCATGAAATATTCCCGGACTCTCATACTGCATAAGACAGATAGGATTTAAAAAATCCTATGAGATCCTTTTTAAAATATCCTTGTGATACAGATCTCAGATCTTTTGTAAGCATCCATATGATGCAGATCTTTCATTCGACTATCTTGTTTAAGTCACGACTCTAAATCATTCGTCTAATGATTTTGACTTTAAACTAGTCTCATCTCTATCTTATCCATCTGATAAGATACGGCGGTTGCTCATGTGAGAGAGCCAACCTTAATCTGTCCGACATACACACAATTCAGCTGAGATTTCAAAAATGTACACAAACATTTCTTAAGAAATTCATATGCAAGGTTTGAAAAAGAACTTATTCTTTTATTAATTTTGATCATTTACAGACATGGGAATTTACATTGGTACAACTCAGCTCTTACGCAATCCTTGAGATGATAAGTGTTTGTAAAACACATTTCTGGGGGTCGCTTTCGTAAGCTGATCCTCTATCATCTCATGCGTAGATATGTACCTTATGTCTACCTTCTTGGTTTTATCATAGTCTTTTGCAAATCTGCAGTTCCTTTAAGATACTGCATTATGCTCTTAACCGCTTTCCAGTGTTCTTGCCCTGGGTTGGATTGGTAACGTCTTACCATTCCAACGGCAAAACAGATGTCTGGTCTTGTATGCATCATAGCGTACATAAGACTAACAACTGCACTGGAATATGGAACTTTTTCCATAATTTCCCTTTCCTTTTGGTTCTTTGGACATGATTTCAGATATAAATTATCGCATCTGCTTATAGGAGTATCAATTTGACTTGTAGTCCTACATATTAAACCGTTCTAGAACCTTCTTTATATAAGTCTCTTGTGAAAGAGAAAGAAGTTTCTTCGAACGATTCCTTGAAATCTTAATTCCAAGGATATATGTGACTTCCCCATGTCTTTCATCTCAAAACTGATGAAAGTCAAGCCTTGATATCCATCACAAAGCCCTTGTCATTTCTGGTTATTAAAATGTCATCTACATATAGAGACATAATAACGTGCTTGCTTTTAATCCTCTTGATATATACGCAGTTATCTTCATCAATCATAGAAAATCCATTTGATAAGACAACTTCTTGAAATCGTATATACCATTGCCTCGAGGATTATTTAAGACCATATATGGACTTACGAAGTTTACAAACCTTATGTTCGTTTCATTCTTTTACAGACCCTGTTGGTTGTTCCATATAGATCTCCTCGTCCAATTCTCCATTGAGAAAGGCAGTCTTTACATCCATCTGATGTAATTCGAGGTTTAAGCAAGCTACCATTGCCAGAATCAGGCGAATCGAGGTAAAACGCACAACAGGTGAGAAGGTCTCTTTGTAGTCTATCCCTTCCTATTGCGTAAAACCTTTCGCGACAAGGCGAGCTTTATATCTATCTATAGAGCCATCAGCCTTATGCTTAATCTTGAGAACCCATTTGTTCCCAATTGCTCTATGTCCTCTGGGTAAGTTAACTAAGTCCCAGACTTGGTTAACTTTCATGGATTTCAATTTCTCCTTCATCGCTTCCATCCATTTGTCTTTTGCAGGGCAAAATACGGCCTGTTTGAAAGTAGCAGGCTCGTCATTTTCTTGTAGTAAAATCATAAAGGTTTGCGGAAATTTCAACCTCAAATGTTAGAGGAGCCAACCTTGTATGACTACTACGTCGTATTTGAGATTCTTCAAGTCCTTGTTGACTCGAAGTTAGATCAATTCTAATATCACTCCCACTTGAAATGTCGTTTAGAATTGCTCCCACTTGGATCATTATTCCCGTATGGAATAGGATAATCGTCATTCGTATAATCCATTGGTGAAGGTTGAAACGTATCTTCATTTTCACCAAGAATTCTCTCACTCGAATGAGGTAATCCTTCTTGATCATAAATCTCAAATAGAGATAAGTCCTGACTTATCTCGCCCTGTCTTGGAAACTCGTTTTCCAAGAAAGTGACATCCCTCGACTCAAACTCAATTAGCCCACCATTGTCTTCCTGACTAACAAAAACATAACCTTTGGAGTTTTCTGCGTATCGTTTAAAGATACATTTCCTTCCCCTTGGCCCAAGTTTGCCATATTTATGGGAGGAAATATGTGCGTAGAATGCACAACCCCAAGGTTTCAAAATGTTTAAGTCAGGAGACCTTTGGTTCCACAACTCATAAGGAGTGGAGCTAACTGATTTCGAGGGTACGCGGTTTAAAATGAAAACGGCCGTCAATAATGCATCACCCCAAAAGGTGATTGGCAAGTTAGCTTGCGCCATCATTGAACGGACCATTTCCATTAAAGTCCTATTTCTCCTTTCTGCAACACCGTTTTGTTGAGGAGTATAAGGCATAGTTACCTGATGTACCATGCCTTTTTCATCACAAAGTTCCTTAAAACTTGTTGATTGATATTCACCACCCCTATCGGTTTGCAAGACCTTAATCTTGCGATCTAATTGATTCTCCACTAAACTCATATAGTTTTTAAAGTAAGCCAAAGCTTCACTTTTATGGGATACCAAATAGATATGTCCGAATTGGATGAAATCATCAATAAAAGTGATGAAATAGGACTTTACGCGTCTTGTCTTGACATTCATCGGATCTCATATGTCCGAATGGATAAGCTGTAATGGAACCTCGGCCCTTGTGCCGGTTCCAAACGGCTTCCGACAAGATTTCCCCACAAGGCAATGTATGCAGGTCGACATTTCAACCTTTGAAACATTTGATAGAAGGCCACGTTTGGCAAATCTATCCATACGCGTTGGTCCAATATGACCAAGCCTTGTGTGCCAACAAATTATTTTAGACTCATTAGTCAAAGAATTTGTCACAAGGAAATTTTCATTACATGAGGAATCATACATTGTACTTATTACAATAAATCCTTTGAAATACAAACCCAGTACCAATAAAGGAATTATTACAAAATAGGTCCATATTACAATCATGAAGGAACCAACTATAACCAAGACCCATTAAATTGACCACAGTTTTTTTAATATTCCTTTGAATATATGGAATGAAGAGAACATCATAAAGTAGGAGAGTGCGGCCGTTGTCCAAGACTAGCTTGCGAGTCCCAATGCCTTTCACTTCAACACGTGTGTTGTTTCCTACATTGATCCACTTCATTCCTTGGGGTATCCGGTGATACTCCACGAAGGACCGTCTGTCCTTTGGTATGTGGTCGGTGGCACCTCGTCACTTCCACTCGTACACGAACGAGCATAGTGACCGAGCTTGTTGCACTTGAAGCACTTGATCCTTTTCAAGTCTTTCTTCTTGTGCCATTTCTTGTGCCCACCCTTATGTTTGGGTTCCTTGGTAGACTCAGGTTGCTTATTACGTTCATTAGAAGACTTCGAACGATCTTTACGTTTCTTTCCCCCGTGTGAGGAACTAGCAACCATGTGCACTTCTGCACTTGGCTTGGCAGCCGCAAGCCGCTCTTCCTCTAATTTGAGGTGCTTGGAAACATCGTTGAAGGTCTTGATGCTCTCATTATGAGTGAGATGCATCTTCATCTGATCCCACCCATTTGGTAGGGAACGTATGACTGCTTGGATTTGTTGCTCATCTGTGAGCACATGACCTGCATCCTTTAACTCCGAGATAAGGTTCGCCATATGTCACAGATGTTTCCCCATGGAACGATCTGGACGTTTCTTATATGAATCGAACCTTATAGTTAAGGAGCGAAGTTTGGACACCGATGTGCCACCGAACTTCTCCTCTACCTTGGACCATATGTCCATGGCTAGGTCATGTTCTCGGAAGATGAGCATTATGTCATCAGCCATACTGCTTAATAACGTAATGTGCGCTATCTTGTTCTTCCGAGACCAAGCATCAAAAGCTTCCTTGTCTCGTCGGTGTTCGGCCGTAGTGCCCAACTCGGGTTCAATCATAACGTTCTTTAGAGTTTCGAGCACTTCTTGCTCCTCTAGAACGTATTGTATCTTGATGGACCAAAGTTTGTAATTATCGCCGTTGAGTTTTTCACCTCTGTTTAACTCAGCGACGATATTCTTTGAAGCGGAAGACATTTTACTTTTAAAATGCTGCAAAAGACACAAAAACCGAAGGTTTGATCAAAACATTGCATAAAAATTCTTAAAATATAACTCCCACTTGAAATGATAATAGAATATCCCATTTGGATAGTTCTAAAAATTCAAATCCCACTTGGAATTATATTATATTTGATAAGTTACTTTCGAAAAATATTGAAGATGTTGTTCTAGAATCGAAAAGGTCTCTATGATTCCAATCACCATCTAGAACAACCTTCAATATTCCCCCATCACTTATCAAACAATCGTACTCTTATAGTACTTCGCAGCGGAAAATTACTTTTGAAAAACATATCTTTCAAAATGGAATAGCTGAGAGTTTGCGCAAAGAATTTTAGCGCAACAATTGCCAAGCCACGAGACCTGTTCTACACACCCATGGGTTAGATAACCATGGCCGGATCGAGGTAGGACTTGGAATTCTAAATTGCGCTATCCCGATTAAGGACGGGACATAACCTATTTGAAAACATCTTTTTCAAAAAAAAATTTAAAATACATTGGCTAATCTCCGTAGAGTAGAGCACAACGTCATAAGTACATTGGCTAATCTTCGTAGAGTAGAGCACAATGACATGGCTAATCTCGCATGAAGTATAGCACTATGGCTAATCTTCAAGGAGTAGAGCCCAAGGAAAAACTTCATTAAAATGTTAGCCCCGTATGGGCTAGTCGGCACTGTGGTTAGCCCCGTATGGGCTAATCGGCACATTCGAGTTTGACCAAGGCCTTTTGTCACCCCGTATGGGTCAGTCGGCAAGTTTGCGATCGACCAAGACCTTCTGCCGGATTGGTCGACCAAAACAACCAAATTGGTCGACCAGTTATTTGGTCTGCAACTTCTCCCGGCCAGGGCCTCTGCCCTGGCCGAGGCTTGGCCAAGGGCCGGCCAGGGCCTCTGCCCTGGCCGGCCAGGGGCCCTGGCCCCCTCGGCCCGGGCCTCTGCCCTGGCCGAGGCCGGCTAGGGCCGGCCAGGCCCGGGCCTCTGCCAGGGCCGGCCAGGCCCTGGCAGTGGCCAGGGCGCCGGCCCTGGCCACTGTCGGCCTGGCCATGGCCGGCCATGGCTTGGCCATGGCCGGTCATGGCCAAGGCCATTTTTGCCTTGGCAGGCCATGGCCCTTTGGCCATGGCCGGCCTCCCCTTGTGTGGGGTGGCCGCACACCCCCGCCGGTGGGGGTTGTCGCGGTGGTTATTGGCCGTAGCCAACCCCCTCCGCATGGGGAGGGGGGTGCATGGCCTTTATAGCCCATTTGGCCATGGTGCACATGCACTAAAATTCATCTTCCCCGATGGGAATAACCACCACCTTCTTCCTCGATGAAGCACCCGTTCGTCGATGAAGCACCCGTTCGTCGAGAAAGTGGTTATTTTCTAATGGTCGTGTGCCAAAAATGAAAAATGACATTCTACGTGAACGGTCGGTTCTTCCCGTCACGGAGAGTTCCTACCATATCCGTAATGATAGGAGACCCTAACGTGAAAAGAACAACCGCTGCGTTCTCTCCGTCACGAAGCGTTCCTACCATATCCGTAATGGTAGGATACCCATTCGTGAAAAAGACAACGACTCGTTCATAGTTTCGACAGGGCGGCGGTTTGACTGGGGCGAACCCGTATGGCTCTGATACCAATAAAGGATCCTGCCAAAACAGAGTTAGGATCGATAAAATGAAGTTTAGACTTACGCTTGCGTATGCGGAACGGTAGTCTACGAACTTCGCCTTCGGATTCACCACGACGGATCGAGTCTTCTCACGAACGGAGTAAGGCTACTAAATCCACAATCTAAATCTCTACTTTTAGATTAAGAACTTGGATAAAGGGAGAGGAAGTATTTCGGCAGAGCTTCGCTAGAATGAAAATGCATGCAAGAATGCCATGCAAAAGTGTAAGGAAATGGCTAACCCTTGGGTCTTATTTATAGCCCCCAAGGTAGTTATTTTAGGAGCAATTGTTCCTTTGGAACAATTTAACTAAGGTGTACCATCGTACATGGCATATTATAAGCTTAAGTTGTACCATATGCATGGTACAACATAAGCTTAAGATATTACCCCTTTATTAGCCATATGTCGCATGCATTTATGCACATATAATGCGACTTTCCCATCAATCTAGAGATCCTCTCCGCAAGGAAACATATTCCCTTTGCGCACGACTTCGTGTACGCGACGTTCGAGGTTCGTATTCCCTCGTACATCCCCTACAAGGGTGTACTAACGTCTTCCATATCCAACACTAAATCTAAGGCAAGACTATGTTTACCGAAGGAATCTAATTATAATATTTTAATGGAATTAGTTAACTGGTCGAATAGTTTGATTAAATGAATATCAAGTTAAATTCTAATTGATAGAATTAAACTATATTCTCGTTGACATTAAAATGACCTTCTAAAGAACAGACTTAAGAAATATGATTTCATTAAGTTCTGGGTCCAACAAATAAATTCACGCTACATGTCACTCGTCTCTATATGAGGCAGCTTGAGCATATAGGATATCTGAAATATGTTTCTCCCTACAACTTGTCGAGCTACCCTCAAGGTTGTATGGACAAACAATTCTGATCCGTAAAGTTCGAGAATTCGATCAAACCGTTTGAGTCGAATACGAGTGCATGAGTGGTGCAAGACTATGTATCCCAACCGGATCTTGAGACAAGCAACTTCTTGAGGTACACTCAAGATTGCAACTCTCAGGCGTTTGGATACATGAGATGCTTGCATAGCTATTTATTTATGTTGGGCTATTTATATCTAAATGTGATTTAGAAAAGGAAGAAGGCACTCCGGAAAGTCAGTCGAGTTAGTTAGTTTAATTTATCATTAGTAAAGGCATAAGGAGGAGGGAACGGAAATGTGACATATTTTGATCTCACGATTTCATAATTATTGTTATACAAAAGGTTAACACATTTTGACGAATGTCGTCACATTGCTTCTGAAGCAATGCGTGACATGTATAACGATAATATAATATATATATATATATATATATATATATATATATATATATATATATATATATATATATATATATATATATATATATATATATATAATATATAAAGGGATGGAGAGCGCAGGCGATGGCGATGGAGATTCCGGCGAACCAATCAGAGAAGATGGAGGGGCTGGCAGTTCCAACACTTCGAAATTTATCAAGGATAAAGCTTCAGCATCTGGTTGTTTGGGAGATCTGACTACTAAGGCTACCGGCAGGGGATCCCTTCAGATCGGAGGAAATGGGCACCTGATCTCTGATGGCGGAGATGGGGATCGGAATGAAGGAAATGGGCATCGGACTGTAGGAGAGGGGCATCTGATTGGAGGCAATTTTGTGGGCTCTCAGATTGGAACGGTTTCTCAGCCGAGGTTGGCGGAGGTTGGGGGAGACAGCTGGCAGGTGGTTCGCAGAAGAACAAATCCTAATGGTCCTGACCCATTGGGGCTGATCAGGGCGGGTGCTCCTAACAGGCGATGGGCTCGTAAGTTGCCGAATGGAGGACCACAGCTTGGAAACAATGCACGAAACCTGTTTGACAAAATGCCTGAAAGGCCTATTATCAATGTTAAGACTTCTGGAGTCAAGTTGTCATGGAGTGGTGTTTGTGCAAATAGGCGAACATATGGATCAGCGTTGGGAATGACTCATGTGCCACCTAAGACTCGGGAGGATGGCTCTATCTGTGCCAGGTTCCCTGGTGAGCTAGTCAAGCGGGGAGCTGAAAATTGGAAAAGCACGCTGGTGGGCTATGTTCTGGGCGATATACCATTCTGCAGCCAAATTGTAGCTTGGACGGAAAAACTGTGGAAGAACAAAAGGAGGCTACAAATATATAGTAAGGAGAATGGTTTCTTCTACTTCTGTTTTGAATCTCAGGAGGAGTGCAATAGGGTTTTGTCTGGCGGGACTTGGTTGTTTGATGGCAGACTTGTTGTGCTCAAGAGATGGAGTCTGATATGAAGCATGACAGAGATATTCTCTCCTCAATCCCAATCTGGGTTCAGATGCATGGGGTCCCCTTATACATGTGGCATCTGGAGGGTCTTAATATCCTCTCCTCTGTGCTAGGTAAGCCTATTTGCCTTGATCGAGCCACTGCTTATCTTGAAAGAATCTCCTATGCCCGTTGCCTTGTAGAAGTCGATGCTTCAACTCCTTTGGTTCCATCTTTTGATGTGGAACTGGATGATGGCTCTATTGTGACTATTAATACCAAATTTGAAGGAGAACCTCCTCGCTGTAGTCGATGTATTTGCTTTGGACACACGGATGATCAATGCCCCACATTGATTAAGCTCCCTTCAATCCAAGAAGTTGAGCCTGGCAAATGTCTGCACACTAAAGAGAACCCCTCTGCACTACCTGAGAAGAGTGCGGCTATAAAGCATATTGAGCAAATGAATTCCTGTGAAAAGACCTCTGATCAAGAGAATGTTTGCAACAATAAGTTTAATGGGCAAGGAACTGTTGGCAGCCTACAACTGGAAGAGGATGGACACCTAAGCTCCCATCGTGACCCAACCCCAGGGACTACAAGCGATGTGGCTCCCATTTCTTGTCTCCCGGATACCAACACTCAGGGCAGTACAAAGGTTGATATCATTCCTAGCATTTCAGGGGCAGTTTTGCATTTGGGTGGGGATCCTGCGGCCAAATATGATCAAGGACCGGACACTATGCTGCCATCTCAGGTTGTCGGGATTGAGGCTTTCCAAAGCAAAAGCCCAAAGTCGGTAATAGAGGTAGATGGCAGAGAAGGGTTAGTTGAGGACCCTATGCCTGCACAGGATGCGACCCCTACTATACTTGCAGGCTGTGAAGAGGGGGACATAGACCGGATGCCTGAGGGTTTAACCATGGATAACCTGGAGTGGGAGACTGAGGTGGAGGAGTTGATACAACGCAAAGCTGATATCAAAGCTGGGAAGAGGAAATTGGTGCCAAACATATCAGCTAGTGTCTGCAGAAGTACGAGATCCCAGGTAACACCAACAACCCAATCTTGATCAATGACTCTATGTTTTTGGAATACAAGGGGACTCAATAATCATGTACGTCAGAAGGACCTGAAGAGTAGAATTAACTCAATTAATCCGTCTGCGGTTATTCTATTAGAGACTAAACTCAAGACTCTGAATAATGGTAATAATAAAGGTATTCCAAAGAATTGGTACTCTCTTAATAACTCTGATGTTGCGCCTGGAGGGCGAATCTTGATGGGGTTTAACCCCGCTATTTGGAAGGCTACACGGCTATTGTGCTCTGCCTAGCATATGTCTGTCACTTGCACAAATGTTGGAGGGTTCTCTTGTGTCATCTCAGGGATTTATGGGCGTAATACATTGTTGGAAAGGAAACTTCTGTGGGAAAGCATTGAAGCTGATATGGCATTGATTGGGGCGTCCCCTTGGCTGGTGGGAGGGGACTTTAATAGTGTTCTTTTCACTAAGGACAAAGTCGGCGGCAGAAAACTTGAGGAGTCTATGGTTCACGATTTCAGTGATTGCATTAATAGATGTGCCCTCCAGAAGCTGAAAAGCACAGGAAACAGATTTAGCTGGTGCAACAATCGGTTAGGCAATGCTCGTATAGCTGCATAACTTGATCGGGTGTTCTGTAACTCTTCTTGGATTCATATGCTGCCTGAGACTTTCACAGATTATCTTGATCCATCAATTAGTGACCACTCTCCTATGGTGGTGAAGCTGCACTCCCAGGTTTTTCTCTG
The DNA here is from genome assembly GCA_030789695.1 of Scilla litardierei. Lineage (NCBI taxonomy): Eukaryota > Viridiplantae > Streptophyta > Magnoliopsida > Asparagales > Asparagaceae > Scilla > Scilla litardierei. Next base: position 114,335,208 of record CM061136.1, read on the forward strand.
ATCCTAAGCCATTCAAGTTTTTTAACTTTTGGATACATTGCCCAGGTTACAGGAAAATTATTGAAGATTGTTGGGCCTGCCAGGATATTGGTACACCAATGTATAAGATGACACAAAAACTAAAAAGAATGAAGCCTGTTCTGCGTGCTTGGGCAGGTGACTATCAGGCAGCAAATATGGTGAAGAAATGTAGGAAGGAGCTTGAGGAGATCCGTACTGATCCTGACATACATTCGTCCATTCCCCTTCAACACAAAGAACAACATCTCCTGAAGGAGTTAACTACAGCTATGAAGTTGGAAGAGGATATGTTTCGGTAAAAAAGTAGGCAAGACTGGCTAACCCTGGGGGATAAGAACACCAAGTTTTTCTACACTGCTATGAAGTCTAGGATTGGCCGCAATAATCTCCAACACCTAATTGACAGCAATGGGGGGCGAAATATTGTCCATGAAGAATTGAAAAATAAAGCTCCAGCATTCTATGAAGAATTATACAACCAATCCCATTATCGAACCTCTTTTCAGAAGCTGGTCCCGAAGCGTATATTAACAGAGAATTCTTCAGTATGGCTTAGCAGGAGGGTATCTGATGTGGAGATCAAAGATGCAGTTTTTCAGATAGGGCCAGATAAATCCCTGGGACCAGACGGATACAATGGATTCTTCTATCAGCACAATTGGGCACTTATAGGGACTGAGGTATCTTCTGCCATCAAATCTTTTTTCAGATCTGGTACACTGCTTAGACATGTGAATCATACTTTTCTAACTCTGGTCCCCAAGAATGACAATGCATTGAACTTGGGAGATTATAGGCCGATCGCATGTTGCAATGTCCTGTACAAGATCATTAGCAAAATCATTTGCAACAGGATTAAAGTGGTCATTCATGAACTTATTTCTCCTAATCAGGCAGCCTTCCTGAAAGGGAGGCTCTTGATAGATTGCACGCTCCTTGCCCACGAACAGATCAGGGACTTCAGCAACCCCATGGGCGGAAGAGCATGTCTGAAATTAGACCTGAGGAAGGCTTTTGACAGTGTCAATCGGGACTTCATACTATACTTTTTGAAGCAGCTTGGGTTCCCGGATATATTTATCGGATGGATTAAAGAATGCATCTTCACCCTGACTTTCTCTGTTATGATAAATCTGGCCCCCTATGGTTACTTCACGGGTAATAGGGGAATACGACAAGGTGACCCCCTCTCCCCATATTTATTTGTCATTACTATGGAAGCCTTTTCTATTCTGATGTCTAGGGCCATTAATATGAGGAATATTCAGCCCATGCGGCGCACTGGTTCAATCTCCCATCTTCTATTCGTCGATGACCTGCTTGTGTTCTGTCGGGCAAACAAGTACTCTTTCTTGGGCATCAAAAATTTGTTGGATGAATTCTATTGTTATACCAGCCTACAGGTGAACTGGAATAAAAGCACGGGATTGTTTAGAAAAGGGGCAACTAAACGACATGAATTAGCCGATGTATTGGGGATCAAAATTGCTACAACAATATCCACCTACATTGGATTGCCGCTTTCCTCTAAATACCCAAAGACTATTAACTACAGGAGGTTAATAGACAAATGCAAGAAGAGGATGTTGGGCTGGAGTTCATCTTTGCTTTCTATAGCAGGACGTATTGAATTGGTGAGAACGGTGATATATGGGATTGTTGCTTTTTGGATGCTTGAGTTTCACATTCCTGCTAATATTCTGAAAATCATTTCCTCTATGTGCCGACGGTTTATTCTGGGATCATCTAGAGCATGGGCTTGGGATGACATCTATAAGCCAAAAGAGGAAGGAGGCATTGGGATCAGGCTTCTGGAAGACTTAAATGCGGCTGCAGGATTAAAACTTACATGGAGAAACCTAACATCGGATAGTATCTGGGTGAAACATATGGGGAAAAGATATGGGGCTGGAACCGGTTTCTATGCGGCAAGAGGAGCTGCGGTTGATTCAGGCACATGGAAACGACTTCTTCACAGCCGATCATGCTCTCTTAAGCTCATTCGCAGATCCATTAGGGATGGCCGTGATACTCTCTTTTGGTTCGATCCTTGGACAGACAGCGGCCCGCTTTGCAACCATGGCAACATACCCCCAGGTTCCGAATTTCACAGGGTAAGTGACTACTGGGGTGACGGCGGATGGATTTCTGACCCGGCTATTGAAAGTCTCAAGCCGCTATTTCACCATATAAAATTGAGAGTTGGATCGGATGAATGGACTTGGTTACCGGGGGATAAGTTCAGTTTCAAACAAGCGTGGGATGGGATTCGACATCGAAGCAATCAATTTCCGTTCCACAAATTAATTTGGTACAACCATCATTCCCCTAAAATGTCTATTAACTTACTTCGTGCATTCCAGGGCAAGCTGCTAACCAGAGATTTAATGAGAAGATGGGGACTCCCAACATCGGGCCAATGTGTGCTATTCGAGTGTGACAAGGAAGAGAACATCGAACATCTTTTTTTCGAGTGTAGCTACTCAAATTACATATTAAACAGAGCAATGCAAAATCTCATTGTCTCTCCGCAGGTTACTCCCAGATTAGCTGAGATTGGTAAGTTTTATCTTAGCCGTTTCAGTGGGAAAAAGGCTTGGGACATCCTCGCCAAAACCGTTCTAGCTGCGACTGTTTGGCATATATTGAAAGAACGGAATCGCCGCATTTTTGGTGGGGAGAAGAGACGGAATACCATCCTATTCGAGGAGATATCTGCTGATATCAGAGTTATTTTGTATGAGCTAGAACCGGCTACTAAGGAAGAGGCTACTGCATTTACCCGTTGGGGTTTTAGGGACATGGGATGAGTTTGGTGTATTCATTTATTTGTAAATTTGGAATAGCTTCATTTAGGATGTGGGGTTGATAGTGGAGAGTGACGGCGCTTGTGCCCTATCCTCTCCTTATTGATACCACATTACTGGATGTGCTATTATTGTAATTTGTATATTAATTCAATAAAGTACCATGCTAACTTTTCTATATATATATATATATATATATATATATATATATATATATATATATATATATATATATATATATATATATACTATAAAAACTATGAGCTCCGTATCTCACGGAGACCCTGCTAGGGCGGATCCAGGCGATACCTCCGGCGGCGTTCAGATCACAACAGACCAATCCTCCGTCAAGGCCAAAGAAAAGGTGAGTGCAGCGGAGGCCATCTCAGGTGATGGTTGGAAGAAGGTTACTTATGTGAAGCAGAGCGCGCCAATTAATCATCGAGCTCCACCAGCTAGGGCTTTCGTGAAGCGAGGTTTCCCTGGCGGCCGCCATTCCACAGGCCCTTCTCGTTTCAAGGCGGGTGGAAATCCATATAAATCCCCGCATAATGGCAACAGCAACATATCAGGCGACCCTGCACGCCAAGTGCTCGACAAATTGCCTGTAAGGCCGGATGTTCCTATTCGAATCAACCCTGATGCAGGTAAAAAATCATGGGTTGATATCTGCTCACATCGGCGTTCATATGCGGATCCCCTTGTGATGTCTCTTATCCCGCCATTGGGAGTTGACAATGGGATTGCTAAGGTTCGTATCTCTAATACCCAATTGGAGGTGGGTGCCGCCAGATGGAAGAATTCGCTTGTGGGATATGTTTTGGGCGACATCCCGTACTATGGCCAAATTAAGGCGTGGGCTGAGAGGCTATGGAAGACTAAAGGGGGAGTTCAGATATTTAGCAAAGAGAATGGCTTCTTCTATTTTCGTTTTGAAAAAGAAGAAGACTGTGACTCTATTCTCCATGGGGGGCCTTGGCTCTTTGATGGCCGCCTAGTTGTGCTTCAGCGTTGGAGTCCTACTGTTACGCATGACAGAGACTTCCTCACTGCTGTTCCAGTTTGGGCCCAGATACACAATTTACCAATGCATATGTGGACGCTTGAGATCTTAAATACTGTGGCCAGTGGTATTGGCACACCTATCTGCCTTGACCGTGCCACTGCAAATTTTTCTCGCATTTTGTATGCAAGATGTTTAGTGGAAGTGGAGGCTTCTAAACCTCTAGCTAGGAGTGTTCTTGTGGAATTAGAGGATGGATCCTCTTTCTCAGTTGCTATTAAATATGAAGGCGAGCCACCTCGATGCTCCACTTGCTCCAGTTTTGGACATATTGATGGACAGTGTTCAAATAAAAAGCTCCCGACCGAGCCCCCGTCAATCCACAAGGATCCTGTTGTCCCTACTAGCAGCAAGGTATCTCCTGCTACTTTGGCCGGCTCTTGCAGCAACTCAATTCAATCATCTACTTCAATACTGTCTGATGAAACCCAACTCTCCACCAATGAGGCAAATCACCCACACATCATAGAGGTTATTCCTGCAACCACCTCTAAAGTCGCAAGTCAGGCCCCTACTATCGGGTTGCCTGTTCCGGTTTCCCCCAACATTTTGCCTGCATGTCCGTTGCCTCCTGCGGCCATACCCTTGTCTAATTGCCAACTGGCTCATGTACCCATTCCCCCAAGAATTCCTTCTAGCCCGCAGCCTAATGCGGCCTGCTTATCTGCTAGCACAGGCTTGGATAACAGCCTGTGTGAATCACCATCAGCTGAGACTTCCACTGACCTGCTTGAGGAAGTGCAAGCTGATTCAAATCCCTCCCTGGTGCAACATATTGTTGATGAACCCTCTGAATGGAGTGCCCCCAATCTGGCCTGGGCAGCGGAACACATTGCCCTTAAAGAGTCCATATCTGAGCCTGCTGCCATGAATAAGGAAAAACCTGTGCAACCAACTTCTGTCCGGAGAAGCAGTCGCATTTCTGGCAACTCTGTTGCTGGGGCTACCACCAATATTCTTTGATGTCCATTCTATTCTGGAATACCAGGGGACTAAACAACCCCACCCGCAGGTCAGAACTCAAGTCAAGAGTGCGAAATTCTAAAGCAACAATATTTTGTTTATTTGAAACTAAGGTGGAAGCCAACAATGATCAGAGAATTTCAAAATGCTTTGGCATGAACTGGGGAAGTATTGATAACAGGATTTATTCAAAGGGAGGTAGAATTGTTATCCGATTCAATTCTTTGGTTTGGAGTTGTGGGATAATTTCTACATCCGCACAACACATCTCTTGCTCCTTCTCTAACGCTGGGGGGTTTAATATGGCCCTGACCGCCGTCTATGGTTTCAACACTGCTATCTCTAGATTGCCCCTATGGGAATCCCTTGTTGCTGATTCTAAATTTTTAAATTTGTTGCCATGGCTTGTTGGCGGTGACTTCAACTGTGTCCGCCACTCCAATGAGAAGCTGGGGGGGAGATTAGTGGACTCCGCTGCTATGGATGACTTCAATACTACTCTTGGAAGCTGTCAACTCATAGAGCTCAAGAGTGTGGGGCCATGGGTAAGCTGGAACAACCGACGGATTGGCCCTGGCCGCATTGCTGCTCGCTTGGATCGCATCCTCTGTAACTCTGAATGGCTGCGGATTCTCTCTAGTTCTTTCTGTGAATATTCTGATTCTGGTACTAGCGATCACTCGGTTATGATTGCTCATTTCCACCCCAAGGTAATCTCTGCCCCTAAACCTTTCAGATTTTATAATTCTTGGACAACTTACCCGGGTTATCAGGACGTTGTTTGTAAGGCTTGGGCTGTTTATGTTGAGGGTTCCCCTATGAAAAAACTTGTTGACAAGCTGAAGTTTTTAAAATTGGAACTTAAATCTTGGGCGGCAAATTACAGAGACAACCTTAATGTCAACATCTGTCGCAGAGAACTTGAGTTGCTACAAAATAATCCCATATTGCATTCGGATTCTACTCTTCAGTCTTTAGAGAAATCTGCAGCCTATAATCTTGCTCATGCCCTGGAAGTAGAGGAAACTGATTTAAGGCAAAAAAGTCGTCAAAACTGGCTGACTCTGGGGGATAGGAACTCTAAGTTCTTCTATACTGCCATGAAGAACAGACAATGTCATAATAGTCTGCACCACTTAATACACTCCAATGGTGATAAAAATAATACCGCTGATTCACTTAGAGAGGAGGCTCCTCTTTTCTTCAAGAACTTATACAATCAAAACCATCAGTGCGATGATTTCCCTTATATTACTACCAAACGCAGGCTTACTCCTGAGGCTGCAAATTGGATGGACCGCAATATATCTGCTGAAGAGATTAAAACTGCTACTTTCCAAATTGGAAAGGATAAAGCCCCTGGACCTGATGGTTTCAATGCCCATTTTTTTCAGAGTGCCTGGGCTACCATTGGTGATGATGTCACTTCTGCTGTTTCCTATTTTTTTAGAAATGGTAGATTGCTACGCCAGATAAATCACACCTTCCTAACTCTGGTCCCTAAAAATTCTAAAGCAACTGGAATTGGTGATTACAGACCAATTTCTTGTTGTAACGTCATTTACAAGATCATTAGCAAAGTTCTTTGCAATCGGTTGAAGAGGGCAATCAGTGAATTAATATCGCCCAATCAGGCAGCGTTCCTGAAAGACAGGTTACTTGCAGATTGTACACTTATTGCACATGAACAAATTCGAGATTTCAACAATCCAATGGGCGGCAGAGCATGCATCAAGTTGGATCTGCGCAAGGCTTTTGATAGTGTTAACAGGAAATTCATCGCCTATATTCTTCACCAGATGGGGTTCCATGGCAGATTTATTAATTGGATTTCAGAATGTATCTCCACACCCTCCTTCTCTGTTTTAGTTGATGGCTCTCCTATGGGTTTATTTTCTTCAAACTGTGGGTTAAGACAGGGCGACCCCTTATCCCCCTACCTTTTTGTGATGGTAATGGAAGCCTTCTCCTTACTGATGGCCAGAGCTGAGACCCTTCAAACTATTTAGCCTATGAAACGATCTGGCGCCATCTCTCATCTTCTTTTTGCCGATGATCTTTTGGTGTTTTGTCGAGCAAAAGCCTCCTCAATTCGGGGACTCAAGGATCTCCTTCATACTTTTAACATTATGTCAGGGTTGCAAGTCAATTGGGACAAAAGCTCAGCAATATTCAGCAAAGGTACTCGGAATCCTAGTGATTTGGCTCAAATTCTTGGCATCAAATTGGTATCTTCTTTTACTACATATCTCGGCCTACCGCTTTCCTCCAAGTATCCTAAAGCCCCAATGTATAGTCGCCTTATTGATAAGTGCAAGAAACGGCTTCTTGGTTGGTCGTCTTCCCTTCTGTCGATAGCTGGAAGAATTGAGTTAATGCGGACTGTGATCTACAGTATGGTTGCATTTTGGATGCAAGCTTATAGCATGCCCAACTCTGTTATACGTTCTATCACATCGGCATGTAGGTCATTCATCTGGGGTAAAACGCACTCGTGGGCTTGGAATGACCTTTGCTCACCTAAGAAGGAAGGTGGAGTGGGCTTGCGGTTGCTTAGCGACTTGAATGCGGCATCCGGAGTACGTTTAACGTGGCGTAATCTTGCCACAAATGGGATGTGGGCTCAATTCATGAGGGGACAGCATGGTAGAGGTGAAGGCACTTTTTACTCTGCCAAGCCTATGCCAACCCAATCTGGCACTTGGAAACATCTTCTTAAGCACCGTTACATCTCCTAGAGATTGATCAAGCGCACAGTCAAAGATGGTACCTCTACTTCTTTTTGGTTTGACAACTGGCTTCCAATCGGTCCAATTTATCTTCACCACCCCCCACCTGCAGGAGCAGAAAGAGCACTTGTACATGACTACTGGGAAAATGGGCAATGGGTGCTCCCCCAGAATTGCGCCAGTGTTCTCCCTTTACTTACCTCGGTTGCTCTATCCCCAGGCAACGACTCCTGGACCTGGGCAAAAGGGCCCCATTTTAGCTTCCGCACAGCATGGGATGGAGTCCGAGCTGCGGGTCCCGTTTTCCCCTATCACAGCTTAGTTTGGCATCAAAACACTGTTCCGAAGATGGCTATAACTACACTCAGAGCATTCAACCAGAGGCTGCCTACAAAAGATCTACTGATGAAGTGGGGCGGTGTGTCCACCAACCAATGCATTCTTTGCAATTCCCAGTGCGCCGAGAGCACCTCACACTTGTTTTTCGATTGCGACTTCTCCAAGTACATCCTAAGCCGCAGTCTATTGAAGCTTGGCTACACCGATACTGTCCCTGTCTCCCTAGCGGCTATTGGTGATCTCATTCTCTCTCTATACAGTAAGCCTAAGTGTGTTTCTGCTCTTGCAAAAACAGTCCTGTCTTCAATAATATGGCACATCTGGAAGGAACGAAACAAGCGGATCTTTGAGGGTAAGGTTACAGATAGAATTACACTTTTTGAAGCTATTGCATCGGATGTCCGTATCTCCCTTCACGAAGTTGACAAGGATCACCCTTCTGCAGAAATTCCCTTTTCTAATTGGGGCTTCCTTGATAATGGTTAGAATGATATGTATTTTAGAGGAACTTGTTGCTTGACAAATCTGGATGATATGTAGGATATGGGTGATGACGGCGCTTGTGCCCCCTCCCCCCCTCTTCCTACCTCTCGTCCTGAATTTGCAAGCTTGTGAATTTGTATTTATTCCTGACTTAATAAAGATTACAACTTACCTGTCAAATATATATATATATATATATATATATATATATATATATATATATATATATATATTAAATGTTAATATATAAATACACAAGTTAGTAGCAAACTTATATGGCTAAATAGACTAGGCCGTATCGAGAGACTAAGCTTCACAAGTCACATAAAGAGGGGTCTGACCTCTCGTATTATGAAGTCTGCGGACACTTGTGAGTCTTCTCCTCTGAGATATAATGGCCGAAACCCATCTGTGAGACAGTGGGAGAATGAGTTGTCGAACTCAGTCAGATACATACTGATGTACCCGAGTCTAGATTAACCAAATTAAGTTATTCGTATATTTTATTAAGACATGTGTTCTTGATGAAACACAAGTCTGATAAAATAAAGAACGAAATGACTAAAGTATTTAAAATGATTCGATTAGATCGAATGGTTAAATACTTAGCTACTTAAAATCTTGCGTAATTAAAAGAAAATGTGATTTTCTCTCAGGTCAAGTTTGTTAACACATCCGTGTGTTAAAAGTATGAATAACACTGAGTTAGACTTGGTGCGATCCATAGCAAGTGACTCTGAGTTAAGTCCTCCCTCTGGGTTAAGTCCCAGATAGTAATGCCCATGTTTTGATAATGTTCTATGAGGACATTATCAATAAGATATTCATAAAATCAATTATTAAGAAGTTGTAAAATTACTCGAATCTCGTGAGACGAAGAGTTGAGTTAGACATCATAATTGATGATGACTTAGCCAACTTCTAGGATGAAATTCGGAGTAGTAACTCCGATTTAAAAACTTGATGCAATCAGAATAGGTCTGTGGGCGTAAATAAATTTTGGAATTTAGTTTACGTGCACAAGGAAAATGTTTCCTCACTTTCTGCAAGTAAATCTTTAAGTTGAAAGATTGGTGCAGAAAGGAATATAGTGAAGTGCAATCATGTTGGTCGAGAACGGTTTTTCCATACTAATTCCTATAAAACGGATTATAGTGAAACCGTTTTCCACCAGCAGATGTGTACAGAACTACTCAGACCAAACTCAATGTAAACGCTTAAGTTGACCATGAAAATTGGAGCATTCACTTACAAGTTCAGTTTTCTAAATATGATTTAGACGGACCAACTTATATGAATTAGCCAGATAGTTTTCAAGGTCAGTGGGAGCATGTAAATTACATGTGAGGCATCAAAGGGATGAAACATATATATTTTGATGAAGTGATCAAAAGAGTTTGATACTTTATCAGAAGTAGATATGAGCCATTTATGACCATTAACTAATTTAAGATTATTATCATAAGGTACGATGAATTGGATAAGATCCAAATAAATAAAATATTATGGATTCCGACAGACCAAATGAATTATTTGAATGAGATTCAAATGGTTGGTCTAATATGAACATAGAAACTCCTTAAGTCATAGTGTAGACGGTTTTAGCAGATCCACTCACGAAGGCTCTACCACATGAAATCGGGAAAACTTATGTGTAAAAACAGTATTAGATACCGAGATAAATGGGCCTGAGTGCAAGTGGGAGATGTTGAGAGATGATACCCTCGAGGCTATCTATCTTCATGTGTGAATAGCACAAACATCTTGTTTGAAATAACAGTAAGCTGTTTGGTAATAATTTATCTAAAGTTATGTTATAATGTAGTTAACATTAGATATTAACTTAGGTAAAGTCCTGAGACTTTATGCAAGGTCAAACATGTATCGAGATGAGTATCTCGATCATGGAGAAATGTTTGACCGTCTGTAGCATAAGTCTAAAAGGGTTCGTAGTCGTAGATGTTTCGAGACAAGGATATCGAAACATCGGATAGACCATTATGTCTTAGTCTTCACCGTTTAGCGGTGGCGATGATCTCATGATCGCTTGACTTGGCGAAGTCGTAGACGAGACACATGTGCTCATTAGAGAATGAGTTCACTGAACGATCCACCAGAGTTATCATATGGTTATATTGACCAATCTGTCAATGATAACTCTTAGTGATGATAGGCTAGTTGGTCTTTTGACTTGAGGTCATTTTGACGAACCTGTGCGTGAACGGTGCCACTTAGATCAAATGACCTAGCTTCGAGGCAAGGCCTGTCGAAAGGTCTTTGATTGGGTGACACTTGAAGCGTATGAGGAGAGTAATGACCAAGAGAGGATTCGTCTCTCCCGGTCAATGGAAGTTAGTGTCGTAGGGTTAGTTCGGTCTTTAGTAAAATCTCTGGCCAGAGTTTGTTGGAAGAAGTCCAACATTATTTGACTAAAGATCGATAGAAACTAACCGGAGTCAAGTTATTGGGGTTGACAGTTTGACCGTACCCTAGACTTGATCTACACGACATAGTTAAGACGAAGAGACTATAACTGCGGAATTCATCACGGAAACAGTCAGGGTGGTCCCGACAATACTCATGTCAATGAGTTAACCACATAATGATGATTCCTGAAGCAGGGACGGTAACCACTGCTCGTGGTCACTGCCGTATAGGGCTTCGAGCCCAACCTGTTGTAAGGGTCAGGCTGTAGGGTCTCACACAGAGTGCGATCTTCGTCTAGTAATAGGTAGAAATTAGTTAGGGAGAATAATTTGCATTGATGCAAGGGACAAAATATTGCAAAAGATGTTTGCAATAATCTCCAGCATTCGGGATAAATGATCCTGAGTGCAAGTGGGAGATGTAGGGAAATATGCTCTCGGATCATTTGTATTTGATGCGAATGATAATTTAAGCCTAGATAGGGACTATTTTGCATTTGATGCAAAAGAGATTAAATGTGTTTTAAATTGTTTAAAACAATATTTAATAATATAAACGCAAGGAAAAGCTCACGGGTAAGACGGGAATATCCAGGTCTAAACCCAGGTTCAAACCGCGTCCAAAACGGAGTTCAAACGAGCCCAGTAAGTCTATTTAATATTCTTAAATAGAAGCCCATTACCAGCCCAAGAAGGTAAAAGCCCAAAACTTTAAATTTAAAGTGTTTTTTTAATAATAAAAAAAGAGGGGGCAACCACCTTTTGGGCCTGGCCAAAAGGCCAGACCGTTGATTTAATTGCTGGTGCCTTGAGCGCCAGCATTTCCCAAGGAGCAACAGGGGCGCCAGGTGGCGCCCCTTGATTGGCGCCCGCAGGGCGCGTGCATGGCACGCGCCCCTCGGGCTGTGCGCGTGTGACTGACGCGTGGGGCCCCTGTGTGGGCCCCACACCTAGGGTTACGAACCCTAGGTGCATTTTCTCCTTGACGGCTGCCTGTATTTGCGAAATACAATGTTTGGGCTGATCTTTGGACGGTCAATTGGAGGGTCAAACGAACTCCGATTGACGAACGGTTTTTTCCTATGCGTTCACCATTAAACGCCCTTCATATTGATAGGTTGTATTAATTATGAAGCTCAACGGTGAGTGAGTTAAAATTCACGAAAGTTTGCACTTTGTGAAGTGCAAACTAACTTGATTTTAATTAACCCAATTAATAGTCCCACATCGGATTTTGAGAGAAGGGGAGCATTCAGCCGCCTATATAAATAGGGGTCTGCTCTCTTCCTCAAAACTCATCCCAAGCTCTAGATCTGAGCGGCTCTCGTAAATGTTGGAGCACGCTCGGATCTAGGCTTAAATTAATATTTCTCATCTCCCTATAAATTTCTGTCTTGCTCCTGAGGGCTCTAGCAAAGCCGCAAAGGAGTTCGGATTCAGATCCGAAATCTAGGCGGAGGTTTCACTCGCGTGAAACTTTCTTCGGCACGTGGTTGGCTCGGCGACACGGGATTGATCGCCTCGGGATGCGGAGTAGTTCGAGGAGCGGTTCGGGGAGCGGTTCGAGGAGCGGCTCGGCGTGGGACGGGAGCGGCTCGGAAGACGGTGCAGAACATCTCGCCTGCCCCAGGGCCGAGATTCCGGGTATGTGTTTAATTAAGCATTAGTTTAATTTAATCGTAGTAGGCTAGATCCTTCTTGGGATAGTCAGACCCATCCCAAGTCGACATAGATCTTGGATTAGGGTCTTGGACCTTAGGGTTAAATGTTAATTAGATTAACATGATAATTTTTCCGCTGCTTTTCTGTCTATGTTCCGTCCGACTTAGGATGGGCATAGAGTTTTTGTGCCCTAAGGGTCCCGGAAAACCCTACAATTTGGTCTTCGGGTAGCGAGGAGTTCACAATGATCGGTTGCTTCGAATCCTCCCCCAAATAGTCATACTTCAATCCCAGAGGTAACTCCATCTCGACTTCGTGTGGCCCCGATACATATTTTTTAAGCTGTGCATCTTCCAACGAAAGAGTCTCTTCCTGGATCTCCGGGATGTCAACATTCGAAAGTTCACTTTCAACCATGGGTTCATGGGGCGAAGCCTTGTAAGGTGGTGAAAGGACCATGGAGGAAGACTCTGGTTCCCTCTTGAGTGTATGATAATTATCCGGCAAAAAGGCTTCAATGCAAAAACATGTCTCAATAGTAGACAGTTCTCCACAACTACCTTCAGTTTCATAATGGTCCCAACCTCCAGGGTGCTCTGTAGAGGTCTGCAAGGAAAAGATAGATTCTTGCTCGTCGTACTTGACAAGTCCTGCCAGATGATCCTCCACACAAATTCCCCCATTGGTGTGTAGATGACCATCACTGAAGTCTGTGCTGTGTATGTCAATAAGCATCGCATCATCAGAAGGGAAAAAGAGTGTCGTGTCGGGTTGCTGCTGGATGTCATGATTCCTCTTTTGATTTTCTACTGCAGCTGACAGAAAGGATAGGATGCTCGAGGTGCTTAGAGATTCTGCTAGACCTTGGGCCAAACAGCTGGCGTGGGATGCATGTGCCCAGATATCACCTGAAACGGCACACAACATTCTTGCTGTAGAGTAGAAAAACTGTAAGAAATGGAGGGGAAGAGGAATGCAAGGATAGAGAACACGTTAATAGCACAAGTTGTATGAATGTAGAGGTAAGAAATGATGATGTCGGTATGGAGACATAGTCTACCAACCATTTACAACTAGTATATTCAATATGTCCAAGTAAAATTAAAAAGTGTGTAGAATGTGAAAATTATCACGTGGTAGGGATGTGAACTAGTCTCGAGTGTTAACAGGGTCCTAACTAAAACAAGCACGTTGCCTCCCGGCAACGGCGCCATAAAGCTTAACGTCCCCTAGATTTGGCTATGTATAAAGTCGGACGGGGATACCAGGATTAAAATTTGTAACTGCAAGCGCACGGTGTTGTAGTGTGGCTTGGGGGTCGAACACGGGGAGGCGTGTGATGTGCTTGTGATCAAACAGGAACCGGATCACCCGGTGGGTGAGCTAGCCCTATCACTTGTTGGTTGTCATGATATGACACTATGGAAAGGTATAAGATATAAAAAGTAACCTAGTACTTTGGTTTTCACCCTATCAAGAGTCATCTTTCTTATGACCGATAGATAGGAATACGATCAGATTCTAAGGTTTAGTGGTGAGACGTTGCCTCTAATAGCGATACCTAGCGTCTCATGGGCTTGATATTCCGATCGATGCCCAGGATGATACGCTAGGTCTACCCAGGTTCGAACGGTGGGCATTCCCATGTCCAACACCGACCGACTCCGGAAGCACTAAGCTCGCAACGATTACTCCTAACATTTCATCCTCCCGTTCCCACACACTAGGAATCAATGTCTACGCTAGGGGTGTGAGCTGTGGCTAGAGGATCAAACGCCAGTTTTATTTTCCCTTGGCCCGACAGTCAGAGGCGGTTTTTCTCCCACCAATGATAATAAAACACCCCTCGTAACCATCTAAATCCATATATCCTATCGAAACCCTAATCCTATAGTCATTCTAGGGAGAACCCATGAAGGGGCGTCCACCAATGTCTCAGATTAGGAAACTACTCACTAAACATTGCAAGAGATTCAATAACACAAATTTTAGCCATCAAAATTATAATCAAGCAATAGATTAGAGAAGCAAACGATAGTATTAATGCAATATTAAAGTATCAAAGTGATCAAGAAACTTACAAAGAAAAATAAATTAGCAGCAGCTAAAATCCATAAAAAATGCTTAAAACTGGGGATTCCCCGTTTTCTGGTAAACTTAGGGCTATATATACATTCTGGCAAGATGCCAGGAAATATTCCCAGAAGAAGACAAAAATAAACGTCCAACCGATCTGTTGAAACATCAACCGATCGGTTAAAACGACGGGGAGATCGGTCTTCAGCTTCTGGTAACTATCAACCGATCACTGAACCGGTCGGTTGATATCGTGATAATACTCAACCGATCGCTGAACCGATCGGTTGGGGCCGTGGAGCTCTGGAGCTTGCGAAGATCAGCTACAGGTGAACCGATCGGTTGACAAGTCAACCGATCGGTTGGAATTCGGCTCAAAAAACAGAGAGGACTGTGGCATCCAACCGATTACAAAACCAATCGGTTGGGGTCTTCTTCATAGCTTGCTCCTCTCGGGTCAGATACATGTGCACAAAAAGATCGGGTGGGTCTGTCTACCCGATCGGTTGAGGGCTAATACATGCTCTGAATTGACGTTTGGCCCTCAGGTTCTCGTGTGGCACCTTCCGTTGCTCCAGAGACTCATGATATTTGCTTTATATGTCCCTTGCACTGGCAATCTCCTGCAAGTACACACAAACACAAAGAAAGTGAAAAGAAACTAAAAATCACAAAGGAATAGATACGAAACAACGGAAAACGACGAGATATCACGGAGAAGGCGTGCATGAATATATAAAATATAAACTCATGTCACCTGTAAATGAACAGGCGATTGAATATCCTTCAGCAGACGACTGTCACTTGGATTGGAAACGGAGTTGGAAAATGCAACTTTTGCACTAGCGCCTTCAGACGATAGATGACCATTTCACAGGCTACTGTAAATAGACAGCCGACTGTAAATACTTCATCATTTGACTGACTTGCAAAGTGGGATGAAGCTCAGAAAATGCAAGTTGCGCACAGATGACTGTAGATCAATTTCCAGGCCCCTGTGAGAAGACAGCTGACTATAAAATGAACTTCAGTCGACTGAGGCGAAAACCTCAAGAAGAGTCAAGAAATAAGTTGACTTGGGATGTGCAAACCAGTCAGCTGTAGAAGGCTGGGCAGGCGCCTGGAACCACCCAATCGCCTGTCGTGCCTTCATCAGTCGACTGTATGAGAGCCAAAACACCATTTTGAGTTTAAGGCATGGTAAACCTATCAGAATGAATTCTATGATAATCCTAAAGCTTACTAAGATGGAAAATGCATATGCATCTATGAGTTAGTCCATCTATCAAGGCATTACAATAATTTTAGACTCAAACATGGAAAAGCAGTAAATGAAATAAAACATAGATTACATTGCTTTTCTTAGAGTCGATGGCTTCACTCCTTGATGCCTTGATTCTCCCCATCATCTCCAAGCTTTGGCACCACTCGAGTCCAAGCTTTGACATTACTCCACTTGATGTCCATCCTTGCACCAAGTATTTTGTCTCCAAGAATGATATTCTTTAAAAATTAACTATGAGACTAAAACATGAGAGTCATTAGCAACAACATAATGTTATGATCATCATCAAAATAACATTGGTATGAAACACCAATACTCAACAATCTCCCCCTTTTAGATGATGACACACATCATGTAAAACATAAAGAAATAAAGCACAATGCTAATGTGCTCCCCCTACTTATATGCACCAATTGTAGAATGAGATAAACCAATTGTAAATACTCATTATATCAATTGAAATAATAAGAAACAATGGTGACATATAATAGGCATGGATTATATAAACCAATTGCTACAAGTATATAACATGCTCCACATGAATGGTTTACATAATCCCACATATCTCTCCCCATATGTATATCTATTCTATAAAAGAGAGAATTTTTTGAATCTTATCCTACTAGGACAAAGGTTTGTCCTACATGGCCGCAAAAATGCTGACTGGGACAAACCCAAGATGCTGACTAGGACAAGTTTGGGGGGGAATTTTGTATGAAAACTCAAAATTTGAAAGCTCAAATTTTAACAAAACTTGGGGGGGGAACAATACTGGGGGAAAAATAAATAATTGAAATGCAACATGACCTCTCTCTCTCCCCCATGTCCCTCTGCCAAAAACGCAGTCATCCCGTTCTCTCTCTTCTCCCCCTCCGTCCATCTGCCAAAAACGCCGCAGTACCTATTTGCCTCCTCCCCCTCCTTCGCCTCCGGTGCCCTCTCCATCGTTGTGCTCACCTCACCAGGAGAATAAACAGTGGAAGGGGGAATTGGAAGAAGCATTTGAAATTTGAAACTTTTTTGGGGGGAATTGGAAGGGGAAGAGGGATGCGTTGGAGGGAAACCATATCTTTGAAAATCTCTCTATCTCTTCCCAAAAAACCCCAGCCCACACGACGAAGCCATCCTGCACTCCCCGCCGTTTCCTAAATGGACTGACGCCGACGTTGAGGAGTTCATCACCTCTTATCTGATCTACAGGCCTCAAGTCTGGATCCGATCCGATCCCCCTTCTTATTTGAATCTTAAATAGATCAGGGGTTGATCTTGCCCTTAAATGGAATCATGTTATGAGCTACTTGGATTTGATTACTTTCATTTGATTGTGTGTTAAAAATGGTTTTTTTCTTTTGACGATTTGAGTTGAGGATTTCAATGTCGAGGAGTTCAATGTCTTTGATCACATGTACATGCCGCAGGTTAGGATCCAATCTTATCCCTTTCCCCTTCCAATTAGTTGAATGCAATAAAGGAATCGAGAAATTTTGTGGTGGTGGGGGCCATTCCTAGAAATATTCCTAAAACATGTAGTCCAACTAAATCTGTGATTAAAATTTTTCCCGATGAGTTTAATCTGGATTTTATCATTATTGAATGTTAGATGGTTGAGTTTGTGCAAAACACTATAAAATTGTTACTTTCTTCTCCCATTGTACTTGGCCAAAAAAAATCGAAAAACTTAATCATTAGTGGAAAAATTCTAGATGCAAATGTTTTTTAGTTAAATGTTAGAAGAACTAACAGTTTAACATATATTATTACTACTGATTTTGGTAAGTTGGAATGTAATCTTCCCTTTCTATGCCGAACTAAGTTTTGCCAAGTCTGGGCTTTACTTTTGACTAATGTAAGTTTGTTTCGTAATATCTATTGTTACGGTTCATATGGGTATTGATAATTGTATATGGATTGTCGGTTGTTTATTCGAGGACTTAAGCGGCATGTCAAATGGTGTTCCACATTATGGGATCTTTTGTTTCGATGCCGACATGGAATTGAGATGAAATATAGTTACAAATCGATCCGATTCAATGGGATTTGGATGAACACATCACCGGGCTCCATCAAAAGATTCAAAAGCTCAAATGGGTTTAGTATCTTTAACTTTCTAATTCATCTTTTTCTATGTTGCTCGAAGAGATCAATTTATCTATCTGGTTGGTTTCAGTTGAATTGAATAAATTTGGGGTTCTATATTGCAGGCACATGACGTTTTGAGACCATCGGATTTAGGAAGTGCAAATGATGTGATCTTGAGTTAGATTGGAGGTTGTAAGAGAAACCGATCTTGACCCAAATCTGCTACGATCTTCTTTGTCATCGTAAATATCTTAAGGTTTGAAAGTTTTGATTGTACTTTTGTTGGCAGATCATTTGTCGATCACTCGAAATAAATATTTTCAACTATTCCTTCAGAAGTGTAAGGAGAGGTAATAATCGGCGCCTTCATTGGATGTTTTTTTTATTTTTTTCTTTTCAAAGTTATTTTGGAATATTAAAAATTTTAAATTCAAATAAATAGCATATGATATAACACACCAGGGTATCTATTATACAATTGAGGGATGTAAGCTTCTCAATTTGTCTTCAATTATAAAATACTTTTCATGCTTTTGATGTAACAAATTTATATTCCAGCGATATGAGTTTGAAAAAAAAGGGTAAAAACTCATTTTGTCGATACATTTTGCAGGAAAAGCTATGGATTTTAACAAGGAGCTGCTATTTATAAAGTAGTTCAATGGTAAGTATCTTTATTTGTGTTTGTTTGTGGCAGACATGATTTAAGAAGATATCTGGTTGAGTTCACCAATTTGCTTATTGAATGTGAGAGTAGTAATTTTACTTGAAATTTTATTTGTGCATATGTTTAAGTTGTTGTTTGGTTTTGTTGATATGAAAGAATCCGTATGTTGTATGTTTGATGTCTTCTTCGTAGTTTTAGGTAGAACCAACATGTTGGTCTTAGAATGGTCTTTCACTTTTGGAGATGATTGATGAGTGTTAAGCCAAATTTAAGAATAATGCTAGGTGTTTTTTTGATGTTGGATAATTTAATATATGTACGATACTGCATGCTTCTTACCTTTATTGATAAACATATGATCTTGATGTGTTTCATGATGCTCAAGGATCATTTTCTTTTTAAATTTTATAAGCATTGATAGTCATTTTTCTGTTTATTAGCTTTGAATCTGATGATTTATTGGATTTGGTCTTTTGGCTCATGTATGATGGGATTTATCAGTGATCAAAATTGTGTAGTTTTACCATTAGATCAGAATGATCAAAAGCACACACATTCACACACGCATGCATCGTCGCCATATCCTCTGCCTTAATGTTTGAATACATGAATATTTGAATGTTTGAATGCAGGAATGTTTGAATGGGTGGAAATTTTTGAATGCATTAATGTTTGAATGGGTGGAAAATTTTCAAGGGAGATAGGCTTTTGAATTGGGGAGGATTTTTAATATGAGAAGTATTTTGAGAGTTTTGAAAATGATGTTGTGTCCTAAGGGCACGTGTTATGACTATCGATCTATTATACAAACAGGAGATGTTTTTGAATGCTTGAATCTTGGGGGTAGGATGAGAGTTTGTGAAAATTTTGGAAGGAAAATCCAAAATTTTGGTAGGAACTAAATTTAGAGGAAACTAAATTTTGGGGAGAACTAGATTCTTTGGAGAACTAGATTCTTTGGAGAACTAAATTTTGCGGGGAACTAAATTTTTTGGGGAAGTAAATTTTTGCGGAGATCCACGATTATGAGGGGATGATATTTTAAATGAACCGTGCCCTTGGGACGAGTTCCCGTAAAGTCTGATGACCCGAAAACTTAGATGCACTAATAGAATGGATCACATTGGTGGTTGCTCTTGAATATATAGCCTTTGAAGTTCTAACATGTTCCGAACATCAATTAAACCTGAAGCAATCCCATCTGTTTCACATTAGAATTTAGTTTTTGCCTAATCTGTAGCCTGTGTATCTATCCCATGTTCTTGATAATCTAAGCTGCCGGGGAACATGAAATGTCCTTTTTTCGCCCCGCTGCATTGCTTCTATTTTGTAATTTTTGGTATATGAGTTGATTATTTATATTTTTTATCCATGGATCCATGATAATCAACTGTCAGTTCTGTAATCTGATAAACAGTGCATTATTTGCTTCTTCTGTTTACAGGGAGAAGCGGGGAATGGGAAAGCATCCTAGCAAATGGTATTTATCGTCTTAAAACTTTCTACTAGAAATAAGAATATTTGTAAAGAGTGAGGATTGGAGTTGGTTGGAAACCATCTCCAATCCTGATGAAGCATATTTGAATATTTGACAAGAATATTTGTAAAGAGTGTGACTTGATATAAGAAATCTTGATGAAGCATATTTAACTATTGGTGCCAATAGGGGTTCTTTGATAGCATTGGCTGTCCACCGTCATGCTCCAGTCTTTGCAAGTGGTTCTGCAAAACAAAACAAGCTGAGCATCATCAAATATCATCAAAAAATAGGTTCGGTCAGCAGTCTCACTTTTCACCCATACAGAGTACTCCTTGCAGCTGGTGATGCAGATGCTTTTGTATCCATCAAAAAATAGTTGGCTTTCAGTAAGCCAACTATTTTTGCAAGTGGTTCTGCAAAACAAAACAAGCTGAGCATCATCAAATATCATCAAAAAATAGGTTCGATCAGCAGTCTCACTTTTCACCCATACAGAGTACTCCATGCAGCTGGTGATGCAGATGCTTTTGTATCCATCAAAAAATAGTTGGCTTTCAGTAAGCAGTAGGTTAAGTCTATAGACAATGAGAATATACTCTCTCTCTCTCTCTATAATTTTCTTTATATCTAAAAATTTCTTCATAGGATCAATCTCTGTTAGGCCACCAAATTAGATTCCCCGAAAATCTTTACTTTATGAACAAAATACAAGACAGAAAGTTATCTTCTGATCACAAGAATTAATCCCCATGAAAATTATCTCTCTTCATTGCTTCTCTTAATTAACTAACTTTGATGGGTTGATTGGTTAATTCTGTAGGAAGAGCCATGCAAAGAAAGTGGTATCCCTGCACCAGCAGCAGCCAGCAGCAGGCCAAGTGGAGAGGTAGTGCCATCTGATCTCTAGGCTTGGAGGAAGTATGATCAAGAGAAAATTGGCTAACTAGCATGGGTTAACCCACTCTTTTAACTTCTACCACCCAATTTAAAATCTTTGCTAGAACACCACACCCCCCCGCGAAAAGACTAAAATACCCCCCATTAATTATTTTCAACATTCCCAAAAATTAAAACCCCACCCTCACCTGCGTGCGTAAAGAACATTGAACTAATAAGTATGTGGTAAAGAAAATGCGAAGATACATGAACATAAACTAATATACACTAGTATACATTAATCTACACTAGTATATGTTGGCGCTGTAGGAAGATATATGCCCATAAGGCAATTTATCTTGATTATACGTCTTGTTCATACCGTATATGGTACGTATTATTCTAAGTATAAAATCATTTGTATTAATATACTTAGATAATATCCATAGACTTATAGTTAGGCCCTTACATATCTAGATGAGATCTCGATTATGAGTAAGTAAGAGACCGAATAGAAACGTAAGTCTAAAACGGTTCGTGATCGTAGATGTGTCGAGAACTGGATATCGACACATCGGATAGATCACTGTGTCTTCGTCTTACCTTCGGGTAATGATGATCTCATAGTCATTCGACTTGGTGAAGTCGGAGACGAGACACAAGTGCTCATTGGAGAATGAGTTCACTGAACGACCAAGTTAGAGTTATTAAATGGTTAACTTTAATGATCTGTCTTTAATAACTCTAGGGTGATGATAGGTTAGTTGATCCTTAAGACCTACAGTCATCTGTACAAACCTGTGAGCGGACGGTATAGCTTAGACCCATGATCTAGCTTCGAGGACCAGTCCTGCTGAAAGATCTTAGGTTGGGCTACACCTGAAGCTCCCAAGGTGAGTAAGTGACTAAGATGGGATTCGTCACTTCAATTAAAGGGAAGTTAGTGTTATAGGCTCAGCACGGTCTTTATGTTAATCCTCGGCCGGGGTACGTTGCAAGTAGTACAACGTGTATACAATAAAGACCGCCGTATACTGACCAATGTTGTCTAAAAGGGTTGACAGTAAACCATACCCCAGGCCAACAATAACACAGTCTTGACGAAGGGATTTTAGCTAACAGAATTCATCACTGACACAGCCAATGCAAACCCTATGATACTTTTGTCAAAGGGTCGATCACGTTATGATGACTCTGAAACAGGGACGACAGCTACTGCTCGTAGTGACCGTCGTCTAGGGGTTTCGAGCCCCAACCTGTAGTAAGGTCAGGCTGTAGGGTCTCACACCGAGGAGTGTTCGTGTCTTAGTAATAGGAATATAGAATAGAGAGAAATGTCATTTGATGATATTCACAAGTTAAGTTGTGAAAGTTAGTCACATTAGCAATAGGGACACAACGTTGCATTAGATGCTAACTTTAACTAAACGTGTTGTAAATTAGTTACGACGAATTTGGTAGGAACAAACTTGTTGGAAAGGGTTACCTGGATGACGGGATCGTCCTGGTCTAAACACAGGTTCAAACCGCGTCCAAATCGGAGCTCAAACGAGCCCAGAAACGCAGAAAGAGTTCAAGGGGAAGTGGGTTAGACCCACTGGGCCAAAAGGCCCATGTGCAAAGGCAAAACGGGCAACACCCGCTGGCTGCAACGGGCGCACGCCTGTTGCACAGCGGGCGCGGCCCGCTGCAGCAGCGGGCGTGGCCCGCTGTGTGCAGCGGGCGGGCGCCCGCTGCATCAGCGGGCGCCCGCTGCACAGCGGGCCAGCGCCCGCTGCAAGCGGGCCCGCGCCCGCTGCCTGCAGCGGGCGCCCGCCCGCTGCCTGCAGCGGGCGCCCGCCCGCTGCAGCAGCGGGCGGGCGGCCCGCCCTTGTTTCCTTGGGTGGGCGCGCCCGCTAAGTCTAGCATGCGCACCCGCAACTTAAGTCAAAATTATGGTTTTGAAACCCCTAATGACGGCTACGAATTTTGTGTAAATTGCTAAACTTTGAGCAATTGTTTGAGGGGTCAAACGAAGTCGAAATTCGTCACCGTCAGTTCCTACGCGATCACCATTCCAAGATTTTCCGATTGATAGCTTGTTTGGTGTCTGAAGTTTAGTATGTGAGGAGAATTAATTCGTTAAAGTTTGACTTTGTGAAAGGCTAACTTTAAAGTTGAAATTAAGCCAAATGGCTTAATTGAATTTTTCTCTTCATGGAAATTGTCCCACATTGCCCGCAACGAGAAGTTGCGTGCTCACTCCCTATATAAATAGGGGTGCACTCTCCTCGTTGAAAAACACACCAGTCAACGATCGGGTAGCTCCAGATTTTTAGAGCAAGCTCGATCCGCGACTAATCTCTCTCTCTCTATTTTCCTATTCTCCGGAGTAGTCCTAGCACGACTACGAAGGGGGTTTGGATCTGATCCGGACGTCTAAGACGCGGGTTCTTCTCAAGTGAAACTTTCTACCGCGTGTGATCGGCTCGGAGGCGAAAGCAGCTCGGGCGGATCAGTGCGAGGGTGCGAGGCGGCTCAGGGAGATCGGGTCAACGCGGCTCGGCTACGAGGAGCTTCTCAAGACGGTGCGGTACATCTTGCCTGCTCCAGGGCCAAGATTCCGGGTATGTGGTTAAGCGTTTTCTAGTGTAGTTTTTAATTAGTCGCTTTAGTGTAGATCCTTCTTGGGGTGGTCAGACCCACTCCAAGTCGGCATAGATCGGGCTAGGTTCTGGCTCCCCAGAGCCTAGCTAAATTGTTTAGCTAGTGTAGAAATTTTGATTTCTGGTTTTCCGCTGCGCCTTTTGTGCCTCCGTGGTCCGTCCG
Organism: Scilla litardierei; assembly: GCA_030789695.1. NCBI lineage: Eukaryota > Viridiplantae > Streptophyta > Magnoliopsida > Asparagales > Asparagaceae > Scilla > Scilla litardierei. The sequence continues at coordinate 114,358,972 of CM061136.1, forward strand.
ACTTAGGACGGATACGGATCCGAGCTCTGGGGGTCCGCCAAAACCCCAACAGTGGTATCAGAGCCACGGTTATGCTATAGATCTACTATAGCGACTTTTTAATAGTTAAAAAAATGCTTAGCTTTCATATGCATAACTATTTAGCTTTATGTTAAATTAGTTTTGAAAATATTTTTGTGTTTCAAAAATTAATTTTGCAACACGGAAATTTATTTTAATTTTGGGACAAATTATTTTTATGCGATAAATCTAAAAAGTAGTCTCCTTTGTTTTAAATACTTTATAAAAATTTTATGAGACATTAAAAATTTTAAAATAGTGTTTAAAGTTTATGTAAACTTTAGAAAAATTTTATTTTTTGAAATTTAAGAATTTTTCTTTAGTTACATAAAGTTAGAGATCTTTAAAACTTTATTTGAAAGCTTCTAAAATGTTTCTAAAAGTTTTAAAAGAGTTTTAAAATTATTTTAAAATATGCAAGTATAGAAATGATTTTATTTCATGAGATGAAACATAAATTATTTTCTTTTTGTTACATTTATGTTTCTAAAATTATTTTGTGACATTTTAATTTTAGAAATAAGGTTAAAATTTTTTTTAAAGGCCTAGGTTTAAAATTATTAGATAATTTTGTACGACCTAGTTTTATGCGATAAAATTTCTTTTAATGAAGGCCTTAAAATTTTAATATTTAATTTTAAGTGTTAAAATTTAGATTTGCATGTTTGTATTATATAGATAATTTTTAAAAACTTGCAAATACATTTTATATGTCACTAAAAATGAAACTTTCTTTTATGCGGATAAAGTAGTTGCTTCATTTCATGTTGAATAATGTATTCACAAACCTTGTTAGGTTAGCCATTAAAACATGATAGTGACATGATATGTTTGATAAAACAAAACAACATCGAACCCAATACCAGATTAGGGTAGTCCTTTTGTTTTATAAATCATTTCATTAAAACGTTCAATTAAATGATTTTCATAAAAGACGATGTTGAATTGTTTTATTAAAATCCTAATTAGATTGGGGTAGTGAGTTGAACGTAGAACCTTATAGTTGATAAGGACTTAATAAAAGATGTTCAACCAATCTAAAAAATTTTGTATTTTTAGGATCAACTAGTTGATAAGGATTAACTAGTTCTCTTAATTAAAAGCCATTTAGTTTTTTGGAAAACATAAGATTGATGACAACTCCTTCAATGGATCATGATGTCGATCAATGTGCTTGGCTAAAGTTTTTGGACCAACCTAGCTAGACTGGGTAACAAGTGGTCCTGGCTTAGTCAATTCCCTGGCCGCGTCCGCTGGACCGCAAGGAGTCGATTCATGACTATGTAAGTCCATCGACTATACCTAAGTCAATACGATAATAATCTTGTTCAAGATAAATCGTAGCCCTCCTTGTTTTAGGAGTTGGCAACTGTAAGAAACATGTTCCGGTTGTTGAGCTACACTCAAGCCGTGACATGTCAATCTTATAGAAACCGATTTCTTGATTGACATCTTAACCTGACTGAAACCATTGTCTCATCCCTTGAGCTTCGGCGTACGTCTAACCAAGAATGTAGTCTAAGACCTGACCCAAACCGGCGCGTCGTGCATACACCGAGCAAAGGGGCAAGTCAGGCTAGACACGAAAACAAGGGTCCGACTAGGCTAGCCATTGTGATCCGGTTGAGCACACTCATGATCACAAATGACTAGGGGTAAAAATCGATAGGGAATCATAGTAAATATGATTGACGACGAGTTCGTCTACCGACTGCAGAGTCGGACAACTTGTTAAGATACACTCAAGGTTGTCAGACTCAGGGTAGTCAGATCCAGCTCTCACAAATATTATTTTATAATAAATTGTTTATTATTATGGCTTTAAATAAATTTAGTGGGAGAATATAGTTTTATTAAAACCATTAAAACTATACTACGAACATATACTAACTAAAGTATCTATAAAATGCAGAATGGACTCAGGTCTAAAATACATGGTATAAAAGAACGTGCTGGATGGAACCAACTACAAAGACTGGCTTAGGAACATTAAGTTGGTCCTTTCCCTAGCTAGGATTGGATACATATTGTTCGAGGACGCTCCGGATAAGCCCGATGAGGATTCGACCCACGAAGAGAAAGAAGCCTTCAAGTTGTACCAGAGGGATGCAGAGAAGGCAAGATGCCTTACTCTAGCTTCGATGACCAACGAACTGCAAAGGAAGCATGAACATATGGATGTTCAGAGCATACTCCTTAATGCACAAGAGTTGTATGGCAAGCGATCCAGAGCTGCCAAGTTTGAAGCTACTAGCAACCTCTGGGGCACGAAGATGACGACAGGACCCGTACACGATCATGTTATCAAGATGATCGGGTACGTAGAGGACACCGCCCAGTTAGGATTTGTCCTGGACAATGAGATGTCCACGGACATTATCCTAAAGTCTTTAACTCCTGAGTTCAAGCCCTTTATAACTGGCTTTATAATGAACAGCCTTGAGACGGATCTTCCTGGTCTCCTCAATATGCTCCGGCAATTTGAGGAGATTGAGAAGAAGCCGACTGCACTGGTTGTTGGCTCTGCTACTTTCGACCAGCCGAAAGGCAAAGGAAAGAAGAGGCAGGTCCCACAACCTGCGAAGGCTAAGAATGGGAAGAAGAAGAACAAAGGGGCCCCGTCGAAATCTGAGTGCTTCCATTGCCATAAGATTGGCCACTGGAAGAGGAACTGCAAGATCTATCTTGCAGAGAAGAAGAAAGGGCATACTGATGCCTCTACCTCAGGTACAAATTAAAATTCAATTAAATGCAATTATTTCCATTCATATAGTGTGAGACACTTATAGACATCTGTGTACTGTATACAGGTGGCTGATAAGAACTGGAGATTGGAGAAGTACGGAGATCGGTCGGCAATCAAAGCAACAGTTGCTGCTGGGACCGCTCAAAGACTTTTGGAGACGATGATCGTGATGGAGATGATATTTTTCTTATTTGAATAAAATGTATCATCTTTAAGGATCAAAAACAATGAATGAGTGCTTTGCACTCAAGGTTTATTTTTGATAAACAAATTAAGGTTCTTTTCATGAACCCGTTGTTTTGGAATGGATGTCTCGTTTGTTGCAATTAAAATTGAATTGGCTTAAATTCTGTGGATGTGGCTTTTCTGTGATGGTTGCGTATATTTTCGAATAATGGTGTATAGCTTCGATAATATTGATTTTGAAGCTGACTAAATGTTAGAAGTCAATCAGTAGTTAAGTGTAGGTTCCAGGGGGCGTATAAATTGTGTGCGATCACAATAATACGCATATCAAGATTAACTCTTGATTATCTGCATTTAGTTATTAAAAGAGTTAGTACTAAATGTGGTTAAAGGAATAAGTACAGTGTAGGATGTTTTGATTGAACGAGTCAATGTCAAGTTTCCTTAAAACGATCTTGACTTGACTCATTCGTCAAACCGAATCTGACACTTGTACATTCCATCTGAGGCACTTTCCAAATGGTTATTTTTGCACATAAATCTAAATATGATTTAGATATTATGTTGAAGAAATTTGACCAGGTAATTCTTAAAGTCAGTGGGAGCAAGTTAATATACTTAGTTCCATTTTTCGGACTAAGTAAAAAGGATTTTTCACTTTAATGAATCTTCTATATAAATCATTAAGTCAAAATTGTTTTGATTTAATCGTATATATATATAGAGACTTAGGGTGTCAAATATGTACTTGACATATTGACACAATAAAGTGGAGTGAGCTAGAACTGACTTACGGAAATGTTAGACCCCACATCTAAATCGTATAAGCTAACTGTTAGCTATACGAAGTTAGGAAAATTGATCCATATCATTTTTCCAAAGGATCAACCCTGTGTGATCAAGAGATGTAATTTCAATCCATTAAAATTCGTTGAAGATACTTATTAGTAGAACCATTCTTAGGTTTGCCATATCAAATGTCAAAGTGACTGATATACTATAACGGCATGAGATACCGAGATAAATAGCCTAAGTGCAAGTGGGAGATGTAGGAAGATATATGCCCATAAGGCAATTTATCTTGATTATACGTCTTGTTCATACCGTATATGGTACGTATTATTCTAAGTATAAAATCATTTGTATTAATATACTTAGATAATATCCATAGACTTATAGTTAGGCCCTTACATATCTAGATGAGATCTCGATTATGAGTAAGTAAGAGACCGAATAGAAACGTAAGTCTAAAACGGTTCGTGATCGTAGATGTGTCGAGAACTGGATATCGACACATCGGATAGATCACTGTGTCTTCGTCTTACCTTCGGGTAATGATGATCTCATAGTCATTCGACTTGGTGAAGTCGGAGACGAGACACAAGTGCTCATTGGAGAATGAGTTCACTGAACGACCAAGTTAGAGTTATTAAATGGTTAACTTTAATGATCTGTCTTTAATAACTCTAGGGTGATGATAGGTTAGTTGATCCTTAAGACCTGCAGTCATCTGTACAAACCTGTGAGCGGACGGTATAGCTTAGACCCATGATCTAGCTTCGAGGACCAGTCCTGCTGAAAGATCTTAGGTTGGGCTACACCTGAAGCTCCCAAGGTGAGTAAGTGACTAAGATGGGATTCGTCACTTCAATTAAAGGGAAGTTAGTGTTATAGGCTCAGGACGGTCTTTATGTTAATCCTCGGCCGGGGTACGTTGCAAGTAGTACAACGTGTATACAATAAAGACCGCCGTATACTGACCAATGTTGTCTAAAAGGGTTGACAGTAAACCATACCCCAGGCCAACAATAACACAGTCTTGACGAAGGGATTTTAGATAACAGAATTCATCACTGACACAGCCAATGCAAACCCTATGATACTTTTGTCAAAGGGTCGATCACGTTATGATGACTCTGAAACAGGGACGACAGCTACTGCTCGTAGTGACCGTCGTCTAGGGGTTTCGAGCCCCAACCTGTAGTAAGGTCAGGCTGTAGGGTCTCACACCGAGGAGTGTTCGTGTCTTAGTAATAGGAATATAGAATAGAGAGAAATGTCATTTGATGATATTCACAAGTTAAGTTGTGAAAGTTAGTCGCATTAGCAATAGGGACACAACGTTGCATTAGATGCTAACTTTAACTAAACGTGTTGTAAATTAGTTATGACAAATTTGGTAGGAACAAACTTATTGGAAAGGGTTACCTGGATGACGGGATCGTCCCGGTCTAAACACAGGTTCAAACCGCGTCCAAATCAGAGCTCAAACGAGCCCAGAAACGCAGAAAGAGTTCAAGGGGAAGTGGGTTAGACCCACTGGGCCAAAAGGCCCATGTGCAAAGGCAAAACGGGCGACACCCGCTGGCTGCAACGGGCGCACGCCCGTTGCAGCAGCGGGCGCGGCCCGCTGCACGCAGCGGGCCAGCGCCCGCTGCAGCAGCGGGCGGGCCGCCCTTGTTTCCTTGGGCGGGCGCGCCCGCTAAGTCTAGCGGGCGCGCCCGCAACTTAAGTCAAAATTAGGGTTTTGAAACCCCTAATGACGGCTACGAATTTTGTGTAAATTGCTAAACTTTGAGCAATTGTTTGAGGGGCCAAACGAAGTCGAAATTCGTCACCGTCAGTTCCTACGCGATCACCATTCCAAGCTTTTCTGATTGATAGCTTGTTTGGTGTCTGAAGTTTAGTATGTGAGGAGAATTAATTCGTTAAAGTTTGACTTTGTGAAAGGCTAACTTTAAAGTTGAAATTAAGCCAAATGGCTTAATTGAATTTTTCTCTTCATGGGAATTGTCCCACATTGCCCGCAACGAGAAGTTGAGTGCTCACTCCCTATATAAATAGGGGTGCACTCTCCTCGTTGAAAAATACACCAGTCAACGATCGGGTAGCTCCAGATTTTTAGAGCAAGCTCGATCCGTGACTAATCTCTCTCTCTCTCTCTCTTTTCCTATTCTCCGGAGTAGTCCTAGCACGACTATGAAGGGGGTTTGGATCTGATCCGGACGTCTAAGACGCGGGTTCTTCTCAAGTGAAACTTTCTACTGCGTGTGATCAGCTCGGAGGCGAAAGCAGCTCGGGCGAATCTGTGCGAGGGTGCGAGGCGGCTCAGGGAGATCGGGTCAATGCGGCTCGGCTACGAGGAGCTTCTCAAGACGGTGCGGTACATCTTGCCTGCTCCAGGGCCAAGATTCCGGGTATGTGGTTAAGCGTTTTCTAGTGTAGTTTTTAATTAGTCTCTTTAGTGTAGATCCTTCTTGGGGTGGTCAGACCCACTCCAAGTCGGCATAGATCGGGCTAGGTTCTGGCTCCCCAGAGCCTAGCTAAATTGTTTAGCTAGTGTAGAAATTTTGATTTCTGGTTTTCCGCTGCGCCTTTTGTGCCTCCGTGGTCCGTCCGACTTAGGACGGATACGGATCCGAGCTCTGGGGGTCCGCCAAAACCCTAACAGGCGCATTCAGGCGTATACTAGTGTATTTAAGTGCATACAATGACATATCTGTTAATATAATGAAAAAACCAAAAAAGAATGGAAATTAAATTCATTCTTACATCTTCAACATCATATATAGTCTGCCTGGCTAGGTAATAGCCGCTTGGCAGTACGTGTGAAGTATCCTATCGATAGATCCTTGGAAAATCATTTACCAGGTTCGAAAATCAAAAAGGCACTGAAGGCTTGGTACGACGAGGTCGATGGAAGCGACGTTCGACAGCGGTGCTGTAAGGTCTGTGGCATCGAAGCATCGCGAGGGAGATGCCGTAAGAGCTGGGTGCTGTTGGCGGTTTAGGGTGATCGGAGAGGCAGTGAAGGGTTTGAGGGTGCGGTGATTGGGAGCGGTGCAGTAAAGTGAGAGGCGGTGGAAGACGGGAACGACGGTGGAGGAATGGTCGGAGAGGATGAAGATGTGAGGAGTGATGGGGTTGGTTTCAAAGTAAGGATGTTGGAGAATGGCTGTTTAATTTTTTGGGGTTTTAATTTTTTTGGAATGTTGAAAATAATTAATGGGGGTATTTTAGTCTTTTCGCAGAGGGGGTGTGGTATTCTAGCAAAGATTTTAAATTGGGTGGTAGAAGTTAAAAGAGAGGGTTGACCCATGCTATTTAGCCGATTTTCTCTACGATCAAAGCCCAATCAAGGGTTCTCCTTATCCAAAGTACCCTTAATTTTACTAATATGGAATTTTAATTAATTACTTATCATCCTCATAATTATCATATGCTTACAAAAAGCACATTGATTAAGAAAAGGAACAAAAGAGAAATATCTTCAATCCTTTAGACATGGAGATCAGAAGACATAGTTGGAACACTGAGTTGGAACACTTTTCATCAAAAGAAAGAATTATAGCTCAAGTAGCATGCAATATTTTGGAACACCAAGTTGTAGGCTGCCAATTAACTTTAGACATAGTTGGAGTAGTGCAATGAAAGATTGAACGCCCTCAAACTTGCAGATATTCCACTATATAGATTGACATGTGATAGACTTCTAAGTTCTATGTGCAGAGAAGGGAGTTATGCTTTATTTGTACCATATTCCATACATTTTTTACAAAATGATAAGCAATACATTTATAAATCATATTTTTGCCATTGAACATTGATTGTTCAGTTATGAAAACAGGTTCTCATGTTCATTATTTTAATATCGCATGCCCTAAGGGAAATTAAAATTTACAGAATCTTTAATACACATCCAGCTTGCACTGTTTTCCTGAGATTTTTGAAGGATGCGAAATTTCAGAGCGGAACTAAATTTGGTGGGTATTACATTTTGGGAGGTACTAAGATTTTGAGGGGGAGAATATTGTAAATGAACCGTGCCTTATGGGCACGGGCAAGAATTGATATGCTCAAAAAATACTTCAGGTTTGTTTCATAGGATTGTCAGGGTGGTTCCTCCAATGTCTTCATTTTTGAGTGTCCGACAATCCCAAAATTCTAAAATGTGAAGAATGTTGATGCTGATAAGTGTGGACATAAATTCAGCTTCACATGTATTTTTCTCTTTGTATGATATTGCACGCGCGCACAAACGCATGCACTAAAGGTTTGACCATAATTATTTTAGTTGTTCTTACTTTTAGATTAAATTAATTTTTTTTTCCTTTGTTGAATAAGGATTTGGGGATCTAAATGAATTTGGAGGTTGCAAAAATCTAGTCCAAGTTATTGGTAAGATAACAATCATTCTGACCCCTCGAAAAGATTTTCAGTCATAGATGTTAATATATTAAATGTGATTCTTCTTTGGTATTTGAAGTTTAGAAAGAATTATAGTTTTGATTATTGGGAAAAAATGTTGTAGATAATACAATACTCTTTCCATTTGGAACCAAATTTCCTAATGATTTAATTTTTCATGTCAATTGTAGTAATGAGCTTGCCAATGCTATTGAATAGAAGTTTGTAGAATTAGAATAGGAACGGGAGCCCATAATTACGGGATAAATCCATACTTCGTGTATACCATATATGCTGGATAAATCCATATATGCTAGATACCATATATGTTGGGTAAATAAAAAAAATTCAGTATGCTCAAATTCAAAATGCTGCAGGATACCATATATGCTAGATACCATATATGCTGGATCCATAGTAATTTATTATTCATGAAACTAAAATTTTTAAAATGATGTAGCACCATTGAAACTACTGAAACAAATTCAAACCCGAATTTTCTGACTAATTTAATAAGGGAAATAAGAAGCTAACATGAAAAATATTATTATGTTCTTTCAAACATTACTTACAAGTGACCGGTTCTTCTTCATCTTCATCACACCACATGTTCCAATCAACCTTAATATGTGGAGCAGGCTTCTCTTCTGACTTAAGCAGTTGCTTCCACCATTCTTTTTCTATTTTTGGATTGAGCAGAGTATGTTACGTAGTCCAATGTTCACTTTACTACTCTGAAAGCAAAACCAAACAATTGTGAGGAGCAACAAAATGAATAGCATATATATAAGCTCACAACATCAGTCTTGGGATCCTCAACAAAGGTAATCAAACATAGTTGTACTTGAAAAGGCGTGATCATAGAAATCATTATAGCCTAATGATGACACAAAGAAAAACTTAGGCAATGATTAAGTTCCTATGGTATTTTAGCGTTGACTAATATTTGCTGCAGTCGCATGTAAACGAGTGAAGATGGTGGAAGTCATCCATTATGCATTTGAAAGCATATGATAGCCAGATAATGTTGCAACGAAAGCATGATAGCCTGCTGATGTTGCAACGAAAAACTCCGGTAATGATTAAGTTCCCATAGTACTGATTGATATTTCCTGCATTATGAACTTCAAGGCCATGGATCCACCAGTACTTTTTATTTTAAAATAGTGTCCATTATGCAATCATTTCTTAGAAGTTTGCAAAAAACAAAAGTTATTCTCATTGTGTTAGCCCACAATGTAAATTGTAATGTAGAAACAAAACTTCAAGTTTGCACGCAGATAACAATAAAACATGATTTGAAGTTTACACTGTTAACTGATACGGATACATATCAGTGGTATCATATCAAATTTAAACCCTACTGATCCCAACAAAACTAGCCAAAAACACTGATATTGGCTAACATCAAATGGGAGTAGGGGTTTGGAAGTGCCAAAAGTTAATTTTGTACATGACTTCAAAGAAAATAACAAACCATCAAATTAGCAAAATAAAGCATTCAGATTAGCAAAATAAAGCATTCAGATTAACCATTGAAAGCTCTGTTAGAAAATTTATCTGTAAAATTGAGTACATCACATTTCCAATTGGAAATTCCTTTGAAGACCTTTTTCCTCCTTCGTTGGGTCATCACTAGATACACCTCAAAGAGATTATAAGGGAAGAAAATGCCAAGCATGGAGCAATCGAAAACCCTGTAAAATTTTATTAGAATAGGAGAATATAATTAGTTTTATCATATCAAATTTAAACATGCTGATCCCACCTAAACTAGCCAAAACCACTAATATTGGTTAACATCCAAATGTAAACTTTTGCCCCAGAGAACTCCTCTAATTCATCTGATAGTTATGTGGATACGAGGAGCTCGGTGCACCACCGTTCTCAATTTGTTAAAACTATTAAGAAAAAGATCCGTTGTGTGTTTGTGAAATGCATTGGTTGAATAAGTTTAGTATTTAATGATGAAATTGCTGCAAACAAAATAGGGAATTGTTATCTTTTGTTGCATTGCTAGAGAACTTGCAGCAATTTGCAGGACATTTGTTATCTTCAGGGAAATTTGCAGGACAATTTGCTGTAATTCACCGAGAAGGCCCTACATTTGTTATCATTGAAATTGTAGCAATTTGCAAGACATTGGTTATCATTTGATGATGAACTTCCCTGTTGTGTGTATGGCCAACAAAATTCAATTTTTCTCATTGAAGTTCATTTGTTTTCTTTTGTTGTACATGGCTATGCAAAAAATTTATGGTATATTTCTCTCTTAAATTATTTCCATGACACTTTGTAATAATTTAATTTAATTGGATGTATATCCTGGAACCAATTATTACAACTTCTATGTAATAATTTAATTTAATCTTTGATGTTAACGTGATATTAGTTAACATGGTATTTCCACTGTTTGTTAACTTTTGTGTTGGAACAACTTAAAACATCCAAGTGATACAATTTTCTTTTGCCTGCAACCATTAGCCGAACATCCAAGTAAAACATCCAAGTGATACAATTTTCTTTTGCCTGCAACCATTAGCCGAACATCCAAGTAAAACATCCAAGTGATACAATGTTTGTTAGCTTGCATAATCTATACATACAAATGTTGTCCCTCTTTGTTAATTTAACTTTTGTGTGCTAATGCAGGGAAAAAAATCATCCAAACTTTAATATTTTAAATTGGATGATTAGTTAACAAATGTGTTTTTTTGAGTTCAGGGCTTTTATTGTTCAGGGCTGATATCAAAACCCAAACTGATATACTCTAATACATTAGCGTATATCAAAAGCCAAGTTAATGTGCCTGTTAATGTACAATTAAAAAATGATCCAAACTTTTTATTTCCATCCTGTAAATTAATGAAAATCGTAGATGCTAGGTTTTGTGTTAACTAACATCATGTTAACTAATCATCCATACTTGATATTTTGATAATAGATGGTTCCAAGATATTTTTTTCTGGATATTTTGTTAATCCTATGCAATAGAATTTTTTAGATAGCTCTCTGTTTTTTCAGATAGCTCTCTGTTGTTAATCCTCAGACAACGTAAGTCTGTGATAGTGGCAAAAACATTTATGTTCTATTATTTATTTATTATTTTTCCAACGTGATTTGTAATGTTTGGCAAATGTTGATTTTCAATACCATCACGAATTTCGCTTCAAGATTCGATCATTGTTGTTATTTGTTTCACTTAGAATTCCTTTTGTTGGATTTTTTGTATGGTTGTGAAATCAGGCTAGGCTAGCAATATTCTGTCCTTAAAGTGTCTCTCTCCCGATCTCGCCTTCAGCCATCCAAATTGCACTGGAGGATCTTCCAGAACCTTTTCAAAGCTTCCAGAAGGACCTCAGATGCACTAATAGAGTCTATCCTTGCCTGAGCACTTGAGTATATGCTCAAGTACGGGCTCAAATGCTTCTCCCGAGATCAGTTCATGCTTCAAGGCCGCACCACTCAGTGATCCAATCTAGGTTTTCACCTCAGGATGCCCTTATCATCAGGGTTATCAGCTAATTGTTTTATTGAAATTATTTAGATTTGAATAGGGTTGCTTTGCACACGATCATGGTGCTGTCGCCGGCTTTCAATGTGGTCACCAACAAAAAATAGGAAGCAGATCATGATAGTCTTTAATCTTGGTGAAAAACATTTTTTGGCAAATTATGTTCTACTTTTTATTTATTTTTTTCTATGTGATTTGTAGTGTTTGGCAATTGTTGATTTTCAGTATCATCATGAATTTGGCATCAAGATTGGATCTTTATCGCTATTTTTTGTTTTTATTGGAATTCTTTTTGTTGGATTTTGTTGTATAGCTGTGCATTTGGGCTTGCAATATTATGTCCTTCTAACTGTGTACTTAAATTGAGCATTTTTTTGGTTTTTGTACATTTGGTGCTCTGTTTGTTTCATGGCTATAGTTTTTTGTTAAATCTAAAAATTTGTTTGTTATATTAGTTTGCTTTTTCTTTCTGTCCAAAAGCTATGGTGGTAGATATTTCCCTTTATGAAATTGCATCAGCTTTTATTTCCTTTCATTCAGTATCTTTCAGTAAAGTTTCTGTTTGATATGTGATTTCTTGGGCAATAGGACACTACCCTATGATTTCTCCTCACCCCTCTGTCCATTAGATTCTCTATCTCTTTGGGCAGCGGGACATTAAGCCATCATTTTGTTATCTGAATTTTTTTCAAGCTTAGCAGCAAATAATGTAAGCTATTATGACCCTAAAAGATGACCATATTGTGATCATACTAACAATCAGACCTAATTATGTTTCTCAAATTTTAGCACAACCACATTTTATTCTGTTGATCTATTTATTCTTATTTCAAGAACTATCTGGAGCTAATCAAACTTTTCATTTCATATCTCTATAGGTATGGCTTTAAGGAATCAAAGAAATTTGAGGAAGAGTGATGGAAGCAGACACATTCTCAGTCCTTAACAATGGGGCAGTTAGCCAAGTTAACCCCAAGGTCCTTCAAACATTTAAGAATAGCTTTGTTCAAGTTCAGAGCATTTTTTGTTAGTTTGGTGTGGGTTTAATAGAAATTTTCTATATTGGTCTATGTTTACTTCGTCTTTGATCTATGTTTGAGCACTTGATTGTAATGCATAAGAGCTAAAAAAATTTGCAGTTTTAAATTCTTTTAATTATTCTTGGCTCATAATTTTTTTGAATACTCTTTTAATATCATCTGATGGCTCAAGATTTTTTTGCTCACATCTATTTGATGGCTCTTTTTTCATCACACAGAATAGGAGGAAGCATCTCAAGGCTCATTTTTTTTGCTTTCAAAGAAGAGGAAGCAGGTCATGACTATATACCAAAAATACTTTAGGACCAAGTTCATATTAAAATATAATGTCTGCATTCCATGAAATGCCAATAACACATGTTGCACAAAATAATTCAATCTAGCATAATGTAATGATGTGCACAATGATATGATTTTGACCAATATAGCATTCACGGTTTGATGCAAGTAATTGTAAGGTTGGCGGTTGTAGCACTGAATCATAGTAAGAAGTGCTTGGAAATCAAGGATGGCTTCACATATTTGATCGAAGATAATAAAAATTTACGCATAATCTGTCTCATATATGCACTTTGTTGATTCTCTCTCCAAAAAATGTGTTGAAGAATACAATGGTCAAGAAGTTAAAAGTAGGGAAATTTGCAATTCTGGTATAATTTCTTATAAATCACACAAATCACTGTCATTAGCTCTCATAACTGTTTCATTCATATGTTCAAGCAAGTTGAATTTCAAAAGCATAAGAAATTGAATAACCTTCCCAAGCTTAATTAAATAGAAGTTTTAGAACAAAAAAGCCAGTTATTTGGATGGGCAAACGAAACTTGCAATAGAGGACTCTTTCTTGCATTCAGCAGTCACATACCCCAAGGCAAATAAAGCTACATAAAGATTTTTCAAATCTGCAGTGTTGAACCCAAAGGAATAGGATTATATAGAAAAATAAGGTCTTTTTCTCATCAAAATATATGCTACCACAAAAAGCATGTATTTGGTGAAGTTTTGAATGATGTTGGTCTTCTTCAGATTCGATTGAGTTGATTCAGTTGAGTTGAGTTGGGCCTCACATTGCTGCAATCAGGAATGATTTTGCTGAGTTAGAGTAAAGTTTTAATGAGTACTGTAGTGGTTAGATTTATGTTTAAATTTGAAAATTTGTGTTTAACCTTTTGGTTTCTCTAGATTCATTTGAGTTGATGCGGTGGATTTTAATTTCACATCTAGGCAATTCAGGTATGTTTTCGTTCGGTTGCTTTATTGTTATTTTTTTCTTTATGCACAATATCCAGACTATTGATATGGGATTTCTGATTAAAAATTTATGGAAATTTTTATCCTTTTTTGGTTTCTTGAGATGGGATTGAGTTTGGTTAATTTGGGCCTCACATTTCAACCGTCAGGGAGGAATTTACTGAATCGGGGTTCTTCTTTGTGCTCCGAATTTGCTGAATTTTACTGGTAATTCTGAAGAGAACATATCATAATGCAGGTCATCTACAGGTCCGGTGAGATGCTCAGTTAAAAGAGTAGTGATTTTGATTGTTGCCAATACTTATCAATTTCAAATTTTGTTTGGGGGGAAACCGAACCACCCCCCCTCTCAAAAAGCCCACTTGCTTCGGTGTAGAGAGAGGATCATGGGTGTAGAGAGCAGTAGAGACAGTGATGCGAGTTGTCTGAGCGAGTGTCTTCTACGCTGGCATGGTTGGATTGCCTGTCGAGGTTCACGGCAAGGACATATCTATCTACAGTGGGATTAATCTCATTACTTCATTCGATGAAGGCCAAAATTGATTAGTTAATTTGTTTCTATTTGTTTGAAATTTGTTGTTTGTTTCAATTTGTTTGATTTGAATTTAGTTTTCATTAGAGATATAGCTTATTTCTACATATTTTAATGGCATTTGACGCGATTATTATTGCTTCATTCCCTTAATCCTCTGGGTGTAGTATGTTGGTATCGAAATTGGGAATTTGATTATTGCTAGCATTGATCTAATCGTGCTTATATTATATTTTCTATACAATTATAGTTTATTTCGATAGTTTAATTATTCCTAATTTTTATTTGATATGAGATTGTAATTCTGAAAAATGGTCTGCAGATCTGATGATGCCTAATCATTTTTCACCAACATCATTTGAATATTTCATGATGTCACGCTTTACCTTTGTTTTTTTTGGGTTTGTAATGCTGGGTTATTGTTGCCTATTTAAAATTACCGGCTTATGGTTGCATTATGATTGATCGGTTATTATTTAGAACGGCAAGAGTTTGAACTTACTTTTCTTTTTTGGAATTTTTCTGGTATCTTAAAGAAAGTGAAGGTAATAAATCATGCAATGTTGTGCTCATCCAGGTGGCTGTGAAATGCCGTTGAGTTGTCTACTTACCATTTATTCTTTAATTTCAGGACTTTCTTCTTCCAGTAGAGGGAATTGTTGGTGCTCTTGCTAGAACCATTGAGTTCCAAGCTAATAATTTTTACTCAAAAAAAGAGCCAAAGGCATTAGTATCTAGCATTAACTTTCCCGCAAGGTATGCATCCTGGAACTTAATTTATTCATAAAAATTTATTGAATTTAAATCAAACAAAAATTGGAGATGTTATTCCTTATGGCCCATGGATAACTGTAATCCATTTGGGAAAATTCTAATTCATGGAGAAAATTGAAACATGGAATGTTCCTTTCAGGTTGTATAAGCTTAGATTGCATGGCTGACAAGCTTATGCAGATTATTTTATGGCTAATAGAAATTCCAATTACTCTTATATAAAAACATATTACTATTCTAGATATTATAAATCCAAGATTTAAGGTGTCTACATGCTACGTTGATCGTGGATTCAATGTTTTATACAAAGTTATGCCCAATATAGGTTATTTATCAATCCTAGGGGCCATGATACAAGTTAGTTTGTGTTTGTGCTATAGTACCTTGCTTGATAGACTTCTATGCAATGTTTATAATCTTTGTTATTATTGGGCTACTTTGTACTGCATCGTTATGGCAAATTTTGGTTGGGGGTTTAATATATGGAGTAGAGCCAACTTTGCATATTTAGTGAATTATTGAAAAAGTTTCAAAATAAGTTAAATATATTCAGTAAAGGTTTTGTCATATATTATCACTTTAACGCCCAGTCTTATACTTTATAGCCAATAATCTCTGTCGTATTCATCATTATTAGCCAAACATTGACTATATTAGTTGGTTTCATCTCGGTTGGATATTTTGAAAGTTAATTCCTCATAATTTAATTTCTGTAAAATAATTTTCCTTACCGTTTTAATCTTAACGTTAGTTTTCATTTTGAAGCACATATCTTCATTTGATTTGGGTCAAATTTAGTAGATTCATGGTATAAGTGTGGGAATGATGTACACTACTTTGGATGGTATTTGGTATAATGTGTGTAAGCTTAATCCTAATCAGATCAGTTTTTTGGATCATGATATATCTGGGAACATTTTCTAGGGTCATATGAGAATTATGTAAACTTTTAAGGAGTTAAGAATAGAAACTAATCTTTTTGTTGAGATTAATGATTTGATACTTCTCAAAGAGTTAGAAGCTTGAAAAAAGATCATTATTCTAATTGTATCTTAACATGTCAGTTCCAACTTGAAACTCTTATGCCATAATACAAGTCTTGAAAACTGCCATTAAAGCTATTAAGAAAATACTATATTGCTAAAACAAAATTAGATTAATTAAGAACATACTAAATGTAAGGCAAATTACATTGGAAGATCCCACATGATAAAACTTTGTCATTATTTTTCTTTTATTTTTCTGTTCAACTGTTATGGCACCTCATGGATTGGGAACTGGCCATGAATGGGATTGCATGAACTAGATCACAGGTGAGATGTAGTATGAATTATGAAACAGTGAGCTGGATAATTTCAAATGCCCCTTTGTGTTTTCCCCAGTATAACCCCCTTACTGTTAAAGCTATTAAGAAAATACTAAATTCTAAAACAAAATTAGATTTATTAAGAACATACTAAATGTAAGACAAAATACAATGGAAGATCCCACATAATAAAAATTTGTCATTATTTTTCATTTATGTTTCTGTTCAACTGTTATGGCATCTCTTGGATTGGGAACTGACCATGAATAGGAATGCACGAACTAGATTACATGTCGAGATGTAGCATGAATTATGAAATAGTGATCTGGATAATTTCAATTGTCCTTATGTGTTTTCCCCTGTATAACCCCCTTTTGTTAATATTATCGGTTGATGTGTATTTTAGGTTTTTATTATTAGTGTTCAAATCTTCCATCCATCCATCAATTAGCTTTAAAGCCTTGAATCTATGTATGAAGATGCCTTATTATTGAAAAATGTGTTTGTCTACTTTGATGTACAGTCCAATGCTAATATGAGTTCATCATAGTGATTACCAATTAGCTTCATTTGTATACTAGACTTTTGGCACGTGCAAATGCACACATCATTTAAACTGCATGCTTGCTAATTAAAAAACATGATTGGAATGTTATTGTGAATCAGTTTTGATATTTTGTTAGGCTTTTTGCCGTGCATCAAATTAATCGATTTTTAAGGGCTTATGTAAAGACTATGGGATAATGTCCTCCACTCGATCTATAGGCATTCATAGCATGAGCATAGAAATCTTGATGTAACATTAATACAATTTAGGATGACTGCATAATTATTATTTTTATGTCCTCTTTATGTTTATTCGAAATTTTTTTGGCTATAGGTTCATATTAAAAAAAGGATGATATATACTAACAAATTTGAGTATACCTAGCTCCTACATCTACCAGGATTAGAGCCAAATCTAACGAAAGCAATTCTGAAACTGGTAGGCATCTCAGTTCCCTTCCTTACATCTAACTACATAGGATAAACATGAAATTGATAAGTGCCTTTTTAGTCTTAAAAAGAAAAGGGGTCAAATTCGGAGCTAACAAGTCCTCTGAATATAAGCTAATTGAGTTTTCTTTACTAAGCTAATCACTTTCTTTTCTTTTCAGTTCTGATAGAAGGGAAGTTGCATGCATGTTTGTACTTAGGGGTTTAAGAAATATTTTAAACGAATGCTTTTGATCATTAATCGTCCTAGCTACATTTGGTCCGACTTTAATAAACAAAACAGATTTGTATTCCTCAAACTGTAAACTCAGGATTATCAGGATTTTTGGGGATTTGTGGAGTCCGAAGCATGAATGTAATCAAGCCCAGCCCAAAGAAATAATTCACTATTAATATTTGCTTTTAAAAACACAACAGGCAAAAAACAGTTGCAGCCCAACACCACACCCTCCTAGCAGAGCGAGGCCCACGAGGGAGAGAAGCCCAGCAGTGTCTGAGTCATGCACATGGCACGTGAGCTAGAGGGAAGCGTCATCACACCAGCAAATGCGTGGCGGCAATCAGGAGTTGTCTGCATTGATCGGACGGCTTAGTCGCAACAGCGTAGGCAGGTCAAAGCAGGACCATGTGGCGCGATCAGTGCGCTGTCATTTTTTTTGTTATTGGCTAGCTATGTAAAGCAACTTTCTTTTGTTCAGGCAAACAAAAATTTACAGAAATCTGTGGTAAGTTATCTGTAATTTTTTGTTTGATTCAGGATTTCTATAGTTTCCTTCTGGATTCAGATCATGATCCTGTGTCCATGACCACTCTTGCCATGCCCATGAGCAGATTGATGAACGACTTGAGGTATCTCAGCTCAAAGGCTTCTTCCATTGGTTGCATCAGCGTAAGATAATCCAAAGGATGTAAGATAAATGTTGAACCTCTTATGATTCATGATCTTGAAATTGAAATGTTAAAGTCAATCTTTTGAAATCAAGTTAAGCAAAGAAATAATTATCTTTATTTTTTGTTCACATATAATTTCTCTTTAATCAAGAGCAGATCTGTGCATTTTCAGATTGAATTCGTGTATGAATTTATCGAAAACAGGGTGCTTTTGGTGTTGGGAATGGAAAATTCGAAGTAGTCGGGCCGTTGGATACTGACTTGAAGCTAATAAACATGACTTGGTGGCAAAAATCTGATCTCCTCTTCATGGCGAATGCTCTGTTTTATTTATTTTTATTCTTCTTACATATGACTAAGTGGATTGTTTGTGCTACCCAGATAATCCTCTAAAAGTACTACTACCATGTTTTCGATGTTTTGGGATTATGCCAGTCAAAGCATCTTCTGGCTGTTAATTTGCAAATTTGCATAAAGTAGGATGTTTATGGACATGATTAGATTATCAGTGAGAGGAGTCGGCACTATATGAACCCCTTGATTCAGTTAATGTAATTTTAAAAGCATTTTCAGTTGTGTGATAATTGTTGATTACTGTTTTTTGTTTGCTAATTTGTACACAGTAGGATGTTAAAGAATAGGATTGAGTTATCAGTCAGAGGAGACTACATCGTATGATACCCTTAATTCAGTTAATGTAACCGTTGAAGGATTTTCAACAGTTGTATAGCATATGAAAGACTGAATTTTCGATTCATCTCATATGAAGGAGTGTTGTCTGCCCACATGTTAGGAAATATCAATAGTATTGGTAGGTAATGTCAAGGAGTGTTGAATACAATGCGGCGATTACATTACCTACCAGTACTATTGAAAATTTTTTAGTTTTGGCAAAGAGAATGGGATGAGTGGTGTCGGTCCACATGATCCACTCTCAATCCACATGTTCCACTCTAAAAATATTGAATTCTTGAGAATTGAAGCTCTGCAATCTTTTTTATTTTTCGGTCCATTGAATTTGTTATAACAATCTGCTCCAATGACAACCAGTTTTCTGAACATTAGCGCCATAGCAAATTTATGAACCCGAGTAATGAAATTGATTTCTTTTGGGTAATTCTTGGCCCTACTTCCACTAAGATTTAATCTATCCATTTCTCACTAGGTCTGTAAATTGAAATCAATATACTACTGTTTACGTAAGGTAATTTCGGTAATTTCAAAGTGTCGGACACGTTTAGTATCTTTTGCATGGATATTATTGAAATTAATTTAGGATACAATTTGAAGATTTGAATACATTTTTAGCAAGTCCAAAGAAGTGATGTGGGGACAGTTTTGAACTCCTTTTAATGTGGACATCACATATGTGACGTCAATGACCAAATCTTGATGGATCCATGGCCTATAAACTCTTAACCATGCAAAAGGATACTCTATGTTGTTCTTTTTTACCTTCTCAGTATTTTCTTTTAATGAGTTGAATGATTTTTATTTTATTTATTTAGGTTTGGAAGCCTTTGTGCATGACTGACTTATTTTCTTCGTTTGGGATGGATTGACAGGTAGCACGCAAATGTTTACTTACATTTTCAGACATTGGAAGAAGTGTTATCCAAGTCGAAGAGGGAATATATATTTCTAACTAGATAATGTTGTGGTTCTTCCATCAATTGTTATCTTTATCTTTGTTGTATTATTTGAAGATGTTTCATAGAAATTAGATGGTGGTTCTGAAATAGTGGCTGTATTGATGTTCTTTAATCCAAGTTAGTTGGCAAGTGCTGATTGGTAGAACCATGAATGCATTCTAAATATTACGAAGTCTGCATCTCATCTTGCTCATCAAGCTGCTGATCCATTGCTATGCTTTTTATTCAGGTTTGGCTTATATTTTTCTTTTTAATTTGTTTTTAGATTTTTTTTGGTGATTTATTTTTGAATTTTTGGATTGCCAAGTTTGGGAACTAGCACAACGGGGAGCTTGAACTTGAAGAGAAGTTTCTTGAGCCAATGGATGAAGAAAGCGCTTGGAATGGCTCAGCGAGTGCAGATGCCTTTTGAGACAGATTGGCTATGTTGCACCAATCCTGGTGTTAATTGTTCTGCATTGAGAGAAGAGTGATTCTTAACCATTCATTGTTCTGCAGTCTCAATTGGTTGCTCTCTGAAGTCCTGGAAAATTTCAAATTTCATGTGGAATTTGCCATGTTGTTAACTGCACCTTTTCATTTTCATGAATCTTTTGATACACAGGTGACTCATGCAGACTTCAAGAAAGCTAAGGAGAAGGTCCTGTTCCAGAAGAAGGAAGTGGTACATGAGGGCCTCTATATGTGAGAGTAGCACACATTCTTCTTGCGTCACTCACATCACCCCTTTTACAAGGTTCTTTCCTCTTCTCCTCCATGCTCCAAAACTTCAGCGCTTTTAACTGTTCTAATTTAAAAGTAAATCCAACAATCGACTGGATTATTCCACCTAGATATCTCATCAAAATATTTATCCAACCCTTTAGCTGTAAAAGAAAGTTAAGGCTGAACAGAACCATGTGTTTGCCCGAGTAAGAACTTGATAATTATGCAAAAGGAACATTATCTATTCTGCCACTTCTATTCATAAAATTGGTTTTTTTACTTCTTTATCTGTAGGCACTACGCACGCGCACGTGTGGTTTTGTGTGGGTAGGCATAAAAGATTGGTAGTTAATGTCAAGCTACATAATTTCAGTAGTCCATGCAAAAAACCACAAATATCACTTATTTTGCATCCTCTGTAGGACAAAAGCATCACACAGACAGGACAAGTCTTCCAGAACTTAGATACCTATATTGGAATTCATAAAGGAGAGAAGACTTTAGTTTACAGACAAAAATCCAAGGCAATAAAAGTGGTGAAGTGGAAATCCAAATAATCTTTGGAAATTGAGTACCAAATGCTATTTTACTATGCAGTTTCTCCTCGATGATGATGCAGATTATGGGAAGGGAGGGGGTGGACTTATTTTTTGGTTGTCTTTGAGTTGAGACTTTTATATCAAATGTCCAGATCATAACAGAAAGCAAATGCATACCCTAGGTTCCCTACTCCACCCGAGATGATGGAAACTAATAGTAGAGTAGTATTAAGTGCCAAAGTCAAAAAGGTGATAATTATCTAATGTGTCATGCCAATATTGTTTGGATTTATTTCTAAAAGCATATCCTACATTGTGGTTGTATTTATTTAAATTGAAGAGAAAAAAGTTTTGTAAGTAAATACAAGAATCAAACAAGGCATTTGATAATGAGAATATGATTTGGCTCATTGGAAATGTGCTGAGATGCTTTCCATAGGACCATAACCACTTCCATCTGAGATTTGTAAGAGGCTCACTCCATGATACACCCAAATAACAAATTAATCGGTCACCAAGGTAAATTTAGAGGTCATCTACGAACTAACTACATGAGGTAATGTAAAAGTATGTCAGGAAAATAAAAATGACACCTGAGTAATTGTAGAAGCGGCAATTTCCCACAACAGAACTAACAACAAACCCCTGTACAAATAAACAATGAAAATAAATACTCAATCGAACATGATAAGTTATTGTATAGCTATTATTGCCATAATATTGTTTGCAATAAAAGGAAAGCAAGTAGATACATGGCAGAGACTGGATCAGATAGAAACCTCTCCATCAGGACGATAACACACAACAGTTACGATAAGCAACAATAAGCAGGGACATGCAAATAGATCAATGTTCATCATAAATTGTTGATATTTTGTATCAGATGTCCAACAGCATCCAACACATTATGTAGTCAAATAAGCAACAGATGGCAATGTTTCAATTCTCTTGAGTTAAATTTTCCACTTTAGACAATGTTTTCTCAAAAGCTTAGGCATATAAGTTCCAAATCAAACAGATCCATTTCCTGGTGCATGTTTTCTCAATGTTTCTTGAAAAACACTTTATTATTATTTTGAACATTTACAATGTAAATGCATGCATAACCTGGAGCATGTATGCTAAAACTGAAAACTACTATTGTATGTCATCATATCTGAGTTTCAGAGTATGCACATCGAAAGTAGTTTCTCTATTCTGTCACTTCTATTCACAATATTCTTTTTATTTCTTTTTATATGCAGGCACAGCGTGTGTGGGTGGGTGGCTTGGGGGTGGGGAGGCATGGAAGATTGGTAGTTAATGTCAAGCTACATAATTTCAGTATTCCATGCAAGGAAACCACAAATATCACTTAAGTACCATGCAAGCTGGGAGCAACATCAAAAATTCACTGTAAAGGTAAGTCATATACCATGCAAGCTGGGAGCAACCTTAAAATTTCACTAGAAAGGTAAGTCCTATACCATGCAACCCGCAGTGAAGTTCCAATGGAAGGAAAGTCAAGATAAGGACTTACAGTTTTTACTGTAGGAAACTGCTTTCATCTTTGTGGCACAATCCACAAATTGTTACACCTTTACATTAATCTACAATACCACATAGTGCTTCATATAATATGAAGACGCCTCTATCTCTCACTCTCTCACAACAAAACACACATACATGGATGGAAACCTGAAAACGAGGCATGTAATAAAAAAAATAAGTATGATTTTTTGATAATATTGTCAGCAATAAAGGAACAGTGAGGAAGCCACAACAGGATCCCCTGGAATTTACCATTAAAAATAAAGATCCCCCCGAATCGGTTCTCACAAAAAAGCTATTGGAACATAATTGTGTGTAAGTCGTCTGTGTGCACTGCCTCACATAGAGGGATGAAAATTTGACCCCAAATTGAAGTGAGTTCTGCACTGAAAGACTGATGTGGATGGTCAATTGCACTCAAACTCCATGAACCATAAAGAGCATGTGACTAGCACCCCTTCATCTACTTAATCAGCACACAGACTTCCTGAAAAGTTAACGGTGTCATATTGCCATTTTATTGTATGGTTTTTTATCTGATGATTTTTTAAAAGAATCTTCTATTGGTTTTTATGTTTGCAGAAACTCTTCAGGCCTACAAATGAGAAATGACGTCTGAGATTCGAGCTAATTTGAAATATAGGATTTCAAGTTTTTGTTGTTTAAGATGTTTGCAATTTAGCTACGTGGTGCATCTTATAATTGTGAACTGTAAGAAATTTCAGTCCAAGCAATTGTAATTTTTGGATGGTGCGCAGAATAAGTGTTAGAACCAGAGAGCTGTTTATTAATGTTGGATCATTCTGAAAGTATTCTTAGGGTTGACATTATTCTGGTGATTTTTAACTTTAGTGCATGGCTTATACCACCGGAGCATTGTACGACATGTGCTTATTTGTGTATATGATAGACGTCAATAATAATATCAGAAATTTATGATTTATCATTGATCACTATTCAATTTAGATTGCTACTTCAGTTTCATATATGACCAATACCAAGAGTGATTCAACATGAATTTATGAATTTGAAACTATAAAACGAAAGACTTGGGCATGTGAGCATGGAAGCAGAAATGAGAAAGAAAACATATCCTTACATATATATGGGTTTCCTTTCACTGTTACGCAAAGCTTTATGGATTTGTTTGAAGGCAGTTTGTACACTCAGGTTGATGTTGTGTTAACAGAAGATTTGTAGGATCAGGTAGCTTAAGCAAAGATTATACTCAGGTTGTACGCTTTAATTTGGACAATAGAGTATGTTTACAGAGTTGTTGATGCCTGACGTACCAAAGTTTTGATGCATTTAGAGTTGTTGATGCCATTTTAATTTGAAAATTTTGTAGAGTATGTTTTGATGCATGTAGAGTTGTTGATGCCCGATGCCAAAATTTTGATGCATGTAGAGTTGTAGAATCTGGATTTGTTGTACGTTTTAATTTGGATTTTTTTTAATTTGGATTTGTTGCACATAGAGTATGTTTTAACCGGGGAAATATGGTATGTTTTAATCTGGATGCATGTAGAGTTGTTGGCGCGTCCAAAATCTAGAAACAGCTTGATGCCATTTTAATCTGGACGCTGATTGATGCCATTTTAACTTGAATTTTTTGGGAAAAGCCACGAGATTTGTATATGTCATTTTAATTTGGTTTTTCATAGAACATAGACTTTGTTTCCATATAGAATATTTATAGAGCACGCAGAATCTGGACTCCGTTTCCATTTTTAAATTAAAAGCTGGACTCTGGAAATAGCACTCTGTAAACACCAATAAAATTGTCCAGATTTTGGACTATTAATTTAAACGCGGTGTAAACAAAACTTGGACTATTAATATGCAAAACTATCTGGACTATGTTTAAATTTAAATTATTAATATAGACTATCTGGAATATTATTAATTTCACGTAGAATATATGTGCTCTTAATATGGACTATCTGCAAACACACTACAAACACATATTAATTTAAATTTTTTGCAAATTCTGCACACATATATGGACTTTCTGCAAACACACTATAAACACATTAATAGTCCATAATATAATACAAATATGGACTATCTGCAAAAATATCTGTGAAACTATAAATATGGACTATTAATATGGAGTTTACAAAGTTTTGTTCACAGAGTTTTGTTTATAGATTAAAATGACAACAATATGCAAACAAAACTCTGTAAACACATATGACAACAATACTACAAATATGTGTTTACATAGTTTTGTTTGAATTGTTGTCATAGAATTTTTGAGACCCATGTGTTTTATGTGTAAATTGGGGAATCTATTATGAGACGTGAATTGTAATTTTTTGGCATGGGTAATTTTCAATAGTATTGTTGAGACCTATGTGTTTTTTGTGTAAATGAGGGAATCTATTATGAACTCATTTAGATCTTGATTCATTAAATGATCTAGCTATAAGCTGTGAATGGTAATTTTTTGGCATGGAGCATTGATTGGGTTTTTCGTTTAATCATTGACTGTATTTTTTTGTTGGATGTATTTTTGGAAATATATGTAGCTTCATAAACTGGTAAATATAAACGTGTCAGGTGAAATATTTTTTTGTATTTTGAATTTTTTTATGGTTGCAAATAAGCAGCATTGCATAGTTTGCTGCATGCTACTAATATAAACTTTGGTGCAGGTTGCTGATCCATAGTCAGAGGAAGAGGTGATACTGTCGGCTCTCAAAGAACTCTGCACTGAAAAAATTAGCTCACGAAAGTTGGTTTGCCAAAAAAGATAGAGAGTTGGTTTGCCAACCGCACCTCACTCCAAGAGCTGGATAACAACCTGCACACAAGCTTCAGCACCTGCTGTGCCTTCCAAATTTCAATCTCTCTCTAGATGTTTGAGATATTTGGGTGTACTATGTAGAAGGAACTAAGCAAAAAGGATTTAGATTTTTATTGACACGAAATTTTTGGTATCTCTTTCATACGAATTGCTCTTACAGTCGTTCAGGACAGCAGAATATGAGCAGAAGCAAGCAGTTTTGCAACACTTGCTAATTTGTTTGTATTAATTAGTGTAAAAAGGCATGGCTGAAGGATTAATATATGTATTTTTTGAATTTGTAATGGAAATAAATATCTTTATTATAGATACATGAAAGAATAAATACTTTATTTTTTTCAAATAATAGCAAGGTCTTACATTATTATAACATGTAGCCCCAAAGTTTGATGCAGTCATTTGTATCTCAATTGCATTTACCAACACAATGACATTAACAAATACATACATACATCAGTCCTTCAGTCCTGTCTTTTTAACACCAATTAATAAAAATAAATGCTCCAATTATATACGTTAACATCAATATTTGTAACTTTCTTGAGTGTTCCCTCAGCCCTTCAGTACAATCCAAGTCTCCAGCATTACCTCTCCAAGCTCATTAATGTCACCATTCATCACTGCTTCCTTTCAATATATCTACATAGAGAAGTTTTCCGTTGCAAAAAAGATCCATGTATCAGTGAGCCAGTTGAACATGTATACCTTCCAGTGTATCACATAACCTTACCAAATGTTTAAATCCGCAAAGCAATATAACAACGTAAACTAATATAACATTTAATTCCACTTAGATAGTAAAGCAATATAACATTTTAGTGCCACTTAGATAGCATTGCAATATAACATTATATACACTCATCTTTTGCATATATAATTTTGAAGAATAAAGTGTGGATGATACATGCTTTTGATAATTATCAAAGTATGGATGATACATGCTTTAGAAACTTCCAAACAACCGCAAGCTGCAACTACATCAGTAAAAGAAATATAACATCCTACACAATCATTCAATGTCGGGCAATATTCATATAATTTATGATCTGAATCGGCCGAACAAATATTTTTGAAATAAATGAAACTATCTAAAATTTTTATAATGATCTCTATATAAATATACGTGTATTGTTCCAATGATATAACTATAATTATTGTTGTTCTTTTAAAATTATTAGATCCAAGATTTTGAGGTGGGAATATTTTAAATGACCAATGCCGTTTAGAGCATATGTTAAATCGGGAGAAAACTAAATTGCAGGGATGACTAAAAAATTTGGAATAACTAAATTCTCATGGAAAAATAAATTTTGGTGGAACTAAAATTTTTATGTGAACTAAATAACAATTATCGTGCTTTAATTTTAGGGGAACTAAGATTTTGAGGGTGGGATATTTTAAATGAACCGTGCCCTACGGGCACGGGTTATGACTAGTATATATATATATAACGTTTTTTCCGTTTCTCTCTCTTGGATATCCTAGAGTGAGAAGCTCCGAGTGCGAGGGCTTTTCCCAGCCGCTCGGCGGCTGGCGCCGGCGATCGCCG
The DNA here is from genome assembly GCA_030789695.1 of Scilla litardierei. Classification (NCBI taxonomy): domain Eukaryota; kingdom Viridiplantae; phylum Streptophyta; class Magnoliopsida; order Asparagales; family Asparagaceae; genus Scilla; species Scilla litardierei. The sequence goes on from CM061136.1 coordinate 114,386,239, forward strand.
GTGAGAGCGACGATTTCGCTTCGCTTTTCATCGTTTTTGCGACGGTTCATGTTGAGTATTGATTCTCCAGATTTGGTTTTGATGATGAACAAACATAAATATCGTGAACTAACTCTTTGTGTGCGCAGTTATGGAGATCGTCGCCAAATTTCTATGAACATCAAAAGCGACGTCTCGAGACTTCTCAAAGCGTGTGATCGTATGCTTGAAGCTTCGTTGAAGCTCAAGGACCATTATTGAAGTCAAGAGATTCGGATCGAAGCGATTGAAGATGGTTCGTCAAGTTTTATTTATAGTCTTCTAGCTTCGTTTCGTAGATTGTTAAGCCTTGAGTAGGTCTTATGTTTTAATCTTCATAACACTCATATCTTAGAGCTAGGATCTTATTAGAAGCCCATAGAATCTTTCCCAAAGCTTAACGCTTCTTATCACGGCTTCTTGTGCATGTTGGTTCAAGAAGAAGAACCAACCGACTAGATGGCAATCTAGTCGGTCGGCAATGCTTCTTGAACCGACTAGAATGCCTTGTTCATTTTCAGCTCACTTACTGTTTACAGTTAGTCGGTCCAAGAAGGTTCACCGACCGACTAGTTGTGAAACTAGTCTGTTATGAATCCTTCTTAGACTGACTAGTTGAGCTTCCATTTTTCAGCCTAACTTACTGTTTACAGTTAGTCGGTCAAAGCACAACGACTGACCGACTAGTTGAGAAACTAGTCGGTTGGAAGTTGTTCTTAAACCGACTAGATGTCTTTAGATTCAGCCACTTTGATTTCATCTGTTAGTCGGTCAAAGAACACTCACCGACCGACTAGTTGTGAAACTAGTCGGTTGGCAAGTCTTCTTAGACCGACTAGTTATCTATTCCCTGAACTTTCTCTTTTGGCTGTTCTCCAGTTAGTCGGTTCATGTTGAATCACCGACCGACTAGTTGTGAAACTAGTCGGTCAGTGATCCTTCTTTGACCGACTAGTCTGCTTCAGAATAGAGCCGTTGGAGCATTAATTGCCACGAATTTTGCTCTCTCTTTCCTCTATCCTATATATACTTGAAGGGCTGCTTTCATAGCATTCAAGGCTGATATTTATTGAAGTTTAGAGAATCAAAGAGAAGCATTAATTCTCATTTCCAAGCTCATTCATTTCTCAAGAATCTCTCACTCACTCTTATTTCCAAAGAGAGATTCACATTGATTGTGAGCCATTCAAGCCATGAGCTTGATCCAAGGTCACCAACATCTTCCTAGGCCTCCATTGCTGGTGAACATCTTGGAGCTAGGGTTTGGTGCCTTCATCTTCACCAAAATCATCTTTGCCCTAAATCGTAAGTTTAATCAAGGCATAGGATTTTGTTGGCAAGTATTTCTTATTTCATTTACATTGCTATCGCAAGTGTTTTACTCTCGGTTGTGAGAGTTTGTGTATGATCCCGGTTTGTGGGAGTCACATTTTCATTTGTGTATGATTTGATCTTGTAGATGTTTTCTACAAGTATTTCATAGTGCAAATTTGAGTTATAGGTTTCTAAATCAAGTATCCGGAGGGGATCCGGGTGTTTGGGACGTAGGATCACCGGGAACAAGTCGGGGAGACTTGGGTGGATCCGAACCTGTTATATCGTCTGTTTGTGATTGCATTTCTTTGTTGTCAATATTTACATTTCCGCATTGTTGGTTGTGTTTGCAAGATAATTAGGAATTATCTTCTTAATTATTTTAAAGTACTATTCACCCCCCTCTAGTACTTGTGCAATAGCTACGTAGGGCATTACATTTGGTATCGGAGCCAAGTACCTAGCTATGTCTTCCAACGACAACAAAATTGTACGTCCACCTTCAGACTACAGCACCTTCAGGAACCATGAAGGAGCTTCTTCGGTGATGGAAGGACACTCCTCGACTAGGCCTCCTTTCTTCAACGGTACCAACTACGGGTACTAGAAATGCCGGATGGAAACTTTCCTCCGGAGCGCTTCATTGTGGAGAGCTACATTGACGGAGTACGTCGAGCCTGAAGAAGAAGATTTCGCTAAGTGGACTACCGCGGAGGTCGCCGCGGAGGTAAGCAATGCCAAGGCAATGAATGCCTTGCAATGCGCTTTGGAGCCCGAGGACTTCAACGAGATATGCACATGTAAGAGTGCATATCAAATCTGGAACTCCCTCCTCATCTTGCATGAAGGAACGAGTAGGGTCAAAGACTCCAAACTCGTAGTTGTAAATAAAGATTACGAGTTATTTCATAAGCAACGGGGTGAGAAGATGAAGGAGTACTATGCTCACTTCGTCGACATCACCAACGAGTTGGAGGCTCTTGGAAAGACCTACACCCAAAAGGAGAAAGTCTCGAAGATCATTGACAAACTTCCTTCTTGTTGGGAAAGGCATACCTTTGCAATCGAGGAAGGTAATGATATGAGTAAATATACCGTTATTCAACTAATGGGTACCTTGATGTCTTATGAGGTATGCAAGGATAGCAAACTAAAGTTGCAGGACAAGATGAAGTCTTACTTGAAGCAAGACGAGCCAAAGAAAAAGGCGATTGCGTTCAAGGCCGCTCCATCTACATCTACATCTACCGATGATGAAGAATCGGAAGAAGAATTGGACTTGGAATCCATTGCCCTCATGGCAAAGAAGTTCAACCGATTCTTCCAGAAAGGTAATTTCAAGAACAAATCTAAATTTAGTTCTTCTAACGCCTCCGCTCCTTTGTGTTTCAAATGCAACAAGCCAGGACACATGAAAGCGGATTGTCCTCAAAACAAACACAAGGAGAAGTGGAAGGCGCCAAAGTTCGACAAGTCAAAAAAGTACAGGAAAGGGTACAAGAAGGGACTTGTCGGCACATTCACCGACTCCGACGAGGACTCCTCAAGTGGAAAGTCGGATGATGAACAAGTGGAGCAAGCACACATGTGCTTCATGGCTAAAGAGGAGCATGATCAAGAGTCTTCCTCTGATGATAGCGAGGATGAAGGCGATGAGGTAACTATGGATGACCTTAGATTAGCTAACGAGCAAATATGGTCTATGTATTCTAAATTAGTAAATAGATATACTAAGACTAAAGATGGGCTAACTAGTCCCCAAACCTCGCCTAAGTCTATCGTCATCAACAACGACACCGTTGTTGAAGACTTGAGAAATGAGATTGTAAATCTCAAATCTCAACTTGACCATGTTTATATTGAGAACTCAGATGAACGCGAGATGGCGGATTTAATTTCTCAAAACTCAACTTTGAGTATTGAGACTGAGAATCTCAAATCTCGTGTTTGTGTACTCACATCGCAAGTATCAACTTTGGATGCTTCTATGCATTCTCTCACCGAGAAGTATGAGTGCACATTAGGCCGAATTAATAAATTCAATAAGGGTAAGGATCATTTGGATAAAATCCTAAATGACTTACTTCCGGCCAATCACCACATTGGCTTAGGGTATAAGATGGGAAATTCATCCAAATCGTCTAATACCTTTGTTAGGCCAACTTCCGATGCCTTAACGAGTGGGAGCAAACACTCTATTGGTAGTTCATCTACCAATGGTGCTTCCACCTCGTACACACCCTCTTTTGGAAAGAAACCCACTTTGGGTGGACCTCCAAAGAAGGGTCATGCTTATATGTACACCAATACTATGCCATGTAGGAACACACATCCTACTCCACCGGTTCACAATTATGATGATTTTTATGCACCACGTCCACGAGCACATGCACACCAAGTGAGACACCCTCACGCACGTGTTCCTCCATATGCATATGTTCATCCACATTATCATATGAACAATTATCATCATGCACCATATCATATGATTCCACCACCATGTCATCATATGCCATATACATATCCACGACATGCATCACGTAGAAATCAACAACGTATGCATGCTCCCAATAGGAATAGGGCTACCAAAATATTCAATATTTGGGGTCCGAAGAACACCAATATGCATGAAAAACAAGTTTACATGAATTCTTATTTCATGAATGTAGTGCATAATGATGATTATGTGGGGAAGTCTAAGTCCAATTGGACTTGTCTTTCAAAGGTCTAATCCTTTAGGACCCAATGACCTTGGGTACCATGGAATGATATGTTTATCTTTAGGTACTCAAGAGAAAGAAACGGAGCAACAAATCCAAATTTAGCTCCAAGAATAATTGGATACTCGATAGCGGGTGTTCAAAACACATGACGGGTGATGCTCATTTGCTCTCCGGAGTGGTGCCCATTGCAAATGGGAACCGTGTCGTCTTTGGAGGCAACGAGAGCGGAGCCATCATTGGTGTTGGTAAAGTAGGTAATCCTTCTAAACCATTAATAAGTGATGTTTACCTTGTTAAAGGGTTAAACCACAATCTCATTGGAACCACCATTGTCACTATTCGTAGTGATCATGGAGGGGAATTTGAGAATGAGTCTTTCTCAAATTTTTGTGATGAAGTTGGTATTACTCACACCTTTTCTTTCCCTCACGCACCCCCTCAAAATGGTGTTGTTGAGAGGAAGAATAGGACGCTAGTAGAATGTGCTCGCACTATGCTTGATGATAGCCAACTTGGCCATCAATTTTGGGCGGAAGCGGTACATACCGCTTACTACGTGTTTAATAGAATACTTTTGAGGCCCGGCACCAAACAAACTTGTTATGAATTGTTGTTTGGTAGATTGCCTCAAGTTAAACATTTTCGTGTTTTCGGTGCAAAATGTTTTATTAAGAACACGTATGGTAGTTTGGACAAATTTGATCCAAGATCTGATGAGGGGATATTTGTTGGATATTCCTCCCGTAGCAAAGCCTACTGGATATACAACAAACGAACCTCAACGATCGAGGAATCTCTTCATGTTTCATTTAATGAAGGTTTTGTCCATACTAGAATTACTAATGATGATGACTCCATGGATGTCTTATGTGATTCTATTGGTAATTCTAATTCTATTGATTCTATTAATACTAACCCTACTAATGAATCTTCTGAGAATGTTCCTAGTGATCAGGGAATTCCCAAACGGCTTCATACAGTTCGTGACAATCCCCATGAGCAAGTCATTGGCAACATACTTGATAGTGTCAAGACGAGATCTCAAGTCAACTACTTCGCTCATTATGCCTTTGCCTCCTCAATTGAGCCAAAGAATATTAACGAAGCGTGCGAAGATAGTGCTTGGATCTTAGCCATGGAGGAGGAACTCATTCAATTTGAGAGGAATGAGGTTTGGGAGCTTGTTCCATTGAATTCGAAGAACCACACCGTTATAGGAACGAAGTGGATTTTCAAGAATAAGACCGACGAAAACCAAATCGTCGTCCGGAACAAAACTCGGTTAGTTGCTCAAGGCTACCGTCAAGAGGAAGGTATAGATTTCGAAGAATCCTTTGCTCCGGTAGCTAGATTAGAATCTATTAGATTATTGTTATCTTTTGCATGCCATAAAGATTTTAAACTCTTTCAAATGGATGTAAAAAGTGCGTTTTAAACGGAGATGTTGTTGAGGAAGTTTATGTTTCTCAACCTCCGGGTTTTATAAATGAAAAATTTCCAAATCACGTTTTCAAACTTAAGAAAGCACTTTATGGTTTGAGACAAGCTCCTCGAGCTTGGTATGTGTAACGGCCGCTTTCCGGCCGTTCGTATTTTCTACATGCACGTACTTTTCACGCACGTATTTTATTTGACTGTTTTTTGGTTTCGGTATATGCGATGTGATATGCCGTTGTAACCGTCTGGAAGTGTAGAATTTTATAGAAATTTTTGGGAACGTCATTTCACGGCTCGTTTTCTCGCAAAACAGCTTTGAAGGGAAGAGCGTTTTGGTCTTTTGGCACCAATACGCGGTTCCCGATTTTACGATAATTTCTGATAGGTGTAGCACGCTATCGGTCCCTGTAGCCACGTACTTCTTGTCTCCACGATCATCCCGGTATTTTCGGATTATTTTTCCGATGCCCGTAGTGGAAGATATCCCCTAATCAATTCTCAACCGTCGATTAGCCTCTAATCAACATTCAAATTCAAATCATTAGACAAATCAATTAGAGATGCATATGTAGCATGAGAGGATTCTAATAGCTATACTCACCACAGTTTCCCCTTCTTTGCACACACCCTCTCTCTCACACTCCCTTCCCTTAACCCAAAATCTACCCCTTTCTATCCCTAAATAGCAAATCACCAACTTTATAAAACAACCCATGAATTAACCCTAGGCATCAACGCATCTCCAGCCGCCTTCTCATCACGCACGCGTCCTTCCTCCTCCCATCGCCACCGGCCTCCCTCCGACGAGCTCCGGCCACCACCACCTCCCTCTCCCTCTTCTCTCCCTCCTCTCTACTCTCTCCCTCCCTTAAAACACCAAGAAACCACCATTGTTGCAAGGAAATCACAGCCAGCCCTAAGACCGACGGCCAGCTCATTTTCCGGCCATCTCTGGCGCCGCACGGCTGCCACCAACCTTCCCCCCTTCTCCCACAACAACCTCCTTCACTCTCATCCCTTCTCTCTCCCTCAAACTCTATTGAAACCTCCTCAAAACCCCGTGAATGCCAGTTTTTGACAGTTTTGCGCCGCCGCCGGAAAACGGCCGCCGCTGTCGCTCCGGCCACCCCCTCCGGCGATCACCACCCCCGATCAACTCCTCTCTGAACCCCAAGCATATCCAACTCCTCTTACCCTCTTCCCTCATCTCTATCTCCCTCAAAACATTTTCAAACACAACCCAAACGACAGTTTTACAGATCTGCGCTACCGCCGGAAAAACTCATGCCCACCGGTCATCCGGCCACCTATGATGACCACCCTACCGCCGTTGGATTCCTATCGAAACCCCCTACCAACTGCAACTTCCCTCACGCTCATAGCCCATCTGTAGCTCCCGGAATCCTCGTCGGAACATGCCGTATCGGCTGTTTTTCACAGATCTGGAAGCTGAACTTCGCCGCCCGCGCACGGCCACCTCCGACCACCCCCGGTGACAACTCCACTGCCGTTGGCTTCGTCTTGAAGTCCTTTACCCACTGCAACTTTCCGTTTCCTCTGTTCGTCTCTGAAATTTCACTGAGACTGTGACAACGGACGTGGCACGAATTTGTCCTCCCCAGCTTCTCACGGCCGACCACCGCCGTGTGCTCATGCCGTCGGCCATCCACCGGGCCGAGCATCTTTCTTTGGTCCCACTTCATCTACCAACATCCCCCTTGGACTCTTGGAGTTCACGTGTGTTGCCGCACGCACGTACTTTTAGGCGACGTCGCCGTTATCGTGAAGAACCGTTGCGCTACTCGCAACGGGAGGAGGATCGCTGATTAGCTCGCTGATTTCATCCCACCACCCCGCTGTCCAGAGGTACCTCGCTGTGCTATCCACGGCCGAGGAGTTCCAGACGACACCGACGCTTCGCCGTTCAGACTCGACTTCCGCTTGTTGGACGACGTCACGAGGTTGGTTTCCCTAACGAGTAGTAAAACCCACACCGTAGCTAACCAAAACCTAAACTAAAAGTCGGACAACTATAATTAAATTTACTTTTCCGCACCAGTAAAACGCTGCTCACTGTAGAAAATCGACCATCGGACAATTTTTCTGTGCATATAGGGTAGTGGTCGATTTAGGCTGAACAAGAACACCAAATTATGACTTTGACAAATAGGGTAGTCCCGATAACCTAGAAACAAACCTAAATAGGAATATTGAAAACGTGACTTGACACCGTCGCCGTGACCTGTTTCAGACGGACTGACGCGGACGAGACGACTGGACGAGACGACCCGGCTAGACGACACACTCGCCACCGCAGGCAAGTGTATCCCACTTGCACTTTTGGCCGTGCTTAGGCCCTAGTTGGTTAGAACTGATAACTGTGAACAAATAGAACCGGACGTGAAATGATAGCGTCCGGGACGACCCCTGACGGCTCAGACTTGACGACGAAGTTCGAGCCTGACAACAACAACTTTTGATATCGTAGGGCTATCATGTGTGTGCGTGTGTGTGGACACCCTAGAATAACCCTTCCCGTCTTGTCACGTCCCGTCCCGTCTTGCACAGCCTGCGGGCAATATGGCACTCTCCGAGTGATCCCTTGTACTGATTCACAGCCTGCGGGTAATAGGGCACTCTCCGAGTGATCCCTTGTACTGATTCACAGCCTGCGGGCAATAGGGCACTCTCCAAGCTAGAGAGAGTGATCCCTTGTACTGATACACAGCCTGCGGGCAATAGGGCACTCGCCAAGCTAGAGCGAGTGATCCCTTGTGCTGTTTGTCTTGTCTTGTCTTCCTTGGTGTTTGGGGTTGGGTTGAGCGTGCGTATGGCAAGAGGGTCTGATCCCCCTCGAATCGTAAGGCGTGAACCCTTTCGTGTCTCAATTGTCTTGTCTTGTCCCGTCACATCCCGACTTGTCCTGACACCTGTAGGTTAGTCCCGTGGTTGGTAGCACATGCTATGACTACTACTTGCTACGCTTTACTTCCCTGCTGCGTTTACTTTCTGTTGTCATCTGTTATAACCTCAGCATGCTAATTAACCATTAAATCATTGTTTAAAAGTTGATACACTTGCAGTAGAGTCTAACCCTTTTTGTAGACTTTACTTGACGTACAGTTCCTTTCTTTTGGGGTGCTGTACGTCAGGTGCTCAGCCAAAGTTCGTGGACGAGGCAGATTCACTGGAGTACGAGGAGCCGAGGACATCGACCCAGAGTACGTGCCTGACGAGGATCAGACCATGAGGTCTTTTTAGTCGTCACTTTCTAAGGTTACTGCTTTTAGTTTGCTTTTAGATAGTTTGTTGCCATGCTTAGGCTTCTTTTTAGACTGGTACTCGCTGTATATTATATCTCTAATTTAATGAATGCCTTTTCCTTTCTATGCTTCATATTGTTCCGAATTTTATTAATGCAAGAACCTGAAAGTTTTAAAATGGTACCCCTACAGACGCTTATTGGGTCAGAGCTTCTCAGCTCTGGCCTAAGCGGGCCTTAGTCACGCTTCGCCTCCGTCGTTTTGGGAAGCGGGGCGTGACAGGTTTTAGTGGTGGCCCATGTAGGTCCTGCAAAAGTTCGGAACAATAAGAGTACCGCATTCATTTAATATCCATGTACAAGTCTAAATTAGGTTTACCCAGTCCTAGATGGTAGGAAGACTTAGGTAGACGTCCCAGTTGGTTAGTCAGACACCTTGGTTAAAGACCTAGTCATCCTCGTCCTAGGATACCTTAGCGTCCCCATTTGATTCTGACCGTGTTAGATTTCTAGAACCCCTCTCTTTTGGTCGTTCGCTCGGGTCCACCGACTTCGGGCCCAGCAGAACGTAACCTTGATTCTCTTAGGAACCTTCTCTTTAGATCCTGATTATAGTCTAGCCCATTAGGAAGTCTTAGAGCTGAGTTATCCTAATCTTTAGACGACCCGATAATTAGGACCCCTGACTTCTAGCATCTCTCTGATCATTACACTTCTGCGTTAATGATCGTAGGGTCCCATCGTAGCCTCCTTGCATCTTATTCTATGTGTAACCATCATGCTATCATTTTCCTTCTCCCGATTCACGTGATCATTTCCGGACAATTATCATTGATCCTTCGAATCCCTTCCTTGGCCTATTCTGCTTCCCCTAAAAGTATTTTCGAAATTCCTTTATTAAGTTTCTCCTTTTCGCTCAGCTTAAATTCTTTGAAAACCCCTATATTACATATTTTAAAATTTCTTGTTTTTTCGGTTGAGTTAAAATTCTTTCCCTGACCGTGAAACCCTCTTGGTCGTAAATTTTCGTTGTTACTATCTCGTATTTATTTTCAAATCGATATATTTCATATTTTCAATTTTAAAACCTTGTTAACATTTTGATAATTCAATTTATACTTTTTCTGGACTACAAGATCTATTTCTAATCACTTACCGTACATACTTTTAAAATATTTTCTAAACTAGAGGGAACTCCAATTATTTTATTATTATTATTATATCAGTTCTATGTTCTACGTGACCACATTTCAAAAAAAAATCCTTCTTTCATCGTTAAATTTTTTTTAACAATATTTCTGTCATGTCCATCTGACTATCTTCTTATCCTCGCCTTACCTGACTTCGTTCTTTCGATCTTGTTTCGTGTCGCTTTTGGTTTCGGTCTCCTTCTTCTATGTAGACATTAGTCCTTGTAGTTGTTCATGCTATCTCCAGTATAAGAGTAGGCCCTTGGTAGGTGATGTTGTCGTGATGCATGAGTATAGGTAGAGTGTGTAGACCTGCATGAGTGCGTCATCTTTAGGATCCTGATAATTGCCTTTCGTGTCTTGAATGTGTACTCAGTGTTAACCATGATATGATTGAAGTTGTCTGAATGACGGTATTCATACGTATATGAATAGGGTCATAGCAGGCAATTTCCTTAGACGTAGTTTTTCGCGATTATAGAATAGCTTATCTTTGACTGCATGTGATTGTATCAAAACTTTGTTTTTCTTTTAAACTAACCCTTTAAAGTTTTTGAAATTAGCTCACAAGATCACAAATCAATTATCCTTCCTCATCCATTACCACCACTCCACACGTTTTTACTCACATGTTTTAAAAATATTTCATTGGCCTTAAGTTTTCCTTCCTCTTCTCTCTCCTTTCTCTTTTCGAAATATTATGTTTATTGTTGTTATATTTTGGGACCAGCTATTATTACTATAGGATCTTGTGTGCGGGTAGGTATAGTGTGTGGTGAGATATGTAATAGCGATGATTAATTGATTTTTGAAACACAACGATATTAGATTAGATTTCATTTGGATGAAAAGAATGAGGTGTCCAAGACTTATTTATAATACCGAAGTGTGACGGACTCAATGGAGAATTCTGGTTGAATGAGATTATATGCGTGAGGATGAGAACTTATCAGATTTGAGGCTTAGACGAGTGGTAAATAGGAGTAGCTACGGAGTATAGTATGAGTTAGGGTGATCATGGGAATGAGTAGAGCATTTAAAGCATCAAGACTTGACTGTTAATGTCGACGTGAGAAGACATTGGGAATAACACGACGTGTTGAGATAAATGGATGGTTAGGTAGTCGGACTTGATATTGGTTGTGATTAGTTATAGTGAGTAAGGATAAGATGTGATTTTGATAGTTCAATTATTTGGCGGATAAATTTATGGGAAGATATAATGAAGAATGTATTGAGGACACGACGATTGTTGATTTGTGAAAGGTGTTATAAGATAGACAAAGTTTTTGACTTGGATTGGTGATTGATTAGAACATCATTTTAGCGATTGATTAATATTGGGAAGAGATTGAGAAATTTAAAGATGTTATTGAGCGATGATGTTTAGTGGAGCGGTATGGAATGAGAAGATGATTATTATTCTTTTATGAGAACTTGGAGTTGGAAATTTGAACAGCAATGATGTGTCTATTGTTAAGTGTTAGGATGTGAGTTTAGTCGTGGCATTATCCAGTGAAAAGACGGGTTACGATGGATTATTTGAGGAACGATGTTGAAGTTATAGGATTAGAGATCATTGTGTGGAAGATGGGAGTTATAGGCTTAAGTGTTTATAGGAATTATTATTATAATTATTTTAAGTGATTCCGAGGGCGGAATCATTTCTAAGGTGTGTAGAATGTAACGGCCGCTTTCCGGCCGTTCGTATTTTCTACATGCACGTACTTTTCGTGCACGTATTTTATTTGACTGTTTCTTGGTTTCGGTATATGTGATGTGATATGCCGTTGTGACCATCTGGAAGTGTAGAATTTTATAGAAATTTTTGGGAACATCATTTCACAGCTCGTTTTCTCGCAAAATAGCTTTGAAGGGAAGGGCGTTTTGGTCTTTTGGCACCAATACGCGGTTCCCGATTTTACGATAATTTCTGATAGGTGTAGCACGCGATCGGACCCCGTAGCCACGTACTTCTCGTCTCCACGATCATCCCGGTATTTTCGGATTATTTTTCCGATGCCCGTAGTGGAAGATATCCCCTAATCAATTCTCAACCGTTGATTAGCCTCTAATCAACATTCAAATTCAAATCATTAGCCAAATCAATTAGAGATGCATACGTAGCATGAGAGGATTCTAATAGCTATACTCACCACAGTTTCCCCTTCTTTGCACACACCCTCTCTCACACACTCACTTCCCTTAACCCAAAATCTACCCCTTTCTCTCCCTAAATAGCAAATCACCAACTTTATAAAACAACCCATGAATTAACCCTAGGCATCAACGCATCTCCAGTCGCCTTCTCATCACGCACGCGTCCTTCCTCCTCCCATCGCCACCGGCCTCCCTCCGACGAGCTCCGGCCACCACCACCTCCCTCTCCCTCTTCTCTCCCTCCTCTCTACTCTCTCCCTCCCTTAAAACACCAAGAAACCACCATTGTTGCAAGGAAAACACAGCCAACCCTAAGACCGACAGCCAGCTCATTTTCCGGCCATCTCTGGCGCCGCACGGCTGCCACCAACCTTCCCCTCTTCTCCCACAACAACCTCCTTCACTCTCATCCCTTCTCTCTCCCTCAAACTCCATTGAAACCTCCTCAAAACCCCGTGAATGCCAGTTTTTGACAGTTTTGCGCCGCCGCCGGAAAACGGCCGCCGCCGTCGCTCCGGCCACCCCCTCCAGCGATCACCACCCCCGATCAACTCCTCTCTGAACCCCAAGCATATCCAACTCCTCTTACCCTCTTCCCTCATCTCTATCTCCCTCAAAACGTTTTCAAACACAAACCAAACGACAGTTTTACAGATCTGCGCTACCTCCGGAAAAACTCATGCCCACCGGCCATCCGGCCATCTACGACGACCACCCTATCACCGTTGGATTCCTATCGAAACCCCCTACCAACTACAACTTCCCTCACGCTCATAGCCCATCTGTAGCTCCCGGAATCCTCGTCGGAACATGCCGTATCGGCTGTTATTCACAGATCTGGAAGCTGAACTTCGCTGCCCACGCACGGCCACCTCCGACCACCCCTGGTGATAACTCCACTGCCGTTGGCTTCGTCTTGAAGTCCTTTACCCACTGCAACTTTCCGTTTCCTCAGTTCGTCTCTGAAATTTCACTGAAACGCGTGACAACGGACGTGGCACGAATCTGTCCTCCCCAGCTTCTCACGGCCGCCCACCGCCGTGCGCTTGCGCCGTCGGCCATCCACCGGGCCGAGCATCTTTCTTTGGTCCCACTTCATCTACCAACGGCCCCCTTGGACTCTTGGAGTTCACGTGTGTTGCCGCACGCACGTACTTTTAGCCGACATCGCTGTTATTGTGAAGAACCGTTGCGCTACTCGCAACGGGAGGAGGATCGCTGATTAGCTCGCTGATTTTACGCCACCACCCCACTGTCCAGAGGTACCTCGCTATGCTATCCGCGGCCGAGGAGTTCCAGACGACCCCGACGTTTCGCCGTTCAAACCCGACTTCCGCTTGTTGGACGACGTCACGAGGTTGGTTTCCCTAACGAGTAGTAAAACCCACACCGTAGCTAACCAAAACCTAAACTAAAAGTCGGACAACTATAATTAAATTTACTTTTCCGCACCAGTAAAACGCTGCTCACTGTAGAAAATCGACCATCGGACAATTTTTCTGTGCATATAGGGTAGTGGTCGATTTAGGCTGAACAAGAACACCAAATTGTGACTTTGACAAATAGGGTAGTCCCGATAACCTAGAAACAAACCTAAATAGGAATATTGAAAACGCGACCTGACACCGTCGTCGTGACCTGTTTCAGACGGACTGCCGCGGACGCGACGACTGGACGATACGACCCGGCTAGACGACACACTCGCCACCGCAGGCAAGTGTATCCAACTTGCACTTTTGGCCGTGCTTAGGCCCTAGTTGGTTAGAACTGATAACTGTGAACAAATAGAACCGGAAGTGAAATGATAGCGTCCAGGACGACCCCTGACGGCTCAGACTTGACGACGAAGTCCGAGCCTGACAACAACAACTTTTGATATCGTAGGGCTATCATGTGTGTGCGTGTGTGTGGACACCCTAGAATAACCCTTCCCGTCTTGTCACGTCCCATCCCGTCTTGCACAGCCTGCGGGCAATAGGGCACTCTCCGAGTGATCCCTTGTACTGATTCCCAGCCTGCGGGTAATAGGGCACTCTCCAAGCTAGAGAGAGTGATCCCTTGTACTGATACACAGTCTGCGGGCAATAGGGCACTCGCCAAGCTAGAGCGAGTGATTCCTTGTACTGTTTGTCTTGTCTTGTCTTCCTTGGGGTTTGGGATTGGGTTGAGCGTGCGCACGGCAAGAGGGTCTGATCCCCCTCGAACCGTAAGGCGTGAACCCTTTCGTGTCTCACTTGTCTTGTCTTGTCCCGTCATGTCCCGACTTGTCCTGACACCTGTAGGTTAGTCCCGTGGTTGGTAGCACACGCTACGACTACTACTTGCTACGCTTTACTTCCCTGCTGCGTTTACTTTCTGTTGTCATCCTGTTATAATCTTAGCATGCTAATCAACTAGTAAATCATTGTTTAAAAGTTGATACACTTGCAGTAGAGTCTAACCCTTTTTGTAGACTTTACCTGACGTACAGTTACTTTCTTTTGGGGTGCTGTACGTCAGGTGCTCAGCCAGAGTTCGTGGACGAGGCAGATCCACTGGAGTACGAGGAGCCGAGGACATCGACCCAGAGTACGTGCCTGACGAGGACCAGACCATGAGGTCTTTTTAGTCGTCACTTTCTGAGGTTACTGCTTTTAGTTTGCTTTTAGATAGTTTGTTGCCATGCTTAGGCTTCTTTTTAGACTGGTACTCGCTGGATATTATATCTCTAATTTAATGAATGCCTTTTCCTTTCTGTGCTTCCTATTGTTCCGAATTTTATTAATGCAAGAACCTGAAAGTTTTAAAATAGTACCCCTACAGACGTTTATTGGGTCAGAGCTTCTCAGCTCTGGCCTAAGCGGGCCTTAGTCACACTTCGCCTCCGTCGTTTTGGGAAGCGGGGCGTGACAGTATGACCGCCTAAAGAACTTTCTTTTAGATTTGGGTTTTAAAATGGGTGAAGTTGATTTTACATTATTTGTTAAGTATTCGAATAATGATATTATTTTAGTTCAAATTTACGTTGAGGATATCATTTTCAGTGCTACTAACTTCACTCGTTGCGAAGAGTTTTCTAATGTCATGAAGGATCAATTTGAGATGAGCCACATGGGTGAGCTCAAATATTTCTTAGGTCTCCAAATTCGCCAAATGAACGATGCTATCTTCATCCACCAAACCAAGTACATGGTGGAGTTGCTAAAGCGATTTGGAATGGAGAATGCCTCTGGGAAGAAGACTCCAATGAGCACGACTACACATCTTGATAAGGATTCGGGCGGTAAAGATGTAGACATTCGTCTGTATCGAGGTATGATAGGTAGTTTATTATATCTTACTGCTAGTAAGCTCGTTATTATGTTTGCCGTATGTGTATGTGCTCGTTATCAGTCTCAACCTAAGGAATCTCACTTAGTAGCGGTAAAACGTATTTTCTGTTATTTAAGTTACACACTCGACTTCGGATTACTTTATCCAAAGTCTAGCACATATGAGTTAATCTCATATAGTGACGTACATTATGCGGGCTGCAAATCTGACAGGAAAAGTACTAGTGGCACTTACCATTTTATAGGAAATTCTCTTGTCTCTTGGTTTTCCAAGAAGCAGAATTCTGTATCACTTTCAACCACCGAGGCGGAATATATTACCGCCGGTGCTGCGTGTGCTCAGGTTCTTTGGATGAGACACACTCTTAAAGACTTTGGTATAAACTGTGATACTTGCCCTATCATGGTGGACAACCAAAGTGCAATATGTCTCTCTAAGAATCCGGTACACCATTCCCGTTCTAAACACATAGATGTCTGTCACCATTTCTTAGATGATCATGTTGCTAAAAAGGACATCATTTTAGTGTATGTTGAAACCCAGAAGCAAATCACTGATATTTTCACGAAACCACTCAAGGAAGACTCCTTTGTGCGTTTACGTCGAGAATTGGGGATTATGGGTGAATCCGAGCTTTAGGATTCATACGTTCAATAATCTTGCATGATATTAAATTTTCTTTATGTATGCTCATGCCAGATTATTTGAGTTTTTCTGGATTTTTGGTTGAATTTTTGGAATTTATGCTTGAATCTCCCAGAACCAAAAAGAAAGACTCAACGAGGTTGAATTATTCATGAACGTCGTATTTAAGATTTTCGATGTTTAATGGGGGTAGTATAGTGATATATGAGAGTATTTCGATGTTTCGTCCAAGTGCGATTAGGAGAGAACTCAAAATTTCTAAATTTCAAATTTTTAGACTCTCTTAGTCGGTCCAAGTTCATTGGCTGACCGACTAGATTCAGTTCTAGTCAGTCAGTGAATGAACTTAGAACGACTAACTCTTGCTCAAAATTTGGCTTCAGTTACTGTTTGCACTTTGTCGGTTCAAGCTCATTGGCCGACCGACTAGATCGTCATCTAGTCGGTCAGCGCTTGAACTGTGACCGACTAAATGCTCGGGGGCTGCTTTGGTCTTTTCGCATTCCGATCGACTTATACACTCCCGCACCGATTAGAATCATTTCTAATCGGTGCAAAAACTTTCTCAGACCCCCTAACCCCTTCAACTTTTCGACTTCCTCTGCCGTTTGCGTCATTTTCCGGCCATCTTCTCCGTCGATCTCCCTCCATCTTCGTTCTAGGGTAACTCTCTCACTCCTTCTCAGCTTTTAGCCCTAGTTTCCTTTCAATTTTCGTTCGGTTTAGGGTTTGTCTAGGGTTTGTGTTAGGTTTCGAGCTTTCGATTTCTAGTTGATTGCGCATGTTTCGTCTCGATCTTGGCGAAGAAACGTATCCCCATCGAACCCTCGCGTCCGTCACCCATGACCGTAGAGTCTCCGTCTACGGACCCCCCGCAACCCAAACGTCGAGCCAAAATGACCCATCCATCGTCTTCTTCGCCTCCTCTTAAGAAGAAGAGGACGACGACCACTAAGCCTATATCTCCGCCCAAGCCTAGGAAGCAGCTTGTGTCTCCAGCTTCATTTCGTGCACCCACTCCTCCCGGTGCTTCTGATTCCGACACCGAGTATATCCCCGAGTCTAAGCCTACCGCTAGGGCTCCTACTCCTCCTCCTAGATCTAGCACTCGTCTGACATCTAGCACTCGTCCATCTAAGGGGAAGGCTCCCATGCCAGTTGGCGGTGTCGATATATCGCTATGTCGTGATGATCCGATGTGTCTCGCGGCATACAACCGTATTGAGCACTGTCCTCTGTTATTGGAGCACTTCGTTCAGTTCTCTAATTTTCCACACCTCGCCGATCTTCTTTCCCATAGCGGTCTCATAGATTATCTTCGCCATGACCCCAAGGCGAACCCTCACCCGTACCCCCGTCTTGTCAAGCTTTTCTACGCGAATCGTGTTCGGGGTCAGTATGACGAGACCCATTCCATTGAGACGATTGTCTTGGGGACATCGATTGTCCTCACGGCATAAATCTTAGGGGATTTGATAGGTGTCTCCTCTTCTGGCCTTCTTCCTACCGATATCTCTGTCGATGATATTTCTGACCTTGACCAGGCGATGCTCGCTGAAATGTTTCATATGATCCCTCCCGCCATGATTGGCGTCCCTTCAAAATCCTTCAAGCCTAATGCCTGGGTTCTTAATCTTATCCTGAAGTCGTGCCTCCTTCCGAAGTACGGCTCCTCGAGCTTGCCTTCCCAGCCATTCCTTAAGCTGATCTACGCTCTCTTCATGGGGAGCGAGATCAATTGGGCTAGGATTATTCTTGATAAGATGGACTCTTTCAAATGTATTCGAAAGTCCACAAAATCTGCTCACATCCCTAACCCTTGCCTTTTGACACTCGTCTTCCGTCACTTCAAGGTTCCTCTCCCTCCCGATGATGAGCGTCCTCTTGGTCCTCCTCTGAATGCGACGGCCGTCAAGAACTCTCTTGCGGCACTTCGTCACGTTCAGAAGACGACCCCTTCAGCTTCATCTTCAGCTCCTCCTCCTACTCCTACTCTTGCTGAGTTTGTCGTCTCTCTGAGACGTGTTGAGTCCCGAGTTTCTCGTTCTGAGGTGATGCTAGCTCGCATCTGCTCTCACTTGGGCATTGACGTTCCTCCGTCTGTTTCTGACGATGAGGAGATGGATGAGGATGAGCTCCAGGAGCTTGTTGGATCTGCTGCTCGTGCCCCTAAGGGTACGTCTGCTCATGCTACTGCTACTTCTGCTGGTGATCCCGAGAGCACACCTACTGCCACCATTCCTCCGGTGGATACTTCTTCTGTTGGTGCTCCCGAGACCACTCCCGTTGCCACTCTCCCATCAGTTGAAACTCCTGCCATTCCTGAGACCACCACTCCTTTTGCAGAGCCTGCTGCTGCTGCTGACCTTGCATCTACCTCCTGAGCTTATGTTGGAGGACTCTCCCTAGTGCACTTTGGATGATATATCGTGTAGTGATGCATTTTGATGTATTTTGATGTATTTCTGATGGATTTCTGTATGTTTTGTGATACTTCGATATCTGTTGTGGTATATGTTGTATGATGTGCCCCGATCTGAGGATCGTTTATATTATTGTTGGCAGATGTATATTTTTGATGTATTCATGTTCTTATATATATATACATCATGTTGCCATTTACTTTTCTGTTCACATTATATTATTGTCTCTGATGTTGACTTCGTCGCTCGACGACTTTCTTGATTAAATAGAAACTATTTCTATGAAAACATAGAATTGTTTTCCATGCACTTAATTCATCAAGAATGTTGATATTAGAGAGTATATTCCATAACTCAATACGTGAAATTAATTTGAGTTTTGATGATTTTATTTTTCGATTATCGACTATGATCTCGTTGGCACGCTTTGATTTACTTCGTAATTTCCTTTGGTGTCATTTGGACCGTGGTCGTATTCTACGACTCCCGTGCTTTTATTTGAAGCCATTGTTGTTGTCGTTGTTCTCCTCCCACACTTTTTGCTAATGCCAAAGGGGGAGAGAATTAATAATGACAATGAGCTAAATGATAATTTAAGGCATTTTTCCGAGAATCTAATTCGATATGTTAGATTCAGGAGGAGTTAAGATATAAAAATGGATTTAGATCCTAAATTTCGTAATTGGATTCACATTTTATACTTTCCTCGTCTGCTGATGCTTATGATTATTATTTAATATGGAATTAACGTGTCATCAATGCAGGGGGAGTAAGTAAATTACATTTGAATCATTATTTTTTATTATTATTTATGTTGGTTTGTCATCACCAAAACGGGGGAGAATGTTGAGTATTGATTCCCCAGATTTGGTTTTGATGATGAACAAACATAAATATCATGAACTAACTCTTTGTGCGCGCAGTTATGGAGATCGTCGCCAAATTTCTATGAACATCAAAAGCGACGTCTCGAGACTTCTCAAAGTGCGTGATCGTATGCTTGAAGCTTCGTTGAAGCTCAAGGACCATTATTGAAGTCAAGAGATTCGGATCGAAGCGATTGAAGACGGTTCGTCAAGTTTTATTTATAGTCTTCTAGCTTCGTTTCGTAGATTGTTAAGCCTTGAGTAGGTCTTACGTTTTAATCTTCATAATGCTCATATCTTAGAGCTAGGATCTTATTAGAAGCCCATAGAATCTTTCCCAAAGCTTAACGCTTCTTATCGCGGCTTCTTGTGCATGTTAGTTAGTTCAAGAAGAAGAACCAACCGACTAGATGGCAATCTAGTCTGTCGGCAATGCTTCTTGAACCGACTAGAATGCCTTGTTCATTTTCAATTCACTTACTGTTTACAGTTAGTCGGTCCAAGAAGGTTCACCGACCGACTAGTTATGAAACTAGTCGGTTAGGAATCCTTTTTAGACCGACTATTTGAGCTTCCATTTTTCAGCCTAACTTACTGTTTACAGTTAGTCGGTCAAAGCACAACGACCGACCGACTAGGTGAGAAACTAGTCGGTTGGAAGTTGTTCTTAAACCGACTAGCTGTCTTTGGATCCAGCCACTTTGATTTCATCTGTTAGTCGGTCAAAGAACACTCACCGATCGACTAGTTGTGAAACTAGTCGGTTGGCAAGTCTTCTTAGACCGACTAGTTATCTATTCCCCGAACTTTCTCTTTTGGCTGTTTTCCAGTTAGTCGGTTCATGTTGAATCACCAACCGACTAGTTGTGAAACTAGTCGGTCAGTGATCCTTCTTTGACCGACTAGTCTGCTTCAGAATAGAGCCGTTGGAGCATTAATTGCCACGAATTTTGCTCTCTCTTTCCTCTTTCCTATATATACTTGAAGGGCAACTTTCATAGCATTCAAGGCTGATATTTATTGAAGTTTAGAGAATCAAAGAGAAGCATTAATTCTCATTTCCAAGCTCATTCATTTCTCAAGAATCTCTCTCTCACTCTTATTTTCAAAGAGAGATTCACATTGATTGTGAGCCATTCAAGCCAAGAGCTTGATCCAAGGTCACCAACATCTTCCTAGGCCTCCATTGCTGGTCAACATCTTGAAGCTAGGGTTTGGTGCCTTCATCTTCCCCAAAATCCTCTTTGCCCTAAATTGTAAGTTTATTCAAGGCATAGGATTTTGTTGGTAAGCATTTCTTATTTCATTTACATTGCTATCGCAAGTGTTTTACTCTCGGGTGTGAGAGTTTGTGTGTGATCCCGGTTTGTGGGAGTCACATTTTCATTTGTGTATGATTTGATCTTGTAGAGGTTTTCTACAAGTATTTCATAGTGCAAAATTGAGTTAGAGATTTCTAACTCAAGTATCCGGAGGGGATCCGGGTGTTTGGGACGTAGGATCACCGGGAACAAGTCGGGGAGACTTGGGTGGATCCGAACCCGTTATATCGTCTGTTTGTGATTGCATTTCTTTGTTGTCAATATTTACATTTCTGCATTGTTGGTTGTGTTTGCAAGATAATTAGGAATTATCTTCTTAATTATTTTAAAGTACTATTCACCCCCCCCCCTTAGTACTTGTGCAGTAGCTACGTAGGGCATTACAGTTCGTGGTCTGATCTTTCTTCTAGGAGCTGTCACCGTGGCACCTCAGATCTGAAGTCTCCGATCCATCGGCGATCTGGCAAGCGGATTGATCGGATCTGTTCCTCGGGAGGCGAAGCATCAAGGATCTAGCGGATTGATCGGATCAAGATCTCGTTTGAGATCTTGATCCTATGGTGCGTTCGATCCCTACTCTTGATCTTGTTTTTGCCTAGGTTTGGATCTGAGCTCTTGCACATACTTTTTTGTTGGTACTTTTGAGGTTTTTGGTGCTCGAAGATGACATTCCTCAGGCTATCGACCTGATCGACTGATACTGGTGGACGGATCAAGATCTCGGTTGAGATCTTGATCCTGTGGTGCGTTCTTTTCACTTCTTGATTTTGGTTACTCCTTTATATATCCTGATCCTGAGCTCGCTGTGTATTTATTTTGTTGATCGGGGGTTTGCTCTACTGGTTGGAAGCGAGGTGGACATCTTGATCCGTGGTGAGTCTAGCACATCTCCTTGATTGTTTGCTTTTTGATCTTGTCTTGCTCCTGAGATTCTTGTATCTGATTATTGCTGAGGTATTCCATGGCGGACGTTAGATCTGGGAATCACATTCGGGAGGTGAATCAGGATAATAGATTGGACAACCGTAAAGACGAGGGAGAGGATACAACAGAGGCCAATGGTGGATGGCATGTCGTTAATCGCAGGAAGACGGGGGATAATGCAGTGGACAAAGGCAAAAACGTGTGGCTGGATCCCAGGAGGAAGTTGCAAGGACAGCATGGTGGCCAGCACAACAATGCCCGACAGAATGGTAATCGGGTCTTAGCCGGAAGAAGTATGAGGCCGAAGGTGGAGCTGAAAATCAATCCACAAGCACCCAAGAAATCTTGGCTTGAAGTATGCTCAGATAGAAGGAGAGTCGCTGGATCTTTGGAAATGGCATATATCCCCCCGGAGACTGATGAGGAGGGCATGGCCTTGGCCTACATCACGGAGGACCTGCTGGAGGATGCTATCAAATGCTGGGAATACACCCTCGTCGGATATGTCCTAGGGTACGTGCCGTTCTACGGGCAAATCAAGGTGTGGGCTGACAGATTGTGGAAGAAGCAGGGTATGACAATTTACTCGAGAGATAATGGATTCTTCTTCTTTAGATTCAAGAGCAAGGAAGATAGTGAGGCGGTGCTTTGTGGGAGACCTTGGCTCTTCGACGGCAAGCTGGTTGTTCTTCAGCGATGGTCTTCAACGCTTGGATATATCGGGATATGATGTCATCTGTTCCTGTTTGGGTGCAATTTCCGCAGCTCCCGCTGAATTTGTGGTCGATGCCCATTCTTAATAGGATTGCCAGTGTATTAGGGAACCCTATAAGCTTGGATAGAGCCACCACAACCATGGAGCGATTGGCATACGCTAGGTGCTTGGTGGAGATCTCAGCTATGGAAGAGATCCATTAGTGTGTCACTGTGAGAGTGGCAGGAGGGGATGAGATTCAAGTCAAAGTTGTTATAGAAGGGGAGCCCCCGAGATGTCATACATGTAAATGCTTTGGCCATGTTGCTAAGCAATGCTCAGCGGAGAAGGAGGGTGTCCAAGAGAAGAAAGCGGACAATTTGGCGGTACGTAGTGATGAGTTATCGGAAGTTAGTAATCTGCAGGAAGAGGCTCTTGAGCGCGGTAATGGAGCTGATAGTTCGGGCAGCATACCTTCTGTAGCTTTAGGGGAGAAAGATTTTGTAAATATATCGGTTGTAACTAATGGTGTAATATGGTCAGAGGGAGGAGTTGTAAATAACATTGTTGAGTACAGGGGGCTAGCTACGTCTAGCGAGGGGATGGGCGACACTGGGCCCTGTAAGAGAAATGTGAACTCCTCGAATGCTGGCGGGGGAGTGGGTCATAGTGTGACCCCTGTTGATTGTAAGGGTCTTGATAACAGGTACGTGGACGGGTCTGGCTTAGGAGCGAGAGGGGATCGATCCGCTAGTAGCCAGCCATCTGCTAGAAAGGCATGCAATACTGTGCTACCTAATGAGTCTGCTACTAGGAAGGCGAGCAATGTTGAGCTGCCTATTGGATGTAGGGACCTAGCTGTGCCTAGGAGTGGGCTTGTTGTGCCTAATGTCAAGGGGGATGGAGGGGAGCTAGTTATGCCTTGTGAGAAGAAGGAAACCTCTAGGGGTGAATGTAACAATGAAATCAATAAGAAGGGACAATATAAGGAGATGGCTGTTGCCCCTTCTCCGAGTAGTAGGGGATTGGCCCCCAAAGAGCCAAACAGCTCTGGCAATTCGCCCAGTCCTGTGCCGCGCGCTCCATTTGTCGGAAACCCCGTTATGAGCAATAAAAGTGGTATGAAGGGTAGTGATGAGGAAGGGTCGTCAGATTCTGATATTGACAAACCTGCTACTTTAACCGTGCTAAATGAAGAATGGGTACTCGAACAGGAACAGATTAAGTACAGTACTGCTGGGAGAGGGATTATAGGGAGGAAAATCAGAAATCCTATAACTATTAATGCAGCGTTGTGTTCCCGAAGAACCTCCAGAATTAATGGAGCACCCTTCCTTAGTTGATATTGCCATTATAGTTTGGAATGCTCATGGTCTTAATAATGTGGTTAGGAGGCATGAACTTAAGGATAGAGTGAAGAAGTTTAATCCCTCAATTATTGGGCTTCTGGAAACTAAAGTTGGAGCTGATAATGCCCATCGTATTACTAAATGTTTCCCCAAATCGTGGTCTGTCATTGATAACTGCAGTGCCCACAGAAATGGCCGTGTTGTTGTTTTGTTTGACCCTGCTATTTGGTCGTGTGTGGTTGAGGATATGTCTGGGCAGTATATTACTCTGGGTTGCAGAAATATAGCGGGGTTCGCTATGACGCTCACCATCGTGTATGCGCTTAATACTGCTAATGAGCGGAGAAGCTTATGGGAAACTATTGTTGAGAACTCTATCAGGTGTAGGGTGAACCCTTGGCTAGTCTGTGGTGATTTCAATTATGTCCGCTATGCTAAAGACAAGACTGGGGGAGACCTATTGACCATAAGGCTGTTGGGGTTTTAACAATTGTATTAATGACAGTGCTCTTCTTGAGTTAAGAACCACGGGCGTTCCTATCAGTTGGAATAATAGGGGCATCGGTATCACTCGTATTGAGGCATTGCTTGATAGAGCCTTCTGTAATAGTGTCTGGATTCGGGATCTTCCTTTCTCCTTCTGTGAATATGTTGAAGCTGGCACCAGTGATCACGCCATGATGATTGTTCATTTGCATATGAATAAAGCCTCTGATCCTAAGCCATTTAAGTTCTTTAATACTTGGACCTCCATGCACAATTACTTGCAAGTTTTGCACTGCAGATGGAATATCAGAGTTACATGGAATCCTATGTTTAAACTTGTTACTAAACTCAAGTGCCTTAAGCCTTTATTTAGGGGCTTGGGGGTCGAAACCGGTAGGTTGAATAACGTGGAAAGTCTAAAAGCTGAGCTTTCGACGGGTCATGCTGATTTAAACATTGCTACTAATACTTTGGCTCAAAGCCGTGAGCATACACTAATACGCAGGTTAGCTATTGCTATTGAAGCTGAAGAGAGTATGTTGAGACAGAAGAGCAGACAAAATTGGTTACATCTTGGTGACGGGAACTCCAAATTCTTTTACACTGCTATGAAAGCCAGGCAGAATAATAACAATCTCAATCATCTTATTAGAGCGGATGGTTCTAGAGATGATTCTATTGACAAGCTCAAAATCGATGCGCCCAAATTTTTTGAAGAGCTCTACAACCAAGATTCCTATTGGGATGTGTTTCCCAATCTTATACCCAAGAGGAAGTTAACTCCTGAAACTGCCAATTGGTTAGAACGGCCTATTACCGCCGAGGAAATCAAAAAAGCTGTGTTTCTAATTGTGGAAGATAAAGCCCCCGGGCCTGATGGGTTTAATGGTTGTTTTTATCAAAAGTCTTGGAGTGTTATTGGTGAAGAGGTGACTGAGGCGGTCCTTCACTTCTTTAATTCTTCCAGTATGCTTCGCCAGGTCAATCACACGTTTTTAACCCTCATTCCCAAGGGGAAAACCCTTCTGGCCTTGGAGATTATAGACCCATTGCGTGTTGCAATATTTTGTATAAAATCATCAGCAAGGTGCTTTGTAGGAGGCTGAAAGCGGTTGTGTTGGAACTCATATCTCCCTGACAGGCTGCGTTTATAAAAGGCAAACTTCTTGTTGATTGTGCTCTCTTGGCCCATGAGTATATTCATGATTTTAGTAATCCTATGGGACGGCGTGCATGTCTTAAGCTTGATCTTCGCAAGGCATTTGATAGTGTGAACAGGGGTTTCATATTCTTTATGCTGCATCGTATGGGGTTCGATAGAAGATTTATTGGGTGGACCAGTGAATGCATATCTACACCATCTTTCTCTGTTATGATAAATGGCTCGCCTTATTGCATGTTCCACTCCAACAGGGGGATGAGGCAAGAAGACCCGTTATCTCCCTATCTATTTGTAATTGTCATTGAAGCTTTTACTCTCTTAATGGCCAGAAGTGTATGTAGGGGTGATGTGCAGCATATGAAGAGGAATATGGGGGATAGTACGCATCTCTTATTTGCTGATGATCTGTTAGTCTTCTGTCGTGCTAGTGCTAAATATTTTGAGGGTCTGAGGGATTTATTGGGTAGTTTCAGGCATTTTACGGGTCTTGATGTCAATTGGGGTAAGAGTGCTGTTATGTTCAGCAAAGGTGCTAAGGACCATGGGCGTTTGGCTGACATTCTGGGTGTTCGTCGTATGAATGGACTACCATCTTACTTGGGTCTCCCCTCTCCCCCCATTATCCCAAGCCATCCATGTTTGCTAGGCTGATTGACAAATGTAGTAAGAAGCTATAGGGGTGGGCTTCTTCGCTACTATCTATATCTGGGCGCATTGAGCTTATCAGAACTGTTATCTATGGCATGGTATCCTTCTGGTTGCAGGCTTTTTGTATTCCAAAATCTGTGTTGAACACAATCAATGGCCTCTACAGACGTTTTATATGGGGGAAATCTTGCTTTTGGGCTTGGAAGGATGTTTGCTTACCCAAAGCTGAAGGAGGTGTTGGGCTGCGTCATCTGGCAGATCTCAATATGGCTTATGAGGTTCGATTGACTTGGCGCCTACTTACTCACAATGGTCTGTGGGCCACTTTTATGAGGAATACCTATTTCACTGGCGTTGGCTTCTTTAGAGAGACTAGCAACCCCTCTCATTCTAGGACCTGGAAGTTCCTCTTACATTGCCGTAAATATACTCGGAATATCATTGGGTGCGATGTCAGGAATGGACGTTCTGCTTTGTTTTGGTTCGATAGCTGGTTGCCTTGTGGGCCTCTTTGTGACTCCTATGATGTCCCTCCTGGTGAAGAAGGGAGGAAGGTTTGTGATTACTGGGATGGCAATAATTGGGTTGTTAGTGAGAACATCAGGCCGATGATCTTGCAGATTCGGATTACGCCTGGGGAGGACGGTTGGAATTGGAGAGAGGGCTATTCTGATTCTCTTAGGAGTGCATGGGATGGAACGAGGTCCAGGAAGACTAGATTCCCTTATCACAGGTTTATCTGGCATAAAAAACATATTCCCAAGATGGCTATTGCCCTTATTCGAGGGATTCAGCGTAAGCTTCTCACTAGGGATGTCCTTATACATTGGGGGGTGGCCACGAGCCCGGACTGTGAACTATGTCATGATGGTTTTGAGGAGAGCATTGATCATATTTTCTTCGAATGTGATTTCTCGAAATACATTCTTAGCAGAACCTTACTTAAGATGGGAGTTCATGACCCGGTCCCTTCTACCCTTATAGGGGTGTGCGACATATTCATGAACAGGTATAGGTGTTCTGATGGCTTGGGTAGCTTGGCCAAGACAGTTACTGCAGCAATTGTTTGGCACATATGGAGAGAGCGCAACAGTAGGATCTTTGAGGGCTCTGCAAAATCTAGGACCCAGGTTTTTGATGACATTGCATCAGATGTGAGGGTCGCTCTATGAAGTATTGATGTTGATAGTGCCTCGGATATTTCCCCTTAGCCAATTGGGGGCTTGTGGGTAGTAGGGATGGGCCCCTGTGAGGGCTCCTTGGCTATTATTGGATGTATATTGTTGGGATCTATTGTGGGGGATGAGGAGAGTAATAGAGGGTGACGGCGCTTGTGCCCTATCCCCTCTTTACTTTTTCTCTGATTCCATAATGGTTCCATTGTATAGTTACTGATTCAATATAGATACTCACACACACACACACACATATATATATGTATATATCTATATGTATGTATAAATATGTATGTATATATCTATATGTATGTATATATATATGTATGTATGTATATATATATGTATGTATATATGTATACATAAATATCTATCTATCTATACACATAGATATATCTCTCTCTCCCCAAATGCTTATATATAATAAACTTAATTTACATAATGCATATATCTCTCCCCCTTGTCATTGTCAAAAAGGTGGACATCAAACATATCCTCTTTGTCATCCTAGTAAAAGATGTGACAATATGCAAGAGATAAAGAGATGTATGATACCAAATAAAAAAATTTAGTGTATATCAATCAGTATCGCATGCCCCCCCTGGGATCATAGAAATGGTCAAATTTTTGACTTCTAGTATCTAATACCAATTGTAAAGAAAGAGATAAAAGATCTTTAACAATTGAGATAATACCAATTGTAGAAAAAAATCTTGAAAAATAATCCTCTTTACCATTTGTAAATACTACTTGGAGGCATGGCCCTAAAGTGTATCAAAGCATAGATATGAAAAAATCAATCACATTGATACACGTGACATTGCCAAAAGAAAACATAACATGAAACATGTTGGCAATATCAATGGGTTAAGATCAAGACCATAGTAACCAATTGTAAAAATAGACTCCAATTGAAAAACAATGATCTCAAACATAACCCAAAATAAGAGTTACAATATGTTTTCAAAATACTTTAAAACATACAACATATTAACTCCTCCATTGACATACATATGGATCAACAAATGCATGTATGCCAATGTATTCCACAAGGTCCCCATTTCATGAAAAATAAATTTAAAATCATTTTCAAAATCATGAAACATCACACAAACAATAGGTATGCTAAAAATAAACATTAAGCATAATACCCATGCAATATGCATATGTGTGAGAGACCTAAACATTAGGGAACCAAAACCATGAGGAGTTTGATTTCCTAATGTAATCACATGAGGTGATCACATCCTAAACTAGAGAGTTGATGTATATATCCCTCTCTTTCACACTACACCTAATGGGAATCCATAAACTCAAGGATTTCGTAGGTAAGAGTTTGCAAGAGGGGTAGATGTGGCATGCTTAGGTGTAGAAATGAATTTCTTGATATACAAAGAGGGACAATTTTGCTTCTTAGCAAAAAGTGAAGGATTTTTATTCTTCCTCAATACCCTGTGATTTACATGCTTCTTGTTGGTGTTATTGTTATACAAAAAATCATGGTGATTCTTCTTAGGTGCTTTTGCAATATTTCTTGTATTTGCACCAAAAGAAGAATTAGGGTGGGTTTGGTAACCACTTTGGAGTGTATCCCAAAACTCCTCTATGGTTTGCCGGATGTTGTTTTTAAGCAAACCGTGGAGTGAACTCCCAGCATGTACAAAGCTAATAAGCTTTTGGGATTCCTCTTCGCATTTCAACGTAAGTTGTTGAATGCGAGTTTCTAAGCTAAGGTTTTGATCTAATATTATTATTGGAAATGCTCAATTCCTTAACTTGAGAGAGAAGTGTGTCTCTCTCACACTAGTGTCACAGATATGCATATCATTATTGTTTACACTAGAAAATTCTAAAGCATGCACCCTACTCATAGCATTCTTAAATTTTGCTTTCAATTTATCATATGAGTCGATGCACTTACTTGCCACATTGGAGGCCACATTGAAACGATACTCAAGCTCCTCATAGGGTAGCTTTGGCTCCTCCTTTTCTTCACCATCATTTTCCTCCTCGCTAGAGCTTGAAGAAGACTCTTCCCCCTTTGCCATGAAGCACATGTGGGCTTACTCCTTGTCTTCATCTTCTTCGTCACTTGATGAGTCTTCATCCGAGTCATCGAATGTGCCGATAAGTCCCTTCTTTTGGTTCTTGAATTTGGACTTGCCTTTCCAATGTTTCTTTCCTTTCTCTTTGTAGTAATCTTTAGAGGGGTTGGAAGGGCTTTCGGTAGAGTGATGACCTTTACCACTGCAATTGTAACAAGTAGGAATCTTGTTAGAATTGGAGGCAAACTTTGACAAAGATTTACCTTGCTTGTCCTTGAGGAATGCCTTAAATTGCTTGGCAAGCTCGATGAAATCATCATCGCTAGCATAATCTTCCCCATCTTCTTCACTCGAAGCTTCTCGATGTAATTTCTTTCTCCACTCGATTGGCTCCTTCTCGGTATGGAATGCAACCCTCTTTTACTTCTTAGGCTTGGTTGGTTGAATCTCCTTCTTGTGTTGAAGCTTTACTTCATATGCCATGAGATTCCTAATGCACTCCTCAACGGTGTCATGTCATTTAACTCCAAAATCCCATTGGCCTTTGACTCCCATTGAGATGTAAGTGAGTCAAGGATCTTCTCCACTCAATCCTCCTGAGAAATCACCTTCCCAAGATCTTCCAAAGCGTTCACGATTTCTGTGAACCTTGTGAACAGCTCCGAGATGTTTTCACCTTCCTGCATCTTAAACAACTCATATTTAGAATTAAATACACATTGTTTAGATTTCTTTACCTTCGAAGTCCCTTTATGACAAATCTCCAAAGTATACCAACTTTCGTTAGCCGTTTTGCACATGGAGATGCGGTTGAACTCATTGCGAGTGAGGGCACAATGGAATGTATTCATAGCCCTTGCATTGAATTTGATCGAGTCCTTCTCTGCTTCTTGAAGTCACGGGTGTTGTATATTTCTCAAATGGCGACTCCATGATGTCCATAGGTCTTGACCCTCCAAGTAGATCATCATCTTGATCTTCCAACTTGGGTAGTTGGTTCCGTTGAAGAGCGAGGGTTATACGATTGATAGAACTTCTTCATGAGACGTGGATATAGCGTTGAATGCCATCATTGTTGTATAATATAACCTCGCTCTGATACCAATTGCAATGACCGTCTACCTTGCCATACTAACAACATAACTCTAGCGGGGTGAATAGAGTATTGGCAATAAATTGTGCAATTAAAATTTAACTTGCAAATGCAGAATAATAAATGCAACGTGAATTAATCAACACAATCAATCCAAACGCAAACACAAGATATTACCCTGGTGTTGTGATATGATTCCCCGGATTTGGTTTTGGATGATGAGGAAACATAAATAATGTATACTAACTTATTTGTGAGCGCAGTTATGGAGATCGTCGCCAAAAGAATACGAACATCTAAAGCGACGTCTCAAGACTTCTCAATACGCGTGATCGTGTGCCTGAAGCTTTGTTGAAGCTCAAGGAGTTCTATTGAAGTCAAGAATGAAGATTGAAGCTTTGAAGATGGCTCGTAAAGTTTATTTTATAGTCTTCTAGCTTCATAGATTAGAATGTTAAGCCTTGAGTAGGACTTACATTATAAACTTCATTTCGCTCATATCTTAGAGCTAGGATAATCATAGAAGCCATTATACACTTTCCCGAAGCCTATCGTTTCTTCCCTCGGCTTCGAGTGCATGTTAGTTGGTTCATGAAGAGTCACCAACTGACTAGATGACGATCTAGTCGGTCGGAAACTATACATGAACCGACTAGTTTGCCTCTCTTTATTCAGCTCTTTCTATGACTACAGTTAGTCGGTCAAAGAAGAGTCACCGACCGACTAGATGACGATCTAGTCGGTTAGGAATCCTTCTTAGACCGACTAGTTGTGTACAGTCATTTTTCAGCCTGAGCTACTGTTTCGAGTTAGTCGGTCAAAGAACGTTTGTCAACCGACTAGTTGAGAAACTAGTCGGTCAACACTTGTTTTTAAACCGACTAAGTCAACTTGAAGTCAGCCTATTCTATTTCGACATTAGTCGGTCAAAGAACATTCACCGACCGACTAGTTGTGAAACTAGTCGGTCGGCAAGTCTTCTTAGACCGACTAGTTGTCTTTGCCTGTACTTCGACTTCTTGGCTGTTCTTCCATTAGTCGGTCTAAGTTATATCACCGACCGACTAGTTGATGAACTAGTTGGTCAGTGATCCTTCTTTGACCGACTAGTCTGGTTCAGAATAGAGCCGTTGGGATTCTTTCAAACTCGATTTCTCTTGCCCCTTTAAATAGAATCCTGATTCGTTTGAAGAGGGGTTAGAGGTCCTATTTCCAAGCAATTTCAGACCTAAGAGAAGAGCTCTCCCAAGCTATTTCAAAGCTCTCTCTCCCTCACAAGAATCTCTCCTTCTACACCTTGAGCCCTAATTCCTCAAGAGAGATTCTCTCCATTGTGAGCTTCTCAAGCCAGGAGCTTGATTCTAGTCACCAACTCCACCCTAGGCTTCCATTGCTGGTCATCTTCTTGAAGCTAGGGTTTGGTGACATCTTCTTCCCCAAAATCCATCTTTGCCCTAATTTGGTAATTATACTCAAGGCATAGGATTTTGTGGTAAGCATTTCATTTCAATCGTTATTTGAATTGTGTCTCTCGGTTGTGAGAGAGAGTGTGATCCCGGTTTGTGGGAGTCACATGTCATTTGTATGATTTGGTCTTGTGAAGGTTTTTCACAAGTATTTCATAGTGAAAATCTTGAGTTAGGGTTTCTAACTCAAGTATCCGGAGGGGATCCGGGTGATTGGGACGTAGGATCTGTTGAATATTGGACTCCCCGGATTTGGTTTTGATGATGAGCAAACATAAATAATCCATGAACTAACAATTTGTGAGCGCAGTATTGGAGATCGTCGCAAATTCACGAGAACAATCAAAGCGACATCTCAAGACTTCTCAAAGCTCGTATTCATGCCTAAAGCTTCGTTGAAGCTCTTGCGCCGTTTTGGAAGTTATGAAGAATCAATCGAAGCTCTCGAAGACCGTTTATTAAGGTTTTATTTATAGGCTTTTAAGCTTCGATCAATAGAATGTTAAGCCTTGAGTATATCTTACGATTCTAACTTCATAACGCTCATATCGTAGCTCTAGGATCTTAGTACAAGTTCATTCTAACTTCCTCGAAGCGTCGCGCTTCGATTCGGACTTGTTTGTGCATGTTAGTTGGTACAAGAAGAAGTACTGACCGACTAGATGGTGATCTAGTCGGTCAACAACTCTTCTTGGACCGACTAGTTTGATTCCTTAATTTCTTGGACTTTACTGTTTACAGTTAGTCGGTCTACGTTGACTCACCGACCGACTAGTTTGTGAACTAGTCGGTCAGTGATGCTTCTTTGACCGACTAGTTGTGACTTACTGTTCATGCTAAATTTCTCCTAAGCTAATGTTTATCGTTAGTCGGTCTAAGAACGTTTGGTGACCGACTAGTTGACAATCTAGTCGGTCAACTTTTGTTCTTGGATCGACTAAGTCAATTTGTATTCAGACTATTTCATTTTGCCTCTTAGTCGGTCTACGTTCACTGACTGACCGACTAGTTGTGAAACTAGTCGGTCAGAAAGTGTTCTTGGACCGACTAGATTTCTAGGTCTGAATTTCTCTTTCTTCTCAGTTCCTCACTTAGTCGGTCCATGCTGTTTGACTGACCGACTAGTTGATGAACTAGTCGGTCAGTGGTTGTTCTTTGACCGACTAATTGCCCCAGATTTATATCCGTTGGGAATTGACCTAACTTGTTTTTATGGGACCCTATAAATACGTGTTGAATATTGGACTCCCCTGATTTGGTTTTGGATGATGAGCAAACATAAATAATTCATGAACTAACAATTTGTGAGCGCAGTATTGGAGATCGTCGCCAATTTCACGAGAATATTCAAAGCGACATCTCAACACTTCCAAAAGCTCGTATTCAAGCCTAAAGCTTCGTTGAAGCTCTTGCAACGCTTTGGAAGTAATGAAGATTCAATCGAAGCTCTCAAAGACCGTTTATTAAGGTTTTATTTATAGTCTTTTAGTTTCGATTGATAGAATGTTAAGCCTTGAGTATATCTTACGTTTCTATCTTCATTTCACTCATTTCGTAGCTCTAGGATTCTTGCACAAGTTCACTCTAACTTCCTCGAAGCGTCGCGCTTCGATTCGGACTTTGTTGTGCATGTTAGTTGGTACAAGAACAAGTACTGACCGACTAGATGGTGATCTAATCGGTCGGCCACTGTTCTTGGACCGACTAGTTTCAGTCAGTTAATTCTTAGCTCTTTACTGTTTACAGTTAGTCGGTCTATGTTGACTCACCGACCGACTAGTTTGTGAACTAGTCGGTCAGTGATGCTTCTTTGACCGACTAGTTGAGACTGACTGTTCACTCTTAAGTACTCCTAAGCTACTGTTTACCGTTAGTCGGTCTAAGAACGTTTGGTGACCGACTAGTTGACAATCTAGTCGGTCAACTTTTGTTCTTGGACCGACTAAGTCATCTTGCCTTCAGACTATGTTGTTTTGCCTCTTAGTCGGTCTACGTTCATTGAATGACCGACTAGTTGTGAAACTAGTCGGTCAGACAGTGTTCTTGGACCGACTAGTTTTCTAGGTCTGAAATTCTATCTCTTCTCAGATCTGCTCTTAGTCGGTCCATGCTTTGTGACTGACCGACTAGTTGATGAACTAGTCGGTCAGTGAGTGTTCTTTGACCGACTAATTCTCACAGATTTCTTTCCGTTGGAGATTGACCTAACTTGTTTTTATGGGACCCTATAAATACGAACCTAGGTCATTTCTATCTTCAATAGAGCTGCCATTAAGAGATTCATTGAGTTCAAAAGAGATAGCTATTCTCCCTCAAATCTAAAGCTCTCTTCCTCACAAGAAACCCATTCTCTCTCATTTCTAGATCTAGAGAGAAGCTTGTTCTTGGTGAGCTCTTCAAGCTATTGCTTGATTCAAGTTTCCAAATCTTCCCTAGGCACCCATTGCTGCTCATTTCCTTGGTGCTAGGGTTTGGTAACTTCATCTTCCTCAAATCCTTCATTCCACCTATTGGGTAAGAAAAACTCAAGGTATAGGATTTTGTGGTAAGAATATTTATTTCATATTAAACTCTTTAATATTGCTTTGTGATTCTCTCGGTTGTGAGAGAAGGTTGTGATCCCAGGTTGTGGGATTCACGTTTGCTATTGCATGTATGATTTGATCTTGTGAAGGTTTTTCACAAGATATTCATAGTGGAAATCTTGAGTTAGGGTTTCTAACTCAAGTATCCGGAAGGGATCCGGGTGGTTGGGACGTAGGATCACCGGGAACAAGTCGGGGAGACTTCGGTGGATCCGAACCCATTAACATCGTTTGTTAGCATTGTTAATTTCATTGTTGTCATTCAATTTAAGCTTCCGCAAATTGATTTGGTAGTTGTGTGCAATTTAATTTGGAATAATACGCCTTATTATTTTAAAGTACTATTCACCCCCCCCCCCTCTAGTACTTGTGCAGTAGCTGGTAGGGCATTACATTTGGTATCAGAGCCAGATACTCAGCTATGTCTACCAACGACAACAAGACCGTGCCTCCACCTTCCAACTACGACACCTTCAGGAACCGTGAAGATGCGTCATCGGTGATGGAAGGACATTCCTCTACAAGGCCTCCATTCTTCAACGGTACCAACTACGGGTACTGGAAATGTCGGATGGAAACCTTCCTCCGAAGTGCATATTTATGGAGGACTACAATGAAGGAGTACAACGAGCCCGAAGAAGAAGATTTTGAGAAATGGACTACCGCTGAGGTCGCCGCGGAGGTAAGCAATGCCAAGGCAATGAACGCCTTGCAATGCGCATTGGAGCCCGAGGACTTCAATAAGATATGCACATGTAAGAGTGCATATCAAATTTGGAACTCTCTCCTCATACTACATGAAGGGACGAGTCGGGTAAGAGACTCTAAACTCGTTGTCGTAACCAAAGATTACGAAATGTTTCATATGCAACAGGGCGAGAAGATGAAAGAATATTACGCTCGCTTCGTTGACATAATAAACGAGTTAGAGGCCCTCGGCAAGATCTACACTCAAAAGGAGAAGTGCTTAAAGCTTATTGAAGGACTTCCCTCTTCTTGGGAAAAACGTACCTTCGCCATCGAGGAAGGTAATGACATGAACAAATATACCGTAGTTCAACTAATGGGTACTTTGATGTCATACGAGGTACGCAAAGATAGCAAGGTGAAGCTACAAGAAAAGATGAAGTCATATTTGAACCTAGATGCGCCTAAGAAAAAGGCGATTGCATTCAAGGCGGCTTCATCCACATCTTCCGATGATGAAGACTCGGAAAACGAGTTGGACTTGGAGTCCATGGCACTCATGGCCAAGAAGTTCAACCGTTTCTTCCGGAAAGGTAACTTCAAGACCAAAGGTAAATTTGGTTCTTCTAACGCCTCTTCCTCTCCTTTGTGTTTCAAGTGCAATAAGCCAGGACACATGAAAGCGGAGTGTCCTCTCAACAAACAAAAGGAGAAGTGGAAGGCGCCAAAATTCGATAAGTCCAAGAAATACAAGAAGGTGTACAAGAAAGGACTTGTCGGAGCAACATTCACCGACTCCGAGGATTCCTCAAGCGGAGAGTCGGATGATGAGAAAGTGGAGCAAGCACATATGTGCTTCATGGCAAGAGAGGAGAACGATCAAGGATCCTCCTCTTCCGATGATAGTAATGACAAAAGCGATGAGGTAACGATGGATGATCTTAGAAATGCTAACTCTCAACTTTGGTCAAAATACACTAAGTTAGTAAATAGATATACTAAGGTAAAAGATGACCTAGCTAGCATTCAAACATCGCCTAAGAATATCATCACCAATAACGACACCGTTGTTGAAGAGTTAAGAAATGAGATTGTGAATCTCAAATCTAAACTTGAACATGTTAGCATTGAGGATGCGGAAGAACATGAGATAGCGGATTTAACTTCTCAAAACTCGACTTTGAGTATTGAGAACGAGAATCTTAAATCTCGTGTTTATGTGCTCACTTCGCAAATATCCACTTTGGATACTTCTTTGCGTTCTCTCAAAGAGAAATATGAGGACACATTGGGCCGAATCAACAAATTCAACAAGGGTAAGGGCCATTTGGATAATATCCTAAAAGATTTACTTCCGGCCAAACACCACATTGGCTTGGGGTATATGATGGGAAATTCATCCAAGTCGGTCACTACTTTTGTTAGGCCAACTTCCGAAGCCTCAACGAGTGGGAGCAAACACTCTATTGGTAGTTCATCTACCAATGGTGCTTCCACCTCGTCCACACCCTCTTTCGGAAAGAAACCCACTTTGGGTGGACCTCCAAAGAAGGGGCATGCCTACATGTACACTAATAACATGCCACGTAGGAACACACGTCCTACTCCACCATCTCACACATATGATGATTTTTATGCAACACATTCTCGGGCACATGCACACCAAGTGAGACACCCTCACGCACGTGTTCCCACACATGCATATGTACACCCACCTCATCATATGAATAATTCTCGTCGTGCACCATTCCATCATGTCCCGTATGCCTATCCACAACATGCATCACGTAGAAATCAACGTAGCATGCATGCACCCAATAGGATGATGGCTCCCAAAATTTTCACTATTTGGAGCCCAAAGGACACAAGCATGGACGAAAAACAAATGTACATGAATGCTTATTTTTCGGATGTTGTGCATAGTAAGAATTATGTGGGGAAGTCTAAGTCCACTTGGACTTGGTTTCCAAAGGTCTAATCCCTTGGACCCAATGACCTTGGGTACCATGATATGAAAGTGTCTATCTTTAGGTACTCAAGGAAAAGAAAAAGAAAAGGAGCATCAAATTTAAATTTAGCTCCAAAGGGAATTGGATACTCGACAGCGGGTGTTCCAAACACATGACGGGTGACGCTCGTTTGCTCTCCGGAGTGGTTCCCATTGCGAATGGAAACCGCGTCGTATTTGGAGGCAACGAGAGCGGAACCATCATAGGTGTTGGTAAAGTCGGTAACCCTTCTAAACCATTAATTAGTGATGTTTATCTTGTTAGTGGTTTAAATCATAATCTTATTTCAATAAGTCAACTTTGTGACAAAGGTTACAAAGTTAGCTTTGCGAAAGGATTGTGTCATATTTTAAGAAAGGATAATGAAAAATTATTATTTTCCGGAACTCGTCGTAAAGACATTTATATTTTGGATCTTCCTAAGTCATATGAACAATGTCTCGTTGCCAACACAAGTGAACAACACTTATGGCATCGACGCTTTGGACATGTGAACTTTGGAACACTATATAAGCTTTCAAAATTGAATTCTATTAAAGGTTTTCCGAAGCTTGTTTTTGAAAAGAAAAGTTTTTGTGATTGTTGTCAACGCGGCAAGCTTCCTAAATCTTCATTTAAACCTAAGAAAAGCATCTCTACTAAACGGCCACTAGAGCTATTACATCTAGATTTATTTGGGCCAACTAGAGTAGCTTCCTTAGGAAATGCAAGGTATGGACTTGTCATCGTAGATGACTATTCAAGATTTACTTGGGTATTTTCATTGTGTAATAAAAATGAAGCTTTTGAAAACTTCACAATTTTTGTTAAGAAAGTACAAAATCTCTTAGGAACCACCATTGTCACTATTCGTAGTGATCATGGAGGCGAATTTGAGAATGAGTCTTTTGAGACATTTTGTGATGAAGTTGGTATTACTCACACCTTCTCTTTCCCTCGTGCACCTCCTCAAAATGGTGTAGTTGAGAGAAAGAATAGGACGCTAGTGGAATGTGCTCGCACTATGCTTGATGATAGCCAACTTGGCCATCAATTTTGGGCGGAAGCGGTACACACCGCTTGCTATGTGTTTAATAGAATACTTTTGAGGCCCGGCACTAAACAAACTTGTTATGAATTGTTGTTTGGTAGGTTGCCTCAAGTTAAACATTTTCGTGTTTTTGGTTCGAAATGTTTTATTAAGAACACATATGGTAGTTTGGACAAATTCGATCCGAGATCCGATGAGGGGATTTTTGTTGGATATTCTACGCGTAGCAAAGCCTACCGGATATTCAACAAACGAACCTCAACGATCGAGGAATCGCTTCATGTCTCATTTAATGAAGGATTTGTTCCAACTAGAATTTCAAATGATAATGATTCTATGGATGTTTTATGTGATTCGTTTGATAATTCTAAGTCTAATGATTCTATTGATTCTATTGAGACTAACCCAACTAATGAAGTTGTTGAGAATGTTCCAAGTGATCAAGGTATTCCCAAACGGCTTCATTCGGTTCGTGACCATCCCCATGAGCAAGTCATTGGCAATATCTATGATAGTGTCAAGACGAGATCGCAAGTTCACCACTTCGCAAATTGTGCCTTTGCCTCATCGATAGAGCCAAAGAATATTAATGAAGCATGCGAAGATAGCGCTTGGATCTTAGCCATGGAGGAGGAGCTCATTCAATTCGAGAGGAATGAAGTTTGGGAGCTTGTTCCATTGCCATCGAAGAACCACACCGTCATAGGGACAAAGTGGATCTTCAAGAACAAAACCGACGAAAACCAAGTCGTCGTCCAGAACAAAGCTCGGTTAGTAGCTCAAGGCTATCGTCAAGAGGAAGGTATCGATTTCGAAGAATCTTTCGCTCCGGTAGCTAGATTAGAATCAATTAGATTACTTTTGTCTTTTGCATGCCATAAGAATTTTAAATTATTTCAAATGGATGTTAAAAGTGCATTTTTAAACGGAGATGTCGTTGAGGAAGTTTACGTTTCTCAACCTCCGGGCTTCGTAAATGAAAAATTTCCAAATCACGTTTTTAAACTAAAGAAAGCTCTTTATGGTTTAAGACAAGCTCCTCGAGCTTGGTATGATCGCCTAAAGAATTTTCTTTTGGATTTGAATTTTAAAATGGGCGAAGCCGATTCAACACTTTTTATTAAGCATGCGAATAATGATATTTTATTAGTTCAAATTTATGTTGATGATATCATTTTCGGTGCTACTAACTTCGCTCTTTGCGAAGAGTTTTCTAATGTGATGAAGGAAAAATTTGAGATGAGCCACATGGGCGAACTCAAATATTTCTTAGGTCTCCAAATTCGCCAAATGAACGATGCAATCTTCATCCACCAAACGAAGTACACGGTGGAGTTGCTAAAGCGATTTGGAATGGAGAATGCCTCCAGGAAAAAGACTCCAATGAGCACGACTACGCATCTTGACAAGGATACGGGCGGTAAGGATGTAGACATTCGTCTATATCGAGGTATGATAGGTAGTTTGCTTTATCTTACCGCAAGTAGGCCCGATATTATGTTTGCCGTATGTATATGTGCTCGTTATCAGTCTCAACCTAATGAGTCTCACTTAGTAGCGGTAAAGCGTATTTTTCGCTATCTAAGTTACACATTAGATTTTGGATTACTTTATCCGAGATCTAGCACATATGAGTTAGTCTCATATAGTGACGCTGATTATGCGGGATGCAAATCCGACAGGAAAAGTACTAGTGGCACTTGACATTTTATAGGAAATTCTATTGTCTCTTGGTTTTCCAAGAAGCAAAATTCCGTATCACTTTCAACCACCGAGGCGGAATATATTGCCGCCGGTGCCGCGTGTGCTCAAGTTCTTTGGATGAGACACACACTTAAAGACTTTGGTATAAATTGTGATACTTGCCCTATCATGGTTGACAACCAAAGTGCAATATGTCTTTCCAAGAACCCGGTACATCATTCCCGTTCGAAACACATAGATGTCCGCCACCACTTTTTAGATGATCATGTTGCTAAAAAGGACATCATTCTAGTGTACGTTGAAACCCAAAAGCAAATCGTCGATATTTTCACGAAACCCCTAAAGGAGGACTCTTTTGTGCGGTTGCGTCGAGAATTGGGGATTATGGGTGAATCCGAGATATAGGATTCATGTTTCATTCAATAATTTTGCATGCTATTATTTTTGGCAATATCTCATTCATGCTAGAATTATTGGATTTTTCGGGAATTTTATGTGATATCTTGATTTTTCGTTCGATTTGTGCGTAATCGTCAAATTTCTGTTTTTCGATGATTAATGGGGTAGTTTAGATGTTTATTGAGAGTTTTGAGATTTATCGTCCGAGCGTATTATGGAGAGAACTTGATTTTCAAGTTTTTGACTCTTTAGTCGGTTCATGTTCAGTGACCGACCGACTAGATTGAGATCTAGTCGGTCAGTACTTGAACGCAGACCGACTAAATCTTGTCAGTAATTCTTGGATTCAGCCACTGTTTGCAACTAGTCGGTTCAAGCTCATTGACCGACCGACTAGATCGTGATCTAGTCGGTCAGTGCTTGAACTGTGACCGACTAGTTGTGCCAGGGGCTGTTTAGTCGATCGATTTTCATTCTAATCGATCGAAATCTCTTCTCTCTCCGCTCAAAACCCCGACCTCCCTCGAGACCCTTCGTCTTCCGGCCACTTTCCGACCATTCCCGCCGTCGCCGTCTGCCGATCTTCGACCTAGGGTATCTCCTCTTCCTCCCTCTCCTATCTAGGGTTCGGTTTCAGCTCTAGGGTTAGGTTGTTCAGTTGATTTCATCTCCTAGGGTTTCGATTAGGGTTTTTCTAATTCTGATTTAGGGTTTCTTCCATTCCGATTGATTGTGTCGTGTTGTGCCGAGATTATGGCCCGTACACGTATCCCGATCACTCCCTCTAGCCCCTCTCCGATGACCGTTGATCCAATCTCTTCGGATCCCGAGCATCCAACCCCTCCGAAGCGTAGAGCCAAGACCACCCATCCTTCGTCGTCTTCGCCTCCTCTCAAGAAGAAGAGGACGACGACCGCTATACCTAGAGGTCAACCGAAACCCAAACCCAAGCCTAAGCCAAAGGCCAAAATTCTTGCTTCTCAATCTTCGTTCCATACTCCTACCGATTCCGATACGGAGTATAACCCTGAGACCGAGACTCATAGGGAACCCACTCCTCCTATTCATCCCGAGTCTAGCACCCACCCTCGTTCGTCTACTCGTAAGCCTAAGGGAAAGGGTCCGATGCCGGTGGGCGGTGTCGATATTTCGTTATGTCGCGATGACCCTTTGTGTCTCGCGGCGTATAACCGTATCGAACATTGCCCTCTGCTTTTGGAGCATTTCGTCCAGTTTAGCGACTTTATAGGGTTAGCTGATCTTCTGTCGTCGTCGGGTCTTCTCGATTACCTTCGATATGACCCGAAGGCGAATCCTCACCCCTACCCTAGATTAGTGAAGCTTTTCTATGCGAATAGGATCCGGGGTCAGTACGATCAGACCCACTCTGTTGAGACGACCGTTTTGGGGACTCCTATAGTCCTCACTGCGGAAATCTTATGAGAGATTTTGGGTATCTCTTCGTCTGGCCTTCTTCCTTCTGATATCTCGGTAGATGATATTTCTTCTCTTGATCAGACCATCCTTTCAGAGATTTTCCATCAGATTCCTCCTGCCATGATTGGCGTGCCATCTAAATCATTCAAGCCAAATGCATGGGTCCTAAATCTGATTCTGAAGTCGTGCTTGCTTCCCAAGTACGGCTCCTCATCTCTCCCGTCCCAGCCATTTTTGAAGCTTATCTATGCGATCTTCATGGGGAGCTCGATTAATTGGGCTCGAATTATACTCGATAAGATTGACTCTTTCGAGTGTATTCGAAAGTCCAATAAATCGGCTCATATCCCATTTCCATGCATGTTGACCCTCGTGTTTCGTCATTTTCGTGTCACATTGCCTCGTGACGATGAGCGTCCCCTTGGTCCTCCCCTGAATGCGACGGCCGTCAAGAAATCTCTTGCGGCGCTTCGTCACGTTCAGAGGACGACACCTTCAGCGTCTGCCCCTGCCTCTGCCAGTGCCTCGTCTTCCCCTGCTACATTGGACGATGTCGTACGGATACTTCGTCGGCACGAGTCTCGCTTGGCTCGTAACGAGGAGGTAGTCTGCCGTATGGCTCGTACGATGGGGATTGAGCTTCCTCCTTCGGTGTCTGAGGCCGAGGAGATGGACGATGAGGAGCTTGACGAGCTTGCTACTTCTTTTGCCCGTGGCGATGAGGCCACTGCTGCTGCTGCTGCTGGTACTTCCACTTCTGCTCCTGGAGTTGCCACCTCTTCCGGTGTTCCAGAGCCATCTGCTGCAGCTCTTCAGCCTTCTGAGCCTGCTGCTGACCCAGTTTCCGAGCCTGCTCATGTATCTGCTGCTGCTGCTTCTGTCGAGACTCATGCTGCTGTTGAGCCTGTTGCTGAGATCTCCACTCCTGCCCCGACGATTCCATCTGTTGAGACACCTCTACTTCCTGCAGATCCTGAGTCCACTCCGTCGACTGGACCCACGGACGCTGCAGATCCAGCCTCCTCCTCGTGATCGTTGTTCCGAGGACTCTCCATATACGTTTTGGATGATATATCTTAGTGAGAGTGTTTTGGGTTAGGCTGGGGCTTGAGAGATGTCTTGATGTATCTTTGTGATTTCTGGATGTCGGAGTTGGATATGATGTTATGATGTTGTTTTGATGTATGTTGATATACTTTGATGATGTCGATGATGTTGATGTATTTCTTTTTGATGATATGTAGCGCTTGATATGATGTATCTCATATATTCGATGTGATATCTTTTTTGGATTTACTCACATTGTCTCTACATATATATATGTTCATCGTCATTCACTTTGTCATTTATTCGTCGTGCATTTTTTTTATATATATTCGTTGAATGCATTTGAATTGTGACTTCGTCGCTCGACGATTAAAAACTTGGTTAAATAGATTATATTTCTATATTAATATAGAATTGTTTTCCATGCACAAATTTAACCAAGAAATATTGAATATTGAAGAGTATGTTTCTTTATTCAAGAAATGAATAATGATTTGGATTTTTTGATGATTTTGATTTTTTTTTGATAATGGAAAATTTGGCACACCTTGTTTTGATTTCCACAATTTTTCCCTTGGTGTCAAGTTGATCCATTGCCATTGTCTACGACTCCCGATGTTGGATTTTACATTTCCTAATTGTTGTCGTTGTATGCCCCCCATTTTTGGGGTAATGCCAAAGGGGGAGAGATAATGATAATAAATAGCGCAAATGAAAATTTAACTCAATTTCCAAGAATCTAGTTTGATATGCTAGATTCAGGGGGAGTTAAGATACATATAAGGATTTTCAAAATCCGATATTTCAAAAATCAATTCACTTTATTTATCTTACTCGTCTGCTTGATACAATTCATTTATATTCATTTTGGAATTAACGTGTCATCAATACAGGGGGAGTAAGTATTTTACATTTGAATTATTATCTTTGATTATTATTTATGTTGGTTTGTCATCACCAAAAAGGGGGAGAATGTTGAATATTGGACTCCCTGGATTTGGTTTTGGATGATGAGCAAACATAAATAATTCATGAACTAACAATTTGTGAGCGCAGTATTGGAGATCGTCGCCAATTTCACGAGAATATTCAAAGCGACATCTCAACACTTCCAAAATCTCGTATTCAAGCCTAAAGCTTCGTTGAAGCTCTTGCAACGCTTTGGAAGTAATGAAGATTCAATCGAAGCTCTCAAAGACCGTTTATTAAGGTTTTATTTATAGTCTTTTAGTTTCGATTGATAGAATGTTAAGCCTTGAGTATATCTTACGTTTCTATCTTCATTTCACTCATTTCGTAGCTCTAGGATTCTTGCACAAGTTCACTCTAACTTCCTCGAAGCGTCGCGCTTCGATTCGGACTTTGTTGTGCATGTTAGTTGGTACAAGAACAAGTACTGACCGACTAGATGGTGATCTAGTCGGTCGGCCACTGTTCTTGGACCGACTAGTTTCAGTCAGTTAATTCTTAGCTCTTTAC
Organism: Scilla litardierei; assembly: GCA_030789695.1. Classification (NCBI taxonomy): domain Eukaryota; kingdom Viridiplantae; phylum Streptophyta; class Magnoliopsida; order Asparagales; family Asparagaceae; genus Scilla; species Scilla litardierei. The sequence goes on from CM061136.1 coordinate 114,430,330, forward strand.
TGTTTACAGTTAGTCGGTCTATGTTGACTCACCGACCGACTAGTTTGTGAACTAGTCGGTCAGTGATGCTTCTTTGACCGACTAGTTGAGACTGACTGTTCACTCTTAAGTTCTCCTAAGCTACTGTTTACCGTTAGTCGGTCTAAGAACGTTTGGTGACCGACTAGTTGACAATCTAGTCGGTCAACTTTTGTTCTTGGACCGACTAAGTCATCTTGCCTTCAGACTATGTTGTTTTGCCTCTTAGTCGGTCTACGTTCATTGAATGACCGACTAGTTGTGAAACTAGTCGGTCAGACAGTGTTCTTGGACCGACTAGTTTTCTAGGTCTGAAATTCTATCTCTTCTCAGATCTGCTCTTAGTCGGTCCATGCTTTGTGACTGACCGACTAGTTGATGAACTAGTCGGTCAGTGAGTGTTCTTTGACCGACTAATTCTCACAGATTTCTTTCCGTTGGAGATTGACCTAACTTGTTTTTATGGGACCCTATAAATACGAACCTAGGTCATTTCTATCTTCAATAGAGCTGCCATTAAGAGATTCATTGAGTTCAAAAGAGATAGCTATTCTCCCTCAAATCTAAAGCTCTCTTTCTCACAAGAAACACATTCTCTCTCATTTCTAGATCTAGAGAGAAGCTTGTTCTTGGTGAGCTCTTCAAGCTATTGCTTGATTCAAGTTTCCAAATCTTCCCTAGGCACCCATTGCTGCTCATTTCCTTGGTGCTAGGGTTTGGTAACTTCATCTTCCTCAAATCCTTCATTCCACCTATTGGGTAAGAAAAACTCAAGGTATAGGATTTTGTGGTAAGAATATTTATTTCATATTAAACTCTTTAATATTGCTTTGTGATTCTCTCGGTTGTGAGAGAAGGTTGTGATCCCGGGTTGTGGGATTCACGTTTGCTATTGCATGTATGATTTGATCTTGTGAAGGTTTTTCACAAGATATTCATAGTGGAAATCTTGAGTTAGGGTTTCTAACTCAAGTATCCGGAAGGGATCCGGGTGGTTGGGACGTAGGATCACCGGGAACAAGTCGGGGAGACTTGGGTGGATCCGAACCCATTAACATCGTTTGTTAGCATTGTTAATTTCATTGTTGTCATTCAATTTAAGCTTCCGCAAATTGATTTGGTAGTTGTGTGCAATTTAATTTGGAATAATACGCCTTATTATTTTAAAGGACTATTCACCCCCCCTTAGTACTTGTGCAGTAGCTGGTAGGGCATTACAATACGAACCTAGGTCATTTCTATCTAGGTGAGAGCTTCCATTCAGAGATTCATTGAGATCAAAAGAGATAGCCATTCTCACTCTCTTCTAAAGCTCTCTTCCTCACAAGAAACCCATTCTCTCACATTCTAGATCTAGAATCCATCTTGAGAGAAGCTTGTTCTTGGTGAGCCCTTCAAGCTCTAGCTTGATCCAAGTCTCCATATCATCCCTAGGCACCTATTGCTGGTCATTTCCTTGGTGCTAGGACTTGGTGACTTCATCTTCCTCAAATCCTCCATTTCACCTATTGGGTAAGAAAAACTCAAGGTATAGGATTTTGTGGTAAGTTTGCTTATTTCAATATAAACTCATTTATATTGCTTGTTGATTCTCTCGGTTGTGAGAGAAGGTTGTGATCCCGGGTTGTGGGATTCACTATTGCCATTGTTGTATGATTTGATCTTGTGAAGGTTTTTCACAAGATATTCATAGTGGAAATCTTGGGTTAGGGTTTCTAAGCTAAGTATCCGGAGGGGATCCGGGTAGTTGGGACGTAGGATCACCGGGAATAAGTCGGGGAGACTTGGGTGGATCCGAACCCATTAACATCTTTTGTTAGCATTGTTAATTTCGTTGTTGTCATTCAATTTAAGCTTCCGCAAATTGTTTTGGTAGTTGTTTGCACAATAATTTGGAATTATACTCCTTGTTATTTTTAAAGTACTATTCACCCACCCGCTAGTACTTGTGCAGTAGCTTGTAGGGCATTACATTTGGTATCGGAGTATACACACTAAGTCGAAACAGAGGCAAACAGGAATTTTTAGGGCTAGAATTAGTCGGTCGCAGTATACACACTGACCGACTAGTTTTCAATCTATTCGGTCGGTAAGTGTACTGTGACCGACTAAAGAAAGAAAATGATAAGAGTTAGATAAAAGCTTGATCTAGTCGGTCTGAGTTCACTAGCTGACCGACTAGATGAGCATCTAGTCGGTTGACTAATGAACTGAAACCGACTAGAAGAGTCCAAAAATTGATAATTGATTTCTCTTCACAAACCACTTGGATGAAACATCTTAACACTCTCATTAGTCATCTTAATTCTAGCCCTAAAGAGTACTGTTTTAGTCGGCCTCTTTCAAAGCTCCAGCTCGAAATTTCCCAAAACCCCTCCGAGCCCCTTCGAATTCCGACGCTACTCCCATCGATTCCGGCCATCTTCCCGTCCATCCGCCGCCGCAGATCGCTTCCCTAGGAATCTCCCTCCTCCTCCTAGGTCGTTCTCCTATTCTAGGGTTGATCTAGCTCGATTTCTCTCCTAGGTGATCTAGGGTTTTGGATTTTTCGAAGTGTGTTAGGGTTTGTTGATTGTGCTTCTAGGGTTTGATCTCTAGGGTTTGTGTAGCTCGTAGCTTCGTTTGCTTGTACTCGTCGTGCCACGATCATGGCAAAGACGAGAATTCCTATCGCTTCATCTGGGGCTTCCCCAATGAGTGTAGAGCCTTCTGACCCTAGGAATCCATCTAAGCCCAAGTGTCGTGCTAAATCTACCCAAGCTTCTCCGTCTTCGCCTCCTCTGAAGAAGCAGAGGACGATGACGGTCAAACCCCGAAAATCTAAGTCTAAAAAGCCCATACTCCACTCACCCTCGACTCCTCCTGATTCAGATACTGAGTTTATCCCTGAGGATGAGCCCGGCCATAGGGAACCTACTCCTCCACTTCGTCCTAGGACTCGCCAGCCAAAGGGAAAGGGCCCAATGCCAGCGGGTGGTGTTGACATATCGTTGTGTCGCGACGACCCTATGTGTCTCGCGGCCTACAACCGTATTGAACACTGCCCGATGCTATTGGAGCACTATGTTCAGTTTTCAGATTTCCTTGGCTTAGCTGACCTCCTCTCCTATAGTGGCCTATTGGATTATCTTCGATTTGATGCCAAAGCGAACCCTAAACCATATCCTCGCCTGGTAAAATTGTTCTATGCCAATCGTGTCCGAGGCCAGTACGATGCGAGTCACTCCATCGAGACTACTGTGATCCCTCTCCATGTGATCCCTCTCCATGCCTACTGTGATCCCTCTTCAAAATTGTTCTTTCTGATATCTTCCATGTGATCCCTCCTGCCTTTATTGGAGTTCCTTCGAAGTCGTTCAAGCCAAATGCCTGGGTACTAAATCTCATTCTGAAGTCGTGCTTGCTTCCCAAGTACGGCTCATCTTCTCTTCCATCCCAGCCATTTTTGAAGCTAATCTATGCTCTTTTCTTGGGTTACGAGATTAATTGGGCTCGCGTTATACTCGATAAGATGGACTCTTTCGAGTGTATTCGCAAGACCAATAAATCTGCGCATATTCCATATCCGTGTCTGTAGACCCTGGTTTTCCGTCATTTCCGAGTCCCTCTCCCTCCTGACGATGAGCGTCCCTTGGGTCCCCCTCTGAACGCGACGGCCGTTAAGAAATCTCTAGCGGCGCTTCGTCACGTGCAGAGGTCGACCGCATCTGCTTCTCAGGCTACTCCCTCAGCTGCTGCAGCCTCCACTCCTCCTGCTACATTAGATGATGTCGTACGCATTCTTCGTCGGCACGAGTCGCGTTTGGCTCGTACCGAGGAGGTCGTCTGCCGTATGGCTCAGATGATGGGCATTGATCTTCCTCCTTCCGTGTCTGAGGCCGAGGAGATGGACGATGAGGAGATTGACGAGCTTGTCACTTCCTTGGCTCGTGGCGAAGAGGCCACTGCTGCTGCTGCTGCTACCACTTCTGCTCCTGGAGTTGGCACCACTTCCGGTGCTCTAGAGCCTTCTACTTCAGTAGTTCAGACTTCTGAGCCTGCTGCTGACCCTGCTGTCGAGCCTGCTCATCTATCTACCACTGCTGTTGAGACCCCTGCTGTTGCGACCCCAGCTGTTGAGCCCGTCGTTTCCACACCTACCCCGACGATCCCGTCTGTTGAGACGCCTCTCCTCCCTGCAGAGCCTGAGTCCACTCCGTCGACTGGACCCACGGAGACTACAGATCCAGCCACTTCCTCGTGATCGTCTGTTCCGAGGACTCTCCACTACTCTTTGGATGATATATCTTATTGAGAGTATTTTGGGTTAGGATGGAGTTTGAGGGTTGTTTTGATGTATTTTTGAGTTTTCTGGATGTCGGTGTTGGGTATTTTGATGTACTATGGATGATGTTGATGATGGTGTTATATTTTGATGTGGATGATGATGTTGTAATTTTTGATGTTTATATAGATGATGTGTCGTACTTGATATGATGTACTTCTTGTATTCGATATCTTTTTGGATGTACTCATGATGTTTCTATCTATATATACATCGATGTTCATGTTGTGATATTTACTTCGTCGTGCACATTAATTCTCATTCAATGTCCATGCTATGTAAAATCGTCGCTCGACGATTGAAAAACTTGGTTAAATAGATTGAAATTCTATAATTGTATAGAATTGTTTTCCATGCACAAATTTAACCAAGAATATTGAATATTGAAGAGTATGTTTCTTTATTCAAGAAATGAACAATTATTTGGTATTTTTGATGATTTTGATTAATGCTTTTTGATAATGGACAATTTGGCACACCTTGATTTGATTTCATCATTTTTCCCTTGGTGTCAATTAGGTCCATCTTCATTCTCTACGACTCCCGATGTTGGATTTTCCATTTCCTAGTTGTTGTCGTTGTATGCCCCCCATTTTTGGGATAATGCCAAAGGGGGAGAGATAATGATAATAAATAGCGCAAATGAAAATTTAACTCAATTTCCAAGAATCTAGTTTGATATGTTAGATTCAGGGGGAGTTAAGATATATATAAGGATTTTCAAAATCCGATATTTCGAAAATCGATTCTCTTTATTAATCTTACTCATCTGATTGATGCAATTCATATATATTCATTTTGGAATTAACGTGTCATCAATGCAGGGGGAGTAAGTATTTTACATTTGAATCATTATTTTTGATTATTATTTATGTTGGTTTGTCATCACCAAAAGGGGGAGAATGTTGAATATTGGACTCCCCGGATTTGGTTTTGATGATGAGCAAACATAAATAATCCATGAACTAACAATTTGTGAGCGCAGTATTGGAGATCGTCGCAAATTCACGAGAACAATCAAAGCGACATCTCAAGACTTCTCAAAGCTCGTATTCATGCCTAAAGCTTCGTTGAAGCTCTTGCGCCGTTTTGGAAGTTATGAAGAATCAATCGAAGCTCTCGAAGACCGTTTATTAAGGTTTTATTTATAGTCTTTTAAGCTTCGATCAATAGAATGTTAAGCCTTGAGTATATCTTACGATTCTAACTTCATAACGCTCATATCGTAGCTCTAGGATCTTAGTACAACTTCATTCTAACTTCCTCGAAGCGTCGCGCTTCGATTCGGACTTGTTTGTGCATGTTAGTTGGTACAAGAAGAAGTACTGACCGACTAGATGGTGATCTAGTCGGTCAGCAACTCTTCTTGGACCGACTAGTTTGATTCCTTAATTTCTTGGACTTTACTGTTTACAGTTAGTCGGTCTACGTTGACTCACCGACCGACTAGTTTGTGAACTATTCGGTCAGTGATGCTTCTTTGACCGACTAGTTGTGACTTACTGTTCATGCTAAATTTCTCCTAAGCTAATGTTTATCGTTAGTCGGTCTAAGAACGTTTGGTGACCGACTAGTTGACAATCTAGTCGGTCAACTTTTGTTCTAGGACCGACTAAGTCAATTTGTATTCAGACTATTTCATTTTGCCTCTTAGTCGGTCTACGTTCACTGACTGACCGACTAGTTGTGAAACTAGTCAGTCAGAAAGTCTTCTTGGACCGACTAGATTTCTAGGTCTGAATTTCTCTTTCTTCTCAGTTCCTCACTTAGTCGGTCCATACTGTTTGACTGACCGACTAGTTGATGAACTAGTCGGTCAGTGGTTGTTCTTTGACCGACTAATTGCCCCAGATTTCTATCCGTTGGGAATTGACCTAACTTGTTTTTATGGGACCCTATAAATACGAACCTAGGTCATTTCTATCTAGGTGAGAGCTTCCATTCAGAGATTCATTGAGATCAAAAGAGATAGCCATTCTCACTCTCTTCTAAAGCTCTCTTCCTCACAAGAAACCCATTCTCTCACATTCTAGATCTAGAATCCATCTTGAGAGAAGCTTGTTCTTGGTGAGCCCTTCAAGCTCTAGCTTGATCCAAGTCTCCATATCATCCCTAGGCACCTATTGCTGGTCATTTCCTTGGTGCTAGGACTTGGTGACTTCATCTTCCTCAAATCCTCCATTTCACCTATTGGGTAAGAAAAACTCAAGGTATATGATTTTGTGGTAAGTTTGCTTATTTCAATATAAACTCATTTATATTGCTTGTTGATTCTCTCGGTTGTGAGAGAAGGTTGTGATCCCGGGTTGTGGGATTCACTTTTGCCATTGTTGTATGATTTGATCTTGTGAAGGTTTTTCACAAGATATTCATAGTGGAAATCTTGGGTTAGTGTTTCTAACCTAAGTATCCGGAGGGGATCCGGGTGGTTGGGACGTAGGATCACCGGGAATAAGTCGGGGAGACTTGGGTGGATCCGAACCCATTAACATCTTTTGTTAGCATTGTTAATTTCGTTGTTGTCATTCAATTTAAGCTTCCGCAAATTGTTTTGGTAGTTGTTTGCACAATAATTTGGAATTATACTCCTTGTTATTTTTAAAGTACTATTCACCCCCACTCTAGTACTTGTGCAGTAGCTTGTATGGCATTACAGGATCACCAGGAACAAGTCGGGGAGACTTGGGTGGATCTGAACCCAGTAACATACTTTGTTTGCATTGTTTAATTCTTGTTAATCGTTGTTTTATTCCGCATTGTCGTTTGTTCATTGCACAATAGTTAGGAATAATCTTCTTAATTATTTTAAGTACTATTCACCCCCCTCTAGTACGTGTGCAGTACCTTTGCAGGGCATTACAATTGGTATCAGAGCCAAGGTTAAAGATACAAGTTCAAAGATGACGAACAACGACTACAACGTCTTCAAGGATCGTCACGGATCGTCTTCGGTTATGGAAGGACAATCCTCTGTCAGGCCTCCTCATTTCAACGGTACCAACTATGGGTACTGGAAATGTCGGATGGAAACCTTCCTCTGGAGCGCTTCACTTTGGAGAGCCACATTGACAGAGTATGTCGAGCCTACTGAACAAGATTTTGCGAAGTGGACTACCGAGGAGGTCACCGCGGAGGTAAGCAATGCCAAGGCTATGAATGCCTTGCAATGTGCGTTGGAGCCCGAAGACTTCAACAAGATATGCACATGTAAGAGTGCATATCAAGTATGGAACCAACTCCTCATATTGCACGAAGGATCGAGCACGGTAAAAGATTCTAAACTCGTTGTTGCTAATAAAGAATTTGAGTTGTTTCACATGGAACAGGGTGAAACGATGAAGGACTACTATGCTCGGTTCGTGGACATATCCAACGAATTGGAAGCTCTCGGGAAGCTCTATACCCAAAAGGAGAAAGTCGCAAAGATTATCGACGGACTTCCCTCTTCTTGGGAAAAGCGTACCTTCGCCATCGAGGAAGGTAACGATATGAATAAATATACCGTTGTGCAATTAATGGTTACCTTGTTGTCTTACGAGGTACGCAAGGAGAGTAAGATAAAGATGAAGGAGAAGATGAAAGCGTACTTGAAGCAAGACGAGCCTAAGAAAAAGGCGATTGCATACAAGGCCGCTCCATCTACCGATGATGAAGAATCGGAAGAAGAATCGGAAGATGAGTTGGACATGGAAGCTTTGGCCGATATGGCAAAGAAGTTCATCCGATTCTTCTGACAAGGTAAGTTGAATCGTAAATCAAAATTTATTTCGACTAATGCTTCTACTCCCGTGTGTTATAAATGCAATAAGCCAGGACATATCAAGCCGAATTGTCCTCTTTACAAACATAAGGGGAAGCGGAAGGCATTCAAGCACGACAAGTCGAGAAAGCACAAGAAAGGACTTGTATGTACCTTCACCGATACCGACTCCTCAAGTGGAGAGTCGGACGATGAAAGAGTGGAGAAAGCACACACGTGCTTCATGGGAAAAGAGGATCGTGATGAAGAGACTTCCTCCGATGAAAGAGAGGATGGAAGCGAGGATGAAGGTGAAGAGGTAATCAATGATGAACTTAGATTAGCCAACGAACAACTTTGGAATAAGTTTTCTAATATGGCTACTAAGTTTATGAAGACTAAAAATGAATTAGATAGTCTTAAAAATTCGCCTAAGCCATGCATTGTCAACAACGACACCGTTGTTGAAGAGTTGAGAAATGAGATTGTAAATCTCAAATCTCAACTTGAGCATGTTCATATCGAGGATTCGGATGAACATGTGATAGCGGATTTGACGTCTCAAATCTCAACTTTGAGTATTGAGAATAAAAATCTCAAATCACGTGTTTGTGTACTCACATCGCAAGTGTCCACTTTGGATGCTTCTTTGCATTCTCTCACCGAGAAGCATGAGAGCACATTAGGCCGAATTCATGAATTCAACAAAGGTAAGGGCAAGTTGGATAATATCCTAAATGACTTACCTCCGGCCAATCATCACATTGGTTTGGGGTATAAGATGGGAGATTCATCCAAATCGTCCGCCACCTTTGTTAGGCCATCTTCCGATGCTTCTACTAGTGGAAGTAAACACTTCATGGGTAGTTCTTCTACCAATGGTGCTTCCGCTAGGAACACGCCCCCCATTTGGAAAGAAACCCACTTTGGGTGGACCTCCAAAGAAGGGTCATGCTTTCATGTATACCATGCCACGTAGGAACACACATCCTACCCCACATGTTAGCACGAATGATGATTTTTATGCTCCGCATCCATGAGCACGTGCACACCATGTGAGACACACTCATGCACGTGTTCCTCCACATTCATATGTTCATCCTCATTCTCATATGAATAATTATCGTCATGCACCATTGCATCGCATGTCATATGCTTACCCACGACATGCATCACATAGAAATCAACAACATATGCATGTTTCCAATAGGATTAGGACTCCCAAGACATACACTATTTGGGGTCCGAAGAATACAAGCATGCATGCTAAGAATTTGTATGTGAAATAGTTTATAAATGATGTTATTTTGAATGATAATTATGTTGGGAAATTAAGTTCCTCTTGGACTTGGTTTCCGAAGGGTTAGTTTCCTTTGACCCTTCATTGCTTGGTACCATATGTTTAATTTCATTTTATGGGTACCAAAGCAATTGTGGTAAGATTGGGTTACATTAAATTTGCATTTAGTTCTCTAAATTTATTGCCTAACCCATAGGATCCAAAGAGATTTTTGGATACCAAAATGATATTCTCTAGGTTAAATTCACCATGGGATACCAACCCTACCAACTCCAAGATTTGCAAAGGATTTTCATTCAAATGGAGTTGATGGTGCTTAAGTGATGCACCAAAGTAGGGGGAGCGTAATATTGTAAGTATATTCATACTTTTGATTCTCATTGGTATCCATTGGTAGAATATATTACGATTGGTATCATTTTGCTTCATTTGGTATGCTAGATTAGTGTATGCCATTGTTATATGATGTTCTATCTATTTTTGGCATAACATTCTTGCATGCTACATTTGGTATGCACATCGGATTATTTTTGTCTCTGATGTTGATTTCATCGTTCGACGATTTTATGGATTTAATAGAATTCTTTCTATCGAAACATAGAATTGTTTTCCATGCATTCTATTGATTTTGGAGAATATGTTCCAAAACTCAATAAGTGAAATTGATTTGATTTTTGATGATTTCGGATTTCGTTTTTCGCCTATGGTTTGATGATTTCGTATTTCGATTTTCGCCTATGGCTTGGTGATTTCGTTTTCCGATTTTCGCCGATGGTTTATGATTTCGGTTTTCGATTTTCGACTTTGGTCTCATTGGCACGCTTTGTTTTTATTCGGTATTTTACATTTGATATCTTGCTTTGGTGTCATTTTGGACCGTGGTCGTATTCTTCGACTCCCATGCGTTATTTTTAGCCATTGGTTTTGTCATTGATCTCCTCCAGCTCTTTTTGCTTATGTCAAAGGGGGAGAGATATAATAATGACAATGTGCTAATTAATAATTCAAAGGAATTTACCATGAATCTAATTGGATGTGTTAGATTCAGGGGGAGTGAAGATATAAAAAGGGATTTAGATCCTATATGTGCAATAATAGGATTCATATTTCATATCTTCCCTCGCTGCTTGATGCATATTAATATTATTGAAATATGGAACTAACGTGTCATCAATGCAGGGGGAGTAAGTAAATTTCAATTGAATCATTATTATTGATCATTATTTATGTTGGTTTGTCATCACCAAAAAGGGGGAGAATGTTGTGATATGATTCCCCGGATTTGGTTTTGGATGATGAGCAAACATAAATAATGTATACTAACTTATTTGTGAGCGCAGTTATGGAGATCGTCGCCAAAAGAATACGAACATCTAAAGCGACGTCTCAAGACTTCTCAATACGCGTGATCATGTGCCTGAAGCTTCGTTGAAGCTCAAGGAGTTCTATTGAAGTCAAGAATGAAGATAGAAGCTTTGAAGATGGCTCGTAAGGTTTATTTTATAGTCTTCTAGCTTCATAGATTAGAATGTTAAGCCTTGAGTAGGACTTACATTATAAACTTCATTTTGCTCATATCTTAGAGCTAGGATAATCATAGAAGCCATTAGACACTTTCCCGAAGCCTATCTTTTCTTCCCTCGGCTTCGAGTGCATGTTAGTTGGTTCATGAAGAGTCACCAACCGACTAGATGACGATCTAGTCGGTCGGAAACTATACATGAACCGACTAGTTTGCCTCTCTTTATTCAGCTCTTTCTATGACTACAGTTAGTCGGTCAAAGTAGAGTCACCGACCGACTAGATGACGATCTAGTCGGTTAGGAATCCTTCTTAGACCGACTAGTTGTGTACAGTCATTTTTCAGCCTGAGCTACTGTTTCGAGTTAGTCGGTCAAAGAACGTTTGTCAACCGACTAGTTGAGAAACTAGTCGGTCAGCATTTGTTCTTAAACCGACTAAGTCAACTTGAAGTCAGCCTATTCTATTTCGACGTTAGTCGGTCAAAGAACATTCACTGACCGACTAGTTGTGAAACTAGTCGGTCGGCAAGTCTTCTTAGATCGACTAGTTGTCTTTGCCTGTACTTCGACTTCTTGGCTATTCTTCCATTAGTCGGTCTAAGTTGTATCACCGACCGACTAGTTGATGAACTAGTCGGTCAGTGATCCTTCTTTGACCGACTAGTCTTGTTCAGAATAGAGCCGTTGGGATTCTTTCAAACTCGATTTCTCTTGCCCCTTTAAATAGAATCCTGATTCGTTTGAAGAGGGGTTAGAGGTCCTATTTCCAAGCAATTTCAGAACTAAGAGAAGAGCTCTCCCAAGCTATTTCAAAGCTCTCTCTCCCTCACAAGAATCTCTCCATTTACACCTTGAGCCCTAATTCCTTAAGAGAGATTCTCTCCATTGTGAGCTTCTCAAGCCAGGAGCTTGATTCTAGTCACCAACTCCACCCTAGGCTTCCATTGCTGGTCATCTTCTTGAAGCTAGGGTTTGGTGACATCTTCTTCCCCAAAATCCATCTTTGCCCTAAATTGGTAATTATACTCAAGGCATAGGATTTTGTGGTAAGCATTTCATTTCAATCGTTATTTGAATTGTGTCTCTCGGTTGTGAGAGAGGGTGTGATCCCGGTTTGTGGGAGTCACATGTCATTTGTATGATTTGGTCTTGTGAAGGTTTTTCACAAGTATTTCATAGTGAAAATCTTGAGTTAGGGTTTCTAACTCAAGTATCCGGAGGGGATCCGGGTGGTTGGGACGTAGGATCACCGGGAACAAGTCGGGGAGACTTGGGTGGATCCAAACCCAGTAACATACTTTGTTTGCGTTGTTTAATTCTTGTTAATCGTTGTTTTATTCCACATTGTCGTTTGTTCATTGCACAATAGTTAGGAATAATCTTCTTAATTATTTTAAGTACTATTCACCACCCCCCTCTAGTACGTGTGCAGTAGCTTTGCAGGGCATTACACCTGGTTCTATAAACTTGGGTACGTCCAGCCACACCAATATCCACTATGATTCCCACAAATAGAAGTGAATACAATCTCATACAGAGATACCTCATACAGAGGATTTTGTCCTACACAAGAACCCAACCAACCATATACAAGGATCAAACTCCCACACAGACAATTAGGGTTAGTCATACACTAGGACACCAAACTCCCACAAAGAGAGTAACTCCCACAAAGAGAGTACCTAACTCCCACAAAGAGAGTATCTAATTCCCACAAAGAGAATTAGGATTTCACGAAAACAAATGAAATATATAAACTCTTACCTATGCATTGAGATGAACTTACTCATATAAAGATAAAGGCATGGACGAGGATGACCAAGTGCTTGAGATTTAGCTTGAATGCGAAGAGGAATATGAGCTTTAAGAGGAAAATGAGAGAGTTTGAGAGTGGCTTAATGATTCTTAAATGATCTTCAATAGTTCCAAGAAGTTCTAATGAACTCAGTCCTCTCTTATATATAGGAAACCAAAAGAAACCATCAAACCCAAAGAAAAATGCCAAATCAGAAAATTTGCAATGGCTAGATTTTGGCAGTTTACGGCATAGACAGTCGACTGATGAACAACTGACAGTCGACTGGGTCATCGGCTATAAAATTCCCAACGGCTATAATCTGAGCCAGGACATGCAACTATAGAAGACTACACATGCGCCTGTAAATGAACAATCCACTGTATATCCTTCAACAGATGACTGTCACTTGAAATGGATACGGAGCTAGAAAATGCAACTTTTGCACTAGCACCTTCAGACGATAGATGACCATTTCATAGGCGACTGTAAATAGACAGGCGACTATAAATACTTCATCAGTCGACTGACTTGCAAAGTGGGATGATGCCCAGAAAAAGAAAGTTGCGCACAAACGACTGTAGATCAATTCCCAGGCACCTGTAGGACGACAGGGGACTGTAAAATGAACTTCAGTCGACTGAGGCAAAAACCTTAAGAAGAGTCAAGAAATAAGTTGACTTGAGATGTGCATACCAGTCGGCTGTAGAAGGCTGGACAGTCGCATGTAATCACCCATTCACCTGTCGTGCCTTCATCAGTGATTGTAGGAGAGCCAAAACTCCAGTTTGAATTTAAGGCATGGTGAACCTATCGGGATGAATTCTCTGATAATCCTAAGGCTCACTAAGATGGAAAATGCATATGCATGTATGAGTTACTCCATCTATCAATGCATTACAATAATCCTAGACTCAAACATGGAAAAGAAATAAATGAAATAATACATGGATTACATTTCTTTCCTTAGAGTCTATGGCTTCACACCTTGATGCATTGATGCTCTCCATCATCTCCAAGCTTTGGCACCACTCGAGTCCAAGCTTTGGCATTGCCACACTTGATGTCCATTCTTGCACCAAGCATTTTGTCTCCAAGAATGATATTATTTAAATGATAACTATAAGACTAAAATATGAGAGTCATTAGCAACAACATACTGTTGTGATCATCATCAAAATAAAATTGGTATGAAACACCAATACTCAACAAAAGCCTAAGGGATTGTATAGATCAGGGGGAGTTAGAGGGAGTTTGTACTTTTTTTCTTAGTTATGGCTTTTACCCACATGGTTTTCCATAGCCAAAGGTTTTAATGAGGAAAATCTCATCAACTCGGTATCCTGAAATATCCACCCCTTGTGAGACTCATAAGACACTCAGAATCCCGAAGTAGTCATAAGCAGAGTCCACACTTATGGCTGGATAAGGGGGAGTGGTGTAAACGGATAATGATGTGAGTTTGTATTGGGGATTATATCTTATCCATATGATACGATCATTTCATTGTATCTCATCCATATACGCTCTTTCCTCTACTATAAATAAAGGACTGTGGTCTTCCCCCAGAGTTGATACTTTATAACAAATTTGACATTCTTTATGGGCTTGCGGTAGAATTTTTAACAACCTTCGAAGTCGAGTATGTTTGTTTACTATTTTTGAAAAAATAATAAGAATTCATTAACACAGTAATAGCCTACAAAGTTCACCTGAGAGACATTTACAGTGATTTGACCTATTCTTGAACAGAGAGGGTGAGAGAAAAAGCATGCAAGGAAAGTGATATTGTAAAATCGATGATGTGGCACTGGTGGGACAATTGCAACGTCAGATTTTTTTCCACTACACAATCCCCATTATTCATGCGAATTGTGAATGAATCCACTTGGTGTGTAACGACCCGCTCTCGGGGGCCAGTTACTTATTTGATTTAGGTGTAGGTCTTACAGTTTACCAGTGAAATCAGCATAGCCACAACTTAGAGATGTACCACAATACTCAAACCAGCGTACAACATTATTATAGTCCAAATAGAAATACAAACTATCACTCTCACACACAAATACATAAAAGGAAAAGTACTGAAAGGAAATGCAGGAAGGAATACATAGCGTTACACGTACACACACACAAGTAGCTAAAACTCTGAGGCCTCTGGGTCAAAGGCAGGCTCCTCGAACTCTGGGGCAATCTCCTCTATCAGGTCGTCGTCTGTCGATGCCATAAGTGGAACCGAAGGTAAGTCACAACAATTCTAAATAAAGAAAAGAATTATTGTACAAGTATGACAAAGGTAACTACGTACAAGCAGAACAAAGTGAAAGCAAAGTAATGTACACAACTGAGTAGAAAAAGTAATAACACTGAAAGGAGAGAACTGTGTGTGGGAGTGTGAGTGTAACTGGCTACTGCTATAGCTAAAAGTACGACAAGTAAAGTACGGTGTTTGTACAAATGTAGAAAGTAAAGTGCATGTACTGTAAAGAAAGTAACTGTGCAAGCTACACTAGAACTACATGACTCAAGCAGGAGGGTACAATATGTGACCGTTGAGTTCATCTCTTGCCCGGGTGCGCTTACCCAGACGAATGCTGAAAACCCAGGCAGTTAGACAGGATGCTGGCGAGTAGCATATATGTTTGCCGAAACACAGGCAGCTAGACAGGATGCCGAAACCCAGGCAGCTAGACATATAGATGAAACTCTAGTCACTCCCGCACTCTTACAAACTGTGAGTTACCCCAAAACCCCGGTGATGTGTCAAGTACAAGTCCGTTATAGGATGCTCCACAGGATATTCCACGCGATGTTCCACATGTTACAAGTCGAACCAGGGCAACCGGTTGACTTTCACATTGAAAACCAGAAGGAGGATAAAGACAAGTCCAACACAAAAAAGGTGTTACTTCCGTGCTTCGAGCACGTGGTAGTGTGGCCTAGCACACAATTTACCCAAGTTGGTAGTTGCGTGCTACAACCACCAAAGTTGAAAGTTGGCAAAGTAATCTTTGGTAGACTTTTCTATCAGGTCTCTAGTTCGGTACAAGTCAATAGCCGTTCGGAGGCTATAAGTGGTGTGTGTTACGAGTTCGTACAAGCACAGTAGACTAGTTTTCTAAGTTTAGAATATGTCGTGACTTACAAAGTTCAATGTCGTCGTAGTGAGCTGGAAGAGGATCTAGGGCTTTCACAGAGGCTGGTGCACAAGAATCTGCAACACAAAAATAAGTGGTCAGAGATACGACATTTCTATATAAATAATTAGGTCGTTTTGAATTTCAAAACCGGTTAAAATGGTGTCGGAAATCGTTCAAATTTTTTATATATACTTAAAATAAATATTATAATTTTACTGCAAAAGAAAAACGTTTTCAGAAGCTTATGCTATTTTTTACAATTTTCAGAAGCTCAAAAATCATTTTAAAAACTCGATTTACTTAAGTGACGTAATACTTCCGCAATTTCTGTCGGGAGTAATACTAGTCAAATATACTTGAATGAGCAGTCAAAACGACCGTCTCGAAGATTACTATCACATATATTTTTATCACATATCAGTGTACGTGAAAATAAAGAGTTACGTATTTTAGAATGAATTATACGTATTTAATTTTTTAGGAAAAAACATGATTCTGGAAAAAGTAAGAATCTGATCGAGATGAGACTAGCTCCATTGGATCCATAATATTATTTCTGATTTTCTGAAGCTTAGCCTCACATTTTTCTGGGGCTTATATTTTTAGTTATCAATTAAAAACCATAAAACCCATTTATTAATCAATTAAAAATATGTAAATATGAATTTAATTCGTATTTACGCAATTGCCATTGCAAGTATACTCGCATCCGACTCTTACACTCGTCGGGGGGCTTCTACGGCGCTCGGCGGACGGCGGGGCGACGGGGCGGTGGCCAGCGACTGAGGTGACAGCGAGGCAGCGGCGGGCGACGGCGGTTGCAGCGGCGGGCGATCGAGCAGGTGGAGGAGGAGGCGTGAGGCGCTGTGGGGTGTTTCGGACGTTGCGGCAGACGGCGGGGCGGCGCGGTGGAGCGACGGCGGCAGGTCGAGGCAACGGCATCGGTCAGGGCCTCCGGTGAGAGTGAGAGAGTGGGAGAGAGTGAAACGGAGAGAGGGAGAGAGTGAACTATGGAGAGAGAGCATGCGGAAATTTTTTTTAATGGCATGGGTTTGAACAAAATGGAGAGAGAGAGAGAGAGAGAGAGAGAGAGAGAGAGAGAGAGAGAGAGAGAGAGAGTGGCTGAGTGTGTTAATACAAAGAGGTGGGGTTTATATAGGTATTAGAATGGCAATGTTGTAATTAGTGGGGGTAGAGGGGGGTAGATGAGTGGTAGATGGGGGGTTAGATCTGAGCAATTTCAGATCTAACCACAAAGGGGGTGGGTAGATGGGATTTGATTAGGGTTAAAAGGTCATTAGCGATTGTAATTAGCAAAGCGGAGGAATACAAACTCGTTTTCGCAAACGACTCCGAAAAATTACGAAAACATACCAACAAGATCGTATCGACGCGAGGATCGTGAATACAAGATCCGTTTAGAGTTTTGAGCTACGGAAATACTAGTTTTAGGTCAAAACGTTTAGAAAGCGGGTTTGCGGGTTCTCTATTGAAATGATATCAGAAAATTACGAAATTAATGTGGGGAGCCCTAAATGATCATAGGATGCTACTGTAGAAGTTTGAAAATGTTTTGAAAATGTTTGAATAGAAAATTATTTGGTTAAGCCAAAACGGTAATTATTGAAAACGAATTTTTATCGAAATTGTTTTGAGTGTTTGAGGAAATCTGAAAATACTGAAATACATTATAATTAGTCTCGTGCTTAAAAATATTTTTATAAAAATTTTTGAAATCAGTTTTGTTATAAAACTCTTGACTAACATTTATAAGGTAATTTTTTAAAAAAAATACGTAAAGTGAAGTGTTGAAAAATACTGGTCGTTACATTCTACCCTCCTTAAAATAATGCCGTCCTCAGAATTTCAAAAATAAATAATTGATGTTATGAAGAATCTCAAGCAAATAAATGATAGAAAATATAATATGAAATATGATGTGATATCACAGCATCTAGAAAATAGGAGATGCTGTTTATGAATACATACTATAATCAACGTTGTTACCGAGACTAGCCTCAAGACTAGTAAGATCCTCAGACTCGGTAAACAAGTAAGGGTAGCGTTCATGCATCTCATCCTCTCGCTCCCAAGTAGACTCTCCAGGTGAGTCGTGATGCCATAAGACCTTGACAAGATTGATCACTCTATTCTTGAGGGTCTTCTATCGTCGATCTAAGATCTTGACTGGTTGCTGATTATAAGATAGATCTGGACGCATGGCTATCTCGGAGTAATTCACAACATGACTAGGATTACTCGCGCAGCGTCGAAGCTGCGAGACATGAAAGACTTCATGTACTCCTTCCAATGCAGGTGGCAAGGCAAGGCGATAGGCCACCTCGCCTACTCGCTCCAAGATATCAAATTGACCAATATATCGAGGACTGAGCTTCCCTCTTCATCCAAAGCGAATCATCCCACGATTCGGTGAGATCTTCAAAAATACATGATCGCCAGGCTGGAACTCCAAATGTCAGCAATTTGTATCTGTCCAATGCTTGTATCGATCTTGCGCCAACTGTAGCTTCTCTCTGATGGTCCGAACTACTTCCACTACTTCCACAATCAAATACGGACCGATGAGCTCTCAGTCGCCAACGTCATCCCAGCTCAAGGGGAAACGACACTTCATGCTATATAGCGCTGCAAAAGGTGCTATACTAATGCTGGCCTGATAGCTATTGTTGTAGGCAAACTCCACAAGGTGTAGATGATCTTCCTAAGATCCCTTGAAGTCCAACATGCACGCACACAACATGTCCTCCAGGATCTGAATGGTGTGTTCTAATTGGCCATCGGTCTGAGGATGATAAGCTGTACTGAAGCTTAATCGGGTCCCCAGACACTCCTGCAAGCTTTTCCAAAAATGAGACGTGAATCTTGTGTCTCTGTCTGAAACAATACTGATAGGGACACCATGCAGCTTCACGATTGTCACGCCCCGCTTCCTAAAACAACGGAGGTGAAGCGTGACTAAGGCCCGCTTAGGCTGGGGCGAGAAGCCCGGACCCAATAAGCGTCTGTGTGGTACTCCAAGTCGAAGGTACAGGTCCATGCATGTTAGTACAGAATAATAAAAGTACGAAAAAGAAAGACAATCATTTTATTCCAAATTAAATATCCAAAGTACTGAGAGTCTAAAACGCCCGTAGGGCTACAACTGCAGAAAAGGAAACTACCGGTGAAAGAACCCAACCTAGACAGGAAAACAAAAGGTGCTACGCACCCAAACAACTAAGATGGAACCTCCGGATCAGCAGTGGGGATCTCTAACTCTGGTCGTCCTTGGGCACGTACTCAGGATCGACGTCCTTCGGCTCTACGTTCTCTGGTAGCTTGGTCTGGTCGTCGTACTCCGGCTCGACACCTGACGTACAGCACCAAAGAAAGGAACTGTACGTCAGGTAAAGTCTACAACAGAACGTCAGACTCTACTGCAAGTGCACTGAACTATTAAACATCATTTTACTGGTTGATTAACATGCTGGGGTTATAACAAAGTAACAAGAGAAGTAACGTAGCAGGAAAGTAAAGCGTAGCAGGCAATAGTTGTAGCGTGTGCTACCGACTACGGGACTAACCTAAAGGTATCAGGACAAGACGAAGACAGACAAGACAAGTAGGACACGACACGTCACGACACGACACGAAGGGTTCACGCCTTACGGGTTGAGGGGGATCAGACCCTCTCCCCGTGCGCACGCTCAACCCTACCCCAAACCCCAGAACTCAGGACAAGAAGTACAGAGATCACTTCCGCTAGGGAAGCACCTGAAACGCCCATAGGCTTTTTGTAACACGGAGATCACTTCCGCAAGGAGAGCATCTGAAACGCCCGAAGACTTTTTGTAACACGGAGATCACTCCTGCAAGGAGAGCATCTGAAACGCCCGTAGGCTTTTTGTAACACGGAGATCACTCCCGCAAGGAGAGCATCTGAACGCCCGAAGGCTTTTTGTAACACGGAGATCACTTCCGCTCGGGAAGCATCTGAAATGCCCGAAGGCTTTTTGTGTAACAGTGACAAGACACGACCAGTGTATAACAGTGACAAGACACGACCAGTGTACAGGAGAGTTATTCTAGGGTGTCCACATGCACGCACACACAAGATAATCATAAAGTGTTACAAGTTGTTGTTCATCGGACTTAGACTTCGTCGTCAAGTCTAAGTCGTCAGGGTGACCCAGACTCTATCATTTCATGTCCGGAATCTAAACACTCACAGTCTAATAGTTCTAACAATTTAAGACCAAGACGCGGTCAAAAATGCAAGTGGGTACACTTGCCTGCGGTGGCGAGGGTGTCGTCCGTCCGGGGCGTCTCGTCCAGTCGTCGCGTCCGCGGTAGTCCGTCTGAAACAGTCACGGCGACGGTGTCAGGTCACGATTTTAGAAATTCCTATTTAAGTTCATTTCTAGGTTGAGCGTGGCTACCCTAACAGTCACGAGTCGAGTTGTCTGATCAGCCTATCCGACGATTCTATCCTATGTGCACAGTCAAAAGTCCGATCGTCGGTCTACGGTTCCACATCGTTTTAAAAGAGTAGAAATTAAATTTGATGAGTTAAGTTGCCGTTTTTAGTTAGGTTTCAGTTTTGTCTACGGTTTGGGTTATGCTACGAGTTTCGGGAACTAACCACTTCGGGGTTTGGTGCTAACGGGAAGTAGAGTCTGAACGGCGACCGATCTGATTGGCACGGCTACGGATCGTCTTCTAGCGGTGTCTCGGCTACGGGCAACGTAGCCAGACATGCTCTGGTAGTGGACAGAGAGTGCGGACAGTGGGCTAGGGGCTGGACAGCGAGCAGGAGCATCGGAAAGGCGTTCTACGGCTTCCGGGAAACCGTAACAACAACTCGGGACGAACGGTTCGTCGTACACTATGCCTACGATGTCGAGAGTCGCAAGTGATGCTCGTGACGTCGGAAGACGCCCCTAGAGGATGCAGGAGGCTGTCGGATGACTCCAACAGCGAGAGGAAGCGGTGAGATCGCAGCGACGCGTCGGAACGATGCCAAACACGCAAAACAGCGAGCAACATGCTGTTTTCAGAGGGTACGCGTCCTGAGATCACTGTCAACGGTGAGAGGGGGCAGTGGGGGATCCACGGCGGTGACTAGGGGCTGCGGCGGCGGCGGCAGCGGCGGCGGCGGCCGTTGCAGGCTGCTGCTACTGCTGCTGTGAGTTTTCCGGCGGTTTTGCGGCTGTAGCGGCGGCGAGCGGCGGCGTACGGGGTCGCAGGCGAGAGAGGGGAGTCAGGCGAGGCAGCCGGAGTTCGTCGACGGCGGCAGCGGCCTCCGGCGTGGGTCAGGTCGATGAGAGAGAAGCTTTGTGTGGGTGATGTTTTGTGTTAGGGCCGGCGCGATTTGAAAATAACCCTAAGCTGTGAATTGAAACGCAATCCCTATGTTACTTTATAGGAGTGGGGCCCACGTGAGTAGGAGGATGGGTTAAACGTGGAGGCTGCCAATTATTTAGGTCTAGGGTTAATTTGTTAGGGTTAAAATTGTAATAAGTTGGGTCTAAACGTGCACATAGCTCAAACGAAGCCCAAAAATTATAAGAAAAATACCGGTGTGACCGGGACGACAAGAGAAAGAATTCAGAGGAAACGGATCATAATTTCGATGACGAGAAGCGAAGTTAAAAATAAAAACGTCTCGTGCCAAAAGTGAGAAACACGACGTCTCTTCAGAAAAAGTCAATTCGTGGGAGAACGACCCGTGAAATGATGTTGCAAGCCAACACCACAATTGTAGTACTCTCAGAGAGGGTCACAACGACATATCACACAATAATATTTCAAAACAAATAGAGTCAAAAATAAACACGTGCATGACCAAGAGCACGTGCACAAAGATAGCACAATCGGAAACTGACCGTTACAACGATCTCCTCCATGTACTTCTTGGCAAGCATCTTAGTCGACTGACCCACTCTGAAAGGAATGAAGTGTGCTGACTTGGTCAATCGATCCACGATCACCCAGACATCATCGTTGTGCCTCGTGCTCTTGGGCAGTCCCGTCACAAAGTCCATCGTGATGTGTTGCCACTTCCACTCTGGGATGGGCAAAGGCTGTAACAAACCGGCAGTCCAGTAATGTTCAGCCTTCACCTGCTGGCACACTATACACTTAGCCACACTATGTGCGACGCTTCTCTTCATCCCATGCCACCAGTAGTGTTGCCGCAAGTCCTGGTACATCATGGTCCCGCCTGGATGAATGGAATACGGAGAGCTGTGGGCCTCCTCCAACAAAGCTTCCTTGACGTCTCCAGATGGTACGCAGATGCGGTTGCCGAATCTCAAAGATCCGTCCTCATGGATCTTGAATTCCAGCCACTGGCCTGCTAACACCATGTCTCTGATCTTTTGTAGCTTCTCGTCTCCGGCTTGGGCAGCCTTGATCTTGTCCACCAGGTCAGACTGAATCTGAAGGTTGAGTAACGAAGACGTTACTCCAGGCAGTATGACATCCATCCCCATGGCTCGAATCTCGTGTCGAAGCCTCCATTATGATGTGAGAGTCATCACTGCAGGAAGGCGACTCAGAGCATCTGGTACGACACTGACCTTTCCAGGATGGTACTGAAGGTCAATATCATAGTCTGCCATCAGCTCGATCCATCGTCGTTGGCGCATGTTGAGCTCCTTCTGGGTGAACAGGTATTTGAAACTCTTGTGATCCGAGAATATCTTCACATGTTCGCCCAACAAGAAATGCCTCCATATCTTCAGAGCAAAAATCACTGCTGCCAACTCAAGGTCATGAGTGGGGTAGTTCTTCTCATGGATCTTCAGTTGCCTGGATGCAAAAGCGACGACTCGGCCATGCTGATACAGCACGCACCCAAGTCCTTTGCCAGAAGCATCACAAAATACTTCGAACCCTCTGGTTCTGTCTGGGATGACCAGAATCAGGGCAGAAGTCAATCTCTTCTTCAGCTCCTGGAATACATCCTCGCAAGCCTTCGACCAGATGAACACCACGTCCTTTCTCGTCAATCACGTCATGGATCCTGCGATCTTCGAGAAGTCCTGGATGAATCGTCTGTAGTAACCAGCCAGTCCCAGGAAACTTTGAATCTCAGTCACAGTCTTTGGGGCTGGCCAGTTCTGAACATCAGCTACCTTCTCAAGGTCGACGGATATCCCTTCTCCAGATATAATGTGGCCCAGGAAAGCCATCTTGTCGAGCCAGAACTCACACTTACTGTACTTTGCATACAGTTGGTGTTGTCTTAGCGTCTCCAAGACCTTCCTCATGTAAGCTCTGTGCTCCTCGGCGTCCTTCGAGTAGATGAGGATGTCGTCGATGTAGACCACTACGAACTTGTCCAGATGGTTGTATAGAACCTGGTTCATGAGACTCATGAATACAGCAGGTGTATTAGTCACACCAAATGGCATTACCAAGAATTTGTAGTGTCTATATCTGGTCCGAAATGCAGTCTTATGGACATCCTCCTTCACCTTCGCTTGATGGTATCCGGTCTTCAGGTCCAGCTTTAAATACATGCTTGATCCTCCAAGTTGATCGACCAGGTCATCGATGCAGGGCAGCGGATACTTGTTCTTCACCTTCATCTTGTTCAACTCCCGGTAGTCGATGCACATTCGTTGCGATCCCTCCTTCTTCTTTACGAGCAGCACTGGGGCACCGCATGCAGATACACTGGGTCGTATCCATCCTTTCTGTATGAGATCATCTAGCTGAGCTCGAATCTCTTCAAGCTCAGGTGGTGCCATGTGGTAGGGTCCCTTGGACATCGGTTGAGCACCTGACATAAGATCAATGGTAAATTCAAGGCCGCGATCCGGAGGCAAATGATCACTCCTTATTTTACACCTTTTTTCCGCATGTTTGCATGCCATTTAGATCGCCCAAATCATGTTTTTTCATGATATATCGACGATATTGCGATGCTTTTCACGATTTGTTGTTTTTGTCGCATTTCAGGTGATTTGGCGCGATTTGGAGTGATCTCGAGATACGCCTACTCCAGACGGTCACCGACGACCTCCCCGAGGGGTATTTTGCTGTTGGAGAGGAGCGGAAGAAGAACGGATGTCGCAGGAGCGACGAGGAGGCCAAAATAAGCAGTTTGGGCATGTTTTGTGTCCCACTCGGCCGAGTGAAGGAGTCACTCGGCCGACCAGCGAGACACTGCTCGGCCGACCAGATCAGACACGATTCATACGTGCACTCGGCCGAGCGACGGAGACCACATCGGTCGAGTGACGAGACCCCGTCCGCCCGAGTGGCGCCAAGACGAAGCCCTTCAAAAATCTCCAAGTTACTGTTTTTCGGCTGCCTGGGCTTCAGAAGACCCACTCGGCCATGTGGATAATTCCGTCCGCCCGAGTACCATGAAGCCATCGGCCGAGTGACGACAACTCACTCGGCCGACCAGCCCCCGAAGTGAAGACCCCTGAAGATCGATACTTACTGGAAAATTACAGGGTTTTCACTCGGCTGAGCGACTTTTGTCACTCGGCCGAGTGCGATGCGCTGCCTGTAGCAAAAATTGCGGAAAACAGGCTGCGCAGGGGTATTTTGGTCACAGTTTTTGGACGATTTTGGGGGCTATTTAACCCCTGTTTTTACCCTAGTTTTGGGAGCCTCTCTCTTAGATTTTTTGCAGCTTTTTAGATTAGCTTTTTAGTTTTATTCTTGTGATTGAAGAGGAGACAAAATTGGATTTTTGTTGGATTAATTGAAGAACTCCATTGGTTTGCTTTTCTCTTCTCTAAAAATTCTATTTTTATTGCATATCTCAATATTGTGATGAATTCTATTGCTTATTTCATTGATTATTCTTGTGATCTTGCTATGAATTGTGAGTAGTCGCCACGTCTTGGGGCGTGGGGATGAACCCTACAAGCCCTATTTCATAATTGTGAAGAATTGGTAGAAATTTCGTTAGAATTGCTATTAGGGATTAGATTGGTATTAATTTACTACGGATGGCTAGGAATTCACATCAATTGGGATTTGCAAGAGATTGGATCCCAATTCGGTAGGAAACCCTAGAAATCCGAATTGGGTTGGAATCGAATTTCCGTAGTATCGGTTTGCAAGAGATTGGACCGATACTAGGGTTTCCGGTTCCAATTCCGCGCCAATACCCATTTGCAAGAGATTGGACGGGTAGGAACTATCTCAAACTAGGTTGTGGACCGAGTTTGCAAGAGATTGGGCTCGGTGCGCGATTGAACGATGATGTTGATCCTAATGCTAGCTTCCCTAGGCTAGGGTTTGCAAGAGATTGGACCCGAGCCTAGGATAGCTATAGACCGGCAACAGCACGAGAGCGTGAGCTTGGTTCTACATTCAGTTGCAACTAGTTCATCCAAAATCTTATTCTAGCAACTTTGATACCAATGAACCACTTTTACGAAATACGGTGAGTAGCGGGAATTCCCCATTCCCTAGACGTTCTTTATTTGATTTGATATTTCCGTACTTTGTCTGACGATTGTGACAGGATCGCCAAAGGCAAATTTCTCTCTTCTTAAATAGCCAGGTTGATCGGAACAAGCACGGTCACTCGTCCTCCCTGTGTTCGATAACCCGCTCGCTGCTACACCGTGCACTTGCGGTAAAACTACAACCGTTCTTTTGGGTTACGTCCCGGAGCTATCAAGTTTTTGGCGCCGTTGCCGGGGACGCGATTGCGTTTGATCTTACCACCCTAGCTATTCCTTTTTTTTATTTTTATTATTATTATTATTATTTCCATTCCTTCATTTTTACCTAACCCTTCCACGGTACTAATCATTTCTTTGAAACTCTGTTTTCCCTGTGCATGTACACGAGATCTACGGCGGACCCCGAAGCCATATTATTTGATCCCGAGATCGAACGTACCGCGCGGGGACTTAGAGCGGAAAGGAGACAAAATCCGGAAGGGCGCTTTATGACCAACCCGGAAACTGCGGACCAATTAGCGGCAAGGATGGCGAGGATAATTTCTATTCGAGATAGGCTTCGGCCTAAGACCTCTTCTACGACCTCATCCATTGCCGTGCCGGAGTTGGCGGCTGACAAGAACTTCGAGCTAAAGACTGGACTAGTGGTTCTGATGCAGCAGGATCCATTTCATGGGAATGCCCTTGAAAATCCTCACTACCACATCCAATTATTCTTGTCGAAGTGCGCCACATTTCAGATGCCGGGGGTCTCCATCGACGCCATCAGATTGCGTCTCTTCCCTTTCACGCTAATGGACAAGGCACTCTATTGGTTGAGGACGCAGGCTGACGGAGTCTTCACCTCTTGGGACGAGTTGGCAAGTGCATTCATTGACAAGTTCTATCCGCCATCCAAGACGGTGAAGATCCGGAGCACTCTCATGTCCTTCAAGCAAGGACCCCAGGAGACGATCTATGAGGCTTGGGAGCGTTTTAAGGATTTGCAGCATCAATGCCCGCATCATAGCATTGAAGATTGGGAGCTAGTTCATAGCTTCTACAACGGTCTCCAACCGGGGACCAAGCAAATTATTGATGCCGCGGCGAATGGTGCTATCTTGTCAAAGACTCCCGAGGATGCTACGGCCCTAATTGAGGAGATGGCCTCAAACAACCAACAATGGGGCGATGAGCGAGGACACTCTACGTCCTCCTTAAAGCCAACTAGTATCTATGAGGCGAAGGCCGTAGCGGAGCTTACGAGCAAGTTTGGTTCTCTCCACAAGGTAGTGGAGAGACTGGAGAAGTTTATCACGGAGCCCCAAGGAACCCCTTCTACCTCCGCTCCAACGAACCAAATGTGTGATTGACAGGACCAATCTCAAGCCATGTATGCGGGAGGAGAGCAAGGAGAAGGATCCTTGGAGCAAGTACAATATGTCACGGGGAACCAAGGATATTGGGCCAATTCGGCCACAAGAAACCATCCCGGATTCTCTTACGCCAACAATGAAGGAGCTTTGAACCCGCCACAACAACCACCTCAACAAGCTCAACCACCACCACCCCAACAACAACACTATCCGCCGAGGGGGCCTCCACAACAAAATTTCCAACCGAAGCAACAAGTTCCACCATATAGGCCGCCCGGATACAATCAAGGATGGAGGAATCAAAATCAAAACCCTCCACAAGCTCAACAACGATCCGACTTCGAAGCTAGAGTGGAGGCGTTTATGGTCGAGCAAAATAAGGTCAATGCTACCTTGAAGGCGGGGCAAGACTCCCTTAATACCGTTGTGGCTCAAATTTCGGAGCAATTGGCCTTGCTCAATCGGAACACTCAACGATTGCCGGAGCAACCCGAGCAAAACCCACTGGGCAACACCGGCCACATCAATGTCGTAGTTGCCGTTACTACTAGAGGCGGGAAGGATACCACCCCCGACATGATTCCTACCGAGAGGCCCGTGGAGGAAAGTTTGGAGCCGATTGAGCCGGTAGTTGAAGATGATAAGGAGAAAGAGCCACAAGAAAAGGAGAAATCTAGAGCGGAGCAATTGATTGAGGAAAGACGCTTCATGCCACCGGTCCCATTTCCCCAAAGGCTTGCTAGAGCGAAAATGGAGAAAAGGCTAGCAAAGTTTCTTGAGTATCTTAGAGGAGTTAGCCTCAACATTCCCTTCCTCGACGCCATCGTGGAGATCCCCACATATGCTAAATTCTTAAAGGACTTGATTTCGGGGAGAAAGAGGAAGGAGAAGATTATGCTAGCCGAGGAGGGCTCTTGGTTCACCAAGAGAGAGAAGGAGCCGGCCAAATTTAAAGACCCGGGGAGTTTTCGGATTCCTTGCACCTTGGGCGGCGTCCCTCTTCAAAAGGCGTTGGTAGATCTAGGGGCTAGTGTGAGCCGCATGCCTCTCTCCATGTTCTTAAGGCTAAACACCGGGACGAAGTTGAAACCTACCGACATGCGGATACAATTGGCCGATGGGCGAATAACAAGGCCGGTAGGGATCACCGAAGACATCCCGCTACAAGTCCCGGGGGGAATATGCTTGCCATGTGACTTCGTGATCATGGACGTTAAGGAGGAGGGAGATACTTCATTGATACTTGGACGCCCGTTCCTCGCCACCGCCGGAGTGATTGTCGACGTGCGAGAAGGTACCATAACTTTGAACGTCGGCAACATCGAGGTGGAGCTTCACATTCCTAAGGCTATGAAACACATGCCTTACCACGAGGAACTTGACTACATGGACCTCCTTGATGAGGTAATTGAAGAGGCGATCCCCCACTCGATTGGCGCTCTTTTCGATGAGGATTTCGAGGAAGGCCCGGATTTAGGCCAAGATGAGAAGATAGACGATTCCCCCGACCTCTCCACTGAAAATGATGAAGGCGACGCTGATGTCGCAAGGATTTGAGAGCTCTGCAAGCTCTCGAAACAAAAGTCTCCGAAGAAAGCTCCGCCGCTACGAAAATCGGCGTCACCGGTGAAGCCGTTGACCGGAGCAAACGCTAGCTTGGGGGAGCCTCCACCCAACACAATTCGAGACGAGAGACCACCGCGGGAGAACACGCCACCGCAACTTCCGAATTCAAGCGTCCTCCCCGGAAAGTTTGATGGGTGCATCTCATATGCACCAAACATCCCGCATTAATTGAAAATCATAGGGGGTCGAGCTCACGACCTTAAACGAACGCTTGTCGGGAGGCAACCCGACGGTTATTGCTTTATTTTTACTTTTTCTTTATTTTTGTTTTAGAAATTTTTAGTGTTTTGAGTCGTTCGCCCAAAAATTTTATGATAACGGGTCCTATTTTTCTTGACATGAGAGGAGATAGGTAAATCCATAATGAGGAAGATGAACGAGACGACGAGGAGCGCCCCAGGAAGACGCTCGATGCTTAGGAGTAAGATGAAATCGACTGGAGGAAGAAAGACGGAGTTTAGAGCCCAAACGAAGACAAACAGCAGAACACAAGGCTCACTCGGCCGAGTATACTAGTCACTCGGCCGAGTCCACAAGTTCGTCCGGCCGAGCCGCTCACAAACGAGGGAAGTCTGCTGTACCCAACTCTCTGTTTATTTTCCTGATTTCAGTATAAAAGCTACTCGGCCGAGTATATGTTGTCACTCGGCCGAGTAAAACGGATACGCTCCTAGGGCGAGTCTTGCCGAGTAGCTTGAGCCACTCGGCCGAATGGACTTACTCCACTCGGCCGAGGCTGGCAAAGCCACTCGGCCGAAGCGTAAGCGAGAAGGATATTTCCATTGATCCCACTCGGCCGAGTGACATAGTCACTCGGCCGAGTCGTAACTTTTATTATATAAGGGGCCGAGGGGGGGCACGTTTTTCGAAACGCAAAAATTCCCAAACCCGCGCCCCCTCAGCTCCCTCGCCCGACCCTCGCTCGCTCGCGCCCTCACTCGCCCGGTCGACCACCGCCGCACCGCCGCTCGGCCAGCCACCGCCGGCCGAGCACCGCCCGAGCCTCGCCCGAGTCGCCGCCGCCGGCCGTGTCTCCGGCCACCTCCGGTATCGCCTATTTCGCCTATTTTTTTCCTCTTTTTGTGTGTTTTTCGAGGATCCATGTATTAAACGAACCCCAAACCCTAATCAATTTCCATATCTATCTATTATACCCCTAATGCTCCATACATTTTGAATATTACCCGCTGATATCTCTATTTCATGCGCAGGTTGTTTTGGGAGCTTAGGGGAGCCCCGGGGAGCTTCTAGGGACTGATTCGGGCTTCGCGGAGGCGCTGACTTCGCACGCTTCCATTATCTTGCACTCGCGGCGTGTCTGGGTACACTCTTTCCTTTCTTTTGCACACGCCGCACTTTTTATACTTTTCGACGCGCGCTCGGGGCCGATATGCCGCCCCGGACACGGCCGCGGTCGAAGAGAGCTTCCGCCAAGCGGAAGCGGTCGGATGATGCCGGCCCCTCCCATGAGTTGGAGGACTCTCCTCCGCCTTCTCCCGCACACCCCGCACAGCCTGCAGGCCCCCGCACACCCCGCACAGCCTGCAGCGCCCACACAGCCCACACAGCCCGCACAGCCACTCCCCGCCGCTCCACAGCCACCACCTCCGGCTCCACTGGTCGGGCCGCTCGGGATTACGTTCCGAGACGACGCACACCGCGCCGTCTTCGAGCGTATCTCCCAGCGCTCGATCGTACCCTCCAGGTTTGCACACCTCGCTGACCTAGGACGCCTGGGGGTACTAGAGGGGATGCTCACGTTGTACGACAACGTGGGCTGGCGAGATTTCTTCCAGGTGTCGGCGGACACGTTCACCCACCCGACACTTGAGATTCTTAGTTCGATCGCCCGGACCGACGAGGGATGCTCGTTTCAGTTCATGGACCGGGAGTGCCAGGTCACTCTCGATATGATGAGAGCATTCTTCTCGTGGCCCGCTGTCCCCGGTGCCGATCGCGGTTACGACCCCACCCATATCCCCCCACCTTCCTTCGACGTCGGTGCCTTCTGGGCCCGGATTACAGGTCTTCACGCTGCCTTTGACCCTAGTAGGGCTAAGGCCTCGGCCATTGTCCATCCCTGCCTCCGCATTGCTCAGCGCCTTATGGCGACGACCTTTTTGGCCAGATATGAGCCGGGCACGATGTCTACGCCGGAGCTCTACATGCTCTACGCGATGACACGTCCCAGAGCTCTATCTAGGGATGGCGATGAGCTGGTCCCCACCGTCGTGATTGATGTCGCGGCTTGGTTTTTGGACCGCATCATTGTATCAGTGGGCGCTCGCTCACCGATATGCTGCGGCGGCCTGATCACCTTGCTTGCACTTATGACCGGCGAGGACTTCCCTGACGACTTGCGACGAGCACTGGGCCCCACTTCTTTATCGATCGATGTTATGGCCCGGATGAAGATGCTTCGTCCGCACGGTGAGCGTCACTGGGTCTGGTTGCACGGCCCTTACGGGGCCGATTACATGATTCTTCCGAGCCCAGCTCGGACTCAGATTGCACCGGCCCACGTTGACTGGCTCCCTGCGATGGATGTTCTCATCCCCGCTGCTTACGTGCTCGAGGCCGAGGAGGCCGAGCAAGCCCACGCTGCCCACGCTGCCCCCGCAGACCCCATCGCCCCTGCCGAGCCTGCCGCCCCTGTTGACCCTGTGGCCCCTCAGCCTATCCCTGATGTTTTCGCTGCTCCTGACACCTCTGTCCCCACCTCTGTCAGTGTCAGGAGTACCTTAGCTGAGCCCACCTCCACCACCCCCGCGGCTGTCACCACCCCCACTGGCCCTCTGTCTGCTGAGCCTGTTTCCTTTGCACCACCCGAGCGCCCGCCGATCGTAGTTGAGTGCGGAGAGCCCTCTGTCTTCACTACTGCTGTATTCTCCGAGAGTGTCGTGGCGTCTGTCCACACTTCTATGCCACTGACCTCTCTGGCCGCCTCACTGCCTCTTTTATATTCTTCTTTCGCTGCTGCTGCCTCCACTTCTCCCCAGCCGGTGCCCCGGCCTCACACTGAGGCCAGGCCCACATTTGCGAGCGCAGCACCTTTCGTTCCCTTCCCCGCTGAGCCAGTCACATACGCGACCCGAGTACGCCAGCCCCGCCCTGCCCAGCCCCGCCCGGTGCGTCCCTCTGCACCACCTCCCCCCGACACTGTACTTCAGAGCATTCGTGCTCTAGAGGGGGCGGTGAGTGGCCTCCGAGGTGACCTTAGGACCCTGTCCTCCACCGTCTCTGCGATGGCTGACCGCTTTGACCTGATCCCCCAGATTCACTACTGTCTTACTCAGGTCCTGGAGCGTCTCCCGCGCGTACCCCCACCCACCCAGCAGGTTCCCACCCACACTTCCACACACACTAGGCCTGCTTCCACTTCCACACCCACACCCGCTCAGCAGCCTGTCCAGCCACCACCACCACTTCCGCCTCAGGACGGAGACGGTGCAGCACCACCTTCTTAGGAACCCTTGATGCCATCGATTATTCCTGCCGTTGTGCTGCCCGTTTCTGCTGGGTCCTGTTGCAGTTTTGTCCACCCCCCTCCCCTCACTTATTTTGGGATTCTCATGTCAACCATATATTTATATATCTTTTCTGGGAGAGAGGGAGCGTTTTTGGTGACACTCTTATATATCTGTATCACTCCTATCTGTGCATGCATCGTGTCCGCATCATATTTTCATTTCTTTATCTTTCTTTTTATTTTCATTTTTCTTTTCATCATGCATGCATCCTCACTTGCCCCTCCCTTTACTACTCTCTCGGTGTGCCACACTTTGCACATTGAGGACACTGTGCCATTTAGCTTGGGGGAGTGAGTTCTCACGATCTTTTTCGATTTGCCACCTTTATTTTTTAGCTTTTCCCGCCATTTTCCGCTTTTGCACTTATTTTCATCATTTTTCTTTTATTTTGCCATGCATCACGTTTTTCTTATTTTTCTGTGTGCCGCATTGTAAATAGTTCTATTTTCCCTTTATCTTTATTTCTTTCTTTTTCATCTCATGATAGAGATGACTTTTCTGTGATGATGATGACGTGGAGTTAGCTTACTCTATTTGCATGCTATATTTGTCATGTCTTAGATTTTATTTCTGATATCATATGCTATGACTTGCCTTGCATCTAGAGATAGTAACCCACGCTTTTTTTTCACATGAAAATGGATGAAATTTTATTATTAGCTGAGTCTGAATATTCATATGTATGCTATCACAGAAAACACACCAAGATTCACGCATTGAATGCCTATGTCTGGAATACCGATTTCTTTTCATATATCGCTTCTATATGCATGAACTGTACATTTCACTTCAGGATGATTGAATGATGTTAGCTATGATAAATTTGGATTAGTTAGCTTTTTTGTGATCGAAACTGAGTAGATTAGATTACCCTGCTGAAGTTGTCGTGCATGTCTTATAGAGTGAACCGAGTGATATATTTATTTCTTTCTCCACAAATCTTGAACATCATTTCTCTACTTTTAAAATCATTGGTGAATCTCCCCCTAGCGATTCTATTACTTGGCATTTCCCCCGCTATTAATTCCTAGCTCCAAATTTCTTATTCAGAAAATAATAAAAAAAAGAGAAAATATTCCTGTATATGATTATCTCTCTTTGAGTTGGGATCGTTGTGTATATATGCTTTTGCTTTTCAAAAAAAAACAAAAAGAAAAAAAAAGAGAAAAGAGGAAAAGTCCTCAATAAAAGATCCCATCTCACTTTCTTTCTTTCTCTTCTCTTTTCATTGCTTTTGGAGCTTTATAGAAATGGGGATGTAAATATTTTTTATGCCACCACGCTTATGGATAAGCTTGGGGGAGGGGATCCATTGATGTGTGAGAGAGTGACTACTTGACGTTGCACGACAACCTAGGCTAAGTAATATTCTATACTCGGTGAGATTATTTTTAGCTTTACGACATCCAGAAATCTAAGCCTAGCAATCATTTCATGAAATCCATACTTTTCTATTCTCTCTATTCTATAGTGTGATACTCTTATACTCCGGATAGGAAGCATTCAATTGAAAAGTGTGTGATCTGTGATTTGTATACCGCTTTAAATGATTCAGACAATGTTAATTATAAGATTATTCCGTTTTTCATGATTATATTGTTGTTCGTGGGTTTTCTATTTCTATTTGCACTATTATACTATGATATCAAAATAAAATTCTTTGACATGTGTTTTTTTTATTCAGTGCATGCTATATAAGTAAGCGGAACCCACGTCCTGAGGAAATAATCTAGCAGCCTACCTCTTCGCTTCTTTCTTTCTTCTTTATTTTTATTTCGTTTTTTCACTCTTCTCCGTTTTTCATTCTTCATTTTTCTTCGCCGTTTTCGTTTTCCGAATCCACAGGGTTCGCCTTTTACTTATCTTCCTCGATGACGAGTAAGAGGTAAGCTTGGGGGATTTTGATCACTCCTTATTTTACACCTTTTTTCCGCATGTTTGCATGCCATTTAGATCGCCCAAATCATGTTTTTTCACGATATATCGACGATATTGTGATGCTTTTCACGATTTGTTGTTTTTGTCGCATTTTAGGTGATTTGGCGCGATTTGGAGTGATCTCGAGATACACCTACTCCAAACGGTCACCGACGACCTCCCCGAGGGGTATTTTGCTGTTGGAGAGGAGCGGAAGAAGAACGGACGTCGCAGGAGCGACGAGGAGGCCAAAATAAGCAGTTTGGGCATGTTTTGTGTCCCACTCGGCCGACCAGCGAGACACTGCTCGGCCGACCAGATCAGACACGATTCATACGTGCACTCGGCCGAGCGACGGAGACCACATCGGTCGAGTGACGAGACCCCGTCCGCCCGAGTGGCGCCCAGACGAAGCCCTTCAAAAATCTCCAAGTTACTGTTTTTCGGCTGCCTGGGCTTCAGAAGACCCACTCGGCCATGTGGATAATTCCGTCCGCCCGAGTACCATGAAGCCATCGGCCGAGTGACGACAACTCACTCGGCCGACCAGCCCCCGAAGTGAAGACCCCTGAAGATCGATACTTACTGGAAAATTACAGGGTTTTCACTCGGCTGAGCGACTTTTGTCACTCGGCCGAGTGCGATGCGCTGCCTGTAGCAAAAATTGCGGAAAACAGGCTGCGCAGGGGTATTTTGGTCACAGTTTTTGGACGATTTTGGGGGCTATTTAACCCCTGTTTTTACCCTAGTTTTGGGAGCCTCTCTCTTAGATTTTTTGCAGCTTTTTAGATTAGCTTTTTAGTTTTATTCTTGTGATTGAAGAGGAGACAAAATTGGATTTTTGTTGGATTAATTGAAGAACTCCATTGGTTTGCTTTTCTCTTCTCTAAAAATTCTATTTTTATTGCATATCTCAATATTGTGATGAATTCTATTGCTTATTTCATTGATTATTCTTGTGATCTTGCTATGAATTGTGAGTAGTCGCCACGTCTTGGGGCGTGGGGATGAACCCTACAAGCCCTATTTCATAATTGTGAAGAATTGGTAGAAATTTCGTTAGAATTGCTATTAGGGATTAGATTGGGATTAATTTACTACGGATGGCTAGGAATTCACATTGATTGGGATTTGCAAGAGATTGGATCCCAATTCGGTAGGAAACCCTAGAAATCCGAATTGGGTTGGAATCGAATTTCCGTAGTATCGGTTTGCAAGAGATTGGACCGATACTAGGGTTTCCTGTTCCAATTCCGCGCCAATACCCGTTTGCAAGAGATTGGACGGGTAGGAACTATCCCAAACTAGGTCGTGGACCGAGTTTGCAAGAGATTGGGCTCAGTGCGCGATTGAACGATGATGTTGATCCTAATGCTAGCTTCCCTAGGCTAGGGTTTGCAAGAGATTGGACCCGAGCCTAGGATAGCTATAGACCGGCAACATCACGAGAGCGTGAGCTTGGTTCTACATTCAGTTGCAACTAGTTCATCCAAAATCTTATTCTAGCAACTTTGATACCAATGAACCACTTTTACGAAATACGGTGAGTAGCGGGAATTCCCCATTCCCTAGACGTTCTTTATTTGATTTGATATTTCCGTACTTTGTCTGACGATTGTGACAGGATCGCCAAAGGCAAATTTCTCTCTTCTTAAATAGCCAGGTTGATCGGAACAAGCTCGGTCATTCGTCCTCCCTGTGTTCGATAACCCGCTCGCTGCTACACCGTGCACTTGCGGTAAAACTACAACCGTTCTTTTGGGTTACGTCCCGGAGCGATCAGCAAACCGGAGAGGTCGTCCGGAAATACATCCAAGAATTCTCGCACTATCTCAGGCTTCTCTTGCTCGTCTTCTACTGCAGTCTCCGTCGCTTCCGAAAGCCTGGCTCGATACTTCACCGGTCCTTCCGATCGTCTTCCGCGGAGGAACTCGAACTTTGGATGGTTGTGTATTTCGAATTCTACCCTCCTTTGACGACAGTCAATGGTGGCATGAAATGTACCTAACCAATCCATCCCAAGGACAGCATCAAAAGTTGGCATCTCTATCACCATGAAGTCAGCAAAGAGATCTCGTCCACAAATCACTATAGAGCAGTGAAGGCATCCGCTGGTTACCGGTAAGGAACCGCCAGCGGTCTCGACCTTCCAACAGGAAGTCAGAGGTTCAACAGAGATGGCATGTGTTTGGACGAAATGACTTGCCAAGAAGCTATGTGTAGCTTCCGAGTCGAATATTGTGAGGGCAGGTTTATCGGCTACTAAAACTGTACCTACGGTGATGAGAAACATGTCTAAGCTTACGATTTTTGAATAATAGAGTATGTAGCTTAGTGAAAAAATCTCATACGTGTGATTACTTGGTCTATAGCCTCAGCTTCTTCTACCGTCATGGTATAAGCTTGGCGTTTCTGGGGTGGCGCCTGTCGTTGAGTCTGTCGGTACACTTGCTGCTGAGGAGGGAGTGGTTGACGTTGCTGAGCAGATGGTGGTGGTCGTTGTGGTGCATTCCTGGCATTGGCTGGGGCAGAGTTAGAAGGTGGCGGCCTCTTCGGGCAATCTCTTGTGGCATGGTCCTTCGCCCCACAGATCAAGCAAAGGTTCAGAAAAGACCGGCATTCTGAACGAAAGTGACATGGCTTCCCGTAATGATGACATACTTGACGCGGTGGTGGGGCCTGCCTCTTGAACCGTGTCTACTGAGTGGGCCGGTACATCTGATTGGACAGGTGTCGTCGGCTGGGTCCAACGCAGTGTTGGGAGGTGGTGGCCTTCTAAAAGGGGCAGCCATATGACGTCTTTCTTCTCTCTCAATGAACTTATGTTCACGAGCAGCAGCTAGGACCTCGGTGTGAGTGCACAGTGGGCGTCCGACTAAATTCCGACGGATCTCTATGTTGAGACCCTGCTTAAAGCGTCGGGCTCGGGCCATAGGAGTGGCAATCATTTTGGGAGAGAAACGGCTCAGCAAGGGGAATCGGGCATCATACTGTTCCACAGTCATGGAACCCTGTTTCAGCCCGACGAATTGTGCCTGAAGTTCCATCTGAGCCTCAAGGGAGAAATATTGGGTACGGAAAAGTTTAGTGTGTTGGTAGCAATGATATGTGAACTTCGTGTTTGATGATAACAAACATGTGTGAAAGTTTTTAACGTGTGTGTTAAGTGTTTTAGGTAAGGGGAACCTTGGAGAGACTCATTGTGAGACGTGGCCAATATGATAGGAAGAAGGAGATATTTTACTTGGTTTGGTCCATATCTACTTGAGCCCATTCTTAATCTCTACCAAACCAAGTCCAAACTTCCAACTTCAATGCAACTACGATGCTGATGCAAACTTTATATATTATTTTTAAGGGGAAGTTAACTTGCATACAATTTTTAATTCATAAACTAATAATAATTAAAAGTGCTTGTTTATTGGCAGGTGGTGAAAATATATGCCCATGACTCAAATGAAATCATGTGAGGGTCTGTTGGCAGGAAGCCAAACGTTTTTTTGGCGAGGTAGCAAAATGTCTGGCCCAAAAGCAAGTGGACGGCTGGATCTTTCTTGATCAAGCAAGGATGGCAACTCGGTAATTAGGTGGAAAAATGTTGTTGTGCATAGCTATATAAAGGAGGGCTATAGCCTAGGTTTTAAAGAGGGGCGCACGGCCAAAAAATTAAGCAGCCATGGGTTATTTTTTAGCAAGGCCAGATCTTTTTTTATCCCCACACAAATCCCCTCAGGCGCCGCACATCTTTTTTCTGGAAAAAATCTCCAAGCACTTCATTTCAAATTGCACTTCATTTCTCCAAGATCGATTCAAGCTGTGCACAAAATTCCTCTTATCACTTTTGAAAACTCCAAGAGCACAGGCTTCTTCCCTTTTGAATAATTCATAAACCCATGAACCCAAAATCCCATTAAGGCATGCAGGGAATTGAGGCCGGCCATTCACAAGTTTTTTTTGCAGGCTTCATCTAGGCGCAACAAATATTTTAGAGGATCTCCTCTTCAATTTTTCCAGTAGCCCAATCACAAGAGCATCTCTTTAAAATATTCGTTTGAGTTTTTTTTCAGGCTGAATTGCTGTTGTGGGGAAAAAAAATTTTTATATTTGTTTTCATAACAATTTTTATGAGGAGCAATAAAAAAGGGGGTTTCCTCAAGGGGCACATCATTATTTTTCTTGGCAATCATCAAGAGCACAGGGGCCGGCCTATTGTTGATAACCGCACTTCATCACTCAAAAAAGAGAAGGCATGTCACGTTTTGTTTGTGGATTTGCTTGTTTATTATTGAAGTCCGCATGTTTTACTCTCTTTGAAAAACTCTTGTAGGTGCCGCAAACTTTGATTTTTGGTGAAGTCTCGCAAGTTGCAATCTTTGGTGAGGTGCCTCAAGTTTCAATATTTGGCAAAGGACGCAAGTTTCATCGAGAGGGGAGCTGAACTATTGAGTGGACATCAAAGACTACTACTTGTCAGATTGATCTGACCACGCGCTGAACGACAGAGACGACACACCATTACTGAGCATTCCTAAAACTCTATTTATTTATCTTTGTATTGGTGTAGCGATCTCTGTAGGGGAAACTTTACCATCTGTGTTACTTTTTGGGGACCTGACGACTTTGGGAGTCGTCACGGAGGGAGAGCATATGACTAGATTGAGTGTGTAGAGCACGTGGTGTGCGTACAAGCTAGGTGAGAGTAGATTTGGGATCTTGACTCATTGTGGCTGTACAAGATTACATATCTATCTAGTATTTGCTTTCGGGGGCTGGAGTAGGTCGTGGGGACGACCGAACCAGGGTATATCTGTGTGTACTCTGTGATTTCTATTTTATTACCATGCATGTGCTTATAACTGTGTGTGATTTCTCGTGGGTTGCACGAGAATTTTTATTAGCCTATTCACCCCCCCCCCCTCTAGGCTATGATCCAGATCCAACACAGTGAACGTCGCCCATTCGATCGGTCGTTGAAGACGATCTTCTTCAGAGCTCCACCAGACTCTGGCTTCATCCGTCAGTTGGGACCTGGCAGTGTCCACCCAAGCATGTTTTCCAATCTGAGCAGCTCTCAAGTTCTCTTCAGTACTTTACAGCCATTCTTCGGCCTTCATCGGACCATCCTCACCATTCAAGGTCTTCAGGTTGAGGGAGCGGAATTGTTGTATGCCTCCCATAGGATGATGTTCTCCCTTGATAGCTTGGACCATCTCTCGTAATGCGAGATCAGAGATCTGATGCACTGTAGGAGCTGGTCTGTTGTTGGTTGGGTTGCTGGCTCCAGACTGGTCAGCTCCATTGGGGCTCTCCGAGGTGTTCACGTCCATCTTCCGAGTTTCAAACCTGCATTCATAGAAAAATATCAGCTTAGTCAAGTATCGTATATGATACATCATGGTTTCACTATACTGTTCATGAGGTATTTTGCTTGGACCTGCATGGACCACCAAACTTGTAACGACCTGCTCTTGGGGGCCAGTTACTTATTTGATTTAGTTGCAGGTTTTGCAGTTTACCAGTGAAATCAGCATAACCACAACTCAGAGATATACCACAATACTCAAACCAGCGTACAACATTATTATAGTCCAAATAGAAATACAAACCAGCAGCAGCACTCTCTCACACAAATACATAAAAGGAAAAGTACTAAAAGGAAATGCAGGAAGGAAATACATAGCATCACACGTACACACACACAAGTAGTAAAACTCTGAGGCCTCTGGGTCAAAGGTAGGCTCCACAAACTCTGGGGCAATCTCCTCTATCAGGTTGTCGTCTGTCGGTGCCATAAGTGGAACCGAAGGTAAGTCATAACAATTCTAAATAAAGAAAAGAAGTAATGTACATGTATGACAAATATAACTACGTACAAGCAGAACAAAGTGAAAGCAAAGTACTGTACACAACTGAGTAGTAAAAGTAACAACATTGAAAGGAGAGAACTGTGTGTGGGAGTGTGAGTGTAACTGGCTAATGCTGTAGCTAAAAGTACGGCAAGTAAAGTACGGTGTCTGTACAAGTGTAGAAAGTAAAGTGCATGTACTGTAAAGAAAGTAACTGTGCAAGCTACACTAGAACTACATGACTCAAGTAGGAGGGTACAATATGTGACCGTTGAGTTCCTCTCTTGCCCGGGTGCACTTACCCAGACGAATGCCGAACCCCAGGCAGTTAGACAGGATGCTGGCGAGTGACGTGCGTTTATATTTCAAATATTTGTGCACGTTTTCTTCCGTGTTTTTCCGTTTTTTACCGTCGTCTTATATTCGTTTTCTCGTGTTTTCTTGTTTTCTTTCACTTTTCCGTGTTTTTCGTATTTTGCAGGATTTTACTGGCATAGGGGACATAAAACGACGATATCATGAGTCCCCGGAGCAACGGGAGGAGTCACACGTGATCCAGGGGTCAAACGATGACGATCGCATCTTTCAGCCCCTCACCCGACCGGTTGGTCATCTCCAACCGATCGGGTAATGCACGCGTGCACCACCCGGACACAAGTTGGAGCGGCCAAGAAGTCACCAGGTCAGTTCAGTGACCGGTTCAAACGCCCCAACTCTCTGGAATTCTGACGTTGAATGCCAACCGATCGGGTGACTTTCACCCGATCGGTTCACCTGTAGCCGATTCTCCGAAGCCACGACACGGAGAGATCAACCGACCGGTTCACCTGACGGCACGAAGATCCAACCGATCAGCTCATGACTCAACTGACCATGCCGTGGTGACCGGGTGCGATCCTATTTTGCGCTGCCGAAGAAAGAAGCAGGTCACCCGATCGGGTGACTTTTCACCCGATTGGGTGATTTCATATTCTATAAATAGAACCCCTAGGTTTTCCAGAAACGAGAGTTGTTATTTTTTACTGTTTTTTCTCTTTCTTGACGGCTGTAATTTTTCAGACATTTGTAAGTTTTCCGATCTTTATCAAACTTTAATATAGTGTTATTAGCATTACTCTTACTGCATTTCAATCGCCTGATCATGATTTTTACGGTCGATTTCTATTTAGATCGCTTTTTACTAAATATGTGTGAGTAGTTCCCAAATCTAGGATTTTGGTGGAAACCCCTTCGTAGGTTCTTCCCGATGCATCCATAGGACTAGGAAATCAATAGGGATTAGGAATCTACCGGTTACGCGGGGTGTTTTATTGTCATCGGCGGGAAAAAGACCGCCTTTGACCGTTGGGCCAAGGGGGAATAAACTTGGCGGTTGACTCCCTAGCCATAGCTCACGCCCTTAGCGTAGACGTCGAATCCTAGCGTGCGGGAGCAGCAGGATGAGATGTTGGGAGTCATCATTGCAAACTTAGTGCTCCCGGAGTCGGTTAGTGTTAATGGACACGGGATTGCCCACTGACTGAACCCGGGAAGTCCGGCGTATCATCCTGGGCACCGACCGGAATATCGGGCCCATGGGACGCTGGTACCACTTTCAGAGGCAATGTCTCACCATTAGACCCTAATTCCGATCGTCATCCTACCCGTAGGCCGTATCGGCGAGAATCGCACGATAGGGTGGAAACTAGAGTCCGAGGTTTACACTTTATATTGTTTATCCCTTGCATTTAACTGTGACAAATCCATTATCCGATTCTGGCTAGCTCGCCCATGGGATGAATTTGACCCTTCTTGACACAAGCACATCCACGCCTCCCTGATTTCGACCCCCAAGCCACACTACAACACCGTGCACTTAGGGTTACAAATATTTAAATCTCACGCCCCCTATCATATTATAGCACACATCAAACACGCTCAAAGCGGGGACGTCAAGCTCTATGGCGCCGTTGCCGGGGAGGCAACGTGTTTGTTATTTTAGGATTTCATGAACCCTTGTGTCTAGCTCTCATCCCTACCTCGCGATAATTTTCGCATTCTTTCTTTTCCCTTTTATTTTCTTATTTTTATTTTTATTTTATCTTATCTTATCTGTTTCTTTCCCACTTTTCGCTTCACAGGTGTTTGTTGTTTTTAATGCGCAGGAGTTCAAGAAGTCTCGACGACTTGATTCCCGTTGATCCAGAGATAAACGCCACCCTAAGGCGTTTGGCCGCTGAGAAGCGAAGAAGAGAGGATCTTGAAGCCATGGGGGAAAACACCCCACCTCACAAGTCCCTACTGGAGTACTCGATGCCATCCATCGAGTCCACCTCCGCCATCCGTCCTCTTGCTATTATGGCTCAAAGCTTCAAGCTTAAGCCATATTTGGTGACGTGGATCCAGCAGGATCAATTTTCGGGTGCACTCATTGAGAGCCCGATTGAACATTTGGACTCCTTCTTGGAGAAATGTGACACCTTCCGGATAAACGGTGTCACAACTGAGGCGATCCGTCTGAAGCTATTTCCCTTCTCTCTACGAGATAAGGCCAAGCTGTGGCTTAGGGGGAAGGACCCGAATACATTCAACACCTGGGAGAAGCTCTCAAATGCTTTCATGACAAAGTTCTTTCCTCCGGGGAAGACCATGAAGCTGAGGAGTGAGATCTCCTCCTTCTCCCAGGCCAGCCACGAGTCTCTGCACGAAGCCTGGACCAGATACAAGGAGATGCAGCGGAGATGTCCCTGTTGGGGTTTTGGCGGACCCCCAGAGCTGGCATCTGTGTCCGTCCTAAGTCGGACGGACCACAGAGGCACGAATGCGCAGCAGAAAATGGAAATTCAAAATTTTCCGGACTAGCTAAACAATTTAGCTAGGCTCTGGGGAGCCAGAACCTAGCCCGATCTATGCCAACTTGGGGTGGATCTGACCACCCCAAGAGGGATCTACTCTAAAGCGGCTAATTAAATCTACACTACAAATTACTTAACCACATACCTGGAATCTTGGCCCTGGAGCAGGCAAGATGTACCGCACCGTCTTCAGAAGCTCCTTGTAGCCGAGCCGCCTTGACTCGAACCGCCTGAGCCGCCTCGCACCCTCGCACCGATTCGCCCGAGCTGACTTTTGCCTCCGAGCCGATCACACGCGGTAG
This sequence comes from Scilla litardierei, assembly GCA_030789695.1. Taxonomy (NCBI): domain Eukaryota; kingdom Viridiplantae; phylum Streptophyta; class Magnoliopsida; order Asparagales; family Asparagaceae; genus Scilla; species Scilla litardierei. The sequence goes on from CM061136.1 coordinate 114,473,019, forward strand.
AAAGTTTCACTTGAGAAGAACCCACGTCTTAGACGTTCAGATCAAGAATCCAAACCCCCTTTGTAGTCTTGCTAGGACTACTCCGGAGAACATGAAGAGAGAGAGAGAGAATTTAGTCGCCGATCGAGCTTGCTCTAAAAATCTGGAGCTACTTGATCGATGGCTTGGTGTATTTTTCAACGAGGAGAGTGCACCCCTATTTATATAGGGAGTCGGCACTCACTCTCTCGTTGCGAGCAATGTGGGACATTCCGCAAGAGGGAAAAATTCAATTAAGCCAATTTGGCTTAATTTCAAATTAAAGTGAGCTTTTCATAAAAGCAAACTTTAACTAATTAATTCTCCTTGCACATAAAACTTCAGACACCAAACAAGCTATCAATTCGAAAAGCTTCGAATGGTGAACGCGTAGGAACCGACGGTGACAAATTTCGACTTCGTTTGACCCCTCAAACAATTGCTCAAAGTTGAGCAAATTATCAAAATCTGTAGCCGTCATTTGGGGTTTCTAAAAACCCTAAATGACTTAAGTTGCGGGCGCACCCGCTAAGCTTAGCGGGCGCGCCCGCCCAAGGAGGCTAAGGCGGGCGGCAAGCCCACTGCTGCAGCGGGCCGTGCCCACTGCAAGCAGCGGGCCACGCCCGCTGCCGTAGCGTGCCACGCCCGCTTCTGTAGCGGGCGTTGATCACTCCATATTTTACACTTTTTTCCCGCATGTTTGCATGCCATTTAGATCGCTCAAATCATGTTTTTCACGATATATCGACGATATTGCGATGCTTTTCACGATTTGTTGTTTTTGTCGTATTTCGGAGATTTGGAGCGATTTGGAGTGATTCCAAGATACACCTACTCCAGAGTGTCACCGACGACCTCCCCGAGGGGTATTTTACCAATGGAGAGGAGAGGAAGAAGAAAGAACGTCGTAGGAGAGACGAGGAGGTAAAAACAAGCTGAATGGGCATTTTTGGTGTCTCACTCGGCCGAGTGAAGGAGTCACTCAGCCGACCAGCGAGACACCGCTCGGCCGACCAGATCGGACACGCTTCATATGTGCACTTGGCCGAGCATCAGAAGCCACATCGGCTGAGTGACGGGACCCCGTCCGCCCTAGTGGCACTCAGACGACGCCCATCAAAAAGAGCCAACTTACTGTTTTTCGTCTGCCTGAGCTTCAGAAGACCCACTCGGCCGAGTGGAAAATTCCGACCGCCCGAGTATATAGAAGCCATCGGCCGAGTGACGACAACTCACTCGGTCGAGCGACCCCCGAAGTGAAGACCCCCGAAGACCCAGACTTACTAGAAATTCTCAGGGTTTCTAACTCGGCCGAGCGACTTTTGTCACTCGGCCGAGTGAGCCGCGCTGCCTGTAGCGTAAATTGCGATTTTCAGGCTGTGCAGGGGCATTTTGGTCACAGTTTTTTGGACGATTTTGGGGGGTATTTAACCCCAGTTTTTGACCTAGGTTAGAGAGTTTTTTCCTTTACTTTTTGCATTTTTTTAGATTAAACTTTTTAGCTTTTGATTCTTGTGATTGGAGAGGAGAGAAAAGTTTATTTTTGTTGGATTCTTGGAGAACTCTATTTGTTTGTCTCCCTCTCCTTTAAAAATCTTATTTTTATTGCCTATTTGAATATTGTGATGAATTCTCTTGTTATTTCAATTGATTATTTTTGTGTTTGTGATATGAATTGTGAGTAGTCCATACGTCTTGGGGCGTGGGGATGAACCCTACGAGCCCAATTTCTGATTTGTGATGATTTGGTAGAAATATTGCTAGAATTGCTATTAGGGTTAGTTTGGGATCGATTTACCACGGATAGCTAGGTGTTCATATCGATGGGGATTTGCAAGAGATTGGATCCCAATTCGATAGGAAACCCTAGAAATCCGAATTGGGTTGAAATTGAGTTTACGTAGTATAGGTTTGCAAGAGATTGGACCGATACTAGGGCTCTCGGTTGCAATTCCATGCCGATACCCGTTTGCAAGAGATTGGACGGGTAGGAACTATCCCAACCTAGGTCGCGGCCCGAGTTTGCACGAGAGTGGGCTCGGGGCGCGATTGAACGATGATGTTGATCCTAATGCTAGCTTACCTAGGCTAGGGTTTGCAAGAGATTGGACCCAAACCTAGGATAGCTATAGACCGGCAACAGCGCGAGAGCGTGAGCTAGGTTTTACATTCAGTTGCAACTAGTTCATCCGAAATTCTACCCTAGAAATTGTGATACCAATGAATCACATTGACGAGATACGGTGAGTAGCGGGGATTCCCCATTCCCTAGGCGTCTTTATTTGATTTTATATCTCCATACTTTGTCTGACGATTGTGACAGGATCGCCAAAAGGCAAATTCCATCTTTTCTGTTCTTATAGCCAGGTTGTTCAGAGAAGGCACCATCATTCGTCCTCCCTGTGTTCGATAACCCGCTCGCCGCTACACCGTGTGCTTGCTGTAAAACTACACGGTCGCTCTTTTTTCGGTGTACACCGGGAGTCGATCAGGTGTGCACCCGCTGCAGCCAGCGGGCTGCGCCCGTTTGCCTTGCCTATGGGCTTTTTAGCCCAGTGGGTCTCACCCATTTTTCCTTGGACCGTTTTCGCGTTTCCGGGCTCGTTTGAGCTCCGATTTGGACACGGTTTGAACCTGTGTTTAGACTGGGATGATCCCGTCATCCAGGTAACCCTTTCCAACATGTTTGTTCCTACTAAATTTGTCGTAACCAATTTACGACATGTTTAATCTTTGGTTTGCATCAAATGCGACGTTTTGTCCCTATTGCTATTGTGACTAACTTTCACAACCTGACTTGTGAATATTTAATATCATCAAATGATATTTCTATCTATTCTATCTTCCTATTACTAAGACACGAACACTACTCGGTGTGAGACCCTACAGCCTGACCTTACTACAGGTTGGGGCTCGGAACCCCTAGACGACGGTCACTACAAGCAGTAGTTGTCGCCCCTGTTTCAGAATCATCATAACGTGATCGACCCTTTGACAAAAGCATCATAGGGTTTACATTGGCTGTGTCAGTGATGAACTTCATTAGTCGTAGTCCCTTCGTCAAGACTGTGTTCTTGTTGGCCTAGGGTATGGTTTACTGTCAACCCTATTAGACAACATTGGTCAGTATACGGCGGTCTTTATTGTATACACATTGTACTTCTTACAACGTACCCCAACCGAGGATTAACATAAAGACCGTACTGAGCCTGTAACACTAACTTCCCTTTAACGGAAGTGACGAATCCCATCTTAGTCATCTACTCGCCTCGAGAGCTTCGGGTGCAGCTCAACCTAAGATCTTTCAGCAGGCCTAGCCTCGAAGCTAGATCATAGGTCTAAGCTACACCGTTCACTCACAGGTTTGTACAAACGACTTCAGGTCTTAAGGACCAGCTAACCTATCATCACCCTAGAGTTATTAAAGACAGTTCAGTTAAAGTCAACCATTTAATAACTCTTATGTGGTCGTTCAGTGAACTCATTCTCTAATGAGCACATGTGTCTCGTCTCCAACTTCACCAAGTCAAATGACTATGAGATCATCATTACCCTAAGGTAAGACTAAGACACAATGGTCTATCCGATGTGTCGATATCCAGTTCTCGACACATCTATGACCACGAACCGTTTAAGACTTATGTTTATTTATTCGGTCTCTTACTTACTCATAATCGAGATCTCATCTAGATACGTAAGGACCTAACAATAAGTCTATGGATATTATCTAAGTATATTAATACGAACGATTATATTATACTTAGAATAATACGTACCATATACAATATGAACAAGACGTATATCTAGGATAAATTGCCTTATGGGCACATATTCTCCTACATCTCCCACTTGCACTTAGGCTATTTATCTAGGTATCTCATACCGTTATAGCATATCAGTCACATTGACATTTATATGACAAACCTAAGAGTGGTTTTACTAATGAGTATCTACAACTAATTTTAATGGATTAAATAATACATCTCTTGATCACACAGGGTTGATCCTTCGAAAAAATGATCTGGATCAATTTTTCCTATCTTTGTATAGCTAACAATTAGCATATAGAATCTAGATGTAGGGTCTAACATTTTAATCTATGAGTCAGTCTCAGCTCATTTCACTTTTCTTGTGTCAATATGTCAAGTACATACGTGACACCCTAAGTATCTATATATATGATTAAATCAAAACAATTTTTTTTGATTCAATGTTCTATATAGATGATTTGTTTTAAGGTGGAAATCCTTTTTACTTAGTCCGAAAGACCGGAACCAAGTATACGAGCTGGCTCCCACTGACTTTGAGAATTACCTGGTTAAATACTTCAATATTATATCTAAATCAAATTTAGATTATATATACGAAGATATAACCATTTTATATGTGCTTTAGATGGAATGTACTAGTGTCAGGTTTAGTTTGACGAATGAGTCATGTCAAGATCGTTTTAAGGAATCTTGGCATTGACTCGCTCAATCAAAACGTCCTACACTGTACTTTTCCCCTAACCAACATTTAATATTAACAATTTAATAACTAAATGCGGTTTATTAAGAATTAATCTTAATATGCATATAATTGTGATCACACACAATTTATATGTCCCTGGAACCTATACTTAACTACCAATATGCTCTAATATCAAGACAGCTCAAAAAAACAACATTTTCCAAAGCTTCGCATCATCATTCGAGAATTTCGCAACCATCTCAGATAAATCATAATCACAGAAAATTTAAGCCAATCAAAATTTCAACTCAACATCAAACGTAATTTCTGAGACATTCATAAAACAACGGATTCATTAAAATGAACCGTAATTTGTTTATCCAAATAAACTTTGAGTGTAGAACACTCAATCATTGTTTTCAACTTAAAAGGAAATGATACAATTTATTTAAACTAAAATAGTATCATCTTCTTTTTGATCATGTCTCTTGAAGTCGTTTGAACGGCCCTAGCAGCAACAATTGCTCAATTGCCGACCGTCCTCCGCACTTCATCCAATCTCCGCTTCTCATCAACCACCTGTATACAATGCACAGATGTGTTTCAGTATCTCATACTAAATGATTGGAAATAATTATGTTTTACTGAATTGAATTTGTACCTAAGGTAGAGGCATCTGTATTCCCCTTTTTCTTCTCTGCAAGATAGATCTTACAGTTCCTCTTCCAATGGCCAATCTTGTGGCAATGGAAGAACTCAGATTTCAACGGGGCCCCTTTAGTCTTTTTCTTCCCTTTCTTCGCCTTCGCAGGTTGCGGGACCTGCCTCTTCTTACCCTTGCCTTTCGGCTAGTCGGAAAAAGCAGAGCCAACAACCAGTGCAGTCGGCTTCTTCTCAATCTCCTCAAACTGCCTAAGCATATTGAGGAGACCAGGAAGATCCGTCTCAAGGATGTTCATTATAAAACCAGTGATAAAGGGCTTAAACTCAGGAGTTAAAGACTTTAGGATAATGTCTGTGGACATCTCATTGTCCAAGACAAATCCTAACTGGGCGGCATCCTCCACGTACCCGATCATCTTGATAACATGATCCTGTACGGGCTCCGTCCCCATCTTGGTGCCCCAGAGGTTGCTAGTGGCTTCAAACTTGGCAGCTCGAGATCGCTTGCCGTACAACTCTTGTGCGTTGAGGAGCATGCTTTGAACATCCATATGTTCATGTTTCCTCTGCAACTCGTTGGTCATCGAAGCCAGAGTAAGGCACCTGGCCTTCTCTGCATCCCTATGGTACAATTTGTAGGCCTCTTTTTCTTCGAAGGTTGAATCTTCTTCGGGCTTATCCGGAGCGTCCTCGAACAGTACGTATCCTATTCCGGCTAGGGAAAGGACTAACTTGATGTTCCTAAGCCAGTCTTTGTAGTTCGTACCATCCAGCACATTCTTCTCAACCATATATCTAAGTCCCGAATCCATTCTGCATTTTATGGATACTTTAGTCAGTATATGTTCGTAGTATAGTTTTAATGGTTTTTATAAAACTATATTATCCCACTAAATTTATTAGAGCCATAATAATAAACAATTTATTATAAAATAACATTTGTGAGAGAGGGATCCGACTACCCTGAGTCTGACAACCTTGAGTGTATCTCAACAAGTTGTCCGACTCTGCAGTCGGTAGACGAACTTGTCGTCAATCACATTAACTATGATTCCCTATCAATTTTTACCACTAGTCATTTGTGATCATGAGTGTGCTCAACCGGATCACAATGGCTAGCCTAGTCGGTCCCTTGTTTTCGTGTCTAGCCTGACTTGCCCCGCCGCTCGGTGTATGCATGACACGTCGATTTGGGTCAGGACATAGACTACATTCTTGGTTAGACTTACGCCGATGCTCGAAGGATGAGACAACGGTTTCAATCAGGTCAAGATGTCAATCAAGAAATTGGTTTCTATAAGATTGACATATCATGGCTTGAGTGTAGCTCAACAACCGTAACATGTTTCTTACAGTTGCCAACTCCTAAAACAAGGAGGGCTATGATTTATCTTGAACAAGATTATTATCGTATTGACTTAGGTATAGTCGATGGACTTACATAGTCATGAATCGACTCCTTGCGGTCCAGCGGACGCGGCCAGGGAATTGACTAAGCCAGGACCACTTGTTACCCAGTCTAGCTAGGTTGGTCCAGCAAACTTAGCCAAGCACATTGACCGACATCATGATCCATTAAAGGAGTTTTCATCAATTCTATGTTTTCCAAACAACTAAATGGCTTTTAATTAAGAAGACTAGTTAATCCTTATCAACTAGTGGATCCTAAAATTCGAAATTTTTACGGATTGGTTGAACAATTTTTATTAAGTCCTTATCAACTATAAGGTCTATACGTTCAACGTGCTACCCCACTCTAATTAGGATTTTATGAAACAATTCAACATTTTCAAAATTAGTCTCTTGTGAAAATCATCAATTAACCGATTTATTAGAAATGATTTACAAACAAAGGGACTACCCTAATCTGGTATTAGGTTTTGATGTTGTTTTGTTTTGTCAAACATAACATGTCACTAGTTTATAAAATTTCATCTCATAAATTTTTTTAAACATTTAATGGCTAACCTAATAAGGTTCACATGTCCATTAAAAGGAAACAACTAATTTATCAACATAAATAAAATTTCATTTTGTGACATACATGAGTATTTGCAAGTTTAAATTATCTACATAATAAAAACATGCAAATCTAAATTTTAACAATTAAAATTAAAGATTAAAATTTAAAGCCTAAAACATTTCATCGCATAAAACTAGGTCGTATAAAATTATCAAATAATTTTAAACCTAAGCTTTAAAAATTTTTAAACCATATTTCTAAAATTAAAATATCACATAAATAATTTTAGAAACATCTATGTAAAAAGAAACTAGTTTATTATTTCATCTCATGAAAATAAAGTATTTCTATTAATTACATATTATTTTTAAAATTTTAAAACACCTTTTAAAATCATTAGAAATGCATTTAAAAGCTTTCAAATAAAGTTTTTAAAGTTTCTAATCTTTATGTAACTTAAGAAAAATTAAATTTCAAAAATAGAATATTTCTTAAAATTACATAAACAATTAAATGCTCTTAAAATTATTTATATTTCAAAAAATAATAATTTTATAAAGCATTTGAGATTCATTTAAAATTATCACATAAAATTAAATCGTCTCAAAAAATTCCATGTTGTAAAAACGATTTTTAAAACACAAAACAAAAAAAATAGTTTGTATGTTAAAACTTAAGCAATTTTAAGGATTAAAAAAACGCTTAAAAGATCAACATGCATAACCGTGGCTCTGATACCACTGTTGGATATCACTCTGATATCATTGCGACGCTGTTAAGGCCCATCATCCATGGCACCCTAGACCCGTCACAAGATACCTCAGAAACTTGTTTTACGGCATGCCTCTCGACAACGCCCAACCCATTATAAGATCCACATCTTATCGGGACTTGGTACAGTAAGAGCGATTACTTCGGGTCGGCTCATAACCTGAGAACTCGTACTCAAGCTCAACAAGCTCTGATGACACTGTTGGGGTTTTTGCGGACCCCCAGAGCTGGGATCTGTGTCCGTCCTAAGTCGGACGGACCACAGAGGCACGAATGCGCAGCGGAAAACGGAAATTCAAAATTTTCCGGACTAGCTAAACAATTTAGCTAGGCTCTGGGGAGCCAGAACCTAGCCCGATCTATGCCAACTTGGGGTGGATCTGACCACCCCAAGAGGGATCTACTCTAAAGCGGCTAATTAAATCTACACTACGAATTACTTAACCACATACCCGGAATCTTGGCCCTGGAGCAGGCAAGATGTACCGCACCGTCTTCAGAAGCTCCTTGTAGCCGAGCCGCCTTGACTCGAACCGCCTGAGCCGCCTCGCACCCTCGCACCGATCCGCCCGAGCTGACTTTTGCCTCCGAGCCGATCACACGCGGGAAAAAGTTTCACTTGAGAAGAACCCGCGTCTTAGACGTCCGGATCAAGAATCCAAACCCCCTTTGTAGTCTTTCTAGGACTACTCCGGAGAACAGGAAGAGAGAGAGAGAGAATTTAGTCGCCGATCGAGCTTGCTCTAAAAATCTGGAGCTACTCGATCGATGGCTTGGTGTATTTTTCAACGAGGAGAGTGCACCCCTATTTATATAGGGAGTCGGCACTCACTCTCTCGTTGCGAGCAATGTGGGACATTCCGCAAGAGGGAAAAATTCAATTAAGCCAATTTGGCTTAATTTCAAATTAAAGTGAGCTTTTCATAAAAGCAAACATTAACTAATTAATTCTCCTTGCACAGTAAACTTCAGACACCAAACAAGCTATCAATTCGAAAAGCTTCGAATGGTGAACGTGTAGGAACCGATGGTGACGAATTTCGACTTCGTTTGACCCCTCAAACAATTGCTCAAAGTTGAGCAAATTCTCAAAATCGTCATTTGGGGTTTCTAAAAAAACCCTAAATGACTTAAGGTGCGGGCGCGCCCGCTAAGCTTAGCGGGCGCGCCCACCCAAGGAGGCTAAGGCGGGCGGTAAGCCCGCTGCGCAGCGGGCGTGCGCCCGCTGCTGCAGCGGGCGTGCACCCGTTTGCCTTGCCTATGGGCTTTTAGCCCAGTGGGTCTCACCCACTTTTCCTTGGACCGTTTTCGCGTTTTCGGGCTCGTTTGAGCTCGATTTGGACCCAGTTTGAACCTGTGTTTAGACCTGGACGATCCCGTCATCCAGGTAACCCTTTCCAACATGTTTGTTCCTACTAAATTTGTCGTAACCAATTTACAACATGTTTAATCTTTGGTTTGCATCAAATGCGACGTTTTGTCCCTATTGCTATTACGACTAACTTTCACAACCTGACTTATGAATATTTAATATCATCAAATGATATTTCTCTCTATTCTATCTTCCTATTACTAAGACACGAACACTACTCGGTATGAGACCCTACAGCCTGACCTTACTACAGGTTAGGGCTCGGAACCCCTAGACGACGGTCACTACGAGCAGTAGATGTCGCCCCTGTTTCAGAATCATCATAACGTGATCGACCCTTTGACAAAAGCATCATAGGGTTTACATTGGCTGTGTCAGTGATGAACTTCATTAGTTGTAGTCCCTTCGTCAAGACTGTGTTCTTGTTGGCCTAGGGTATGGTTTACTGTCAACCCTATTAGACAACATTGGTCAGTATACGGCGGTCTTTATTGTATACACATTGTACTTCTTACAACGTACCCCGGCCGAGGATTAACATAAAGACCGTACTGAGCCTGTAACACTAACTTCCCTTTAACGGAAGTGACGAATCCCATCTTAGTCATCTACTCGCCTCGAGAGCTTCGGGTGCAGCTCAACCTAAGATCTTTCAGCAGGCCTAGCCTTGAAGCTAGATCATAGGTCTAAGCTACACTGTTCACTCACAGGTTTGTACAAACGACTTCAGGTCTTAAGGACCAGCTAACCTATCATCACCCTAGAGTTATTAAAGACAGTTCAGTTAAAGTCAACAATTTAATAACTCTTATGTGGTCGTTCAGTGAACTCATTCTCTAATGAGCACCTGTGTCTCGTCTCCGACTTCACCAAGTCGAATGATTATGAGATCATCATTACCCTAAGGTAAGACTAAGACACAATGGTCTATCCGATGTGTCGATATCCAGTTCTCGACACATCTAAGACCACGAACCGTTTAAGACTTATGTTTATTTATTCGGTCTCTTACTTACTCATAATCGAGATCTCATCTAGATACGTAAGGACCTAACAATAAGTCTATGGATATTATCTAAGTATATTAATACGAACGATTTTATTATACTTAGAATAATACGTACCATATACAGTATGAACAAGACGTATATCTAGGATAAATTGCCTTATGGGCACATATTCTCCTACAGTCCCCACCATGAGCTCCCCAAGTGGCAAATCATAAATCTGTTCTATAATGGGTTGGTTGAGGGACGATTTGAAATCTTCCATGGACGCCGCAGCTGGAGGGTCCTTTATGTCAAGAAGCGAAGAAGATGCCGGACAGATTCTGGAGAATATGGCATCTAACAATGAGCAGTGGTGTGACGAGAGAGCCACACCTAGATCTGGAGGCATCCACAGGGTCGAGGACGTCGACAAATTATCCAGCAAGTTTGACTTGCTGTCGACCCAGATCTCCGCATTGATGGTAGGCGCCGGTGGCGCCGGTACACAACAGATTGCTGCGGTGGAATCCGAAGTCTTTGGAGAATTCGACGGTGGTGACATCTCACAACTGTTGGATCAGGCGAGCGCATTATTTTACAATCCTACGGGGAATGCGCCTTTTCCACCACGAACCAACTCCAACCCGGCCTACTCTCCAAACAACCGGAATCTTCCCAACCTTAGCTACCGGGCATCGTATCAGCAGCCGACTCAGCAGCAACAACAACAGATATATCAGCCAACTAGGCCTCAGCAGCAGCAATTTCAGCAGCAACAACCTCCACTACAGTATCAGCAGTATGCTCAAAGAAATCAGCAGTCCATCCAGCAGCAATATGGACAGCAGAGGGCAATATCTCCAGTTGAGTCACTCTTGACTCAATACGTCGCCAACCAGGAGAAGATAAATCTAAAACTGGAGATGGGATAGAGAGTTCTTACCGATCAGGTGACCCAGCTGGGGTTACAAGTGGCGAACCTTCAGAGGCCGCAGAATCTATTACCGCCACAGCCTGAGGTGAACCTGAGGGGGGCTAATCAAACCTTGGCGCTCACACATGAGCATGCCAACGTGTCCGCTATCGTCTTGAGGAGCGGAACACAAATCCCCACGAGAGTGCCCCCCGAGGAGCCCGAAGCACCGTTGGTCGTGGAGCGACAAATTGAAAAATTAAATAACGTTGGTGCTTCGTCGCCAAAGCCAACTATTCCGAAGGGAATCCATGGAGAGGAGAAGAAAAAGGATGAGGAAGGGAACCTCTGGGTATGCAAGCCCGTTGTGCCTTTTCCGCAACGGTTAGCCCAGGCCCAAATAGACAAGAAGTATGGAAAATTCTTTGCCATGGTTAAAGATCTAAGCCTGCAAATACCCTTCCTTGAAGCTATAGAGATGATACCCTCCTACGCGAAATTCCTCAAGGATTTGGTGACAAAGGGTTCTAGAAAAGAGAAGGTCGTTCTGGCGGCGGAATGTAGTGCTCTTATCCAGCGAGCAAGTCCGCCCAAGCTTAAAGACCCAGGAAGTTTCTCCATCCCTTGTTCGATTGGGGAAGTGCGAATCCAGAGGGCACTCATCGATCTAGGAGCGAGCGTCAGTCTAATGCCCCTGTCGTTATACAAGAGAATAGGGATGGGAGATTTGGAGCCCACCGGCATGACATTACAGCTTGCTGACCGTTCGGTCAAGTATCCGGTGGGAGTAGTAGACGACCTCCCCGTTGATGTTAGTGGAGTGCAAGTACCAGTGGATTTTGTGGTAATGGACATGCCGGAAGATAAACACACCCCTATTATCCTTGGACGACCCTTTATGGCAACCGCTGGTGTTTTGATAGACGTGAAGAATGGGAAGCTTTCCCTCAACGTCGGCCAAGAAAAAGTCGAATTCGACTTAGGGTTGTCAATAAGGCACCCCGATCCTCCGGATGATCCTAATATCAATGCGCTGGAGCTGGAAGAAGAGAGAGCCGCGGAGGTAGGCTCCTGGGAGATTCTCTCGAGAAATCCCCCCTACCACTTCGGAGATCTTGGAGAGCAAGGTGGCTCACCAAAGAAGGAAGTTGCTGATGAGGTGGTCGCTCGACATGTGATCCCTCCCGGATTCCCAAAAGCTCATCATACGAGGAGAAAAGGCAAAGAGCCCATGGGGCTCACCAGGGATGAGGTCCGAATCCTTACGCGAGAGGCGGTGGACGCCAATATGAGGGAGAAGCCCCGGACCCCATCAACAAAGGGAGGGTAGTCGAGCAAGTTCTCTTGTCGCCGCCGACTACTGCAAAGGGAGAACCAGAAACGATGCCACACTTTGGGCATCACCCGTATCGTCCGCCTTGAACATCATCAATAGGCGTCGAGCCAACGACGTTAAACAAAAGCGCTTCATGGGAGGCAACCCATGTTCTAAACTTTTGTTTCCACTTTTTAGGACTTTTTCTTAACTTTATTTCATCTATTTTAATAAATAAATCCAGCCGCGAGAACTTCCGTTGAGGGACTAAGGCCGTTTGTGCACTTTTGAAGAAAATAAGGCCCCAACCGATCGGGTGATAACTCACCCGATCGGTTGGGATATATCAGCTGCAGGCCGTATCTGTCGCTCAACGAACCGATCGGGTGAAGCCAGCCAAGACCGGGTGACAGACCGGGTGAACTGAGCTGAATTCTTGGGAATTTTTGGGAAATGATCAACCGACCGGGTGAAGGCATGTGAGACCGGGTGACAGACCGGGTGAGCTGTACCAAACTTTCGGGAAAATTTGTGGAGCGGCCAACCGATCGGGTGAGTTATCACCCGACCGGTTTGCCTGTAGCGTTTCTTCATGCAATAATATCGACCTAGAGGTCAATCGATCGGGTGACTTTTCACCCGATCGGTTCGACTTAAAATCCTATATATAGCACCCTCCGCCCGTTCGTTCCGCCCTCGCCAGTTTTGAAATTCCGATTGTCGTTTCACCTTCTCCGCCTTCGCCCGACCCCGCTCTTCCTCTCAGCCGACCCAAATCAATCTCTCCACTCTCCTTTTTCATCTTTCCATCAATTTCTTCCCCTTCTTCTTCGATCTCACCCACTTCAAGCCCGAATTTTCGCCCATTTCCCCCATTTTCGAAATTGCTGGAAGAATTCGCCGCGGCTTCACATGTACTCCTGTTGCATTGCGTTGGGGCATCTACGAGCAACGATCTTCATCTTAATTGGGTAACCTCGCTCCTTAGCTAAATTTTTATTTTGCCCTAGATTTCCATTTTGCTCATTTACCGTGTTTGTGTGTATTCATCATATTTTGCATACACTCATACACACACACACGATTCCCGCACAATGCCTCCTCGCCGTGCTAAGCCCACCGACGCCAGCTCTTCCAACCCTAGGCCCACCCATCACGCTCGTCGCACACAAACCACCACCCAACCCGCCACCACCACCAATTCATCCACCACCCCACACGCTCCTGACCCCGTTTACATTGGCGATGCCGAATACGAGGTGTCATTCCATGACAATGACCAAGCCGACCGCTTCATGTCCATGCTCCTCCTAGCTGGTGCTGGTGGTCGGGCAACTCAGGAGTCCGTCGAGCGTGACTTACCTGTCCTTCAAAGCCTCATTTGTCACATTCGCACTGACCCACCCGATGTGTCCGAGCTTCACATCCCACCCCCCACCACTCCTGGTCCTCAGCACAGGCCCCCATCACCGCCCCCAAAGGGTGGTGCCTCTGCTTGATACTTTCCCATCCAGCTTTTGCCTCCCCCTATTTTTAGTGCCCATCTGTCCTTGCGGGGCCCTACTTTACCACTGCTGAGGAGGACTCATTCACGTGTCGAGTCCCTTCTTTTTTATTTTTTATTTTTCTATTTCCTTTATTTTCTTTTATTGACCCACCTTGCATATCTCTGCATTTTCACGATCATATCATCTCGCTAGCACTGTCACGTCTAGTTTGGGGGAGGTCAAATTTTTTTGTGTGCTATCGTGTTTCGTTTTTCTTTTATGTCGTGTGGTGTGATTTTTATTTCTATTTCTTATTTTCATTTTCATTTGTTTGATTTTCTTGTCTTACGTGTGTTTCTGTGTCTGTGCGTATTCCCCCCTTATTCATTGCCCTCCCGTATTTAATTCTATTGCATTGAGGGCAATGCAAGCTTCAGCTTGGGGGAGTCGCACTTCGTACGTCATTTGTGTCGTTTTTCTTCGTTTTTGAGTCGTTTTCCATCATGTTTTTCTTTTTTCTTCTCTTCTTTTATCCTCTCTCTCCTAGAGATGACCCCATATAATGAATTGCCACAAGATCACACACACCTAGCATGGCATCGATAATCACATTCACTAACACTAGGATATCGAGTCCTCTTGCATTTCATGCATCGTGGATCCACTTAGCTTTTGTGAGTCGTGCGTCGTGCATAGCTGAGTGGTGTACTTCTACTTTATGATTTTACTTTATATACCTATCCAGGAATGACCCCTAGATTATCATGCTTCGATTTGAATATGCGGTATTTGTTTCTACTGTCTGCTTCTTCTGCATGCTATATATATATATATATATATATATATATATATATATATATATATATATATATATAGTACGCTTCATTTCACATGTGTCGGGATTCCACAATTAAGGACTAGGATAACACATTTAGCCCATGCTCTAATTAGCGAGAATAGTTTCCTTTGCCCAAGTGATTAGATTCCGATTTCTTTTTTTGTTTACTTGGTGCAAATCCCCTCGTCGTGTACCGTTCTCCCACTTGGGAGAGTACACATGTATATATCCCAATATCCAAAAAAAAGAGCGAAAAGAAAAACCCAAAAAGAAAAACCCAAAAAGAAAAGAAAAGAAAAAAAAGAGAAAAAAATCTGTATAGCCGAAAGCCAAAAAAATATACATATATCCAAAACCCAAAAAAATTCCCGTGTGAATATTTTTCCTACTTACCGAGAATAAAGGGAAGGCGAGAATTTGCACCGAGTGTTCTACTCCACATCATCTCAACCCCCATCGTTATCGAAAACACTTGGCTTAGGAACTTTTTAGCTATTATCTAGGTTGTAGTGTGGTGATTTCCTTAACCCTAGTTGTGGAGTCCCTGACGCATGACATGTTTCGATTCTTTCTCTATTCTCATGCATGCTTGAACTATATATTCACCGCTTTATTCAATTCGAATCGATAATTGGGTCATTTCCTGGATTTGTGTATATCGAGCTTTATCGCACATCGTAGATAGTGACACCGTCTGCTAGCACACGACCACACTCACTCGCGCTTCACCGCGTGGGCCCACGACACATGTCTGGACTCGTATTCCTTGGTTTAGTGATGTGATTTGGCGTTTGC
Organism: Scilla litardierei; assembly: GCA_030789695.1. NCBI lineage: Eukaryota > Viridiplantae > Streptophyta > Magnoliopsida > Asparagales > Asparagaceae > Scilla > Scilla litardierei. Next base: position 114,488,595 of record CM061136.1, read on the forward strand.
TTGCTTGGTGTGTCGTTTTTTTGATTTTGTTGGCCCTGACGGGCGATCTAGGATATATAGTTTTCTTTTTCTCTCTTTCTCTCTATTTTCTCTCTCCGAGCTCCTACTCTCACTCGTCTTCCTCGAGGACGAGGAAGAGTTTAGCTTGGGGGATTTTGACGTGCGTTTATATTTCATATATTTGCGCACGTTTTCTTCCGTGTTTTTCCATTTTTTACCGCCGTTTTATATTCATTTTCTCGTGTTTTCTTGTTTTCTTTCACTTTTCCGTGTTTTTCGTATTTTGCAGGATTTTACTGGCATAGGGGACATAAAACGACGATATCATGAGTCTTTGGATCAACGGGAGGAGTCACGCGTGATCCAGGGGGTCAAACGACGAAGATCGCATCTTTCAGCCCCTCACCTGACCGGTTGGTCATCTCTAACCGATCGGGTGATGCACGCGTGCACCACCCGGACACAAGTTGGAGCGGCCAAGAAGTCACCCGGTCGGTTCAGTGACCAGTTCAAACGCCCCAACTCTCCGAAATTCTGACGCTGAATGCCAATCGATCGGGTGACTTTCACCCGATCGGTTCACCTGTAGCCGATTCTCCGAAGCCACGACACGGAGAGATCAACCGACCGGTTCACCCGATGGCACGAAGATCCAACCGATCAGCTCATGACTCAACCGACCGTGCCGTGGTGACCGGGTGGGATCCTATTTTGCGCTGCCGAAGAAACAAAGCAGGTCACCCGATCGGGTGACTTTTCACCCGATCGGGTGATTTCGTATTCTATAAATAGAACCCCTAGGTTTTCCAGAAACGAGAGTTGTTTTTTTACTGTTTTTTCTCTTTCTTGACGGCTGTAATTTTTCAGACATTTGTAAGTTTTTCGATCTTTGTCAAACTTTAATATAGTGTTATTAGCATTGCTCTTACTGCATTTCAATCACCTGATCATGATTTTTACAGTCGATTTCTATTTAGATCGCTTTTTACTAAATATGTGTGAGTAGTTCCCAAATCTGGGATTTTGGTGGAAACCCCTTCGTAGGTTCTTCCCGATGCGTCCATAGGACTAGGAAATCGATAGGGATTAGGAATCTACCGGTTACGCGGGGTGTTTTATTGTCATCGGCGGGAAAAAGACCGCCTTTGACCGTTGGGCCAAGGGGGAATAAACTTGGCGGTTGACTCCCTAGCCATAGCTCACGCCCTTAGCGTAGACGTCGAATCCTAGCACGCGGGAGCGGCAGGATGAGACGTTGGGAGTCATCGTTGCAAACTTAGTTCTCCCGGAGTCGGTTAGTGTTAATGGACATGGGATTGCCCACTGACCGAACCCGGGAAGTTCGGCGTATCATCCTGGGCACCGACCGGAATATCGGGCCCATGGGACGCTGGTACCACTTTCAGAGGCAACGTCTTACCATTAGACCCTAATTCCGATCGTCATCCTACCCGTAGGTCGTATCGGCGAGAATCGCACGATAGGGTGGAAACCAGAGTCCTGGGTTTACCCTTTATATTGTTTATCCCTTGCATTTTACTGTGAAAAATCCATTATCCGATTAGGGCTAGCTAGCCCATGGGGTGAATTTGACCCTTCTTGACACAAGCACATCCACGCCTCCCTGAGTTCGACCCCCAAGCCACACTACAACACCGTGCGCTTGCGGTTACAAATATTTAAATCTCACGCCCCCTATCATATTATAGCACACATCAAACACGCCCAAAGAGGGGACATCAGCGAGCAGCATATATGTTTACCGAAACACAGGCAGCTAGACAGGATGCCAAAACCCAGGCAGCTAGACATGTAGATGAACTATAGTCACTCCCGCACTCTCACAAACTGTCACGCCCCGCTTCCCAAAAATGTGGAGGCGAGACGTGAGAAGGTCCGCACAAACTTGAAGCTGTGAAGCTCCAAGTCTGATAAGCGTAAAAAAACACTTATTATGGCAGGTCCTTGCAAAGAGAAACGAAACAACGATGATAATAAGGAAATGAGACGACATTTTATTGAATCTCAAAATGTCCATAAACAAATTACAATATCACAGAAAAGCCACCAGGCTAATGGAAAAAGAGTCTAAGGCCCAACATGGCCTACAAAATATAACTTACAAAACAAAGGTGCCACGCACCGACAACTAACAGGAATCCTAAAACATAAAGGAAACTCAACAAGTCACCGGTGTCCACAAGACTCCTCCACAGCAAACACAACGTCCTCTGCAACAAGCTCTGGCTCTGAGTCTAACATGTGACACCCAAAAGAGAGAGGGGCACATGTCAGCAAGTCTAAAAAGACTTGTGCAAGGAAACGGAAAGAAAGTTAAACTAGCAACCTAGCCGTTATAGTATGATGCATGACATGGCAAATATAGCATGGAAGTGACAAGTAAAGGGAAGTACAAGTAGCACGTAGCAAGTATGGCATGGATAACAAGTTTTGCAAGTTTAAACACGGACAAGTACAAGTCAAGTAAATCACGTCAAATGAACACGTCAAGTAACAAGTGATAGTTGTGACATGTATTGTCAAGTAACAAGTACAAGTACAAGGGATCACCCACACATGGATGCCCTATTGCCCGCAGGCTGTAGTCATGTACAAGGGATCACTCAGAGAGTGCCCTATTGCCCGCAGGCTGTATTCACACATCAAGTACAAGGGATTACTCAACGAGTGCCCTATTGCCCGTAGGCTGTGTTGAGCTCGTCTTCTGAAACACGAGCCAGAAAGTGTATTTAACAAATATGGCGTAGGGGTGCACCTAGCCGGAACAAGTAGCACTAGTATGTAGCGTTGCTACGCAATCACAATGAGTATTCAAGTATGCAATGACATGAGCAGATATTTGCGTACCGTTAATAGAAATTAAACGTGACAGGCAAAATGCAATGGCATGAACAGATATTCGCGTACCGTTTATTGAAATTAGACATGACAGGCAAAATGCAATGGCATGAACAATATTCGCGTACCGTTTATTGAAATTAAACATGTCAGTTAAAGATGCATGGATGACATGAACAGTTAACACGCGTACCGTTAATTACAATTAAACGTGACATACAAGCATGATGAGGGTGACGGACCAAGCTTCGTTGTCAAGCTAGGTCAATGGCGTCTAGACGGCTATCGTTTCACCGTCTAGTCTCTTTTACGCTAAAGCGAGGTAATGGCCTAAGACATGGCCCAAACCAAGAGATGCAAGTTTCACTTGCCTGGCACCGAGGAGAACGATCAACGAAGGCACATCACACAAATTTGTTATCTACGGGAATGGATCGCTGTCATGGAAAAACAACATTAGAATGGTAACTAATCCGTATTCACAATCGAACCCTATGATTTCTAATGATCCATTTTATAAGGGTTTCACAAATATCAAGTGTGGGTTATGAGATTATTAAAGGAAGAACACTACCCGTGAAGAAGCGGAGGAACGACGCTGAGAACTACGGCGACGGAAGGACGATCCGGCTCAGATCTGGAAATGGGGAAAATCTGGAGAAAATGGGTTTGGATGAGGCCTTTGGGGATTTGATGAGGGTTTGAGGTTGAGGAGAGGTAGGATATGTGAAATGAGGGTTTGGATGATGATGGATGAGCTTGGGATGAAGGATCAATGGTTTGGGGAAGAAGGGGGCTCAATGGGGGAGAAATTAGGGTTTGGGGTGATGTGGAAGAAGAAGAAAACGTTTGGGGCGTATTTATAGAAAAGTGTGGCGACTAGGGCAAAACTAGGGTTTCCTGGGCTGATTAGTCGGTCAAAGAAGGATTGGTGACCGACTAGTTTGGGAACTAGTCGGTCGGTTGATCAACGCAGACCGACTAAGAGTAAACAGTAACTCGGCTGGGAAGATGATCAATGAACTAGTCGGTTGAAGAACAATGGCTGACCGACTAGATTACAATCTAGTCGGTCGAAAGATGTTCTCAGACCGACTAAAGATAAACAGTAACTTCTGAATTATAATCAAAGCACACTAGTCGGTCCATTAAGGATTGCCGACCGACTAGATTGAGATCTAGTCGGTTGGTTCTCCTTCTTGAACCAACTAACATGCACGAAAAGTGTCGATTCGAAGCGCGAAGCTTTGGGATGAATTCTAAGGTTTCTAGGATCAACCTATCGCTAAGATATGATCGATATGAAGCTTGTCACGAGTGACTTACCCCGAGTTCAATGATTCTAAGGAAGAAGCTAGAAGATCACATCAAAAGGAATGAAAACGAAAGCTAGGAAATCTCAACAAGATGAATGAAAGCGAGAACTATGGAAATGGAAACCACACAAGGAGAGAACCCACCATCACAAGCAAAACACAATGATAACCCAATCATACAAAAACCAGTCGTTACATCCTACCCACCTTAGAATAAAGTCCGTCCTCGGACTTTCTAACATATATATAGTCGCTCTGGTAACTACCCTCAACCAATATCACATCATAAATTCAACCAAGTACTTTCATTTCGAGTGCTTTTATATATATATATATATATATATATATATATATATATATATATATATATATATATATATATATATATGCACTAGAAATCAAATATTACTACCACTACACACATATTTTCACGCACATAGTACACTCATACTTATTATAGTCAATCAATTTCATACACGTATTTCAATCACATATATATAGTCAATATATTTATACAACAATAAACACTTATTACTTACTATAAGAAACTAACCAAGCCTCTCTTATTTGAAAATAATTTCACATTTATTTAGTCATTCAAATACATGCAAATATTTCACCATATTTCACCAAACCTATAGTCCTATAACTATACATTGGTATAGCCACCCACAATCGTGTGCGTAACACAACCAAGCACAAACAACTCAAACACCATACCTACATCATCCATCACTATTCACCACCACATACAATTATACCAAGGTACCTAGAGTATACCCACTCAAGCTTGAGTGAGACTCAAATCATAGCAGGACATTTATATGCGTAACACAGTATCCATACACATACCAATACCACTCCAAGGCATACACATCCACGTATCACATATTTTCACACCATGTCCATCCATTTATAATTACCATATCAACACATCAACTACATACAAGTTTAAGAGATGCAATAGTCGGGTATACCTCCTGATATACACGCATACGACATCTCATAAAACAAGTAGTACCAATCAAAATTATCATTCTGTTATCATACGTATATCACATCATACTCAAGCAGAAAATTACCTACACGCAACATACAAATGCCAACACCCCTACCACTATATACACACCACGAATTCAACACTACGACGACATAACCACTTAACTAATGGGCCCACCAAACTATAACAAGGTTGACACATGCAACGACAAGCTCTATGGGCTAGACAATAGGAAAGAACCGAACCTAGATCATGACGAATAGAAAGATCGAAAAACATGGGTTCAGCTAGGACGAAGATAAGGAGCCAAATTTGGTTAGGGGAATCAGGGTAAGACTGTGAATGTTTAGGTGGAAAGATGATGCAATGATACCCTTAAGGAATACGTAAAGAAGGTAGTGTAAACAACATAAGTTAAAATACGTGAATTCGAAGACCGTTGTACTTCAAAAGTCGGAGTCCTCGTTTGTATAAAATTATTTAGAGGTCGATAAACAAGTTGTTTGAAAACGAGTTTGAGACGAATATACGTAATAAGAGGAAAAGTGGTTTATTGGCTTATATAAAATCATCATGAGGAAAAGGAAATCATTTACAAGAACATTAAAACATAGGTCAGAAATGTTATGCGGCAGCAATCTAAAAATTTTGGAAAAGTTTTGAGATTCGAAGATTGAAATCAGATCAAGTATAGTGTGGAGAATTCAAGCGCATGCTAAAGGTTTTCCAAATCTTAAAACTGAAGAGAAATCCCAAATAAACCATATCGAAAATACTTTTAGAGAAATCCGAATTTGCCAACAAAAATTGATTTATACAAGATCTTAATGTACGAGCAAAACGAACGTGGTACCGATATATAAAAATAATTGAAGTCATATTTTAGAAATTATCTTAAAAGTGTGTATGGTGGATGGAAAGATAATATCTTAGTAGTATGAAAAGAGAAAAGGATATTTAAACTCATCAAGTTAGTATTAAAACTTTTAAACCGTTTTATGAAGGGTCTAAGTCAGGAATGATTTCAAAATAGTAATAATTTTTTTTTTACAAAAATCTGAAATATGGAAAATGTTGAGCATAAAATCGACTTGCTAAAAGCCGAAGTCCAAAGGGACTTGAAAAGTTTATTAAGAGTAAGCACGAGGTGTTTTCGAATAAAATTTTAATGGCACAAGTAGGAAAAGAAATTATGAATCGAGTTAGGAAAATAGAAATACGGTTCAGAATGAAATTGGTATATGAAAAGGGACAAGACATTTATATCGATGCGAAAGCATATGCTGAAAATATTATAAACTTCTAATCTAAAAATCTCAACACAAGTTTCGATATTTAGAAACATAAATAATTTAAGTCGGCAAAGGAGCATGAAACCTTACATATATCAAAAGTGTTTCGAACAAATTTAAACTTAACGAAAGAAGAAGATCGAAGATACTTTTAGGGAAATAAGGATTCGCCAAAAGAACGTGTCGGTATAAAAACTTTTGAAGTACGAGTACGACGAACCTATAATTGATATATACAAAAATTAGTTGAAGTCCATTCAGTTTGGAAAAATACCCCTAAAGGTTTGTAAGATAAGTGGTTAAAATAAATTTTTGTAGTTAGGAAAAAGGACGGTATATCGAACCATCAGGATAGTAATAAAGTTTAAAAATCGAAATGCGAAAGTTACATTGTTAGAAAAAAATAGTACAAGATAGTAATTTTAAAATTACGACCAAAAGTCTTCAAAATTCAAGAACGACTTTTAACTCCATCGAAATTTAAGGAGACATATTTAAAGAAGTTTAGAACAAAATTTAAATTGAGTGAAACTTCAAATAAGGAAAGCATTCGAAAATAACTTTGGAAGAATCAAGATTTGCAACGGAAAACATTTGAAAGATCAAGGATAATTGTAATGAGGTGGTCATGTGAATTGAGGACAAGGGAAGTGGTTACGGAAACGTAATTTTCAAAAAAATCTGTAGTCGGGAAAATGTTTGAACATAACTTTGATTTGTTGAAAGCTGAAATCATCTGTGACTTGAAAAGTATATTAAGGGAGCGCGACGAGTCATTTGAATAGCATAAATAAGAAAGGAAAAATTCATAAATCGAATTTGGAAAATAGAATTGCGGCTAAGAATTAAATCGATTTATGAAAAGGGACAAGATATTCAAATAGGTATGAAAGGTATAGGCTGTAAAACATTATAAAACAGTAATCAAAATCTCGTCATAACTTTCGAATTTCAAAAATTAATTTAAGTCAACGAAAGAGTACGAGATATAAGTATGCATATAACAAATGAAATTCCATTTAGCTTGGAAAAGATTTTAAAGTATGTATGCTATGCGATTAAAATGGATCTTATAGTTAGAAAATGGTATATCGAATTTTCCAAAATAGTATTGGAGTCTTTAAACCGAAATGCGAAAATATAGACAAGAAAATGGTTACGAGTTAGCAATTATAATTACAACCATTAGACTCCGAAATCTACAAGGAATTTGACTCAATCGAAAAGTGAGAAATTTTAAGTATATACGTAGCGGGTTTAAAACAAAATTTAAACTTAACGAAAACTTTAATAAGGGAAATCGAAAAATAACTTTAAAAGAAATTAAGCCTTGCGAATGGGGACCTTCGAAGGATCAACGATTATCGAAACGTGGTGGTCATGGGAATCGAGGCAAGGGATTTGGTCGGATGATCAAAACATAAATACGCCTAGGTTATGACTTAGGAAAATCTACGGAAACTCCTACGGTCAACCAACTAAAGATTATGAAACTAAGCGCTAAGACTTCCTTAAGGGCTAGACAGCGATGAAATGAGTTCAGCTTGGTCCGAAATCGATGAACCCAAGCGAGAGACCAAAGAATTCTAGAAGTCTACCCTAGTCAAAGCTAGACAGGAACCACTAAGGTAACTCCTACGACGACCAAATCAACTCCTAGCGGGGAGTCTAACTAACAATCAGGGGCCTCTAACTAGCAAGCACGGACGTCTAACTAAGTCTTCCTACCACCTAGTGACATAGGAAAACTACTAGACTCAAGGCTTATAAATTGGATGTCCTAATTTATTTAATGGACATTCCATAATTATTATCATTGTTCCGATAGTTCACATTTGCAAATGGACCTGCATGGGCCACCACTAAAACCTGTCACGCCCCGCTTCCCAAAAATGTGGAGGCGAGACGTGAGAAGGTCCGCACAAACTTGAAGCTGTGAAGCTCCAAGTCTGATAAGCGTAAAAAACACTTATTATGGCAGGTCCTTGCAAAGAGAAACGAAACAATGATGATAATAAGGAAATGAGACGACATTTTATTGAATCTCCAAATGTCCATAAACAAATTACAATATCACAGAAAAGCCACCATGCTAAAGGAAAAAGTGTCTAAGGCCCAACATGGCCTACAAAATATAACTTACAAAACAAAGGTGCCACACACCGACAACTAACAGGAATCCTAAAACATAAAGGAAACTCAACAAGTCACCGGTGTCCACAAGACTCCTCCACAGCAAACACAACGTCCTCTGCAACAAGCTCTGGCTCTGAGTCTAACATGTGACACCCAAAAGAGAGAGGGGCACATGTCAGCAAGTCTAAAAAGACTTGTGCACTGAAACTGAAAGAAAGGTAAACTAGCAACCTAGCCGTTATAGTATGATGCATGACATGGCAAATATAGCATGGAAGTGACAAGTAAAGGGAAGTACAAGTAGCACGTAGCAAGTATGGCATGGATAACAAGTTTTGCAAGTTTAAACACGGACAAGTACAAGTCAAGTAAATCACGTCAAATGAACACGTCAAGTAACAAGTGGTAGTTGTGACATGTATTATCAAGTAACAAGTACAAGTACAAGGGATCACCCACACATGGATGCCCTATTGCCCGCAGGCTGTAGTCATGTACAAGGGATCACTCAGAGAGTGCCCTATTGCCCGCAGGCTGTATTCACACATCAAGTACAAGGGATTACTCAACGAGTGCCCTATTGCCCGTAGGCTGTGTTGAGCTCGTCTTCTGAAACACGAGCCAGAAAGTGTATTTAACAAGTATGGCGTAGGGGTGCACCTAGCCGGAACAAGTAGCAGTAGTATGTAGCGTTGCTACGCAATCACGATGAGTATTCAAGTATGCAATGACATGAGCAGATATTTGCGTACCGTTAATAGAAATTAAACGTGACAGGCAAAATGCAATGGCATGAACAGATATTCGCGTACCGTTTATTGAAATTAGACATGACAGGCAAAATGCAATGGCATGAACAATATTCGCGTACCGTTTATTGAAATTAAACATGTCAGTTAAAGATGCATGGATGACATGAACAGTTAATACGCGTACCGTTAATTACAATTAAACGTGACATACAAGCATGATGAGGGTGACGGACCAAGCTTCGTTGTCAAGCTAGGTCAATGGCGTCTAGACGGCTATCATTTCACCGTCTAGTCTCTTTTACGCTAAAGCGAGGTAATGTCCTAAGACATGGCCCAAACCAAGAGATACAAGTTTCACTTGCCTGGCACCGAGGAGAATGATCAACGAAGGCACATCACACAAATTTGTTATCTACGGGAATGGATCGATGTCATGGAAAAACAACATTAGAATGGTAACTAATCCGTATTCACAATCGAACCCTATGATTTCTAATGATCCATTTTATGAGGGCTTCACAAATATCAAGTGTGGGTTATGAGATTATTAAAGGAAGAATACTACCCATGAAGAAGCGGAGGAACGACGCCGAGAACTACGGCGACGGAAGGACGATCCGGCTCAGATCTGGAAATGGGGAAAATCTGGAGAAAATGGGTTTGGATGAGGCCTTTTTAGGATTTGATGAGGGTTTGAGGTTGAGGAGAGGTAGGATATTTGAAATGAGGGTTTGGATGATGATGGATGAGCTTGGGATGAAGGATCAATGGTTTGGGGAAGAAGGGGGCTCAATGGGGGAGAAATTAGGGTTTGGGGTGATGAGGAAGAAGAAGAAAACGTTTGGGGCGTATTTATAGAAAAGTGTGGCGACTAGGGCAAAACTAGGGTTTCCTGGGCTGATTAGTCGGTCAAAGAAGGATTGGTGACCGACTAGTTTGGGAACTAGTCGGTCGGTTGATCAACGCAGACCGACTAAGAGTAAACAGTAACTCGGCTGGGAAGATGATCAATGAACTAGTCGGTTGAAGAACAATGGCTGACCGACTAGATTACAATCTAGTCGGTCGAAAGATGTTCTCAGACCGACTAAAGATAAACAGTAACTTCTGAATTATAATCAAAGCACACTAGTCGGTCCATTAAGGATTGCCGACCGACTAGATTGAGATCTAGTCGGTTGGTTCTCCTTCTTGAACCAACTAACGTGCACGAAAAGTGTCGATTCGAAGCGCGAAGCTTCGAGATGAATTCTAAGGTTTCTAGGATCAACCTATCGCTAAGATATGATCGATATGAAGCTCGTCACGAGTGACTTACCCCGAGTTCAATGATTCTAAGGAAGAAGATAGAAGATCACATCAAAAGGAATGAAAACGAAAGCTAGGAAATCTCAACGAGATGAATGAAAGCGAGAACTATGGAAATGGAAACCACACAAGGAGAGAACCCACCATCACAAGCAAAACACACTGATAACCCAATCATACAAAAACCAGTCGTTACACAAACTGTGAGTTACACCAAAACCCCGATGATGTGTCAAGTACATGTCCGTTACAGGATGTTCCACAGGATATTCCACGCAATGTTCCACATGTTACAAGTCGAACCAGGGCAACTGGTTGACTTTCTCATTGAAAACCAGAAGGAGGATAAAGACAAGTCTAACACAAAAAAGTTGTTACTTCCGTGCTTCGAGCACGTGGTAGTGTGGCCTAGCACACAATTTACCCAAGTTGGTAGTTGCGTGCTACAACCACCAAAGTTGAAAGTTGGCAAAGTAATCTTTGGTAGATTACTTTCCTATCAGATCTCTTGTTGGTACAAGTCAATAGTCGTTCGGAGGCTATAAGTGGTGTTTCACAGGTTCATACGAGCACAGTAGACTTTTAGAATATGTCGTGAATTACAATATTCGAGGTCGTTGTAGTACGCTGGAAGAGGATCTAGGGCTTCCGCAAAGGCTGGTGCACAAGAATCTGCAACACAAAAATAAGTGGTCAGAGATACGACATTTCTATATAAATAATTAGGTTGTTTTGATTTTCAAAACCGGTTAAACCGGTGTCGGAAATCGTTCACAATTTTTATATAAGCTTAAAATAAATATTATAATTTTACTGCAAAAGAAAAACGTTTTCAGAAGGTTCTGCTATTTTTTACAATTTTCAGAAGCTCAAAAATCATTTTAAAAACTCGATTTACTTAAGTGGTGTAATACTTCCGCAATTTCTACCGGGAGCAATACTAGTCAGAAATACTTGAATGAGCAGTCAAAACGACCGCCTCGAAGATTACTATCACATATATTTTTATCAAATATCAGTGTACGTGAAAATAAAGAGTTACGTATTTTAGAATGAATTATACGTATTTAATTTTTTAGGCAAAAAATGATTCTGGAAAAGGTAAGCATCTGATCGAGATGAGACTAGCTCCATTGGATCCAGAATATTATTTTTGATTTTCTGGAGCCAGCCTCACATTTTTCTGGGGCTTATATTTTAGTTATCAATTAAAAACCATAAAACCCATTTATTAATCAATGAAAAATACGTAAATATGAATTTAATTCGTATTTACGGAATTTCCATTGTGAGTATACTCGCATCTGACGCTTACACTCGTCGGAGGGGGGGCTTCTTCGGCGCTCGGCAGACGGCGGGGCGACGGGGCGGTGGCCGGCGACTGAGGCGGCGGCGAGGCAGCGGTGGTGACGGCGGTTGCAGCGGCGGGCAATCGAGCAGGCGGAGGAGGAGGTGTGAGGTGCTGTGGGGTTGTTTCGGATGTTGCGGCGGACGGCGGGGCGGCACGGTAGAGCGACAGCGGCAGGTCGAGGCGACGCCGACGGTCAGGGCCTCCGGTGAGAGTGAGAGAGAAACGGAGAGAGGGAGAGAGTGAACGACGGAGAGAGAGCGCGCGGAAAAATTCTTTAACGGCCTGGGTTTGAACAAAACAGAGAGAGAGAGAGAGAGAGAGAGAGAGAGAGAGAGAGTGGCTGAGTGTGTTAATAAAAAGGGGGGGTTTATATAGGTATTAGAATGGCAATGTTGTAATTAGTGGGGGTAGATGGGGGGTAGATGAGTGGTAGATGGGGGGTTAAATCTGAGCAATTTCAGATCTAACCACAAAGAGCGTGGGTAGATGGGATTTGATTAGGGTTAAAAGGTCATTAGCGATTGTAATTAGCAAAGTAGAGGAATACAAACTCGTTTTCGCAAACGACTCTGAAAAATTACGAAAACATATCTATGGGATTGTATCGTCGCGAGGATCGTGAATACAAGATCCATTTTGGGATTTGAGCTACGGAAATACTAGTTTTAGGCCAAAACGTTTAGGATGCGGGTTTGCGGGTTCTCTATTGAAATGATATCAAAAATTACGAAATTAATGTGGGGAGCCCTAAATGATCATAGGATGCTACTGTAGAAGTTTGAAAATGTTTTGAAATTGTTTGAATATAAAATTAATTCGTTAAGCCAAAACGGTAATTATTGAAAACGATTTTATCGAAATTGTTTTGATTGTTTGAGGAAATCTGAGAATACTAAAATACATTATAATTAGTCTCGTGCTTAAAAATATTTTTATAAGAATTTTTGAAATCAGTTTTGTTATAAAACTCTTGACTAACATTTATAAGGTAAATTTTTTTAAAAAATTACGTAAAGTGAAGTGTTGAAAAATACTGGTCGTTACATGGTGGGACCCCTTCTCTCTCTCTCTCTCTCATCAAAACTCTTTCACATCAAAACTCTCTCGGACCACTAATAACCATCAGAGCCGATGATGTTGCTCCTTTCTCGTCTTTGTCAGATGTCATGCTCGGAGCAGCCACGGTCATAGTCGTCGAAGCAGCTGTAGTTGTCATTGCCGGAGCAACTGAAGTCATCATCGTCGGATCAACCCACACTTGATTGCCAATCTTCCCAATACATCTCTCTCTCCTCGTCCTCGATTGTCGAATCCCATCACCCGGGTCGCAATTGTGGTTCATAGCTACGATCCCCGCTCGATCACCCGTCTCCGCTCCATCGTTGCCGATCGTAATTGCACCCCCCATCGCTTGCTGCCACTCGATCTCCCCATTGTTCAATGCTACTCGATCTCCCTGCCGCCGCTTAAATATGCTATTTTACTAGTCATCCATATATTAAATTAATTAAGATATAAATATATATATATAATAAAATTTAATTTAATTTAATTATCATTTAAACCAATAATTGGTTATTAATTGTAGTTTTACAACAAGTAAATTGTTGTGAATGTATTTCCTGGGGGATACCATAGGCTTTTATTTATAAGGAATAGGGAGAGTTCATACATGGATAGGATACAATCTTTTGAATAGATTACAATCTTATCGTCTCACAAGGTAATATATTCATAACACTCCCCCTTATCCTACCAAGTGTGAACTCTGCTCATAAATACTTCGGGATTCTGAGTATTATATGAGTATCACAAGGGGGGATACTTCAGGATCCAGAGTTAATAGGATTTGCCTCATTAAAATCTTTGGCTATGGAAAACCCTGTGGAAAAACCCATAACTAAGGAAAAATAGTACAAATTCCCTTAAACTCCACTGATCTGTACAATCTTGTATGCTTTCAGATCTTTTAGGCATTTTTCATCACTCCTATTTACAACATTCCAAAAATACATAGAGATTACAAATATCACCAACATTAAGTAGCTGCTGAATACAAAAGCTCTGCAAGGGTTTGCTTTGTTTTGTCGCCTCTGATGTGGTCTCCTCAAAATTAAGGTAAGCATGCGGTTTGGTCTTCAGACTATGTGGTCGACTCCAAATCACTAGCCTTTTATCTAGTCATCACTGGGATGTGATGTACCACTAGGCGTGTCAAAACACACCCTTGCTTTGTTTCTGGAATGGTGAGGGTTTCGGAATGACATGATCTATTTACCGTAGGGGTGCTCATCCTTTAAGACTTGTATTTGGGAGATGACAATAATGAATTTCGAATTTATCCATTTGTACTCATTTATTTATTTATAAGGAAAGAAGGGTATTGACATTTCAGTTGAATTTCGGATCCAATTGCCAATAAATATTTAAAAATTTGAAAAAAATCATTACGACATATGCCATTATACATAATTATTTATAAGCATAATTGCATGAGTTGATATAAAAACTGTACATTATATCATGTAGTGTCAATTATAATGAATAAGCTAATTGCATGGATCGGTCAGTCGTCACTTAAAAATAATTTCCCAAAATCCAGATTTACAGTCCATTTTATATAAATGAAAAAGGAAATTACAACTTTGAAAACAACATTTGTCCCATGAAATTCTTCTTCTTTAAGGGTGGCCTCCTCCTCTATGGAAATGGCAGTCGGTCTTGGACATTACATATAATTCATCACTACAATTTCTTTCACAAAAATAAAAGTGAAGGAAAGTAAAATGTGAGACTTAAAAAAGGCCGATCCAAAATCACAATTATCCATTCATACAAAATGTTTGCTCAGAAAACATATTTATAACACATCACATGCATCACAGATTCACAGGATAAATAAAATCATCATATTTTGTGCTTAATAATTATTTGGACAATGGGACGACGTCATACACCGTTAGGTTAGATAACTAATGACAGAGCAGTCGTAAGATCTTCATAATTATTAAGCTAATACTCGCACAAATAAGCATAGAATTTATCCTAGCATTTGTGACAGATATTTATGATGTGAGTCATATTAATATGATCCTAAACATATACATCATTGATGAATAATATGCTAGAAATAATTTGTGCGCATGTGAGTCAAATTCAGATAAAACTAAATTATCAAACTCATGTAATTTATATATGAAGAAATTTTTTTTTGTATTCACCAATTTTCCCTCCATTTAACTTTTTATTTTTCCGGCACATATCCCCTTGTTTTTTTTTACTTTTTTGTTTGTTTGGGGTTGAGGCCCGCAGCAAAGCTGCAGGCTTCAACCCACTATGGAAGCTCCTCCTATTTTTTCTTTTCTTCTTTTTTTTGTTTTTGGGGCCGAGGCCCGTAGTAGAGCTGCAGGCTTCAACCCGCTCTGCCCAATTTTTTATGTTTTCGGCCGTTGGGCCGAAGCCCACAGGTCGCAGCTGCGGGCTTTGGCCTACAACCACCTTTTCCTCTTTTTCTTTTTATTTTATAATGTGGGAGATGCCCACAGCATTCGGCCCATGTTAAAGAAAAAGTTTTTTTTCCTAAGATGGGCCGTGGCCAATCATGCTTGCGAGGGGGCGTGGAACGGCGTACGATGTCCGTCGCTCCCCCTCCCCTACCGCGGTCTCTCCTCGCTGGGCGAGGATGGGGCAGTGGTGCACCGCCGTGGGACGACGGTTAGGTCACCGATGACAGTGGGGGCCGTCGATGATCTTTTTTTTTGTTTAAGGCCACTGTCGTTGGTAGCAGAGGACTGCCGCTGTACATCGGCAGCCAGATGGGGTGGGGGCTTTTTTCGCTACCGGTGATGGTGACACATTGCCGCGGGGGCGGTGGTCTTCCGGCGACGAAGAGGCCGTCGGCAATGAGGGGTCCGAATGTTGTTATTATTATTTATTTTTTGAAACCCTAGATTTAGGGTTTGCCCCTGCTAAGTGCAGCGACGGGGCAGCCAGGGGGCAGCCAGGGGTTGAGGGCTGTAATGCCCTACAAGCTACTGCACAAGTACTAGAGGGGGGTGAATAGTACTTTAAAAATAACAAGGAGTATAATTCCTAATTATCGTGCAAACAACTATCAATCAATTTGCGGAAGCTTAAATTGATGACAACAACAAAATTAACAATGCAAACAATTGATATTACTGGGTTCGGATCCACCCAAGTCTCCCCGATTTGTTCCCGGTGATCCTACGTCCCAACCACCCGGATCCCCTCCGGATACTTAGGTTAGAAACCCTAACCCAAGATTTCCATTATGATATCTTGTGAAAAACCTTCACAAGATCAAATCATACATGCAATGGCAATAGTGAATCCCACAACCCGGGATCACAACCTTCTCTCACAACCGAGAGAATCAATAAGCAATATAAATGAGTTTTTAATGAAATAAACAATCTTACCACAAATCCTATACCTTGAGTTTTCTTACCAAATAGGTGCAAGGATGGATTTGAGGAAGATGAAGTCACCAAGACCTAGCACCACTGAAATGAACAGCAATGGGTGCCTAGGAGTGATTTGGAGACTTGAATCAAGCTAGAGCTTGAATGGCTCACCAAGAACAAACTTCTCTCAAGATGGATTCTAGATCTAGAATGTGAGAGAGATGATTTCTTGTGAGGGAGAGAGCTTTGGAAATGAGTGAGAATCTCTAACTCTTTCAATCTTAATGAATCTCTGAAATATAGCTCTTCTTGGGGAAGAAGAACCACAGCTTAGTATTTATACTAAGGGGGAAAATCGTGTTAGGTCATAACCCAACGGTTGGAAATCTGAAGCAGCTAGTCGGTCAAAGAACAACCACTGACCGACTAGTTCATCAACTAGACGGTCGGTGAAACAACATGAACCGACTAATTGATGAACAGTGAACAGATTGAATTTCAGACCTAGAAATCTAGTCGGTCCAAGAAGACTGTCTGACCGACTAGTTTCACAACTAGTCGGTCGGTCAGTGAACTTAGACCGACTAAGAGTCAAAAACAAATAGTCTGAATACAAATTGATTTAGTCGGTCCAAGAACAAATGTTGACCGACTAGATTATCAACTAGTCGGTCACCAAACGTTCTTAGACCGACTAACGATAAACATTAGCTCAGGAGAAAAATGGCATGTATAGTAAAGCTCAACTAGTCGGTCAAAGAAGCATCACTGACCGACTAGTTCACAAACTAGTCGGTCGGTGAGTCAACGTAGACCGACTAACTGTAAACAGTAAGGTGCATGAAATTTAGGAAATAAACTAGTCGGTCCAAGAAGCTTTACCGACCGACTAGATCACCATCTAGTCGGTCAGTTCTTCTTCTTGAACCAACTAACATGCACAAGAAGTCTGAATCGAAGCGCGATGCTTCGAGAAATTTTGTATGGACTTCAACTAAGATCCTAGAGCTAAGATAGGAGCGATATGAAGATATAAATGTAAGAATTACTCAAGGCTTAATATTCTATAGATCGAAACTAAAAGACTATAAATAAAACCTTAAGGAACGGTCTTCGAGAGCTTTGATCAAATCTTCATGACTTCCAAAATGGTCCAAAAGCTTCAACGAAGCTTCAGGCATTGAATACGAGCTTTGAGAAGACTTAAGATGTCTCTTTGAGTGTTCTCGTGAATTTGGCGAAGATCTCCATAACTGCGCTCACAAATTGTTAGTTCATGAATTATTTTTGTTTGCTCATCATCCAAAACCAAATCCGGAGAGTCCAATACTCAACAAGGGCAATGGGTTCACCGACTACGGTGGGGCCACTGGCCGGTTGAGTTCCCCAAAAAAATTTCTTCTTCTTTTTATTATTGTTTATTATGGTTTCGGCCGTGGGGGTTGGCGGCCATAAGCCGCCGCCCTCTTCCCTTGGGATGGGGTAACGGCCGGTAGCCGTCCCCCAAGGGTCGGCGACGGGCAAACCACCGTCCTTCCTAAATTGTTCGATATATAGATATTACATATCGTAGTCATCACGATTATGAAATAAAATTTGTGGTGTTTTAGATATACCTCAAGAACGAAGAGAAAGACGAACGTGTAGGGGTCGTCGACATCCGCGAGAGAGATCTACCATCTCCTTCCTTAGCTTTCGCAACGTACATGTCTCCAATCTCAGGAAGAGTTGTTGAGTATTGGTGTTTCATACCAATCTTATTTTGATGATGATCACAACATTATGTTATTGTTAATGACTCTCATGTTTTAGTCTCACAGTTTCATTTCAAGAATATTTTTCTTGGAGACTAATCACTTGGTGCAAGGATGGACATCAAGTGGAGAAGGGCCAAAGCTTGGACTCAAGGGATGCCAAAGCTTGGAGATGATGGAGAGCATCAAGGCATCAAGATGGAAGACTTAAACTCTAAGGAAAGCAATGTAATCCATGTAATATTTCCTTTATTGCTTTCTCTCTCATTTGAGTCTAGGTTAATGTAATGCCTTGTTAGATGGTCTACTCATACATGTATATGCATTTAGCCATCTTAGTGAGCCTTAGGATTATCATAGAATCCAACCTAATAGGTTCATCTTGACCAAAAACTCACTTAGAGTCTTTGGCTTTCCATCAGTCGCCAGCTGAAGGATTTGCAGTCGACTGGGTGATTTCCAGTCGCCTGTAGATCCTTCTACAGTCGACTGATATGCACTGCTCAAGTCAACATTTCAATTGACTCTACTTAATCTTTTCGCATCAGCCGACTGCTGCACAACTTACAGTCGCCTGTATTTTTACAGTCGCCTGTAGATTGGTCAACATTCGTCTGAGTAGCGTAAGTGCAATCTCTGTCTCTTTCTGTTTTTCTCCATCTTCTGCAGCAGATGACTGATGTAGTTTTTACAGTCTCCTGACTATTAGACAGTCGACTGTATTATTGACACCAGTCACATGTATGCTTATCTGGAGAAAGAGTGCAGCTCTCTGTTTTATTCTATCTCCTACAGAAGTCGCCTACTGAAGGTTTTACAGGCACCTGTCCTGTTTTCAGTTGACTGTATTGTCTTCTTCAGTCGACTGTCCTGGCTCAGATTATAGCAGTTGGATATTTTCTAGCCGTTGATCAGTCGACTGTTGATGTCGTTTTCGCCCAGTTTCTAGCCGTTACAGCTTTGGGCTGTTGGCTGTTTTCTTGAGTTTTGAGGGTTGATATAGGGTTCCTATATATATAGGTGTGCTGATATCTCTAGAACTTCTTGATGCTATTTAAAATAACAAGAGATCTATAAGCCACTCTCAAACTCTCTCAATTCCCTCTTTTGAGCTCTCATTCCTCTTCATGCATTGAAGTCCAGCTCAAGGGAATTCATCCAAGTGTTTTCAAGCATATCTCAACACTTGGAGATCCTCTTCCATGCCTTGCATTCATATATAAGTAAGCATCTCAAGGCATAGGTAAGAATATTTAGTTTACTTGGTGATTCTTGTAACTCAAATTCTCTTTATGGGAATTAGTCTTTCTCTCTTTGTGGGAGTTTATCTCTTTGTGGGATTAGGAAATTCTCTTTGTGGGAATAATTCTATTTGTGGGAGTAACTCTCTTAGTGGGAGTTTAGTGTCCTAGTTTAGGGCTAACCCTAATTCTCTGAGTAGGAGTTAGTGATTCTCTTGGTGGGAGTCTTGACCCTCGTGTAGGGTTGGTTGGGTCCTTGTGTAGGGCAAAATGCTCTTGGTGGGGTATCTCCTTGTGAGATTTGTATTCACTTCTCTTTGTGGGATTATAGTGAATATTGGTGTGGCTGGACGTACCCAAGTTTGGGGAACCAGGGTAAAATCCTGTGTTTGCGTTTGGATTAATTGTGTCAATTATTTCCTCTTGCATTTATTATTCTGCATTTGCAAGTTTAATTTTAATTGGACAATTTTATTGCCATTACAATATTCACTCCCCTCTAGTGTGTTGTTCTTAATATTGCAAGGGTAAGGCGATCCTTACAATTGGTATCAGAGCGAGGTTATAGCATACTGTAACGATGGCTTTCAAAGCCTCATCCGCCTCTCATGAAGAAGGTCATTCAACCATTCGACCTCTGCTCTTCAATGGAACCAACTACCCTAGTTGGAAGATCAGGATGATGGTCTACTTGAAGGGTCACGACCTTTGGGACATCACGGAGTCGCCATTTGAGGAGCCTATTTCACCCGCGGCCTCGAGAACTAAAGCGGAGAAGGACTCGATCATAGTCCATGCTAGGGCTATGTGTGTTGGGGTTTCGGCGGACCCCCAGAGCTCGGATCTGTGTCTGTCCTAAGTCGGATGGACCACAGAGGCACAAAAGCACAGCGGAAAAACGAATTTCTAATAAATTCTGGACTAGCTAAACTATTTAGCTAGGCTCTGGGGAGCCAGAACCCAGCCCGATCTATGCCAACTTGGGGTGGATCTGACCACCCCAAGAGGGATCTACTCTAAAGCGACTAATTAAATCTACACTACAAATTACTTAACCACATACCCGGAATCTTGGCCCTGGAGCAGGCAAGATGTACCGCACCGTCTTCAGAAGCTCCTCGTAGCCGAGCCTCTTTGACTCAATCCACCTGAGCCGCCTCGCACCCTCACACCGATCCGCCCGAGCCGACTTTCGCCTCCAAGCCGATCACACGCGGTAGAAAGTTTCACTTGAGAAGAACCCGCGTCTTAGACGTCCGGATCAAAATCCAAACCCCCTTCGTAGTCTTGCTAGGACTACTCCGGAGAACGGGAAGAGAGAGAGAGAGAAATTAGTCACCGATCGAGCTTGCTCTAAAAGTATGGAGCTACTCGATCGATGGCTTGGTGTGTATTTCAACGAAGAGAGTGCACCCCTATTTATATAGGGAGTTGGCACTCACTCCTTCGTTGCGAGCAATGTGGGACATTTCACAAATGGGAGAAAAATCAATTAAGCCAATTTGGCTTAATTTCAAGTTTAAGTGAGCTGTTCATATAAGCAAACTTTAACTAATTAATTCTCTTTGCACATTAAACCTTAGGCACCAAACAAGCTATCAATCCGAAGGGCTTCGAATGGTGAACGCGTAGGAACCGACGGTGATGAATTTCGACTTCGTTTGACCCCTCAAACAATTGCTCAAAGTTGAGAAAATTATCAAAATTCGTAGCCGTCATTTGGGGTTTCAAAAAACCCTAAAATGACTTAAGTTGCGGGTGCGCCCGCTAAGCTTAGCGGGCGCACCCACCCAAGGGGAGGCAAAGGCGGGCCGCACGCCCGCTGGACAGCGGGCGTGCGCCCGCTGCAACAGCGGGCCACGCCCACTGTGCAGCAGGCGTGCACCCGCTGTAGCCAGCAGGCTGCGCCTGTTTGCCTTGCCTATGGGCTTATTAGCCCAGTGGGTCTAACCCACTTCGCCTTGGACCGTTTTCACGTTTTCGGGCTCGTTAGAGCTCCGATTTGGACGCGGTTTGAACCTGTGTTTAGACCGGGACAATCCTGTCATCCAGGTAACCCTTTCCAATATATTTGTTCCTACTAAATTTGTCGTAACCAATTTACGACACGTTTAATCTTTGGTTTGCATCAAATGCAACATTTGTCCCTATTACTATTGCGACTAACTTTCACAACATGACTTGTGAATATCATGAATGATTTTCTCTCAATTAATCTTCCTATTACTAAGACATGAACACTACTCGGTGTGAGACCCTACAGCCTGACCTTACTACAGGTTGGGGATCGGAACCCCTAGACGACGGTCACTACGAGCAGTAACTATCGTCCCTGTTTCAGAATCATCATAACGTGATCGACCCTTTGACAAAAGTATCATTGGGTTTGTATTGGCTGTGTTAGTGACGAACTCCGTTAGCCGTAGTCCCTTCGTCAAGACTGTGTTTATGTTGGCCTAGGGTATGGTTTACTGTCAACCCTATTAGACAACATTGGGCAGTATACGACGGTCTTTATTGTATACACGTTGTACTTCTTGCAACACACCCCGACCGAGGATTAACATAAAGACCGTACGGAGCCTGTAACACTAACTTCCCTTTAACGGAAGTGATGAATCCCATCTTAGTCATCTACTCGCCTCGAGAGCTTCGGGTGCAGCTCAACCTATGATATTTCAGCAGGCCTAGCCTCGAAGCTAGATCATAGGTCCAAGCTACACCGTTCACTCATAGGTTTGTACAAATGACTTCAGGTCTTAAGGACCAACTAAACTATCATCATCCTAGAGTTATTAAAGACAGTTCAGTTAAAGTTAACCATTTAATAACTCTTATGTGGTCGTTGAGTGAACTCATTCTCCAATGAGCACCTGTGTCTCGTCTTCGACTTCACCAAGTCGAATGACTATGAGATCATCATTACCCTAAGGTAAGACTAAGACACAATGGTCTATCCGATGTGTCGATATCCAGTTCTCGACACATCTATGACCATGAATCGTTTAAGACTTACGTTTCTATTCGGTCACTTACTTACTCATAATCGAGATCTCATCTAGATACGTAAGGACCTAACTATAAGTCTATGGATATTATCTAAGTATATTAATACGAACTTTAATATACTTAGAATAATACGTACCATATACCGTATGAACAAGACGTATATCTGGGATAAATTGCCTTATGGGCACATATTCTCCTACAATGTGTGTACTCCATTGCGCCCTTCTCCGGATGAGTTCAACTGTATCTCCATGTGCAAATCGGCCAACGGAATTTGGCATACATTGGAGATTTCTCATGAAGTGTTACTTCAACATAAGGAAGAGATTCAATCAATCAAGCCCGAGAAGAAAAAGGGGGTTGCACTCCATGTCGAGAAAGAGTCATTCAAGTGGAGAAAGAACTTCCAACGGGAAGCTCCGAGTGAAGATGATGTTGAAGGAGATGATAGCGACGATGACTACATCGAGCTTGCCAAGCAATTCAAGAATTTCAAGGCATTCCTCAAGGACAAACAAGGTATATCTTCGTCAAAGTTTGCCTCCTAGTCTGTCACGACCCGCTTCCCTAAAATGGAGGCGAGACGTGAAAAGGTCCGCACGGGAGTGGAGCTGTGAAGCCCCAAACCCGATAAGCGTCAATAATACATAAGCAGGTCCCTGTAACCACGACAGAATAACAATAATAACACAAGTAGAGACTGAAATAAAAATTCCACATCTCACAAATTGTCCAACATCAACAAAAGTCCAACATCCAGAAAAGCCACCAGGCTAAAAGAAAAGAGTCTAAAGGCCCAGAACAAGGCCAACAAAAACTGCAACAACAACAAGTATGGGTGCTACGCACCGATAACAAAACAACTGTCTAACAAAAGTAAAACACAACGAAGACACTAGGACTGGTCCCCAGTGTCCACGTACTCCCCGTCAAACACAAGCACGGGCTCGGCATCAGCAAACACCTCGTCCTCAACAAGTAACTCAGGCTCGGGCTCTAACATGTGTCACCCAAAAGAGAAAAGGGGCACATGTCAGCAAGTCGAAAGACTTGTGCAAAGAAACGGGAATAATGGTGAACTAGCAACCTAGCAATTAAAACATGGTGCATGGCAAGTAAAGTACGGTGGTAACAAGTAAGGTAAAGGAGAGTACACGTGGCAAGTATCAAGTGGTAGGGGTGACATGTAATGTCAAGTAACAAGTAAGGTACAAGGGATCACTCAACGAGTGCCCTATTGCCCGCAGGCTGTGTTCAAGTATCAAGTACAAGGGGTCACTCAACGAGTGCCCTATTGCCCGCAGGCTGTGATGAGCTCGTCTTCTAGAACACGAGCCAGAAAGTGTATTTGATAAGTATGGCATAGGGGTGCACCTAGCCGGAACAAGTAACACTAGTATGTAGCGATGCTACGCAATCACGATGAGTATTCAAGCATGCAATGACATGAGCAGATAATTCGCATACCGTTACTTAAATTAAACGTGACAGGCGAAATGCAATGACATGAGCTGGCGGCTGCCCAGAAATTAGGGTTTTAACACTGGTTAGTCGGTCAAAGAGCAACCACTGACCGATTAGTTTGGCAACTAGTCGGTCGGTCGACCAACGCAGACCGACTAAGTGCAAACAGTAACTCCTGAACGAAAATAGGATTTTAGAGTTAGTCGGTCCATGAACAAATACTGACCGACTAGTTTGGCATCTAGTCGGTCGATGAACGTTCTTAGACCGACTAAGAGTAAACAGTAACTGATACAAAAATAATATGATGAGTTAGTCGGTTCAAGAAGCATTGCTGACCGACTAGTTTGCAACCTAGTCGGTCAACCAACGTTCTTAGACCGACTAACGATAAACAGTAACTCCTGAGAAATTTAGAAAGCTAACTAGTCAGTCCAAGAAGGATTGCCGACCGACTGGATCGTCATCTAGTC
Source organism: Scilla litardierei (assembly GCA_030789695.1). NCBI lineage: Eukaryota > Viridiplantae > Streptophyta > Magnoliopsida > Asparagales > Asparagaceae > Scilla > Scilla litardierei. Next base: position 114,512,977 of record CM061136.1, read on the forward strand.
GGTCGGTGCCCCTTCATATACCGGCTAATGAGCACAGAAAAGTTCCGATACGGAGCGCGGGGCCCCGGGATCGATTCCTAAGACTCCTAGGCTTGATCTAATAGTTAGATACGACCGTTATGAAGTCCGTCACGAGTGACATACTTCGAAATCGACAATCCTAAGGAAGAAGCGAGAAAATACGACGAGTCGATCGAAAATGAAACTACGGAGACAAAAACCACACAAGAGGAGAAAATCCACCAAAACATATATTATATTATATTAAATCCAGAATCATGAAAAGTAGTCGTTACATCCTCCCCAACTTAAGAAAAATTCCGTCCTCGGAATTTCCAAAAACTCACGAGTCCGGAAACAAAAGTGGGAAACGCTCTCGCATCTCATCCTCATTCTCCCAAATAGACTCTCCAGGTGAACCGTGTCGCCACATCACCCTCACAAGATTGACAATCTTGTTCCGAAGCGATTTCTGACGCCTGTCCAGAATCTGCACTGGATGCTGGTCATACGTCATATCGGGGCGAACGGTAATCTCCGAAAAATCCACCGCATGAGACGGATCGCTAATGTATCGACGAAGCTACGACACATGGAAAACATTGTGAACTCCTTCCAAAGATGGCGGCAAGGCCAAGCGATAAGCTACCTCGCCAACCCTTTCCAAAACTTCAAACGGTCCAATGTATCGCGGGCTCAACTTCCCACGCTTCCCAAAACGAATCACACCACGATTCGGGGAGATCTTCAAGAACACATGGTCGCCCGGCTGAAACTCCAAAGGACGACGTTTAGCATCCGCCCAATGCTTAAAACGGTCCTGAGCAATTCTCAACCTCTCCCGAATATTCCTGACGATATACACGGCCTCCACGATCATCTCAGGTCCCAACAACTCCCGATCTCCAACGTCATCCCAACTCAATGGCGATCGACATTTCCTCCCATAAAGAGCGATGAAAGGCGACATGCCAATACTCGCCTGGAAGCTGTTGTTGTAGGAAAACTCCACCAAGTGTAGATGGTCCTCCCACGAACCCTTGAAATCCAACATGCACCCCCTCAGCATGTCTTCCAAAATCTGAATCGTCCTCTCGGACTGGCCATCCGTCTGCGGATGGTACGCCGTGCTGAAACTCAGACGCGTACCCAAGCTCTTCTGCAAACTCTGCCAGAACTGAGATGTGAACCTCGTGTCTCTGTCAGACATGATACTCACGGGGACTCCATGAAGTCGCACAACTTCCTGCACGATTCACGTTACATCACTATCCAAACTAGGAAAAGGAAATAAAACGGAGAGTAAAAGAATTTTACCTCCATATATCTCCTCGCTAGCGCCTCAGTGGACTGTCCCACTCGGAACGGAATAAAGTGCGCAGATTTGGTCAATCGATCTACGATCACCCAAATCGCGTCATTCTGCTTCGGACTCCGAGGTAGTCCAGTCACGAAATCCATAGTGATGTGTTGCCACTTCCACTCCAAAATCGGAAGCGGTTGTAGCAACCCGGCCGTACGCTGATGCTCCGCCTTCACTTGCTGGCATACCAAGCACTTGGCTACACTCCGAGCCACGCTCCTCTTCATACCATGCCACCAATAATTCAGACGAAGATCCTGGTACATCTTGGTGCCATCGGGATGCACAGAATACGGCGAACTGTGTGCCTCCACCATCAACTCCTCTCTGACATCCCCAGCTGGCACACACAACCTGGCTCCGAACCTCAGCGAGCCATCCTCATGAATCAAAAAGTCAGTCCGCAGACCGGCTTCCACCATCTCTCGAATCCTCACCAGCTTCGGATACTCAGCCTGGCCAGCCTTAATCCGATCCACGATCGTCGACTGTACCTGCATGTACATCAACGACGAAGCCTCTCCAGGAAGAACAATCTCCACACCAGACTCGTAAAAATCCTGCTGCAATCTCCACTGCGAGGTCAAAATCATCACCGCTGGAAGCCTACTCAAAGCATCTGGAACCACATTCACCTTGCCAGGGTGAAACTGCAAATCAATATCATAATCCGCCATAAGCTCCAACCATCGACGCTGTCGCATGTTGAGCTCCTTCTGAGTTAAAATATACTTCAAGCTTTTGTGATCGGTGAAAATCTTCACTTTCTCACTCAGCAAGAAGTGCCTCCAAATCTTAAGAGCAAACACAACGGCAGCCAACTCCAAATCATGCGTCGGATAATTCTTCTCATGAACCTTAAGCTGACGAGACGCATACGCCACAACATGCCCATACTGATGCAACACACAACCGAGACCCTTGCCAGAAGCATCACAAAAGATCTCAAATCCACCGCTGCGATCAGGCACAACAAGAATAGGGGCAGTCGTCAACCTCTCCTTCAGAACACCAAAAGCACCCTCACAATCACCCGACCAAACAAAAGCAACATCCTTCCGCGTCAACCTGGTCATCGGCTCAGCAATACGAGAAAAGTCCTTGATGAATCGCCGATAATAACCAGCAAGTCCAAGAAAACTCCGAATCTCAGACGCAGACGACGGAACAGGCCACTCCCTGATGGCCCGAATCTTCTCGGGATCCACTGAAATACCATCTCCAGTCACCACATACCCAAGAAAAGCAACTCGATCCAGCCAAAACTCGCACTTCGAAAACTTAGCATACAACCGATGCTTCCTCAAAATCTCCAACACCGTCCTTAAGTGCGAGGCATGCTCTTCCTCCGACTTCGAATAGATCAGAATGTCGTCAATAAAGATAACGAAAAACTTATCCAAAAAGTCGTAGAAAATCAGGTTCATCAGATTCATGAAAACTGCGGGCGCGTTAGTTACGCCAAAAGGCATAACCACGAACTCATAGTGTCCATACTTCGTCCTGAACGCTGTCTTCGGAACATCTCCCTTCTTCACCTTCAACTGATGGTAACCACTCCTCAAATCCAATTTAGAAAACACCCTCGAACCTCCAAGCTGATCAAAAATATCATCGATGCGAGGCAACGGGTGTTTATTCTTAATGGTCACCGCATTCAACTCCCGATAGTCCACGCACATGCGACGCGAACCATCCTTCTTCTTAACCAACAACACCGGTGCTCCCCACGGAGACACGCTAGGATTAATATAACCCTTCTGCAAAAGCTCATCCAACTGCTTCCGCAACTCTTCCAACTCAGCAGGTGCCATACGATACGGCGCCTTCGAAATCGGCTGCGCACCTGGAACAAGATCGATAGAAAATTCCAAAGCTCGATCAGGCGGCAAACCAGACATCTCCTCGGGGAAGACGTCGCCAAAATCACGCACCACAGCTGGCCATTCCAGCTCCATCTGCATAGCCACAGCCTCCACCGGCCTGGCCTGAAATCTGACAGGACCAAGCGAACTGCTACCACGACTGAACTCAAATACTGGATGTCCGGGAATCTCGAACACCACCTTCTTCCTCCGACAGTCGATCGTGGCATAGAAGCTCGCAAGCCAGTCCATCCCAAGAACTGCATCATAGTTGATGATGTCGTGGACAATGAAATCAGCACAAAGCTCACGTCCACAAACCACCAACAGGCAAGAATTGCACCCACGATGCACCGAGACTACACCGTTCCCTGTGACGATATTCCAACTCTTATGAAGAGAGGACGTCGACAAGGAATGCTTCTCCACGAAGCTCCGGGCCAAAATGCACATCGATGCACCAGAGTCAAAGAGGACTCGTGCAGTAAACGTGCAAACCAAAACCACACCTAACAAGCAATTAACAATCAAATCCTAGTCTAGCAAACAATCATGAGCAAGCAACCAATATAATCAAAAATCAAACTAACTAAGGAAGATAAATAGCTAGAATGAGCGTTACCTGCAATAACTTCATCCACGGCCATGCTCTCCTCCTCAGTCATCAGAAAGGCCTGCCCTCTCGGCGGAACAGCCTGCCGAAAGGCCTGTCTCTGTGGAACAAGAGGCGCTCCACGTCCAACGGGCACAGGAGCTCGCTGCTGCAACGGCTGTGCTGCAATAGGAGCCCGCCAAGGCTGTCGCGACTTCGGACACTCCCGGATGGTGTGGGCAGGATCTCCGCAGACAATGCACTGTCCTAGAAACCTCCTACACTGATCCCTGAGGTGTCCAGTCTTGCCACAGAAATGGCAAGTCTTCAGAATAGGCCCTCCTGGCCTCTTGAACTGCACCGGATGACTAGGCTTGAAACCAGGCCTAACCACCGCCCTGGCCTGCTCCATAGGCCTCGTCCCAGCTCCGGAAACATGTCCCTTCCTCTGATTCAAATTTAACTCTTGCCGCCTCGCAGCAATCAGAACCTTCTGATATGTCTCCAAGTCAGAAGAGGTCACAAAGCTCTGAAGCTCCAAGGCAAGTCCCTGGAGAAATCGCTGAGCTTTCTCATCGGCATCCTGCACCATCTTAGGTGCAAACCGACTGAGCCTCGTGAACTCCTAGTGGTACTGATCCACCGACAAGCTTCCCTGCTTCAGATCTATAAAGCACTGCAGCATCACCTGCCGAGCAGCCTTCAGGAAGAACTCTCCATCGAATCTGGACTTGAAGGTAGCCCAGACGATCGGCTCCACCAGCATCTTCTCTTCAGCATCCCACCAATTCCTGGCGTTATCCTTCAGCTGCCTCTTAGCCAGATCAACCCATCCAGCCGGGTTAATCTTCACCATTGCCAAGTTATCCTCAATGTTCCTTATCCACTCGTCGGAAGCCAGAGGACCCTCAGAACCATCAAAATATGCGGGACCCAGCTCCCGAAATTGCTTCGCTCCTGGCTCAGAGCGAGGGGCATCCGGAAGAGCCCGGGCAGCTCGAGCAAGCAGAGCATTCTGGACTTGCAGAAGCACGCCCTGCTGCACTTGCATCATCTGGAGCATCATCCGCATCATCTCACCGCTGGTGGGTTCCCGCTCAGGCTCCTCATCATGAGGGATCGCGCCACTACCACCACCACGGGTGAATCGTCTTCCTGCCATCTAGTGACACAGAAAACGAATCAGATTAGACTCATAGCTTATGACTCGGACGTCGAACTTAATTTATTGGACATTCTAATATTATTATCGCTATTCCAAAAATCGCAGTTACAGAGGGACCTGCATGGGCCACCACTAAAACCTGTCACGACCCGCTTCCCTAAAATGGAGGCGAGACGTGAAAAGGTCCGCACGGGAGTGGAGCTGTGAAGCCCCAAACCCGATAAGCGTCAATAATACATAAGCAGGTCCCTGTAACCACGACAGAATAACAATAATAACACAAGTAGAGACTGAAATAAAAATTCCACATCTCACAAATTGTCCAACATCAACAAAAGTCCAACATCCAGAAAAGCCACCAGGCTAAAAGAAAAGAGTCTAAAGGCCCAGAACAAGGCCAACAAAAACTGCAACAACAACAAGTATGGGTGCTACGCACCGATAACAAAACAACTGTCTAACAAAAGTAAAATACAACGAAGACACTAGGACTGGTCCCCAGTGTCCACGTACTCCCCGTCAAACACAAGCACGGGCTCGGCGTCAGCAAACACCCCGTCCTCAACAAGTAACTCAGGCTCGGGCTCTAACATGTGTCACCCAAAAGAGAAAAGGCGCACATGTCAGCAAGTCGAAAGACTTGTGCAAGGAAACGGGAATAATGGTGAACTAGCAACCTAGCAATTAAAACATGGTACATGGCAAGTAAAGTACGGTGGTAACAAGTAAGGTAAAGGAGAGTACACGTGGCAAGTATCAAGTGGTAGGGGTGACATGTAATGTCAAGTAACAAGTAAGGTACAAGGGATCACTCAACGAGTGCCCTATTGCCTGCAGGCTGTGTTCAAGTATCAAGTACAAGGGGTCACTCAACGAGTGCCCTATTGCCCGCAGGCTGTGATGAGCTCGTCTTCTGGAACACGAGCCAGAAAGTGTATTTGATAAGTATGGCGTAGGGGTGCACCTAGCCGGAACAAGTAACACTAGTATGTAGCGATGCTACGCAATCACGATGAGTATTCAAGCATGCAATGACATGAGCAGATAATTCGCATACCGTTACTTAAATTAAACGTGACAGGCGAAATGCAATGACATGAACATATTCACGTACCGTTAATTAAATTAAACATGGCAGGCGAAATGCAATGACATGAACATATTCACGTACCGTTAATTAAATTAAACATGGCAGGCGAAATGCAATGACAGTTAAGGATGCATGGATGACATGAACAATTAATACGCGTACCGTTAAGGAAAGTAAACGTGACATACAAGCATGATGAAAGTGACGGACCAAGCTTCGTTGTCAAGCTAGGTCAAAGGCGTTTAGACGGCTATCCTTTCACCGTCTAGTCTCTTTTACGCTAAAGCAAGGTAAATGGCCTAAGACATGGCCCAAATCGAGAGATGCAAGTTTCACTTGCCTAGTAGCACCGGGGATTGACGATCACTTTGTCACACGGATGCTATCTACGGGGGAAATCGCTGTTATGGGTGAAACAAGCACCAAACACTTGAAATTAATTAGGGTTTTCATAAAATTATAAATAGGTTAAGAAAACAACGGTTGATCGATTTCTTACCGAGAGGAGATGGAAGAAACACTCCGGGGAACCCTAGGATCAGATCTGGAAAAGATTGGAGAAGTTTGGGGAAACTAGGGTTTTGGGGGATTTGGGGATTTTGATGGGTTTGGGTGAGATTTTGGGGAAGATGAGAGGTGGATGGAGTGAATGGTTGGATTGGATGATGATTCTAGGGCTTGGAATGGAGAAATGGAGCTTGGAGGAAGATGGGGGCTGAAGGGGGAAATTTTTAGGGTTTTGGGTCGTGTTGGAGAAGAAGAAGTCGTTTGGGTTGGGTATAAATAGGTTGAGCTGGCGGCTGCCCAGAAATTAGGGTTTTAACACTGGTTAGTCGGTCAAAGAGCAACCACTGACCGACTAGTTTGGCAACTAGTCGGTCGGTCGACCAACGCAGACCGACTAAGTGCAAACAGTAACTCCTGAACGAAAATAGGATTTTAGAGTTAGTCGGTCCATGAACAAATACTGACCGACTAGTTTGGCATCTAGTCGGTCGATGAACGTTCTTAGACCGACTAAGAGTAAACAGTAACTGATACAAAAATAATATGATGAGTTAGTCGGTTCAAGAAGCATTGCTGACCGACTAGTTTGCAACCTAGTCGGTCAACCAACGTTCTTAGACCGACTAACGATAAACAGTAACTCCTGAGAAATTTAGAAAGCTAACTAGTCGGTCCAAGAAGGATTGCCGACCGACTGGATCGTCATCTAGTCGGTCGGTGCCCCTTCTTATACCGGCTAATGAGCACAGAAAAGTTCCGATACGGAGCGCGGGGCCCCGGGATCGATTCCTAAGACTCCTAGGATTGATCTAATAGTTAGATACGACCGTTATGAAGTCCGTCACGAGTGACATACTTCGAAATCGACAATCCTAAGGAAGAAGCGAGAAAATATGACGAGTCGATCGAAAATGAAACTACGGAGACAAAAACCACACAAGAGGAGAAAATCCACCAAAACATATATTATATTATATTAAATCCAGATTCATGAAAAGCAGTCGTTACATAGTCTAACAAGTTTATTTGTTTCAATTGTGGAGGAAAAGGTCATCTTGCTACTGAATGTCCTTCCAAATCCACCAAAGATACTTATAAGGGGAAAGAGAAGAAGTATTGGAAAATCAAGTCCGAGCTCAAGAACCAAAAGAAGGTACTTATCGGTACTTTTGATGATTCCGATGTGAACACATCAAGTGATGAAGAAAGGATGACAAGGAGCACGATCACAGGTGTTTCGCAGCTTTTGATGATTCTTCATCAATCTCCTCTAGCTCAAGCGATGAAGAGATGGAGGCCAACTCCAAGAAGAAATGTGCTTCATGGCTAATGAGGAAGAGCTTCGTCAAGCTCAAGCGATGAGGAAAGCGATGAGGAAGTTGGGGAGGAAAAGATATCCTACGAGAAGCTCGAATACCGCCTCAATGTGGCCTCTAACTTGGCTAGCAAGTGCATCAACTTATATGGTAAAATGAAAGCTAATCTTAAGAATGCTATGAGTAGGGTGCATGCTTTAGAATCTACTTATGTAAATAATCATGATGTGTTGCTTGGTTGTGACACCAGTGAGAAAGACACACTTCTCTCTCAAGTTAAGGAATTGAGTTTAACTAATGAGAATCTTGTTGCTCAAAACCTTAGCTTAGAAACTCGCATTCAACAACTTACGTTGAAATGTGAAGAGGAATCACGAAGCTCAAAAGATTTGTGTATTCTAGGGATTAACTCCACGATTTGTTGGAAAAACATTATCCGGCAAATCATAGAGGAGGTTTAGGGTATATTCAAAATGTGGTACCCAAACCCACCTCTAATTCCTCTTATGGTGCAAATACAAGAAATATTGCTAAAGCGCCTAAGAAGAATCACCATGCTTTCTTGTACAACAATAACATCAACAAGAAGCATGTAGATCACGAGGTAATGAGGAAGAATGAAAACTCTTCATTTTTTGCTAAGAAACAAAATCCTCATTCTTTGCATGACAAGAAATTAGTTTCTACACCTAAGCAGGCCGCATCCATCCCTCTTGCAAAGGAAAAACCCTTGCCTAGGAAATCTTTGAGCTTATGGATTCCCACTAAAGTTAGTGTGCAAGAGAGGGATGTTGAGTATTGATTCTCCGGATTTGGTTTTGATGATGAACAAACATAAATATCGTGAACTAACTCTTTGTGAGCGCAGTTTTGGAGATCGTCGCCAAACTTCTATGGACATCAAAAGCGACGTCTTGAGACTTCTCAAAGTGCGTGATTGTATGCTTGAAGCTTCGTTGAAGCTCAATGACCATTATTGAAGTCAAGAGATTCGAATCGAAGTATTTGAAGACGGTTCGTCAAGTTTTATTTATAGTCTTCTAGCTTCGTTTCGTAGAATGTTAAGCCTTGAGTAGGTCTTACGTTTTAATCTTCATAACGCTCATATCTTAGAGCTAGGATCATATTAAAAGCCCATACAAACTTTCCCGAAGCTTCGCGCTTCAATTTACAGCTTTTTGTGCATGTTAGTTGGTTCAAGAAGAAGAACCAACCGACTAGATGGCAATCTAGTCGGTCGGCAATGCTTCTTGAACTGACTAGAATGCCTTGACTAATTTCAACTCATTCACTGTTTACAGTTAGTCGGTCCAAGAAGGTTCACCGACCGACTAATTGTGAAACTAGTCGGTTAGGAATCCTTCTTAGACCGACTAGTTCTGTGTTCAGTTTTTCAGCCTGAGCTACTGTTTATCATTAGTCGGTCTAAGAACGTTTGTCGACCGACTAGTTGAGAAACTAGTCGGTTGGAATTTGTTCTCAGACCGACTAGTTCAACTTGATTTCAGCCTATACTATTTTGACTCTTAGTCGGTCAAAGAACACCCACCGACCGACTAGTTGTGAAACTAGTCGGTTGGAAAGTCTTCTTAGACCGACTAGTTCCTATTGTTTGAACTTCATCTTTTGGCTGTTCTTCAGTTAGTCGGTTCATGTTGAATCACCGACCGACTAGTTGATGAACTAGTCGGTCAGTGATCCTTCTTTGACCGACTAGTCTGCTTCAGAATAGAGCCGTTGGAGCATTAAATGCCACGAATTTGCTATCTCTTTCCTCTATCCTATGTATACTTGAAGGGCTGCTTTCATAGCATTTAAGGCTGATATTTATTGAAGTTTAGAGAATCAAAGAGAAGCAATTAATTCTCATTCAAAGCTCATTCATTTCTCACTTGAATCTCTCCATCACTCTTATTTCAAAAGAGAGATTCATTGATTGTGAGCCTTCCAAGCCAAGAGCTTGATTCTAGGTCACCAACCCCTCCCTAGACTTCCATTGCTAGTCATCTACTTGGAGCTAGGGTTTGGTGCCATTCTTCTCCTCCAAAATCCTCCTTGCCCTAAATCGTAAGTTATACTCAAGGCATTGGATTTTGTTGGTAAGTTCTTATTTCATTTACATTGCTATCGCAAGTGCTTTACTCTCGGTTGTGAGAGTTTGTGTGTGATCCCGGTTTGTGGGAGTCACAATTTCATTTGTGTTTGATTTGATCTTGTAGAGGTTTTCTACAAGTATTGCATAGTGCAATTTTGAGTTAGAGGTTTCTAACTCATGTATCCGGAGGGGATCCGGGTGTTTGGGACGTATGATCACCGGGAACAAGTCGAGGAGACTTGGGTGGATCCGAACCCGTTATATCGTCTGTTTGCGATTGCATTTATTTGTTGTCAATATTTACATTTCCGCATTATTGGTTGAGTTTGCAAGATAATTAGGAATTATCTTCTTAATTATTTTAAAGTACTATTCACCCCCCCTCTAGTACTTGTGCAGTAGTTACGTAGGGCATTACATTTGGTATCAGAGCCAAGTACCTAGCTATGTCTTCCAACGACAACAAAACCGTACGTCCACCTTCAGACTACAACACCTTCAGGAACCGTGAAGGAGCTTCTGTGGTGATGGAAGGACACTCCTCTACTAGGCCTCCTTTCTTCAACGGTACCAACTATGGGTACTGGAAATGTCGGATGGAAACTTTCCTCCGGAGTGCTTCATTGTGGAGAGCCACGTTGACGGAGTACGTCGAGCCCGAAGAAGAAGATTTCGCGAAGTGGACTACCGCGGAGGTCGCCGCGGAGGTAAGCAATGCCAAGGCAATGAATGCCTTGCAATGTGCTTTGGAGCCCGAGGACTTCAACAAGATATGCACATGTAAGAGTGCATATCAAATCTGGAACTCCCTCCTCATCTTGCTTGAAGGAACGAGTAGGGTAAGAGACTCCAAACTCGTTGTTGTTAATAAAGATTACGAGTTATTTCATATGCAACAGGGTGAGAAGATGAAGGAGTACTATGCTCGCTTCGTCGACATCACCAACGAGTTGGAGGCTCTTGGTAAGACCTACACCTAAAAGGAGAAAGACTCAAAGATAATTGACGGACTTCCTTCTTGTTGGGAAAAACGTACCTTCGCCATCGAGGAAGGTAATGATATGAGTAAATATACTGTTATCCAACTAATGTGTACCTTGATGTCTTATGAGGTACGCAAGGATAGCAAACTAAAGTTGCAGGACAAGATGAAGTCCTACTTGAAGCAAGACGAGCCAAAGAAAAAGGCGATTGCGTTCAAGGCCGCTCCATCCACATATACATCTACCGATGATGAAGAATTGAAAGAAGAGTTAGACTTGGAATCCATTGTCCTCATGGCAAAGAAGTTCAACCGGTTCTTCCGAAAAGGTAATTTCAAGAACAAATCAAAATTTAGTTCTTCTAACGCCTCCGCTCCTTTGTGCTTTAAATGCAACAAGCCAGGACACATGAAAGCGGATTGTCCTCAAAACAAACACAAGGAGAAGTGGAAGGCGCCAAAGTTCGACAAGTCAAAGAAGTACAAGAAAGGGTACAAGAAAAGACTTGTCGGGACATTCACCGACTCCGACGAGGACTCGTCAAGTGGAGAGTCAGATGATGAACAAGTGGAGCAAGCACACATGTGTTTCATGGCTAGAGAGGAGCATGATCAAGAATCTTCCTCCAATGATAGCGAGGACGAAGGCGATGAGGTAACTATGGACGACCTTAGATTAGCTAACGAGCAAATTTGGTCTAAATATTCGAAATTAGTAAATAGATATACTAAGACCAAAGATGAGTTAGTTAGTCTCCAAACCTCACCTAAGCCTATCGTCCTCAACAACCACACTGTTGTTGAAGACTTGAGAAATGAGATTGTAAATCTCAAATCTCAACTTGAGCATGTTCACATTGAGGATTCGGAGGAACACAAGATAGCGGATTTGACCTCTCAAAACTCAACTTTGAGTATTGAGAATGAGAATCTCAAATCTCGTGTTTACGTGCTCACATCGCAAGTATCCACTTTGGATGCTTCTATGCGTTCTCTCACCGAGAAATAAGAGGGCATATTAGGCCGAATTAACATATTCAATAAGGGTAAGGATCATTTGGATAAAATCCTAAGTGACTTACTTCCGGCCAATCACCACATTGGCTTGGGGTATAAGATGAGAAATACATCCAAATCGTCTACTACCTTTGTTAGGCCAACTTCCGATGCCTCAACGAGTGGGAGCAAACACTCTATTGGTAGTTCATCTACCAACGGTGCTTCCACTTCGTACACACCCTCGTTTGGAAAGAAACCCACTTTGGGTGGACCTCCAAAGAAGGGTCATGCATTTATGTACACCATACCATGCCACATAGGAACACACATCCTACTCCACATGTTCACACATATGATGATTTTTATGCACCACGTCCACGGGCACGTGCACACCAAGTGAGACACCATCACGCACGTGTTCCTCCACATGCATATGTTCATACACACCATCATAAGAACAATTATCATCATGCACCATTTCATCATGTGACATATGCCTATCCACGACATGCATCACGTAGAAATCAACAACGCATGCATGCTCCCAATAGGAATAGGGCTCCCAAAATCTTCACTATTTGGAGCCCGAAGGACACAAATATGCATGAAAAATAAGTTTACATGAATTCTTATTTCATGAATGTAGTGCATAATGATGACTATGTGGGGAAGTCTAAGTCTAATTGGACTTGGCTTCCAAAGGTCTAATCTTTAGGACCCAATGACCTTGGGTACCATGGAATGATATGTTTATCTTTAGGTACTCAAAAAAAAAAGAAACGGAGCAACAAATCCAAATTTAGCTCCAAGAATAATTGGATACTCAATAGCGGGTGTTCAAAACACATGACGGGTGATGCTCAATTGCTCTCCGGAGTGGTGCCCATTGCAAATGGGAACCGGGTAGTCTTTGGAGGCAACGAGAGCGGAACCATCATAGGTGTTGGTAAAGTAGGTAATCCTTCTAAACCACTAATAAGTGATGTTTACCTTGTTAAAGGATTAAACCACAATCTTATTTCAATAAGCCAACTTTGTGACAAAGGTTACAAAGTTAACTTTGCGAAAGGAATGTGCCATATTTTGAATAAAAATACTAATGATGTATTATTCTCTGGCACACGCCATAAGGATATCTATATATTAGATCTTCCAAAATCACATGAACAATGTCTCATTGCCAACACAAGTGAACAACACTTATGGCATCGACGTTTTGGTCATGTGAACTTTGGAACACTTTTTAAGCTTTCCAAGTTAAATTCTTTTAAATGCTTTCCTAAGCTTGTCTTTCAAAAGAAAAGCTTTTGTGACTCGTGTCAACGAGGCAAGCTTCCAAAATCGTCTTTTAAACCTAAGAAAAGCATTTCATCTAAGCGGCCTCTAGAGCTATTACATCTAGATCTTTTTGGGCCAACTAGAGTTGCTTCATTAGGAAATGCACGATATGGACTTGTCATCGTTGACGACTTTTCTAGATTTACTTGGGTATTTTCCTTAAGTAATAAAAATGATGTTTTTGAAAACTTCACAATATTTGTTAAGAAAGTGCAAAATCTCATTGGAACCACCATTGTCACTATTCGTAGTGATCATGGAGGGGAATTTGAGAATGAGTCTTTCTCAAATTTTTGTGATGAAGTTGGTATTACTCACACCTTTTCTTTCCCTCGCGCACCTCCACAAAATGATGTTGTTGAGAGGAAGAATAGGACGCTAGTGAAATGTGCTCGCACTAGCTTGATGATAGCCAACTTGGCCATCAATTTTGGGCGGAAGCGATACATACCTCTTGCTATGTGTTTAATAGAATACTTTTGAGGCCCGGTACCAAACAAACTTATTATGAATTGTTGTTTGGTAGATTGCCTCAAGTTAAACATTTTCGAGTTTTCGGCGCAAAATGTTTTATTAAAAACACGTATGGTTGTTTGGACAAATTTGATCCAAGATCCGATGAGGGGATATTTGTTGGATATTCCTCCTGTAGCAAAGCCTACCGGATATACAACAAACGAACCACAATGATCGAGGAATCTCTTCATGTTTCATTTAATGAAGGTTTTGTCCCTACTAGAATTACTAATGATGATGACTCCATGGATGTCTTATGTGATTCTATTGGTAATTCTAATTTTATTGATTCTATTGATACTAACCCTACTAATGAATCTTTTGAGAATGTTCCTAGTGATCAGGGAATTCCCAAACGGCTTCAGACAGTTCGTGACCATCCCCATGAGCACGTCATTGGCAACATCCTTGATAGTGTCAAGACGAGATCTCAAGTCAACTACTTCGCTCATTGTGCCTTTGCCTCCTCAATAGAGCCAAAGAATATTAACGAAGCGTGCGAAGATAGTGCTTGGATCCTAGCCATGGAGGAGGAACTCATTCAATTTGAGAGGAATGAGGTTTGGGAGCTTGTTCCATTGCCTTCGAAGAACCACACCGTTATAGGAACGAAGTGGATTTTCAAGAACAAGACCGACGAAAACCAAACCGTCGTCCGGAACAAAGCTCGGTTAGTTGCGCAAGGCTATCGACAAGAGGAAGGTATAGATTTCGAAGAATACTTTGCTCCGGTAGCTAGATTAGAATCTATTAGATTGTTTTTATCTTTTGCATGCCATAAAGATTTTAAACTCTTTCAAATGGATGTAAAAAGTGCGTTTTTAAATGGAGATGTTGTTGAGGAAGTTTATGTTTCTCAATCTCCGGGTTTTATAAATGAAAAATTTCCAAATCATGTTTTCAAACTTAAGAAAGCACTTTACGGTTTGATACAAGCTCCTCGAGCTTGGTATGACCGTCTAAAGAATTTTCTTTTGGATTTGGGTTTTAAAATGGGAGAAGTTGATTCTACATTATTTGTTAAGTATTCAAATAATGATATTATTTTAGTTCAAATTTACGTTGATGATATCATTTTCGGTGCTACTAACTTCACTCTTTGCGAATAGTTTTCTAATGTTATGAAGGATCAATTTGAGATGAGCCACATGGGTGAGCTCAAATATTTCTTAGGTCTCCAAATTCGCCAAATGAACGATGCAATCTTCATCCACCAAACCAAGTACACGGTGGAGTTGCTAAAGCGATTTGGAATGGAGAATGCCTCTGGGAAGAAGACTCCAATGAGCACGACTACACATCTTGATAAAGATTCGGGCGGTAAAGATGTAGACATTCGTCTATATCGAGGTATGCTAGGAAGTTTATTATATCTCACTACTAGTAGGCCCGATATTATGTTTGCCGTATGTGTATGTGCTCGTTATCAGTCTCAACCTAAGGAATCTCACTTAGTAGCGGTAAAACGAATTTTCCGTTATTTAAGTTACACACTTGACTTCGGATTACTTTATCCAAAGTCTAGCACATATGAGTTAATCTCATATAGTGATGCAGATTATGCGGGATGCAAATCCGACAGGAAAAGTACTAGTGGCACTTGCCATTTTATAGGAAATTCTCTTGTCTCTTGGTTTTCCAAGAAGCAGAATTCCGTATCACTTTCAACCACCGAGGCGGAATATATTGCCGCCGGTGCCGCGTGTGCTCAGGTTCTTTGGATGAAACACACTCTTAAAGACTTTGGTATAAACTGTGATACTTGCCCTATCATGGTGGACAACCAAAGTGCAATATGTCTCTCTAAGAATCCGGTATACCATTCCCGTTCTAAACACATAGATGTCCGTCACCATTTCTTAGATGATCATGTTGCTAAAAAGGACATCATTTTAGTGTACGTTGAAACCCAGATGCAAATCGCCGATATTTTCACGAAACCACTAAAGGAAGACTCCTTTGTGCGGTTACGTCGAGAATTGGGGATTATGGGTGAATCCGAGATTTAGGATTCATATGTTCAATAATCTTGCATGCTATTAAAAAAATTTATATATGCTCATGCTAGATTAGTTGAAATTTTCTGGATTTTTGGTTGAATTTTCGGAATTTATGCTCGAATTATTCTTGAACGTCGTATTTAAGATTTTCGATGTTTAATGGGGTAGTATAATGATATTTGAGAGTATTTCGATGTATCGTCCAAGTGCGATTAGGAGAGAACTCAAAATTTCTATATTTCCAATTTTTGGACTCTCTTAGTCGGTCCAAGTTCATTGGCCGACTGACTAGATTCAGTTCTAGTCGGTCAGTGAATGAACTCAGACCAACTAACTCTTGCTCAAAATTTGGCTTCAGTTACTGTTTGCACTTAGTCGGTTCAAGCTCATTGGCCGACCGACTAGATCGTCATCTAGTCGGTCAGCGCTTGAACTGTGACCGACTAAATGCTCAGGGGCTGCTTTGGTCTTTTTGCATTCTGATCGACTTAAACCCCCTCCGCACCGACTAGTTTTCTTTCTAGTCGGTGCGAAAAACTTTCTCAGCCCCTAACCCCTTCGACTTCTCCTCTCCTCCATCGATTCCGGCCACTTCTGACCTAGCTCCGGCCATCGATCTTCTCTCTCCTCCTTCTAGGGTATAGCTCTCTCTCTCTCTCTCTCTCTCTCTCTCTCTCTCTCTCGTTTTTTAAACCTAGGTTTAATCGATTTCCGTCGGTTTAGGGTTTGCTCTTAGGGTTTCGACATAGGTTCTTCGTCGATCTCGTTTGTTTACGCATGTCTCGTCTCGATTATGGCGAAGACACGCATCCCCATCAAACCCTCGCGTCCGTCACCTTTGACCGTAGAGTCTCTGTCTACGGACCCCCCCCCCCCCCGCAACCCAAACGCCGAGCCAAAATGACCCATCCTTCGTCTTCTCCCCTCCTCTTAAGAAGAAGAGGACGGCGACCGCTAAGCCTAGATCTCAGCCCAAGCCTAGGAAAGAGCTTGTGTCTCCAGCCTCATTTCGTGCTCCCACTCCTCCCGGTGCTTTGGATTCCGACACCGAGTATATTCCCGAGTCCGAGCATACCGATAGGGCTCCTACTCCTCCTCCTAGGTCTAGCACTCGTCCGACGTCTAGCACTCGTCTGACTTCTAGCACTCGTCCGACATCTAGTACTCGTCCCTCTAAGGGGAAGGCTCCCATGCCAGTTGGCGGTGTCGATATATCGTTGTGTCGTAATGACCCTGTGTGTCTCGCGGCGTACAACCGTATAGAGCACTGTCCTCTGCTATTGGAGCACTTCATTCAGTTCTCCGACTTCCCTCACCTAGCCGATCTTCTTTCCTACAGTGGTCTTCTCGATTATCTTCGCCATGACCCCAAGGCGAACCCACACCCGTACCCCCGTCTAGTCAAGCTTTTCTACGCGAACCGTGTTCGGGGTCAGTATGACGAGACCCATTCCATTGAGACGACTGTCTTGGGGACACCGATTGTCCTCACGGCAGAAATCTTAGGGGATTTGATAGGTGTCTCCTCATCTGGCCTCCTTCCTGCCGATATCTCTGTCGATGACATTTCTGACCTTGACCAGGCCATGCTCTCCGAGATATTCCATGTCATCCCTCCCGCCATGATTGGCGTCCCATCCAAATCTTTCAAGCCCAACGCTTGGGTCTTGAATCTTATCTTGAAATTGTGCCTCCTTCCGAAGTACGGCTCATCGAGCTTGCCATCCCAGCCATTCCTTAAGCTGATCTATGCTCTCTTCATGGGGAGCGAGATCAATTGGGCTAGGATTATTCTTGATAAGATGGATTCCTTCGAGGGTATTAGGAAATCCACAAAATCTGCTCACATTCCATACCCTTGCCTTCTGTCACTCGTCTTCCGTCACTTCAAGGTCCCTCTCCCTCCTGATGACGAGCGTCCTCTTGGTCCTCCTCTGAATGCGACGGTCGTCAAGAAGTCTCTTGCGGTGCTTCGTCACGTTCAGAAGACGATCACTTCAGCTTCTGCTTCAGCTGCTTCTGCTTCTCCTCCTGCTCCTACTATTGCTAAGTTTGCCGTCTCTCGGAGACGTGTGGAGTCTCGTGTCTCTCGCTCTGAGGCGATGCTAGCTCGCATCTGCTCTCACTTGGGCATTGAGGTTCCTCCGTTTGTTTCTGACGATAAGGAGATGGATGATGATGAGCTCCAGGAGCTCGTTGGATCTGCTGCTTGTGCCCCAGAGGGTACGTCTGCTGCTGCTGCTACCTCTGCCGGTGCCCCCGAGAGCACACCTGCTGCCACCATACCTCCGGTGGATAATTCGTCTGGTGCTCCCGAGGCCACTCCCGTAGCGACTATTCCATCTGTGGACACTCCTGCTGACCCAGTGACCACCACCCCTCCTGCAGAGCATGCTGCTGCTGCTAACCCTGTCTCTGCCTCCTGAGCTTGCTTGGAGGACTCTCCCTATGCACTTTGGTTGATATATCTTGTAGTGAGAGTGTGGTTTAGGATAGATTGGGTGGTTCTGGAGTTTTGATGTATTTTAGATATTTTTTGGATGTTATATGATATATTTTGGTGTATACATGTTTTGATGATATACTTCTGTTGTATGATCATTTTGATGTCCGGTGTGACATATGTTGTATGATGTGCTTCGATCGTTCGATCGTTATTTTGTATGATGGCGGATGTATACTTTTTATGTATCCATGTTCTTATATATATATACATCATGTTGACATTTACTGTCGTGTGCACATTTTATATATTATTTTTGTCTGTCTCTGATATTGACTTCGTCGCTCGACGACTTTCTCGATTTAATAGAAATTATTTCTATGAAAACATAGAATTGTTTTCCATGCACTAAATTCATCAAGAATGTTGATATTGGAGAGTATATTCCATAACTCAATAGGTGAAATTAATTTGAGTTTTGATGATTTTATTTTTCGATTATCGACTATGGTCTTGTTGGCACGCTTTGATTTAATTCGTATTTTTCTTTGGTGTCATTTGGACCGTGGTCGTATTCTACGACTCCCGTGCTTTTATTTGAAGCCATTGTTGCTGTCGGTGTTCTCCTTCCACTCTTTTTGCTAATGCCAAAGGGGGAGAGAATTAATAATGACAATGTGCTAAATGATAATTTAAAGCAATTTTCCACGAATCTAATTTGATATGTTAGATTCAGGGGGAGTTAAGATATAAAAATGGATTTAGATCCTAAATTTTGATAATTGGATTCACATTTTATACTTTCCTCGCCTGCTTGATGCTTATGATTATTATTTAATATGGAATTAACGTGTCATCAATGCAGGGGGAGTAAGTAAATTACATTTGAATCATTATTTTCGATTATTATCTATGTTGGTTTGTCATCACCAAAAAGGGGGAGAATGTTGAGTATTGATTCCCCGGATTTGGTTTTGATGATGAACAAACATATATATCGTGAACTAACTCTTTGTGAGCGCAGTTATGGAGATCGTCGCCAAACTTCTATGGACATCAAAAGTGACGTCTCGAGACTTCTCAAAGCACGTGATTGTATGCTTGAAGGTTCGTTGAAGCTCAAGGACCATTATTGAAGTCAAGAGATTCGAATCGACGCATCTGAAGACGGTTCGCCAAGTTTTATTTATAGTCTTCTAGCTTCGTTTCGTAGAATGTTAAGCCTTGAGTAGGTCTTACGTTTTAATCTTCATAACGCTCATGTCTTAGAGCTAGGATCTTATTCAAAGCCCATACAAACTTTCCCGAAGCTTCGCGCTTCAATTTACGGCTTTTTGTGCATGTTAGTTGGTTCAAGAAGAAGAACCAACCGACTAGATGGCAATCTAGTCGGTCGACAATGCTTCTTGAACCGACTAGAATGCCTTGACTAATTTCAGCTCATTCACTGTTTACAGTTAGTCGGTCTAAGAAGGTTCACCGACCGACTAGTTGTGAAACTAGTCGGTTAGGAATCCTTCTTAGCCCGACTAGTTCTGTGTTCAGTTTTTCAGCCTGAGCTACTGTTTATCATTAGTCAGTCTAAGAACGTTTGTCGACCGACTAGTTGAGACCGACTAGTTGAGAAACTAGTCGGTTGGAATTTGTTCTCAGACCGACTAGTTCAACTTGATTTCAGCCTATACTATTTTGACTCTTAGTCAGTCAAAGAACACTCACCGACTGACTAGTTGTGAAACTAGTCGGTTGGCAAGTCTTCTTAGACCGACTAGTTCATATTGTCTGAACTTCATCTTTTGGCTGTTCTTCAGTTAGTCGGTTCATGTTGAATCACCGACCGACTTGTTGATGAACTAGTCGGTCATTGATCCGTCTTTGACCGACTAGTCTGCTTCAGAATAGAGCCATTGAAGCATTAAATGCCACGAATTTTACTCTCTCTTTCCTCTATCCTATATATACTTGAAGGGCTGCTTTCATAGCATTTAAGGCTGATATTTATTGAAGTTTAGAGAATCAAAGAGAAGCAATTAATTCTCATTCAAAGCTCATTCATTTCTCACTTGAATCTCTCCCTCACTCTTATTTCAAAAGAGAGATTCATTGATTGTGAGCCTTCCAAGCCAAGAGCTTGATTCTAGGTCACCAACCCCTCCCTAGACTTCCATTGCTGGTGATCTACTTGGAGCTAGGGTTTGGTGCCATTCTTCTCCTCCAAAATTCTCCTTGCCCTAAATCGTAAGTTATACTCAAGGCATATGATTTTATTGATAAGTTCTTATTTCATTTACATTTCTATCACAAGTGCTTTACTCTCGGTTGTGAGAGTTTGTGTGTGATCCCGGTTTGTGGGAGTCACAATTTCATTTGTGTATGATTTGATCTTGTAGAGGTTTTCTACAAGTATTGCATAGTGCAATTTTGAGTTAGAGGTTTCTAACTCAAGTATCCGGAGGGGATCCGGGTGTTTGGGACGTAGGATCACCGGGAACAAGTCGGGGAGACTTGGGTGGATCTGAACCCGTTATATCGTCTGTTTGCGATTGCATTTATTTGTTGTCAATATTTACATTTCCGCATTGTTGGTTGAGTTTGCAAGATAATTAGGAATTATCTTCTTAATTATTTTAAAGTACTATTCACCCCCCTCTAGTACTTGTGCAGTAGCTACGTAGGGCATTACAAGGGATAGTTACATCAACTCTCTAGTTAGGGATGTGATCACCTCATGTGATTACATTGGGAAGTCAGACTCCTCTTGGGTTTGGTTCCTTAATGTTTAGTTTCCTCACACATATGCATATTGCATGGGTTTTGTGCTTAAATATTTATTTTTGCATACCCATTGTAACGACCGGTTTTTATCGATACAACTTATCGGTTTTCCTCTCGTGTATTATTCTTCTGTATCCGTAGTTCAGCGTATCTGTCCCCGTACATATGTCAACTTCTAATATATTTTTTTCATATTAATTATTTCTATCATTAATTTTAAACCACTTGGTTAAATCATTTATTATTATTATTATTTTTAACGTCTTTTCTTATAATTAATTTAGACTTCCAATTCAAATTCAAATTTCAAAACGTGTGTTCAAAACATTTAGAATTCAAATGCAGTTTCTTTTTTTGACCCATTTTAAATATATTAATTAGCTCTAACTCCCTCGTATAATTATTTTCATAATACATTCTTATAACTGATTTAAATTTTCGAATTCAAAATTCGTATTTCAAATTCTTTCAAAATCATTTTAAAAGTCAAATGAAACCTACCTTGTTTGTACCCATTTAAACTGTTTTGATTAACTCTTATTTCTCCTAATTAAACCAATTAAACGACAAATCCTATCCTATTAAATTCTTTTAAATTACTTCCTAAATAAACCGTAGCCCACGTTTTAACCCTAAGCCCTACCCACGGTTCATGTGCTATGCTTTTGTAACCCCCCAGCACACACGTAAAACCCCCTAGGCTAACTTTATATCACAGTAACCCTACATTCTACTAGAAAAAAAAGGAGAGAGTTATAAAACTTTAAGAACCTAAAGCCTAGGGAGCCTAAGCTTATCACTCACAGACTATGCATCTCACAACAACCCCCCACTCGGCCATTAGAAAAAAATAGGAGAAATTTTCAACCCCTCACCCCCTCACGTGCTGCCCTACAACCATCACCCCACATTTCTTTATAAAAATGAAACCTAGGCTATCACTCTTAGCAACTGCCCCTACTTCCTTTAATTAAAAAAAAACTTAGGCCTCTACTTCTCAGCAGCAGCCCCCTATTTCATCTTTCTCCACGCAAACGCAGCTGACGCCCAGCAAACAAAGCCCGCGGCTTCCTCTTCTTCCTCGCGAACGCCCTCCACGGCCTCCCATCTCCACGCGAGACCTCCTCCAAGCAAGAAAACCCCCACATGCCGCTCTCCTCCCCCTTGCGAGCGGCCTCCTCCACCGCATGGGCTGCTCCGCCGCCTTGGTTTCTCCTCCCCACGCAAAGACAACCCGAGCTCCTCTTCTTCATCTTGTCTCCACGCGGTAGCACCCCCACAGCCCACGGCAACCGCCTGAGCTCCCACGGCCGTGCTTCTCCTCCTCCTTCTCCCCGAGATCCCAAAACCCGATCCTCTCCTCCTCTTTCCTTCTTCCTCTCAAACCGCAGCTTCTCCCTCTCCTCCTTCTTCCACGCAACAGCAAGCTCCCACGGCCGCAACCCCATCATTCCTAGCTCACGGCAAAGCCCCAGGCCGTGGCTTCTTCTTCCTCACAGCCCGTGCTTTCGTCCAACCGCTCAGATCCGACGTCGACAGCCCCCGGAGCTCGCTGACAACCGCTGACGGTCGCCTACTCGCTGCCGCAACAAGTTCGGAGAGTGGACGTCGAAGTTTCAGCACCGTACGCGTCGTCGTTGCTCGTGGTCGTCATCCGATCCCTCGCCACACTTCAGGTTGGTAGATCTACCCCTATAACTCATAACCCCCATCGTAAAGTAGAGAAACCTAATAAAACTGGTTGATTAGATGTCGTTGGGGCTTTTTGTAATCTGACCTGAACAAAGAAACGTGATTTCTGATTTTATGTCCTGCCAAAACAGCGAACCAAACCCTCCACGGCGTAGTACACGTCGAGAAGATTCCAATGACACCAAGAACGTCGAAAACAGGCGAGTATTTGATTTTATATGAATTTTTGAAGTTTCGGAACTTTTGCGTCACTTTTAGTTATGGATGTGTAACTTGAAGACTAGACGTGAAATGACACATGAAAACGATGCCATGATAATCTGGACGAAAATTGGGATCCAACGGTATATCATACGATATATCCCCATTTAAACAATAAGAGAAAGAAATCATTTTTGTAGCAAGTTGAACAAACAGGACATATTCGTCATTATTTAAAATTACGGTAATGGTCGTTCGACCCGTTTCCGCTTGTAGAACTGTCACCAAAATGCAATAATGTTGATAACACCAAACGTCTGCGAATACAGACATGTTTAACTAATTTTGACATCGTGACCATCGTGCGTCTCGAAGGCGGTATCGTGATATCGTGATGTCGTATGAGTCGACTAGGCCGGCTCGTGTTCCGGCAAACTTTTGGGTGGGGTTAGAGTTGAGCGGCCACTAGGCGGATGAAAGGTACTCTCCTCAAGAGCACCACCCGCACGCGGTGGGTTAGCGTCAATCACGGTAAGCCCCCGTGAGAGGAACGACCTTCTCATCACGACCTACAGGCGTGAACCCTAGATTAGAATGCTAACATTTGACTTGAAAACTTGAAATGCTAACTTGGTCATCTTGAAACTGAAATGCTATTGAACTCAGATTAATCTTAACCTTAAATCTTGCAACCGTCTAGAACTGCATGCTAGGATTGTCCGTTTCCGTTTCTATAAATTGTTAGTTGTTAAATTACTGCAGTCACTTTTCTTAAATTATTAATGCTTTTAAAATTCATATATCTGTCATATACTTGCCTTGGGATGCTAACTTTTCTTGCAGACCCCTAGCTGACATACATTCATGTTGTGGATGTATGTCAGGTTCAGAGCTTGAGTACCAGGAGGACCAGTACGAGACGCCAGAGTTGGAGAGTCAGGAGTTCGCCCCTGACGCAGTGCCTCTTCCAGCTGAGGACTAGAGGACTTTCCCCTTCCAGTTTTCTTAGTTTATTTTCAGTCACTTGCTGTAGTTGTGTATATTCCTTCTTGTTGCTACTTTAGCCCAGATGTGGCATTGTTTAATTTCGTGTACGAGCTTTAACTCTCTGGATGTGGCTTTTAACTTTATCTCATTGTTGTGTTCTGATTGTTCTGATACGCAAATGCAAGGACCTCATTCTGTGTTTTTATCACAGACGCTTATTGAACTCGAGCTTCACCGCTCCAGTTCAAGCGGACCGCGTAACGTTCTCGCTTCCGGTGTCTTTTGGGAAGCGGGGAGTTACAGGTTTTAGTGGTGGCCCATGCAGGTCGTGCAACTACGAAATTCAGAACAATGAGAACACTTTTCATTAGCCAAAACATCCAGAATTAGTTCATACGCAAAATTACTCGAATGCCTTGTCTCAGCACGGTAGGAAACCCAATACCAGGATAATCGGAAGAGTTAGTTAGACGCTCGTGATCGTTAGTTAAGCACCATTGTCGCGACTTAGTATTATCATCCGGGAAGTCACCCTATCGATTGATCATCCAGCTCTGACTTTATTAGACTTTTGAGTTCGTTAGTCGTTCGCTTAGATTTATTGAATCTAGGGCCCAACCGAACGTAGCGATCGTCGCATCCGTGCAAGTCGGACCTGAGACGCCTGCAACGAGTAGACTTTGAAGCGTAGGATATTCCAGGTCTATAGACAAGACCTCGATCTCGATCCTCAACGAACCCCCACCTCGGCTTTCCTATCGTAGTCTAGTACGTTGATGAACCCTAGTGCTAAACCTTAGTCGACCCAATGATTGTTTTTCCCCTGACTATACTTTTTCCTAATCTTTATACTTTCAAATTGATGATCGTAGGAAGCCATCGTAGCGTATTCGCTGAGTTATCTCTTTGTCGTCCTTACGTTTCGATCATCGAACCTATTCCTTGTTCTCGATTCACATAAACTTTCAG
Organism: Scilla litardierei; assembly: GCA_030789695.1. Classification (NCBI taxonomy): domain Eukaryota; kingdom Viridiplantae; phylum Streptophyta; class Magnoliopsida; order Asparagales; family Asparagaceae; genus Scilla; species Scilla litardierei. Next base: position 114,537,872 of record CM061136.1, read on the forward strand.
GCCCGCCGTCTTTAAACTTGAACTTCTCCATTGCAGATCCAGAGTCTTTTAAAAAGTATTTTCGATATTTCTTTTATTAAAATCTTCGCTGAGTTTAAAATCTCTTCGATAACTTTTACTTGGATTTTCTACAGTTCAGTCGACTTAAACCCAAACTTAATTATGAAACTCTTCTGATGCGATCTTTAGCTACTATCTTATAGCGATTTTCTAACATACATCTTCTGCACTTCTATTCCACATAACCTCGCATAACTACTTTGTTTTCCTCATGTGAGGAGTTCTTTTAAAAACTTTATTCATACTTCACTAGTTCAAAATATCATCTCCTTCTTACTAACGTATTTCAACACAGTCATCCATGCATACTTTTAAAATACTTTCCTAAATTAAATAGAACCTTAAAATCTTGTGTATCAGCCTTATAATCATTTTCTTCATAGTTTCTTACTTTAAAATAAAAAAAATTTCTTTTGCAAACCTATTTCCACTTACGAAACAAGCACTACAACACTATACCCACTTTACCCTTCACCTATGATTTGACTGATCACCTTCTACGTTTTAAATTCCTACCGTACGCTCGCTATTCTACGTAAGTTATAACGATTTTATTATTTTTACACATATCCTTATCTTCTTAATTATTTAATCATTCATAAATATTTTATCTCACCCAACCGACTAACATCTTATCGATCCCACATTCGGAACCGTCCATCACAATATTAACACGTTGCCTCATTCAACTCTGAATCCTATCATATTACTTAGTTGTCACATTAGTGCTTATCACTGCTTAAGTGGGACCTTTAGCATTGATTGTGGTGTTGTTGTTGTGCATATGAATAGATAGTGAGTGTGGATCGTGTGTGCGAATCTCTATATACCACTCATGTATGAGTGTGCTTACCCTTAGTATATTGGTATGGTGTGACTTCCTATTGTGTCGTGTGTGCATGTATGGTAATTTTTGATATATTTGTATATAGTCGAGTATAAAGTAATTTGTGTTATACTTATACCTATGCGAGCGATTAGCTATATCACTATAGGAATATCTGTGCGTATTAGATATAGTATTGGCTAGTTGCTGGGGGTATATATATTTTAGCCGTACTTGTTAATGGTTGTAATTGTATGCTAGTACAGTGATGTACATGTTAGGTGTGATGATAATAGGTATACATATAGTTGTGTGTGCAGATCTATTGTGTGATTTATATGTTAGAATGTCTGACGTGTACTCGTGCGTATATATATGTATATGGTTAGTTATAGGTATGTATAAAAATATATATTGTATGAATAAGTGTGTTTTATATATAGTAGGATTGTTATAATTACCTCTATGGGATAATGTGTGAACATGTGTATACCAGGAGGTATGCATGGCCGTATGTTTGTGACTACGTACATGTGAAATTATGAAACCATGGTTGTGAATACCGGTGTGTGTATATAACTGTTCTATATAGATATGAGGTAGGCATGTAGTAGTGTAAGCATGTATATGTGGGTAGGATGAACGTACATATAAGTATTTGAAAGTGTGTGCTATATGCTTAAGTGTATACATATGGATGAATATGGTTTCATTAGGATGTATATATGACTGAGATAGAATGACCTTGGTGTCTAAGTCCGCTCACCCCTATTCGGCCTATTTAAGGAAGTCTGAGGACGGACTTGATCCTAAGGTGGGTAGATTACGAGGACCCTAGTGCTATGAGTAGGGCTTATATAAATCTGTGTATGGTGTGAAGTATTATGTGCATGTATATACGTGTGGTGATATGTATTATAATGTGTATGTGGTAATATACGGTATGTAAAAGTGATTGTACGATTGAAGTGTTAATAGACTAAGAGTGATGGTATTTATGTGTTAGTGGTATGTTACGTGACATGTAGTATTATTATAGATTGTGATATATACGGTAATACATTGTGTATTAGTAATGATGTGAGTGCGCGGGGTGATGGCACGCTTACATCTAGTAAATCGATGTGGTCGTGTGTCACTATTTGCCCGAGGAGGATATTGGATGGTATCTTATTAAACGTGTTATGCTAATATGTAGTTAGTAATGTGTGTATGTCTATTGCTACTATTAATAGCATGGACGTTGAGTAGTATTACCCACGGTAATACTATTGGTATTGGTATTAGTATTAGAAGTACTATTTGAGTATGGCGTGATACTTATTTATGGTGTGTATGCATTAGGATAGTAGATACGAGCGTTACCCTTACGTTTTCCCGGTGTCTCAGCAGATTAGATTCCGAGGACGGAATCGTCCTTAAGGTGGGTAGGATGTAACGACCGGTTTTTATCGATACAACTTATCGGTTTTCCTCTCGTGTATTATTCTTCTGTATCCGTAGTTCAGCGTATCTGTCCCCGTACATATGTCAACTTCTAATATATTTTTTTCATATTAATTATTTCTATCATTAATTTTAAACCACTTGGTTAAATCATTTATTATTATTATTATTTTTAACGTCTTTTCTTATAATTAATTTAGACTTCCAATTCAAATTCAAATTTCAAAACGTGTGCTCAAAACATTTAGAATTCAAATGTAGTTTCTTTTTTTGACCCATTTTAAATATATTAATTAGCTCTAACTCCCTCGTATAATTATTTTCATAATACATTCTTATAACTGATTTAAATTTTCGAATTCAAAATTCGTATTTCAAATTCTTTCAAAATCATTTTAAAAGTCAAATGAAACCTACCTTGTTTGTACCCATTTAAACTGTTTTGATTAACTCTTATTTCTCCTAATTAAACCAATTAAACGACAAATCCTATCCTATTAAATTCTTTTAAATTACTTCCTAAATAAACCGTAGCCCACGTTTTAACCCTAAGCCCTACCCACGGTTCATGTGCTATGCTTTTGTAACCCCCCAGCACACACGTAAAACCCCCTAGGCTAACTTTATATCACAGTAACCCTACATTCTACTAGAAAAAAAAGGAGAGAGTTATAAAACTTTAAGAACCTAAAGCCTAGGGAGCCTAAGCTTATCACTCACAGACTATGCATCTCACAACGACCCCCCACTCAGCCGTTAGAAAAAAATTGGAGAACTTTTCAACCCCTCACCCCCTCACGTGCTGCCCTACAACCATCACCCCACATTTCTTTATAAAAATGAAACCTAGGCTATCACTCTTAGTAACTGCCCCTACTTCCTTTAATTAAAAAAACCCCTAGGCCTCTACTTCTCAGCCGCAGCCCCCTATTTCCTCTTTCTCCACGCAAACGCAGCTGACGCCCAGCAAACAAAGCTTGCGGCTTCCTCTTCTTCCTCGCAAACGCTCTCCACGGCCTCCCATCTCCACGCGAGACCTCCTCCACGCAAGAAAACCCCCACAGGCCGCTCTCCTCCCCCTTGCGAGTGGCCTCCTCCACCGCACGGGCTGCTCCGCCGCCTTGGCTTCTCCTCCACACGCAAAGACAACCCGAGCTCCTCTTCTTCATCTCGTCTCCACGCGGTAGCACCCCCACAGCCCACGGCAACCGCCTGAGCTCCCACGGCCGTGCTTCTCCTCCTCCTTCTCCCCGAGATCCCAAAACCCGAGCCTCTCCTCCTCTTTCCTTCTTCCTCTCAAACCACAGCTTCTCCCTCTCCTCCTCCTTCTTCCACGCAACAGCAAGCTCCCACAGCCGCAACCCCATCTTTCCCAGCTCACAGAAAAGCCCTAGTCCGTGGCTTCTTCTTCCTCACAGCCCGTGCTTTCGTCCAACCGCTCAGATCCGACGTCGACAGCCCCCGAAGCTCGCTGACAACCGCTGACGGTCGCCTACTCGCTACCGCAACAAGTTCAGAGAGTGGACGTCGAAGTTTCAGCACCGTACGCGTCGTCGTTGCTCGTGGTCGTCATCCGATCCCTCGCTACACTTCAGGTTGGTAGATCTACCCCTATAACTCATAACCCCCACCGTAAAGTAGAGAAACCTAATAAAACTGGTTGATTAGACGTCATTGGGGCTTTTTGTAATCTGACCTGAACAAAGAAACGTGATTTCTGATTTTATGTCCTGCCAAAACAACGAACCAAACCCTCCACGGCGTAGTACACGTCGAGACGATTCCAAGGACACCAAGAACGTCGAAAACAGGCGAGTATTTGATTTTATATGAATTTTTGAAGTTTCGGAACTTTTGCGTCACTTTTAGTTATGGATGTGTAACTTGAAGACTAGACGTGAAATGACGCATGAAAACGATGCCATGATAATCTGGACGAAAATTGGGATCCAACGGTATATCATACGATATATCCCCATTTAAACAATAAGAGAAAGAAATCATTTTTGTAGCAAGTTGAACAAACAGGACATATTCGTCATTATTTAAAATTACGGTAACGGTCGTTCGACCCGTTTCCGCTTGTAGAACTGTCACCAAAATGCAATAATGTTGATAACACCAAACTTCTGCGAATACAGACATGTTTAACTAATTTTGACATCGTGACCATCGTGCGCCTCGAAGGCGGTATCGTGATATCGTGATGTCGTGTGAGTTGACTAGGCCGGCTCGTGTTCCGGAAAACTTTTGGGTGGGGTTAGGGTTGAGCGGTCACTAGGCGTATGAAATGTACTCTCCTCAAGAGCACAACCAGCACGCGGTAGGTTAGCGTCAATCACGGTAAGCCCCCGTGAGAGGAACGACCTTCTCATCACGACCTACAGGCATGAACCCTAGATTAGAATGCTAACATTTGACTTGAAAACTTGAAATGCTAACTTGGTCATCTTGAAACTTAAATGCTATTGAACTCAGAGTAATCTTAACCTTAAATCTTGCAACCGTCTAGAACTGCATGCTAGGATTGTCCGTTTCCGTTTCTATAAATTGTTAGTTGTTAAATTGCTGCAGTCACTTTTCTTAAATTATTAATGCTTTTAAATTCATATATCTGTCATATACTTGCCTTGGGATGCTAACTTTTCTTGCAGACCCCTAGCTGACATACATTCATGTTGTGGATGTATGTCAGGTTCAGAGCTTGAGTACCAGGAGGACCAGTACGAGACGCCAGAGTTGGAGAGTCAGGAGTTCGCCCCTGACGCAGTGCCTCTTCCAGCTGAGGATTAGAGGACTTTCCCCTTCCAGTTTTCTTAGTTTATTTTCAGTCACTTGCTGTAGTTGTGTACGTTCCTTCTTGTTGCTACTTTAGCCCAGCTGTGGCATTGTTTAATTTCGTGTACGAGCTTTAACTCTCTGGATGTGGCTTTTAACTTTATCTCATTGTTGTGTTCTGATTGTTCTGATACGCAAATGCAAGGACCTCATTCTGTGTTTTTATCACAGACGCTTATTGAACTCGAGCTTCACCGCTCCAGTTCAAACGGACCGCGTAACGTTCTCGCTTGCGGTGTCTTTTGGGAAGCGGGGCGTTACACCCATTGTTTGTGTGTGTTTCATGATTCAAACTTATTTTCATGAAAATGGGAATCTTGGGGAAGACATTGACATACATGCATTTGTTGATCCATATGTATGTCAATGGGAGAGTTAATATGTTGTATGTTTAAAATATTTTAAAACATATTTTGACTCTCATTTCGGGGTAAGTTTGAGATCATTTTTTACAATTGGTTATTATATGGTCTCAAACCAAACACCTTGATATTGCCATGGTGTTTCATGTTATATCCCTTTTGGCAATATCATTGTGTATCTTCAAAGTTTTATTTTTCCATATCTATTACTTTGATACACTTTTGGCACATGGCTCCAATATATGTATATCAATTAGTAAAGAAAATTAATTTCCAAGACTCTTTTTCTACAATTGGTATTTACCTCAATTGTTAGAGATTGTTAATCTCCTTCTTTATAATTGGTATTAGATCCTAGAAGTCATAATTTTACCATTTCTATGATCTAGGGGGAGCATGGGATAGTGATTGATACCCACTAAATTTTTCAATTTGGTATCATACATCTCCTTAATTCTTGCATGTTTTCGCATCTTGGTTAAGATGACAAAGGTGGATATTTTTGATGTCTACCTTTTTGATGATGTCAAGGGGGAGAGATATATGCATTATGTAAAGCATTATGTAAATGTCTATCTTGTAATTCATACATATGCATATTGGGGAGAGATGTATTTATGGGGAGAGATATATGGGATTGTATAAACCATTCATGTTTGCATGATATTATCTATTGCAATTGGTTTATGTAATCCATGCCTATTATATGTCACCATGATTTCATTTGGTATAATGATTTTTTACTATTGTGTATCTCATTGTATAATTGGTGCATATAAGTAGGGGGAGTTCATTAGCACTGTGCTTTAATTCTTTGTGTTTTACATAACGTGTGTCATCATCAAAAATGGGGAGATTGTTGAGTATTGGTGTTTCATACCAATCTTAATTTGATGATGATCACAACATTATGTTGTTGCTAATGACTCTCATGTTTTAGTCTCACAGTTTCATTTCAAGAATATCTTTCTTAGAGACTAATCACTGGGTGCAAGGATGGACATCAAGTGGAGAAGGTCCAAAGCTTGGTCTCAAGGGTTGCCAAAGCTTGGAGATGATGGAGAGCATCAAGGCATCAAGATGGAAGACTTAGACTCTAAGGAAAGCAATGTAATCCATGTAATATTTCCTTTATTGCTTTCTCTCTCATTTGAGTCTAGGTTAATGTAATGCCTTGTTAGATAGTCTACTCATACATGCATATGTATTTAGCAATCTTAGTGAGCCTTAGGATTATCATAGAATCCAACCTAATAAGTTCATCTTGACCAAAGACTCACTTAGAGTCTTTGGCTTTCCATCAGTCGCCTGCTGAAGGATTTGCAGTCGACTTGGTGATTTCCAGTCGCCTGTCGATCCTTCTACAATCGACTGATATGCACTGCTCAAGTCAACATTTCAATTGACTCTACTTGATCTTTTCACATCAGTCGACTCCTACATAACTTACAGTCGCCTGTAGATTGGTCAACAGTCGTCTGAGTAGCGTAAGTGCAATCTCTGCCTCTTTCTGTTTTTCTCCATCTTCTGCAGCATACGACTGATGAAGTTTTTACAGTCGCCTTACTATTAGACAGTCGACTGTATTATTGACATCAGTCGCATGTATACTTATCTGGAGAAAGAGTGCAGCTCTCTGTTTTATTCTATCTTCTACAGCAGTCGCCTGCTGAAGGTCTTACAGGCGTCCGTCCTGTTTTTAGTCGACTGTATTGTCTTCTTCAATCGACTGTCCTGGCTCAGATTATAGCAGTTGGATATTTTCTAGCCGTTGATCAGTCGACTGTCTTATGATCATCAGTCGACTGTTGATGTCGTTTTCGCCCAGTTTCTAGCCGTTGCAGCTTTGGGCTGTTGGCTGTTTTCTTGGGTTTTGAGGGTTGATATAGGGTTCCTATATATATGGGTGTGATGATATCTCTAGAACTTCTTGATGCTATTGAAAATAACAAGAGATTTATAAGCCACTCTCAAACTCTCTCAATTCCCTCTTTTGAGCTCTCGTTCCTCTTCATGCATTGAAGTCCAGCTTAAGGGAATTCATCCAAGTGCTTTCAAGCATATCTCAACACTTGGAGATCCTCTTCCATGCCTTGCATTCATATATGAGTAAGCATCTCAAGGCATAGGTAAGAGTATTTATTTTACTTGGTGATTCTTATAACACTAATTCTCTTTGTGGAAATTAGTCTTTCTCTCTTTGTGAGAGTTTATCTCTTTGTGGGATTAGGATATTCTCTTTATGGGAACAACTCTCTTTGTGGGAGTAACTCTCTTAGTGGGAGCTTAGTGTCCTAGTTTAGGGCTAACCCTAATTCTCTGAGTAGAAGTTAGTGATTCTCTTGGTGGGAGTCTTGACCCTCGTGTAGGGTTGGTTGGGTCCTTGTGTAGGGTAAAATGCTCTTGGTGGGGTATCTCCTTGTGAGATTTGTATTCACTTCTCTTTGTGGGATTATAGTGAATATTGGTGTGGCTGGACGTACCCAAGTTTGGGGAACCATGGTAAAATCTTGTGTTTGCATTTGGATTGATTGTGTCAATTATTTTCTCTTGCATTTATTATTCCGCATTTACAAGTTTAATTTTAATTGAACAATTTTATTGTCATTACACTATTCACCCCCACTCTAGTGTGTTGTTGTTAGTATTGCAAGGGTAAGACGATCCTTACAAGATTGTGTTGATAATATGTTGTGAATGCATTTCCTATGTGAGACCCTAGGCTTTTATTTATAGGGAATATGTAGAGTTCATTCATGGACAGGCTATACTCTATTGAATAGGTTACAATCTCGGCGTCTAACAAGTTATATATTCATAACATAAATTTGATTTTGATTTTCACCAACCACCCGCGCGCGCGCGCACACACACACAACTTTCTAACACCAGTCAAATACAAAAAAATTTCAGGGACCTCATAATAATTTCTCATCACATGCTTTTCAACCCATCTTCCTTTCAAATAAACTAAAAAATTTTATCCTTGCCAAATTCAAATTCCAAACCCCTTCAAAATGTGAAAACACACTTCCAACAAAACAATTGACTCCAATGTAGCAAGGATCCTACTTGGAAACCAACCTATCAAAAACCCCACGAGCATGGTATACCTACCCTTCTTTCGGCCTACTTTGCTGACCCCACGAAGCAAATCCGAAATAAAATGAACAGAGAGCCAAAAACACTCGTGAGTTGAATACAAGAGCAATATATGTCAATGGCCAGGACTATATACACCCCTAGCATAGGGGTGTATGTTATCATTGTTTGCTGGTTAAGGAAATTTTATCACATTCATGAATCATTTCATAGTCTAATCTTTTGTTTTTTTTCTTTTTTTGGCCATTAATCATACCATACACCCCTAAACATAGGGGTGTATGTAGTCTTCCTCATGTCAATAACCCTGTTTTTATCTCACTTTTAGACACAAGTAGACAAAAGGCACATGTCACTTGATATCTCATCAATATAGCTACAATATCAAGGGCCCCTTATCCTACACAAGGACATAAATGCATCAATCAGGATCGTAGGACATCAAATATTATGCATATAAAACCAAAATAGTATATAGCGCATCTTAAGATCAAAATCAGACCGTGGACATTTCCAAGTGCAAAATAGGTGATAATGATAAAATTAGTAATGATAAAACTAGTAATTTGTTCACCAACACCATATGAAATGATGATCAAAACTCCCAATCTCACCAACAAATTTCATCCCTACTCATATCTGTATCAATGCAAGGTAGGGAAAATCATAAGAAAGATCAATTTATTTATAGGTGAGTTAAAGAAATTAAGAAAAAGAGTAATCCCCAATGAAGCCAACAAATCCCTTTACAAAACCCTGAAAATCCAAGGGGCCAGCCATTTTCATCAGCAAGAACTACACAGTAATTAAAAAAACAAGAGTAGAATAATGAGAGACTCCCTGACCTCGAACATTTACTCTCCTCTCCTCTCTTTAATCATCCAATCTCCCATCATTCACCCTGGCGGTCCCCACAGCCGCCTTCGCCTTCCCCTTCGCCTGCCCCGGCGCCGACACCGCCGCCCCGCCCGGCGTCTCGACGTATCTCGCGGACCCCATCTCCATCTGGGCGATCCTGACGGCCCCGATGAGCCTCTCCGGCAGCTCGTCCTCCTCCTGCGCCTCCACAACAAAACCCATGTCGATCGTCACCGCCGTCACGTATCCCAGCGCCAGGTGCAGCACCGCGTTGGCGATCGCCGAGCTCGCCATGTCCACGTCGATCTCCAGATAATTCTCCCCGCGACGGTAATTGCAAGTCAGCGCCTTTCCCAACAAGCAGGCAGAGTAATTCCCGACCGCCGCCTTCACGATCCACGGTCCTTTGACGATCCGATTCACCAACTTGAGCCGCTGATTGCGGAACTCGTCATCGCCATTGATGAACCTGTAGAGCAAAGATCCAGGCGGGATCGGATCCTCGGCGGCGAAGTAGAAGGCGGCGGAATGGTACTCGCGGCCGGGGACCTGGAGATTGACGGCGAAGAGGAAGGGTTTGCGTGACAGGCCGATGTCATGGGCCTTTCGAAGGGCCGATGCCACGCGGTTGTCGGGCCGGCCCAAGAGGTCGTCGAGGCGGGAGGCAGAGCGGAGCCAGTCGACGCCGGCGGGGCGGAGGAGGTAGGGGCCGGAGGGGACCTTATGTCGGCGGGAGAAGTAGCCGGGCCCGCGGAGGTTGAAGAGGTCGCCGGGAGGGGACGCCCAGCCGTTGGATCCTCCGTTAAGATCCACGTGGCGGAGGGATCCGCCGTTGATCGCCTCGTCCAGCCAGTTGTAGGAGCTAGGGGTGGATTCTTGTTCCTGTTGGTGGTCACGTTTCGGGTCGCATCCGGGTGGGAATCCAATAGGAGTGCGGGTGGTGCACATCGCCGGCTAGTGGATTTTGAGAGGGAGGGAGGGAGGGAGGGAGGGGCGTTCGGTCGGGCGATGACCTGTAGAGAGTATGCGGATAAGATGGGCTTGCTTATAAAAACAGAGGAATGAACGGTCATTTGAAAACGGCGTGCTTAAGGACGGAATTACGATAGTGCCACTATCTAGGAAATGGGCGAGGTGATGTTGAGTAATTTGACACGTGGAATTACCGTGGTTGGTGAAAGGATTCGTCAAGGTCAAGGATCAGTTACGGAACTCTGACGTCACCACGTGCGGAACAGCTCACCGATCGAGTAGCTTATCAACATGTGCCCTAAAGGAGAAAATTACGTAATGCTAATTGGGTTACTAAACTCAGACCACGTTCATTCGTGTACTATTCACACAATGCGGCGGCGGTCAACCGTACATAGGAATCAGGTTGGGTCGACGTTAGACCCTCACCCTCTCACCTCTTCAATTTAAATTCAGTAATTATCTTTTTGTTGTAAACTTGACCGCTACGGAAACCTGTAGCCTTTTATTTATAGAAGTATGATTATCTAATGAGTGGATATCCAATACATTAATGAGCCTAAAAAAAACTCGCTTATAACAATTACCCTTATCCATCCATTGTTGTAAGCCATACATGAGCGTTTCAGGATTCATAGAGGTTATCTGAATATGTGGGTATGGATACTTCTGGATCCTAAGTTAAGAGTCCTTTACCATGAAAACCCCAGTGGGAAAAACCAATGGGTAAGGAAAAAGAGTACAAGTCTCTATAACTTCCTCTGATCGATAGATATCATCAGAGTTGGATACTTCTGTATCCAGAGATGATGTGGTTGTCTCGTTAAAACCTTTGCCTATTGAAAACCTTGTGAGAAAAACCAATAGCCAAAGAAAAAAGAGTACAACACAACATTAACTCCCTCTGTTGTGTACAAGCTTCAGGCTTGTAGATCTTTCAACTGTCTCATCTCAATTCCTAATACAAGTTTTCTAAAGGTACAGCGAGGTAAAGGTTTAGTAAATAGATCTGCCAGGTTGTTGCAAGACTGGATCTGCTGGATGTCGATCTGGTTGTCTACTTGTTGTTCATGCGTCCAGAAGAGCTTGGGGGAAATGTGCTTCATCCTGTCACATTTGATGTAGCCACCTCGTAGTTGAGCTATGCAGGCAGCATTGTCTTCGTACATGGGGGTTGGTCCAAGATCTCCAGTCTTCAGGCCAGTTGTCACGAGGATGTGGTGGATGACTGAACGAAGCCAAAAGTATTCTCTGTTAGCTTCGTGGATCGCAATGAGCTCGGAGTGGTTGGATGAGGTTGCTGCTGAAGTCTGCTTCACAGATCTCCATAAGATGGCTGTTCCACCGTTGGTGAATAGGAAGCCGGTCTGGGACTTTGCGGTGTGCGGGTCAGACCTGTATCCTGCATCTACATAACCAACTAAGTTGGAGGATGTGCCTTTCTTGAAGTATAGTCTCAGGTCAACTTACCCTTGGAGGTAGCGCAGAAGGTGCTTTACTCCATTCCAGTGGCGCTTTAAGGGCGCTGAACTGTATCTGGCTAGTAAGTTAACTGTGAACGCTATATCGGGAAGCGTGCAGTTTGCCAGATATAAGAGTGCTCCAATTGCACTCAGGTAGGGTACTTCGGGACACAGTGCTTCCCCCCCTCTTCCAGCGGCCGGAAGGGGTCTGTATTAATATCCAATGATCTGACAACCATTGGTGTACTAAGCGGATGACATTTGTCCATAAGGAAGTTTTTTCGCAACTTCTTTGTGTAGGTGGATTAGTGTAACAGGATTCCTCCGCTTAGGTGTTCGATTTGTAAGCCTAGGCAAAACTTCGTTTTGCTAAGGTCTTTCATCTCAAAAGTCTGTATGAGTCTCTTAGATATCTCAGATATCTCTTCAGGAGATCCGATGAGGTTTAAGTCGTCTACGTTGACGGCAATAATTACGAATCATGTTCCCTTTGCTCTTATAAAGATGCCAGGGTAGACTTCATTAGTTGTGAATCCTTGTTGCACTAGGAATTCACCGAGTCTGTTCTACTACATTCTCCCCGACTGTTTGAGACCATACAGTGATCTTTGGAGTTTGACAGAATAGACGTCCTGAGGTCTTTTTGTCATTTTCGTCTGTAGTTTATGTAAGTACCCTGGCTATAGAAAAAACACTAAAAGGGGGTTGAATAGTATTTATGCAATTTAAAAAGATAGTTACACCAAATTAAATTCCAAACCAACAATAAGGGCGGAATAAAAGAGAACCCCAAAATGAAACAGTGCAAACACAAGGATGTTTCAACGGTTCGGATTACCCAAGTCACATCCCGACTTGTTCCCGGTAATCCTACGTCCTTTCCACCCAGTAACCACCAGATACTCAAGTTAGAACCATAACTTGAGGTTTCCTTAAAACCCCACTTGTAGCAACCCTACAAGTGAAATCGAAATACACTCGATGTCCTTGACTCCCACAACTTGGGAGCAATCAAACCACTCTCATAATCCGAGAGTAGATCAAATAACGAGAGTTATGAAATATGAAAATAAGCAACACTTACAATCACATATGCCTTGAAGTAGAACTTGAAAGAGAAGTATGTTGTGTGTTGAAAGACTCTCTTCGAAGAGAGGAAAGCCCTTTCTCTTGACTACACCAAATGCCTAGAAGATTTCTCTTTGGTTCTAGGTCGGAGAGCAAGAGATAGAAGATATGAATTCTAGGGCTTTAGGATTTTAGAGCTTTTCTCTTGAGAGAAAGAAAGCTTGAATGATTTTACAAATGAACCTTGAATATATATGTAAATTTGTAACCTCTCAATGGAACAATAGAGGCTCCTTTTATAGGTTTCTCAAATCCTTTAAACTGAAACACCAAAAGCCCCTTTGAAATCCGTGAGGAAAAACTCAACGGAAAGAATCTGCGCTCGTGATAGTCGACTGTAGAATAACTCACAGTCGACTGTTGCACAGTGACAGAGGGTAGGTGAAAATTCGTAGCGGTAACTTACCACGTGGACGGTCGACTGATGAGGCATAGACAGTCGACTGTTAAACCAACAGGTGACTGTAAATCCTGCAATAGGCGACTGGCCGAAAGCTGGGTAAGTTGAGGAAATCTGAGAAAAGTCTGGGAAAACAGGACATGCGACTGATGAAGAGAAGATAGTCGACTGTTAAATTAAACATGCGACTGTAATTCCTTCTACAGACGACTGTCAAGACCCTGACATTTTCCAGAGAGTTGAGTCATGAAAGAGGCTCAAAGACTGATGACTGTTGAAGCATTGACAGTCGACCGTGTCATTGGACATTCGACTGACAATACAACAATAGTCGACTGGCCAGATCAAAACAGAGAAAATGATTTGGGCTTAAGATAGACAGGCGACTGATTAACAAAACACAGTCGACTGTCACTTGGACAGGCGCCTATGAAATGTATATCAGTCGTCTGAAGGAGAAAAAGCTAAGAAGCCCAAAACTGGACTAAAAAAGATTGTGTATAATATGCGACTATAGAACAAAACACAGTCGACTGTTTTGAGACAGTCGACTGTAAGTCGTTTAGCAGTCGACTGCAGAGAACAACACAGTCAAGATAGAAATGAATTGAAGCCTAGGGAAAATTGATCTGAAGAATTCCTAAGACTAAAATAAAGATGTGTGTGTGTGCTCCAACAAAGTTTTACTTCTAAGCTACATACTAAAAGAGAAACAAGAAAATTACACTTGTAAAACTCTCTCTTCTTTCCAACGCATGAGCTTGAAGTCTTCTCGGAGCATCAATCACCATTTATGATCATCCAATCTATTTCCTTTGCTTTATGTGATCTTTGAGTATCATCCATTGCTAATTGATCGTCATGACATACATGGGCAATGGATTTACTGCAAATAGGGATTAGTCACAAATATTTATATTTGCTCATCATTAACACCAAGTTGGGAGAAGTCCAATACTCAACATTCTCCCCCCTTTTGATGATGACAAACAAACATAAACAAAAAGATAAATAATTGTGCTTAAAGGAAACTTACTCCACTTACATAGATGCCAATCAAGTTAGTCAGTAAATATAAGGGCATCTATTGATCAAATGAAACAATGAGTAAGATATGCATGAATGAAATGAATCCATGAAATATGGGATTTATAATCCATATTCATTATATTTTACTCCCCCTGAATCTAATACAACTTCAATCTTAGATTCAAGTGTAATTAGAATTTACTTAGCACATTCATTATGAATCTGTTTATCTCTCTCACCAATGGCATTATCCAAAATGTGGGAGTAAAATAACAACAATCGTGCTAAATAAGAACTAACAACAATCACAAGAGTCTAAAGATATATAAATCAAAATACTCATAAACCACATTAAACTTAGCTGATTAGAGGAAAGAGAGTCCAATATCAACATTGAGAAAAACACGAAGGAAAAATATCATCTCAAATCACATCACATAGAGAATATAGCATACATGGTGACAATATCACAAAATTCACACAGATATGATCAACAATTATACTATGTGTGAAACTGAATGAAGAAACTGCATGTTTAATATACACTTTTGTGAATCCTGGTAGAAAGTGGTATCAGAGCCATGATTGGCTAGTTTGCTTCTTGCGGATATTATCATGGAGTACTAGTAAGTAGGAATATGTTAATATGATATGTTCTTGCTTCCTTGCTACTGATACTTGAGTATGAATTGCGGATCTCATGATTCGGATTGTTTTGGTTTACTTCTTTATAATCAATAATCATGATCTTCATGAGGCTGTGAGAGTTGGGTTTCTGTTTATAATATGTTAATCTCCGGATTTAGAATGTTTTATTTGTTTATCCATAAGCATGTGGATGTGGGGGTTGGTGGTCGCCGTAGTCGCGTAGTAAGTCCCGCTGAGGCGAGATGCCGTTAGGGCTGTGAATCGTTGTCTGGTGACTTTGCTCTCATGAAACATTTCTTATGTACAAACAAATTGAAACTGGCTGTTGTAATTCAGTGATTTTACTCTCATCAATTATTGATTATGTTCAAACATTCAAAAACTGGCTTTATTTACTCAGAATTTATCACTAGTAGCGAAGCAAGGAAAATCATATTTCTTTATCCCTATAGTACTTGTAAAGCATGTTAAAATATCCGTAAGAACATCCCATGTCAGAACTAGTTTCTGCCTCTACCTCTGCTATGACTTGTAATACGAGTAGAAAGATTAAGAATGCTCGGTTGACGGAATTTCCGTCTGATATTGAATCACTTAATAAGTGGTCAATTCCTGATGTTCCTAATAGGGACATATATAAAATTGGGTTCTTTGATTATAAGTCTTTAATTGCCATTAAGACCTTAGAAAGAACCTCCACTGTTGATCAGAGTGAGCAAACAATACAGTTGCTCAGTTCTGAAGATATCGAACCTTATATGGACCGATACAGATATATCCATATTGGATTAATTCAGGTTGCTTTTAGACCTTTAACTCTTCAAGGGTTAAATGCTTCATTACTAGCCTGTTTGCGTGATGCTAGATGTCTTAATTGGACTCAGTCCCTTATGGGCATCATGGAGACCAGTCTATGTAATGGACCCGTGTACTTTAACGTATACCCAAACTTGAGTTTATCTCTTACTGATCCAAACATACTTGAAGCAGTCAGTCTTAATATTAAGACTCATGGTTATGAATTCTTACCTGGATCAGAAACGGTTGCGATTATATACCGCATCCATTTTAAAGCTTTGAACACTTTAGCTCCCAAGGCTAAGGTTCATACTAAGCCAGGCAAAACTGTCTTAGTAGAAACTAATTTACTTTCGTCCCATATTGCTGTCAATAGACAAATCAAATGGACAGAAGTAAACTTTCCTGATAGTTGGGTTATACCCAATGCTATCCAACCTCAGCCTATTATGAATAAAGATATTGATCAAATTATCCAAACGGCTGATGGAGATGTTGAGATTATGTTTAATCCTACTAGGACTATCAGACTTTCTGATGTCACTAGTGCTTCCAGACGATCTGTTTCTAGATCTGATTCTCATAGAATCAACGAGGTTCAAGGGATTAATATATCCCATAATAATATACCTCATCCTATTTACAATGAGAAAAAAAAGCTTTCTCCTACTAACTCTGAAATGAGTTTCCAAATGTAATCTGTTGTTCATGGATTTTACACCCGACAGCAGACTTAGGGGAATCCTTAATAAGGAGTTCCAGAACAAACGAAACACTGAATTTCGTAATTGGTTCTTCAAAGTCTTCTCTGATAGAGAACAACAAGACTTCAGGTCAAGTTATTATGAGACACTTGACAGACAACAAGAGATTCTATCTTTTGTTCCTTGGTTCTTGAAGTTATATCTTCAAAGAGAAGTAAAGAGAATTAGTGTTCTTGAGGAACACTACAAACAATGGAAATCTCAGACAGGTGCTTCCATTAAATCTCTTTTTCCTCCAACAGAACCTATAAAGTTATCTGGGCTTTCTACAGCCACTTTAGAAGCAACGGCTTTCATAAAGCCAATCGAGACTGAAGACTCAGTCTTACGAGAGCTTAATAAGCTTATCAAACAGAGTAATTACTCTAATATTCACCTTCAAGTTGTTGGTCAACAACTTACGAGGGTTGAGGATGTTGTTAATGAACTTATCCGAAAGATGAAGAATATTCTTCCATCTCTTATTGAGTTTGAGGAAGTTAAAGCTCCCATTCAAACGAAGCAGGTGGCCATTAAACCACCTATAGACATCTCTGATTTTAATATCAGTGATAAGGTGACTGCTGAAGTTATTGACGCTTTAACTAAAAAGCTTAGTAAAGCTGAACTTCATACGGTTTTTACCTCTTCAGTTATTACTACTGATAATCAGGATAGTTCTAATACGAATTTGGTTATACCAAGTCAAGTCCTGACTCTTGAGAATTCTTCAGTTATTAATACTGAAGATACTTCTGATGATGATCTAGTTATACCAGATCAAGTTATTACTTCTAATCACACTGAGGATGATGAAACCTCAGAGGATAATCTGGTTATACCAGAACAAGTTTTGGCCATAGAAGATCAATTCACTTCTATTAATAAACTTGCTAGTCGTTCTAAACAGCTGGAACGATATTATTACAAGCGGCCAACACCTGTTGATGTATTATTCGAAGAGAATGATACTTACATGCAGACCGATTATAATGGTCGAAACATTTATGAGTGGAATATTGATGGTTTATCTGACAATCAGGTATTTGCCACCATGCATCGTATGCTGATGTATTCCACTGTTTGTCGTCAGAATAATAATTCTGACCAAGTTATTGCTCAGTTTATAACTTGTGGTTTTACTGGCGTTCTTAAGGACTGGTGGGATAACTATCTCACATCTGAGTCCCATTCTGAAATATTAAATGCAGTAAAACAGGAAAATGGTACACAAAAGGGAGATGCTGTGTACACATTAATATTGGCTATAACCAATCACTTCACCGGTGCTTTTACAGACCATGGTGAAAGAATTAGGACTTTGTTACAAAACTTGAGGTGTCCCTCTTTAACCCATTTTAGATGGTACAAAGATACCTTCTTAAGTAGAGTAATGAATCTTAGTGATGCTAATAGCACTCACTGGAAGTCCAAGTTTATTGATGGACTACCAAATTTATTTTCTGATAGAGTTCGTAATCAGCTCAAAGCTAAAAATGGAGGAATTATTCCTTATGACCAATTTACTTACGGAACTCTTATCGATGCCTGTATTAAAGAAGGTTTAGCTTTATGTAATGACATGAAGCTAAGGCATCAACTGAAGTCTTATAGACTTACGGGTAAAAAAGAACTTGGCGAATTTTGCCATCAGTTAAGAGGATTATAAATCTAGTAAGAAGAATCATATTCCTTCCAAGAAAAAGAAATTCTTTAAAACCAGAGACTCTGAAAGAGATTCTGCTAAAAGAAAGACCAAACCTTTTAAAAAGGATGCCAGTAACATTAAATGTTACAAATGTGGTCAATTTGGCCATTACGCTTCTTCCTGTTATACTAAGAAGAAGATTAATGAAATTGAGGATGAAGGTCTTAAAAAGACTCTTCTTAAGATCATGATCCACAGTGATACTGAAGGATTGGACGGAGAAGATTATTCATCTTCTGATAACGATTGTCAATGTACAAGTAATACTTGTCAGACGAATGATAAAACAGCTTATTGGAAAGCTATTGTTGACATGAATGGTTTATCTATAAATGTCATCACTTCTAGTGAGGAGTTAATCTCCAAAATATTATCTGAAGATCTTCCTTCCGATTTGAAGCAAAAACTTCTTGGCTTATGTACTAATCAGAATGACAAGAAAGATAAGCCAAAGATAGACAACGTTTATCGTATGTCTGAAGTTATGAAAAGAAGGCAGGATAATACTTCTACAGTGTTATCACTCTCTGATCTCAACAAGGAGATCCAAGCCCTGAAACAAGAAGTTATACTTCTTAAAAAAGAGACTACTTACATTCTCTCCAGATTTGAGGAAGAAGACATTCCTCAACATGATTTATCAAGCATTCATAATGCTGAGACATCCCAAAAGGATGAATTTCTGAATTTGTTACAACATGTAACATCTCAGAAATGGTATATCAAGGTAACCTTGGTTATATCTAAACAGATTGTTATTCCAGATCTTATAGCTCTGGTTGATAGTGGTGCAGATCTTAACTGCATTCGTGAAGGAATTATACCCTCACAATTCTTTGAGCCAACCACGCAATCTTTGAGTGGTGCAGGAGGCAACCAACTTGATATACAATTTAAATTGTCTTCAGCTCAGATATGTGTCCAGGATACATGCATTCCTATACCATGTGTTCTTGTGAAGAATCTTTCACAACATATCATTTTAGGAACACCTTTTTTGCATAAAATTATGCCTATGCAGAAAGTCGACACAAATGGTATTCATGCCACTTATAATGGCAAAGAAGTACTATTTCAGTTTATAACTGATCCTCAGACTCGTTTATTAAACGAAGTTAAAAACATTCTTAAAGATAAACATCTTCGGGTTTATAACCCTGATTAAATTTTTGTTTCACTCTTCTTTTATGTGCAGGGTGGCAATGAATCGTGGTCGACCCTCTTCTCGAGGGGGAGGAAGGACCAGCATTGGTGGACGAAGTTATACTTCGGACCATCCTAATTCCTGGAGGACTATCTCCAAAAAGGGTAACAAAAATATTCCCTCTTCATCTTCTTCTAAGGGAATTGAGGATCTAAATGATCCCGAAAAGATACCAGAGTCATACTCTGAGGTTACCAAAAAGGATACAGATTGGTTTTCTAAAACCATTTCTGATACTGTTCTTTATATAGAATAAGAGGATATTCCTCTGATGAAAGATGTTGAGAGACTTCGGTCTAAGTACTTAGACTCAACATACTATCCTACTCTATCCTTAAAGCCTAGAGCATGGATGAAAACGATACTTACCCAGAAGGGTATGTATATTACTCATTTTTGGAGCAATGACAACCATTTGGTTCCTCCAAACTTTAGTAAATGTAACATTAAAGAAGTTATACTTCCTTCTCAATGGGCAATGCATCCTAATATGGAATTCCCATTGGTAAAGACCCCCAATAAAGAGATTTATAAATTCAATTATTGGGATTATAAAGAGGCTTTTTATAATATGTTTATCTACCAGAATCAAAGGGGTAAACATACATGGTTTATAAAACTATGTCCAGAAGCTCTTTATAAGGGCCTTCCTAATTGGTTTTATCATTGGTGGAGTCGGTATGGTGCTGACTTAGAAATATTACCAAAACCAATTTTGGATTTATACAATCCTTGGGTGGAATCTCATCCGATCATTCAGAAGATGAATGAAAGTGAGCTTCATGATGGGCTATGCATAGCCTACTTCTTTATAGAAACCGAGATCACATGGATCTGGAACTGGTCTCTTGAAGCTGCTTGGGATGATCTTCCTCTCCCTACGCTTAGAAAGCATTATCACTCTCGTTGGTGGACAGGTATTATTGTCCAAGAAAAATGCCAACAGATCAAGGAGATTATTAAAAGAAATTCTACTATCCTTGATAATACCTTATCTGAGGAGATTCGTAGCGAGAATCCAATGGCCAAATTGGCTAAATCCATTAGGAGGAAATACCCTCTGGCTACTGATGCTGAGATTCAGCAAAAATGTCTTGATTATATGAAAAGACAATTTTTTGAGGTCTTCGACAATAGTAATACTATGTCTGTTCAGAGTACTCATACTCAGACCACTACAAAGAGTACTCCGGGTATAGATATATCTTACCCAGATGCACAAGATCCCAATGATTATGCAGATATTTGGGATATAGTTATGAATTCCAAAGATACTAAAGGTAAAGGTATCGAGGAATTATAAGAGTTATACTCCTTTCGGTAAATTATTTTACCTTTTATAAAAGTTATACTTACCTTCTGTGGAGATATATCTCTTCTGCCACCTCTGAAGATAAGATCAGAGACTTTTCCCAACAAAAGGAGCAGATCAAAGAAAGGAAGATTCGGTGCGCGATGGGGCCCACGGAGTACCCGACACCTGTCTTACTTACTTTGAGTTGAGCCTCGGGGAGCCGCTCTTAGTGGAAGAGAACTATTCATCAATAGCGACTAATCTCATATGAAGACGAAGAAGAGTCGCAAAAGGCACAGTGAAGATTCTTACGCAGCCATAAAAGGACGAATCGTCTACTGTGGCAGCAACTTTATGTCGCTTCAACTCAAATTATTGAAGCATCTTCACTATTTGGCGAAAGGACTTCATACTCACTCATCCGCCAGCTGTCTTTAAGGATCACTCGTAAGGAGCCCTCACAGCTATAAAAGGATGCCGAAGGCTTCTTCCTCAGCATCGACCTTCTTACCAACCTCTCTAAGTGTTAAACACTTGTATCTTTTCCTGAAGCTTTCTTTCTTTCTTTCTTCCTTTTTTATTTTTTAGTTCTTGTAAACTGGAGCCTGTGCTTGAAGGTTACGGCTTCAAGCTGTAAGTATTTCTATTTTTGTGTTTAATATACACTTTTGTGAATCCTGGTAGAAAGTGGTATCAGAGCCATGATTGGCTAGTTTGCTTCTTGCGGATATTATCATGGAGTACTAGTAAGTAGGAATATGTTAATATGATATGTTCTTGCTTCCTTGCTACTGATACTTGAGTATGAATTGCGGATCTCATGATTCGGATTGTTTTGGTTTGCTTCTTTATAATCAATAATCATGATCTTCATGAGGCTGTGAGAGTTGGGTTTCTGTTTACAATATGTTAATCTCCAGATTTAGAATGTTTTATTTGTTTATCCATAAGCATGTGGATGTGGGGGTTGGTGGTCGCCGTAGTCGCGTAGTAAGTCCCGCTGAGGCGAGATGCCGTTAGGGCTGTGAATCGTTGTCTGGTGACTTTTCTCTCATGAAACGTTTCTTATGTACAAACAAATTGAAATCAGATCTTGAAGGTTACAGCTTGAAGCCGTAACCTTCAAGCACAGGATCCAGTTTACAAGAACTAAAAAATAAAAAAGGAAGAAAGAAAGAAAGAAAGCTTCAGGAAAAGATACAAGCATTTAACCCTTGAAGAGTTAAAGGTCTAAAAGCAACCTGAATTAATCCAATATGGATATATCTGTATCTGTCCATATAAGGTTCGATATCTTCAGAACTGAGCAACTGTATTGTTTGCTCACTCTAATCAACAGTGGAGGTTCTTTCTAAGGTCTTAATGGCAATTAAAGACTTATAATCAAAGAACCCAATTTTATATATGTCCCTATTAGGAACATCAGGAATTGACCACTTATTAAGTGATTCAATATCAGACGGAAATTTCGTCAACCGAGCATTCTTAATCTTTCTACTCGTATTACGAGTCATAGCAGAGGTAGAGGCAGAAACTAGTTCTGACATGGGATGTTCTTACGGATATTTTATCATGCTTTACAAGTACTATAGGGATAAAGAAATATGATTTTCCTTGCTTCGCTACTAGTGATAAATTCTGAGTACATAAAGCCAGTTTTTGAATGTTTGAACATAATCAATAATTGATGAGAGTAAAATTACTGAATTACAACAGCCAGTTTCAATTTGTTTGTACATAAGAAATGTTTCATGAGAGCAAAGTCACCAGACAACGATTCACAGCCCTAACGGCATCTCGCCTCAGCGGGACTTACTACGCGACTACGGCGACCACCAACCCCCACATCCACATGCTTATGGATAAACAAATAAAACATTCTAAATCCGGAGATTAACATATTGTAAACAGAAACCCAACTCTCACAGCCTCATGAAGATCATGTTTATTGATTATAAAGAAACAAACCAAAACAATCCGAATCATGAGATCCGCAATTCATACTCAAGTATCAGTAGCAAGGAAGCCAGAACATATCATCTTAACATATTCCTACTTACTAGTACTCCATGATAATATCCGCAAGAAGCAAACTAGCCAATCATGGCTCTGATACCACTTTCTACCAGGATTCACAAAAGTGTATATTAAACACAAAAATAGAAATACTTACAGCTTGAAGCCGTAACCTTCAAGCACAGGCTCCAGTTTACAAGAACTAAAAAATAAAAAAGGAAGAAAGAAAGAAAGAAAGCTTCAGGAAAAGATACAAGTGTTTAACACTTAGAGAGGTTGGTAAGAAGGTCGATGCTGAGGAAGAAGCCTTCGGCATCCTTTTATAGCTGTGAGGGCTCCTTACGAGTGATCCTTAAAGACAGCTGGCGGATGAGTGAGTATGAAGTCCTTTCGCCAAATAGTGAAGATGCTTCAATAATTTGAGTTGAAGCGACATAAAGTTGCTGCCACAGTAGACGATTCGTCCTTTTATGGCTGCGTAAGAATCTTCACTGTGCCTTTTGCGACTCTTCTTCGTCTTCATATGAGATTAGTCGCTATTGATGAATAGTTCTCTTCCACTAAGAGCGGCTCCCCGAGGCTCAACTCAAAGTAAGTAAGACAGGTGTCGGGTACTCCGTGGGCCCCATCGCGCACCGAATCTTCCTTTCTTTGATCTGCTCCTTTTGTTGAGAAAAGTCTCTGATCTTATCTTCAGAGGTGGCAGAAGAGATATATCTCCACAGAAGGTAAGTATAACTTTTATAAAAGGTAAAATAATTTATCGAAAGGAGTATAACTCTTATAATTCCTCGATACCTTTACCTTTAGTATCTTTGGAATTCATAACTATATCCCAAATATCTGCATAATCATTGGGATCTTGTGCATCTGGGTAAGATATATCTATACCCAGAGTACTCTTTGTAGTGGTCTGAGTATGAGTACTCTGAACAGACATAGTATTACTATTGTCGAAGATCTTAAAAAATTGTCTTTTCATATAATCAAGACATTTTTGCTGAATCTCAACATCAGTAGCCAGAGGGTATTTCCTCCTAATGGATTTAGCCAATTTGGCCATTGGATTCTCGCTACGAATCTCCTCAGATAAGGTATTATCAAGGATAGTAGAATTTCTTTTAATAATCTCCTTGATCTGTTGGCATTTTTCTTGGACAATAATACCTGTCCACCAACGAGAGTGATAACGCTTTCTAAGCGTAGGGAGATGAAGATCATCCCAAGCAGCTTCAAGAGACCAGTTCCAGATCCATGGGATCTCGGTTTCTATAAAGAAGTAGGCTATGCATAGCCCATCATGAAGCTCGCTTTCATTCATCTTCTGAATGATCGGATGAGATTCCACCCAAGGATTGTATAAATCCAAAATTGGTTTTGGTAATATTTCTAAGTCAGCACCATACCGACTCCACCAATGATAAAACCAATTAGGAAGGCCCTTATAAAGAGCTTCTGGACATAGTTTTATAAACCATGTATGTTTACCCCTTTGATTCTGGTAGATAAACATATTATAAAAAGCCTCTTTATAATCCCAATAATTGAATTTATAAATCTCTTTGTTGGGGGTCTTTACCAATGGGAATTCCATATTAGGATGCATTGCCCATTGAGAAGGAAGTATAACTTCTTTAATGTTACATTTACTAAAGTTTGGAGGAACCAAATGGTTGTCATTGCTCCAAAAATGAGTAATATACATACCCTTCTGGGTAAGTATCGTTTTCATCCATGCTCTAGGCTTTAAGGATAGAGTAGGATAGTATGTTGAGTCTAAGTACTTAGACCGAAGTCTCTCAACATCTTTCATCAGAGGAATATCCTCTTATTCTATATAAAGAACAGTATCAGAAATGGTTTTAGAAAACCAATCTGTATCCTTTTTGGTAACCTCAGAGTATGACTCTGGTATCTTTTCGGGATCATTTAGATCCTCAATTTCCATAGAAGAAGATGAAGAGGGAATATTTTTGTTACCCTTTTTGGAGATAGTCCTCCAGGAATTAGGATGGCCCGAAGTATAACTTCGTCCACCAATGCTGGTCCTTCCTCCCCCTTGAGAAGAGGGTCGACCACGATTCATTACCACCCTGCACATAAAAGAAGAGTGAAACAAAAATTTAATCAGGGTTATAAACCCGAAGATGTTTATCTTTAAGAATGTTTTTAACTTCGTTTAATAAACGAGTCTGAGGATCAGTTATAAACTAAAATAGTACTTCTTTGCCATTATAAGTGGCATGAATACCATTTGTGTCGACTTTCTGCATAGGCATAATTTTATGCAAAAAAGGTGTTCCTAAAATGATATGTTGTGAAAGATTCTTCACAAGAACACATGGTATAGGAATGCATGTATCCTGGACACATATCTGAGCTGAAGACAATTTAAATTGTATATCAAGTTGGTTGCCTCATGCACCACTCAAAGATTGCGTGGTTGGCTCAAAGAATTGTGAGGGTATAATTCCTTCATGAATGCAGTTAAGATCTGCACCACTATCAACCAGAGCTATAAGATCTGGAATAACAATCTGTTTAGATATAACCAAGGTTACCTTGATATACCATTTCTGAGATGTTACATGTTGTAACAAATTCAGAAATTCATCCTTTTGGGATGTCTCAGCATTATGAATGCTTGATAAATCATGTTGAGGAATGTCTTCTTCCTCAAATCTGGAGAGAATGTAAGTAGTCTCTTTTTTAAGAAGTATAACTTCTTGTTTCAGGGCTTGGATCTCCTTGTTGAGATCAGAGAGTGATAACACTGTAGAAGTATTATCCTGCCTTCTTTTCATAACTTCAGACATACGATAAACGTTGTCTATCTTTGGCTTATCTTTCTTGTCATTCTGATTAGTACATAAGCCAAGAAGTTTTTGCTTCAAATCGGAAGGAAGATCTTCAGATAATATTTTGGAGATTAACTCCTCACTAGAAGTGGTGACATTTATAGATAAACCATTCATGTCAACAATAGCTTTCCAATAAGCTGTTTTATCATTCGTCTGACAAGTATTACTTGTACATTGACAATCGTTATCAGAAGATGAATAATCTTCTCCGTCCGATCCTTCAGTATCACTGTGGATCATGATCTTAAGAAGAGTGTTTTTAAGACCTTCATCCTCAATTTCATTAATCTTCTTCTTAGTATAACAGGAAGAAGCGTAATGGCCAATTTGACCACATTTGTAACATTTAATGTTACTGGCATCCTTTTTAAAAGGTTTGGTCTTTCTTTTAGCAAAATATCTTTCAGAGTCTCTGGTTTTAAAGAATTTCTTTTTCTTGGAAGGAATATGATTCTTCTTACTAGATTTATAATCCTCTTTGACACGTTTTCCCTTATCAGTGACATAAGGTTGGTCAAAAGCAAACTGATGGCAAAATTTGCCAAGTTCTTTTTTACCCGTAAGTCTATAAGACTTCAGTTGATGCCTTAGCTTCATGTCATTACATAAAGCTAAACCTTCTTTAATACAGGCATCGATAAGAGTTCCGTAAGTAAATTGGTCATAAGGAATAATTCCTCCATTTTTAGCTTTGAGCTGATTACGAACTCTATCAGAAAATAAATTTGGTAGTCCATCAATAAACTTGGACTTCCAGTGAGTGCTATTAGCATCACTAAGATTCATTACTCTACTTAAGAAGGTATCTTTGTACCATCTAAAATGGGTTAAAGAGGGACACCTCAAGTTTTGTAACAAAGTCCTAATTCTTTCACCATGGTCTGTAAAAGCACCGGTGAAGTGATTGGTTATAGCCAATATTAATGTGTACACAGCATCTCCCTTTTGTGTACCATTTTCCTGTTTTACTGCATTTAATATTTCAGAATGGGACTCAGATGTGAGATAGTTATCCCACCAGCCCTTAAGAACGCCAGTAAAACCACAAGTTATAAACTGAGCAATAACTTGGTCAGAATTATTATTCTGACGACAAACAGTGGAATACATCAGCATACGATGCATGGTGGCAAATACCTGATTGTCAGATAAACCATCAATATTCCACTCATAAATGTTTCGACCATTATAATCGGTCTGCATGTAAGTATCATTCTCTTCGAATAATACATCAACAGGTGTTGGCCGCTTGTAATAATATCGTTCCAGCTGTTTAGAACGACTAGCAAGTTTATTAATAGAAGTGAATTGATCTTCTATGGCCAAAACTTGTTCTGGTATAACCAGATTATCCTCTGAGGTTTCATCATCCTCAGTGTGATTAGAAGTAATAACTTGATCTGGTATAACTAGATCATCATCAGAAGTATCTTCAGTATTAATAACTGAA
This sequence comes from Scilla litardierei, assembly GCA_030789695.1. Taxonomy (NCBI): domain Eukaryota; kingdom Viridiplantae; phylum Streptophyta; class Magnoliopsida; order Asparagales; family Asparagaceae; genus Scilla; species Scilla litardierei. The sequence continues at coordinate 114,565,078 of CM061136.1, forward strand.
GAATTCTCAAGAGTCAGGACTTGACTTGGTATAACCAAATTCGTATTAGAACTATCCTGATTATCAGTAGTAATAACTGAAGAGGTAAAAACCGTATGAAGTTCAGCTTTACTAAGCTTTTTAGTTAAAGCGTCAATAACTTCAGCAGTCACCTTATCACTGATATTAAAATCAGAGATGTCTATAGGTGGTTTAATGGCCACCTGCTTCGTTTGAATGGGAGCTTTAACTTCCTCAAACTCAATAAGAGATGGAAGAATATTCTTCATCTTTCGGATAAGTTCATTAACAACATCCTCAACCCTCGTAAGTTGTTGACCAACAACTTGAAGGTGAATATTAGAGTAATTACTCTGTTTGATAAGCTTATTAAGCTCTCGTAAGACTGAGTCTTCAGTCTCGATTGGCTTTATGAAAGCCGTTGCTTCTAAAGTGGCTGTAGAAAGCCCAGATAACTTTAGAGGTTCTGTTGGAGGAAAAAGAGATTTAATGGAAGCACCTGTCTGAGATTTCCATTGTTTGTAGTGTTCCTCAAGAACACTAATTCTCTTTACTTCTCTTTGAAGATATAACTTCAAGAACCAAGGAACAAAAGATAGAATCTCTTGTTGTCTGTCAAGTGTCTCATAATAACTTGACCTGAAGTCTTGTTGTTCTCTATCAGAGAAGACTTTGAAGAACCAATTACGAAATTCAGTGTTTCGTTTGTTCTGGAACTCCTTATTAAGGATTCCCCTAAGTCTGCTGTCGGGTGTAAAATCCATGAACAACAGATTACATTTGGAAACTCATTTCAGAGTTAGTAGGAGAAAGCTTTTCTTTCTCATTGTAAATAGGATGAGGTATATTATTATGGGATATATTAATCCCTTGAACCTCGTTGATTCTATGAGAATCAGATCTAGAAACAGATCGTCTGGAAGCACTAGTGACATCAGAAAGTCTGATAGTCCTAGTAGGATTAAACATAATCTCAACATCACCAACTCTAAAATGTATCCAAAATACAACAAGATCTATACATCATCAACTCACAAAACAACATCATACAAAAACAAAATATTTAAACACTCAACCCTAACAAAAAAAATCTAACTCTTAGGGTGAGTGTCCCTAGCAGCAGCAATAACAGCATCAGTCGATATTGATGACAGTGGGGTCCGAGTGTTGAGTATTGATTCCCCGGATTTGGTTTTGATAATGAACAAACATAAATATCGTGAACTAATTCTCTTTGAGCGTAGTTATCGAGATCGTCACCAAATTACTTCGTACATCTCAAGTGATGTCCCAAGACTTCTTAAAGCGCGTGATCGTGTGCCTGAAGCTTCGTTGAAGCTCAAGGAGTTATTATTGAAGTCAAGGTATTCGGATTGAAGCTTTGAAGACAGTTCGTCATGTTTATTATATTGTCTTCTAGCTTCATTTCATAGAATGTTAAGCCTTGAGTAGGACTTGCTTATTTATCTTCATAACGCTCATATCGTATCTCTAGGATTGCCTTAGAAGCCATTAGAAACTTTCCCGAAGCTTATCACTTCATTCCACGGCTTCTTAGGCATCTTAGTTGGTTTAAGAAGAAGAACCAACCGACTAGATGGTAATATAGTCGGTTAAGAATCCTTCTTGAACCGACTAGTTATCTTAGCTCATTTCAGCCTAGCCACTGTTGACCACTTAGTCGGTCCAAGAAGAATCACCGACCGACTAGTTGTCAAACTAGTCGGTTGGCAATCCTTCGTAGACCAACTAGTTTTCCTTGTGAAATTCACTATCTTTACTGTCAACTACTTAGTCGGTCCAAGAAGGTTCACCGATCGACTAGTTGCTAATCTAGTCGGTTGGTGTTTGTTCTTAGACCGACTAGTTCTATCTCTTGAATTCACTATCTTTGCTTTCAACCTTCTAGTCGGTCCAAGAAGGTTCACCGACCGACTAGTTGCAAAACTAATCGGTCAGTGATCCTTCTTAGACCGATTAAGCAGCTTCAGAAATAGATCCGTTGGGCATTTAATGCCATGATTTTTGCTGAACTCTTTTCTCTTTCTCCTATATATACTTGATGCTTCTTCATAGCATTCAAGGCTGCCATTATTGAGATTTAGAGAATCAAAGAGAAAGCATTCAATTCTCATTTCTAAGCTCTCTCTTCTCACAAAGAATCTCTCCATACTCTTTGAGCCCTAATTCCTCAAGAGAGATTCTCCTTCATTATGAGCTACTCAAGCTAAGAGCTTGAATCCAAGTCACCAACTCCTCCCTAGGCATCTATTGCTGCTCATCTTGGTGGAGCTAGGGTTTGGTGCTTGCTTCTTCCTCAAAATCCTTCTTGCCCTAAAATCTATAAGTTTTACTCAAGGCATAGGGTTTTGTGGTAAGTTTTTCATTATTTCATTTACATTGATATTTCTGTTTATCTCTCAGTTGTGAGAGAAGTTTGTTATCCCAGTTTGTGGGAGTCATATTTCGTTTTGTGTATGATTTGATCTTGTAGTAGTTTCTACAAGAATTTCATAGTGCAAAACTTGGGTTAGAGGATTTTAACTCAAGTAGCCGGAGGGGATCCGGGTGTCTGGGATGTAGGATCACCGGGAACAAGTCGGGGAGACTTGGTGGATCCGAACACGTTACATCATTTGTTTGCGTTGGTCTTTTATTGTTGTCAATCTTTCATTCCGCATTGTTGGTTGTGTTTACACAATCATTAGGAATTATACTCTTGATTATTTTAAAGTACTATTCACCCCCCTCTAGTACTTGTGCAGTAGCTATCAGGGCATTACATTTGGTATCAGAGCCAAGTTCATAGCTATGTCTTCCAAAGACAACAAGACCATTCGTCCACCTTCCGACTACAACACCTTCAAGAATCATGAAGGAGCTTCTTCAGTGATGGAAGGACACTCCTCAACTAGGCCTCCTCACTTCAACGGTGCTAACTATGGGTACTGGAAATGCCGGATGGAAACCTTCCTTCGGAGCACTTCACTTTGGAGAGCCATGTTAACGGAGTATGTCGAGCCCGCTGAAGAAGACTTCGCGAAGTGGACTACCACGAAGGTTGCCGCAGAGGTGAACAATGCCAAGGCAATGAATGCCTTACAATGTGCTTTGGAGCCCGAAGACTTCAACAAGATATGCACATGTAAGAGTGCATATCAAATCTGGAACCAACTCCTCATCTTGCACGAAGGAACGAGTAGGCTAAAAGACTCTAAACTCGTTATTGCTAACAAAGAGTTAGTTATTTCACATGGAACAGGGTGAAAGTATGAAGGAGTACTATGCTCGCTTTGTGGATAAATCCAACAAGTTGGAAGCTCTTGGGAAGAACTATACCCAAAAGGAGAAAGTCACGAAGATTATTGACGGACTTCCTTCGAGTTGGGAAAAACGTACCTACACTATCGAGGAAGGTAACGATATGAATAAATATATTGTCGTTCAACTAATGAGTACCTTAATGTCTCATGAGGTACGGAAGGATAGCAAGATCAAGATGCAGGATAAGATGAAGGCGTACTTGAAGCAAGAAGAGCCAAAGAAAAAGGCAATTGCTTTCAAGGCCGCTCCTTCTACATCTACAGATGGTGAAGAATCGGAAGACGAGATGGACATAGAATCCATTGCCCTTATGACAAAGAAGCTCAACCGATTCTTCCGAAAAGGTAACTTCAAGAATAAATCAAAATTTAGATCGACTAATGCCCCCGCTCCTTTGTGTTTTAAATGCAACAAGCCAGGACACATCAAGGCGGATTGTCCTCTCAACAAACAAAAGGAGAAGTGGAAGGCACCAAAGTTCGACAAGTCACGAAAGTACAAGAAAGGGTACAAGAAAGGGCTTGTCGGCACATTCACCGACTCCGAAGAGGACTCCTCAAGTGGTGAGTCGGATGATGAACAAGTGGAGCAAGCACATATGTGCTTCATGGCAAGAGAGGAACATGATCAATAGACCTCTTCCGATCAAAGCGAGGATGAAGGCGAAGAGGTAACTATGGATGAACTTAGATTAGCTAACGAACAAATTTGGTCTAAGTATACTAAATTGGTAAATAGATATACTAATATTAAAGATGAGCTAACTAGTCTCCAAACCTCACCTAAGCCTATCATCATCAACAACGACACCGTTGGTGAAGGCTTGAGAAATGAGATTGTAAATCTCAAATCTCAATTTGAGCATGTTCACATTGAGAATTCGGATGAACGCGAGATAGCGGATTTGATTTCTCGAAACTCAACTTTGAGTATTGAGAATGAGAATCTCAAGTCTCGTGTTTGTGTACTCACAACTCAAGTGTCCACTTTGGATAATTCAATACTTTCTCTCACCGAGAAGTATGAGTCCACATTAGGCCGAATTGATAAATTCAACAAAGGCAAGGACCATTTGGATAAAATCCTAAATGACTTACTTCCGGCCAATCATCATATTGGCTTGGGGTATAAAAAGGGAAATTCATCCAAATCTTCCACCACCTTTGTAAGGCCAACTTCCGATGCCTCAACTAGTGGGAGTAAACATCCCATGGGTAGTTCATCTACCAATGGTGCTTCCACTAGGTACACACCCCCGTTTGGAAAGAAACCCACTTTGGGTGGACCTCCAAAGAAGGGTCATGCATTTATGTACACCAATAATATGCCACGTAGGAACACACCTCCTACTCCACATGTTCACACGTATGATGATTTTTATGCTCCACGTCCACGAGCACGTACACACCAAGTGAGACACACTCACGCACGTGTTCCTCCACATGTATATGTTCAACCACATCATTACTATATGAATGATTACCATCATGCACCATATCATATGTCGCCACCACCATTTCATCATGTGACGTATGCTTATCCACATCATGCATACCCTAGGCCACTTCCTCGTAGGCCACATGCATCACGTAGAAATCAACCACATGTGCATACTCCTAATGGGAATAGGGCTCCCAATACATTCACTATTTGGGGCCCGAAGGACACAAGCATGCATGAAAAACAAGCATACATTAATTCTTATTTCATGAATGTAGTGCACAATGATGATTATGTTGGGAAGTCTAAGTCCAATTGGACTTGGCTTCCAAAGGTCTAATCTCTTAGGACCCAATGACCTTGGGTACCATGATACGATATATTTTATCGTCAGGTACTTAAGAAAAAGAAAATGAGCAACAAATCAAAATTTAGCTCCAAGGATGGGTGGATACTTGATAGCGGGTGTTCAAAACACATGACGGGTGAAGCTCAATTGCTATCCGGAGTGGTGCCCATTGAAAATGGGAACTGAGTGGTATTTGGAGGCAACGAGAGCGGAACCATCATTGGTGTTGGTAAAGTTGGTAACCCCTCTAAACCACTTATAAGTGATGTTTACCTTGTTAAAGGCTTAAATCACAATCTCATTTCAATAAGCCAACTTTGTGACAAGGGTTACAAAGTTAGCTTTGCGAAAGGAATGTGTCATATTTTGAGTAAAGATAATAATAATGTGTTATTCTCTGGCACACGCCATAAGGATATATATATCCTAGATCTTCCAAAATCACATGAACAATGTCTCATTGCCAACACAAGTGAACAACACTTATGGCATCGACGTTTTGGTCATGTGAACTTTGGAACACTTTTCAAACTCTCTAAGTTAAACTCTATAAAAGGATTTCCTAAGCTTGTCTTCCAAAAGAAAAACTTTTGTGACTCGTGTCAACGAGGCAAACTCTCAAAATCGTCATTCAAACCTAAGAAGAGCATATCCTCTAAACGGCCTCTAGAGCTTTTACATCTAGATCTTTTTGGGCCAACTAGAGTTGCTTCATTAGGGAATGCTCGATATGAACTTGTCATCGTTGATGACTTTTCTAGATTTACTTGGGTATTTTCTTTAACTAATAAAAATGATGCTTTTGAAAACTTCACAGTATTTGTTAAGAAAGTACAAAATCTCATTGGAACCACCATTGTCACTATTCGTAGTGATCATGGAGGGGAATTTGAGAACGAGTCTTTCTCAAATTTCTGTGATGAAGTTGGTATTACTCACACCTTTTCTTTCCCTCGCGTACCCCCTCAAAATGGTGTTGTTGAGAGAAAGAATAGGACGCTAGTGGAATGTGCTCGCACAATGCTTGATGATAGCCAACTTGGCCATCAATTTTTGGCAAAAGCGGTACATACCGCTTGCTATGTGTTTAATAGGATACTCTTGAGGCCCGGCACCAAACAAACTTGTTATGAATTGTTGTTTGGTAGATTACCTCAAGTTAAACATTTTCGAGTTTTTGGTGCAAAATGTTTTATCAAAAACACGTATGGTAGTTTGGACAAATTTGATCCAAGATCCGATGAGGGGATATTTGTTGGATATTCCTCCCGTAGCAAAGCCTACCGGATATACAACAAAAGAACCTCAACGATCGAGGAATCTCTTCATGTTTCATTCAATGAAAATTTTGTCCCTCCAAGAATTATCAATGATGATGATTCTATGGAAGTAGTTTGTGACTCTTTTGGTAAATCTAATTCTATTGATTCTGTTGATACTAACCCTACTGATGATTCTTTTGAGAATGTTCCTAGTGATCAGGGAGTTCCCAAACGGCTTCATACAGTTCGTGACCATCCACATGAGCAAGTCATTGGCAACATACAAGATAGTGTCAAGACAAGATCTCAAGTCAACTTCTTCGCTCATTGTGCCTTTGCTTCTTCAGTGGAGCCAAAGAATATCAACGAGGTGTGCGAAGATAGTTCTTGGATCCTAGCCATGGAAGAGGAACTCATTCAGTTTGAGAGGAATGAGGTCTGGGAGCTAGTTCCATTGCCTTCGAAGAACCACACCGTTATAGGAACGAAGTGGATTTTCAAGAATAAGACCGACGAGAACCAAAACGTCATCCGGAACAAAGCTCGGTTAATTGCTCAAGGCTACAGGCAAGAGGAAGGTATAGATTTCGAGGAATCTTTTGCATCTGTAGCTAGATTAGAATCTATTAGGTTGTTATTGTCATTTGCATGCCATAAAGATTTCAAACTCTTTCAAATGGATGTAAAAAGTGCGTTTTTAAACGGAGATGTCGTTAAGGAAGTTTATGTTTCTTAACCTCCGGGTTTTATAAATGAAAAATTTCCAAATCACGTTTTCAAACTTAAGAAAGCACTTAATGGTTTGAGACAAGCTCCTAGAGCTTGGTATGACCACTTAAAGAACTTTATTTTGGATTTGGGTTTCAAAATGGGTGAGGTTGATTCAACTCTTTTTGTTAAGTATGCAAATCATGATATTATTTTAGTTCAAATTTATGTTGATGATATCATTTTCGGTGCTACTAACTTCACTCTTTGCGAAGAGTTTTCTAATGTCATGAAGGACCAATTTGAGATGAGCCACATGGGTGAGCTCAAATATTTCTTAGGACTCCAAATTCGCCAAATGCACGATGGAATCTTCATCCACCAAACCAAGTACATGGTGGAGTTGCTAAAGCGATTTGGAATGGAGAATGCTTCTGGAAAGAAGACTCCAATGATCACTACAACACATCTTGATAAAGATGCGTGCGGCAAAGATGTAGACATTCGTCTATATCGAGGTATGATAGGTAGTTTATTATATCTTACTGTCAGTAGGCCTGATATAATGTTCACCGTATGTGTTTGTGCTCGGTATCAGTCACAACCTAAGGAATCACACTTAATAGCGGTTAAACGTATTTTCCGTTATTTAAGTTACACTATCGACTACAGATTATTCTATCCAAAGTCTAGCACATATGAGTTAATCTTATATAGTGACGCAGATTATGCTGGATGCAAATCCGACAGGAAGAGTATGAGTGGCACTTGCCATTTTATATGAAATTCTCTTGTCTCTTGGTTTTCCAAGAAGCAGAATTCCGTATCACTTTCAACCACCGAGGTGGAATATATTGCCGCCGGTGCTGCATGTGCACAGGTTCTTTGGATGAGACACACACTTAAAGACTTCGGTATAAACTGTGATACTTGCCCTATCATGGTGGACAACCTAAGTGCAATATGTCTATCTAAGAATCCGGTACACCACTCCCGTACCAAACACATAGATGTCCGTCACCATTTCCTAGATGATCATGTTGCTAAAAAGGACTTCATTTTATTGTACGTTGAAACCCAGAAGCAAATCGCCGATATTTTGACGAAACCACTTAAGGAAGATTCCTTTATGCGGTTACGTCGAGAATTGGGGATTATGGGTGAATCTGAGATTTAGGAATCATATTTTCGATAATCCTGCATGATAATGATATTTATATGCTCATGCTAGATTTGTTGTGATATTTGGGATTTATGATTGGTTTTTTGATTTGCACATCAAATTTAAGATTTTCTGGTATTTATGGGGTAGAATAAGTGTGTATGAGAGTATTTAGATGTTTCGTCCAAGTGTTCTTTGGAGAGAACTCAAAATTTCAAATTCTCAATTTTTCGGACTCTCTTAGTCGGTCCCAGTTCACTTGTCGACCGACTAGTTTCACTTCTAGTCGGTTAGTGAGTGAACTCAGACCGACTAATTCATGCCCTATTTTTGACTTTTCTTGCTGTTTGCATTTAGTAGGTCCAAGCTCATCGGCCGACCGACTGTATTGCATTCTAGTCAGCCTGCACTTGAACTTTGATCGACTAAATATGCAGGGGCATTTGTGTCTTTTGTCTTCTGAAGTCGTGTCTTCTCCCGAAGTACGGCTCCTCCAGCTTGCCCTCCCAGCCATTCCTTAAGCTTATCTACGCTCTTTTTTCTGGGAGCGAGATAAATTGGGCCCGCATTATCTTAGACAAGATGGATTCCTTTGAGTGCATAAGGAAGTCCACCAAGTCTACACATATTCCATATCCCTGCCTGCTGACTTTTGTCTTCCACCACTTTGGCGTTCCTCTCCCTCCTGATGATCAGCATCCCTTGGGTCCTCCCCTGAACGTGACTACCGTCAAGAAGTCTCTTGCGGCCTTGCATCACGTTCAGAGGACTACCCCTTCAGCTCCTCCTCTACCTTCTCGCCCTGAATTTTCAGTTTCCCTGAGCCGTCAGGAAGATCGTATTGCTCGATGTGAGGAGATGCTTGCACGCATCTGCGAACATCTGGACATTGAGGTTCCTCCTACGCTTTCTGATGAGGAAGCCATGGACATTGATGAGGATGTGGAGTGAGATGCTTCTCCAGCTCGTGCCCCCGAGGGTACTTCTGTTGGCACTTCCTCTGCTCGTGCTCCCGAGAGCACTCCTACTGCCACCATCCCTTCGGTGGACACTCCTATCGTTCCAAAGACCACCACTTCTTCTGCAAAGCCTGCTGCAGGTGCTGATCCTGCCTCCGCCTCCTGAGCTTTCGTTGGAGGACTATCCCATGAGCATTTGGATGTTATATTTGTTGTGAGAGAGTGGGGTAAGGATAGATGGGTGGATGTATATTTTTGTGATACATTTTGTTGTATGTATGTTTTGTGATACACTTCGATGTATGTTGTGACATGTGTTGTATGATGTGCACCGACCTGCTGATGGTTGTTATTTTTGTTGGCTGGATGTATACTTTATGATTGTATCCATATATATATGTATATGTATATGTATATATATATATATACACATCGTGTTGACATTCATTTCTGTGTGCACATTGAATTTATGTCTCTGATGTTGACTTCGTCGCTCGACGATTATATTGATTAAATAGCTTTGCTTGTATGAAAACATAGAATTGTTTTACATGCACTAAATTAGCTAAAAATGTTAATATTGGAGAGTATGTTCCATAACTCAATACGTGAATTTGATTTTGAGTTTTGATGATTTCACTTTTCGCTTTTCGACTATGGTCTCGTTGGCACGCTTTGATATTCTTCGATATATTTTCCTGGGTGTCATTTGGACCGTTGTCGTATTCTTCGACTCCCGTGTTTAGATTTTTGTTTAGCCATGGTTGTTTTCGTTGATCTCCTCCCGCTCTTTTTGCTAATGCCAAAGGGGGAGAGAATTAATAATGACTTTGAGCTAAATGATAATTTAAAGCCATTTACCGTGAATCTAATTTGATATGTTAGATTCAGGGGGAGTGAAGATATAAAAATGGATTTCAAATCCTATATTTCAATAATTGGATCATGTTTTATACTTTTCTTGTCTGCTTGATGCTTATGATTATTATTTAATACGGAACTAACGAGTCATCAATGCAGGGGGAGTAAGTAAATTTCATTTGTATCATTATTATTGATTTATATTTATGTTAGTTTGTCATCACCAAAAAGGGGGAGAATGTTGAGTATTGATTCCTCGGATTTGGTTTTGATGATGAACAAACATAAATATCGTGAACTAATTCTATTTGAGCGCAGTTATGGAGATCGTCGCCAAATTACTTCGTACATCTCAAGCGACGTCCCAAGACTTCTTAAAGCGCGTGATCGTGTGCCTGAAGCTTCGTTGAAGCTCAAGTAGTTATTATTGAAGTCAAGGGATTCGGATTGAAGCTTTGAAGACGGTTCGTCATGTTTATTATATTGTCTTCTAGCTTCATTTCATAGAAAGTTAAGCCTTGAGTAGGACTTGCTTATTTATCTTCATAACGCTCATATCGTATCTCTAGGATTGCCTTAGAAGCCATTAGCAACTTACCCGAAGCTTATCGCTTCATTCCACGGCTTCTTATGCATCTTAGTTGGTTCAAGAAGAAGAACCAACCGACTAGATGGCAATCTAGTCGGTTAAGAATCCTTCTTGAACCGACTAGTTATCCTAGCTCATTTCAGCCTAGCCACTGTTGACCACTTAGTCGGTCCAAGAAGAATCACCGACCGACTAGTTGTCAAACTAGTCGGTTGGCAATCCTTCGTAGACCGACTAGTTTTCCTTGTGAAATTCACTATCTTTACTGTCAACTACTTAGTCGGTCCAAGAAGGTTCACCGACCGACTAGTTGCCAATCTAGTCGGTTGGTGTTTGTTCTTAGACCGACTAGTTCTATCTCTTGAATTCACTATCTTTGCTTTCAACCTTCTAGTCGGTCCAAGAAGGTTCACCGACCGACTAGTTGCAAAACTAATCGGTCAGTGATCCTTCTTAGACCGATTAAGCAGCTTCAGAAATAGATCCGTTGGGCATTTAATGCCACGATTTTTGCTGAACTCTTTTCTCTTTCTCCTATATATACTTGATGCTTCTTCATAGCATTCAAGGCTGCCATTATTGAGATTTAGAGAATCAAAGAGAAAGCATTCAATTCTCATTTCCAAGCTCTCTCTTCTCACAAAGAATCTCTCCCTACTCTTTGAGCCCTAATTCCTCAAGAGAGATTCTCCTTCATTGTGAGCTACTCAAGCTAAGAGCTTGAATCTAAGTCACCAACTCCTCTCTAGCCATCTATTGCTGCTCATCTTGGTGGAGCTAGGGTTTGGTGCTTGCTTCTTTCTCAAAATCCTTTTTGGTGCTTGCTTCTTTCTCAAAATCCTTCTTGCCCTAAAATCTGTAAGTTTTACTCAAGGAATAGGGTTTTGTGGTAAGTTTTTCATTGTTTCATTTACATTGATATTTCTGTTTATCTTTCGGTTGTGAAAGAAGTTTGTGATCCCAGTTTGTGGGAGTCACATCTCGTTTTGTGTATGATTTGATCTTGTAGTAGTTTCTACAAGAATTTCATAGTGTAAAACTTGGGTTAGAGGATTCTAACTCAAGTAGCCGGAGGGGATCCGGGTGTCTAGGACGTAGGATCGCCAGGAACAAGTCGGGGAGACTTGGGTGGATCCGAACCCATTACATCGTTTGTTTGCGTTGGTCTTTTATTGTTGTCAATCTTTCATTCCGCTTTGTTGGTTGTGTTTGTACAATAATTAGGAATTATACTCTTGATTATTTTAAAGTACTATTCAACCTCCCTCTAGTACTTGTGCAGTAGCTATCAGGGCATTACACCGAGGGGTGACCAGACGGATGGAACATCAGCCTGGCAGAGCGACGAGTAGGATAAGCAGGAGCCTTCCTCTTGGATGACGACACACCTACATCAGAAGACTCACCACGAACAGGTACACAGGGCTGGATAGCAGTAAACGGGGGCATGAAACCTGGAGGAGGACGGACAACAACAGACTCGGGACACTCCACATGAGGTGGAAACATGGCCTGAAGTTCAGCCAAAATGGGAATGTCGTGAAAGAGTAAAGACTTGAACTGAAGCTCAAGAAGAAGCGAGAGCTTATGATCCAAGTCGGATACACGCGTTTCGATCAAGGAAAGCAGTCACATAGCCTACCGATGAGGAAATCCTCGAGAGGAACAGACGGTGGAGACGAGGGTGGTTGGTCAGCTGGCTGAGAGGATGGTTCCTCTACATTTGCTGAGGGGATAGGGTCACCAACTGTGATATCCAAGAACTCATCTGACTTCGGAGGGCTAACAGGTTCCATGAGGTACAAAGGATAGAAGCTAGGGTAAGCAGGAATTGGTGAAAGAAATAGGATGAAACCAAAGATTTGATGGTTAACGGACGAGTGTCCGTCAAGCAGTCAGTCGACGTCGAGAGAGGCTTCAACTAGGTTCGAAATCGACAGAGGGGAGATTGACAAAGGATTTGAGAGGAATCACACGAAGGAAATGACAACGAGAGGAAGCAAACCTAAACCGAGACAGAGGAGAGACAGTCGACGAAGTACTAAAGAGACGCAATCGACAGATCGACGAGAGGAGTTGATGGAAAACGTCGACGGAGTGATCGACTGGGAGTTCGAACAGGGGAGACGAAAGGATTTATCAATCGAATGAGAGAGAAACTGTTCGATCGAAACGAAGGATCTCGGTGATATATCGAAGGGTCAGATGAATCTGGGCGGTTAGATCGAAAAATCGACGGTGCAGATCAAAATATCGAACTGCCACAAAGAAGACAATCGACTGATAAACAATAGTCAGTCTACTGGTTGAAATGATAAGAGATGAGCTTAGGATGCCAGACAATCAACTGTTGGATAACATTCAGTCGCCTGTCTGTGAGACAGTCGAGTGTATTATACTCATCAGTCAACTAACTGAAAAACAATAATAAAGATGATAAAAACAGATACAACTAATGAAATGGATAGGCGCCTGATGAACAAAATGCAGTCGCATAGTGATCCAACAGTCGACTGTAAAGTCGTCATCAGTCGCTTGGATGAAAGATACAGTTTGCTGAAAGAGGTGATAGAGTAGGGCAGTCGACTGTCGAAGGAATGACAGTCGTCTGTCCCAGTCCAAAAATGCACAGTGAGGTTAAATTCCAGAGGATAGGCACAACTCACCCTAGGACCTATACTCTAACACAAAACTCATCATAAAATCAATATCAAAACATAAATCATTTATTACACAACTCTCTTAAAACAATCCGTAAACTTGCGAAATCAACACAATCTCAATAGACTTCTCTTAAAGCAAATACATGAGAAACATATGATCTAACAAGAGAAGAGAAGCATAAAGATGTTATGAGTTCATAAGATGATATATCATGAAAGTTGAACTCCTAAAACTCAGATTCACCCATAATCCCTAATTCTCCACGCAACCTCACAAAAGAATCTTCTTTAAGATGTTTAGTAAAGATGTCGGCGATTTGTTTTTGGGTTTCAATGTACTCTAAGATGATGTCCTTCTTAGCTACATGATCATTTATAAAATGGTGTCTCACATCTATGTGTTTGGTACGCGAGTGATGTACCGGATTCTTGGAGAGACAAATAGCACTTTGGTTATCAACCATGATAGGGCAAGTATCACAATTAACACCATAGTCCTTTAGAGTGTGTCTCATCCAAAGAACTTGAGCATATGCAAGACCCGCGGTAATATATTCCGCTTCAGTCGTGGACAATGATACCGAGTTCTGTTTCTTAGAGAACCAAGAAACAAGGGAATTTCCTAGATAATGGCAAATGTCACTAGTACTCTTCCTATCGGATTTGCATCCGGCAAAGTCGGCATCACTATATGAGATTAACTCATATGTGCTAGATTTAGGGTAAATTAACCCATAGTCTAGAGAGTGATTGAGATAACGAAAGATTTGTTTTACCCCAATCAAGTGTGACTCCTTAGGTCTAGCTTGATATCTAGCACACAAGCATACAGTGTAACGGCCGCTTTCCACCGTTTGTATTTCCTGCGTGCACGTGCTTTATCGTGCACGTATTTTATTTGGCTATTTCTGAGCTCCGGCATATGCGATGCGATATGCCGTTGCGATCATTTTGGGGCGTTGGATTTTATTGAAATTCTCAGGAACGTCGTTTCACGGCTCGTTTTCTCGCAAAATGACCAGGAACGATAGGGGCGTTTTAGTCATTTGACTTGAAACACCGTTTCCAATTTTACGTAATTTCTTGGTAGGCGTTACGCACGATCGGGCTCTGTAGATCTGTGCGTCTCGTCTCCACGATCGCCCCGGTATTTTCGGATTATTCTTCTGACGCCCGGATTGAGAGATATCGCCCGGATTAACCTCGACCGTCGATTTTTCCCCATTCAGATTCACATTTCGAAATGGTTAGCCAAATCTGGCTAAATCTCTTTTAAAATCATTTTAAAATCTTTCCCTAATCTTCTTCTCTATTGACCCCTGGACTTACCACAAAAATTACACCCACTATCTCCTTGAGCTCTACACTTTTGGCTAACCCTAGATGATGTATAGCAAATTTTATTAATATTTATAATAACCCAAATCCTAAACCCTAACTCTACGTTAACCCTAACCCCAAAAGTTTGTACAGCCGCCACAAATTTCCAACAGAGGGAGAGACTCTCTCTCTTCTCCCTTTCCGTACGCATGATCCCCCTCCCCGATCGCCTCTCCTCCCTCGCACCCACGGCGAGCCGCCGCCTGATTCCGCTCGCCCCGCCGGGATTCAGCCACCGCACCGCCCTCGCCGGCGTTCCCGTCGCCTCCCCTTCCATTCCACGGTGAGGACTCGACCGTCGCCATCTCCCTTCAGGCGGTGCCCTCACCCTCGGATCTCCCCTCGACGCCGGCGTCTAGCATCCACGGTGCCGCCGCGGATCTCCTCCCTCGCCGCCACGCCGCAACAGATCTCGCGGCCCTCTCAGCTACCCTCACTCCCCGCGGCTGCCTGAGCACACCCGCATCTTCCTCTCTCCCTCACGCTTAAATCGCCTCGCCGTCGCGCCTTTCTCTCCACGGCCTTCCGCCGCCCGCCTCGCGTCCACAGACCCCCGTGGCTCTGACCCCGTGCAGCGCAGCTGCTGCACAGCTGCGCCACCGCACGCGCTCCCTCCTAAGCAGTGCGCGCCCCCGGACGTTTTCCCACCGCCCTACTGCGTTCCCGTGGCCACCGATCCCTGCGCTAAGCCCGCGGCCCCTCTCAGCTTCCTCGCTGTTTTTCCCAGGAAATAGTCGGCCAGTCCCCTTGGCCGCAGCACGCACGACACGACTTCCCTTGCGCGCACGACCTCTGGCCGTCTTACAGCGGCCTCGGCGCACGGCTGTCCTTGCCTAGGCTGCGCGTATCACGATCTTTCTGCCGGCCACCCTTCGTAGCCGACGACTGATTCTTTGTGTCCATATGAGCCCACTCATGACTCTTGAAGATCTATGGGTCTCTCTCTTTGACGGTAGCCGCCTCTCTTTCTCCTCGCCGCGCCCACTTGACGGCCTTTACCCCCTAGACCACAGCGAATCCGGCCATCTCAACCCGATCTGTCCTCCTCACCCACGCAGCGCACAATCCAGATCTGCCGGCTCCCGACGTTGCTACGTTCCCCTTGAAGGATCCTGTCCAAAACAAAGTTAGGATCGATAATTAAAGTGGAGACTTACGCTTGCGTATGCGGAACGATAGTCTCGGAACTTTGCCTTCGGATTCGCCACGACGGATCGAGTCTTCTCACGAACGGAGTAAGGCTACTAATCCACAATCTAAATCTCTATTTTAGATTAAGAACTTGGAAGGGGGGAGAGGAAATATTTCTGCAGAGCTTCGCTATGAAGAAGATGCTTGCATGAATTTCATGCAAATGTGTAAGGAAAATGGCTACCCTTGGGTCTTATTTATAGCCCCCAAGGTAGTTATTTTAGGGTAAGTTGTTCCTTTGGAACAACTTAATTAAGGTGTACCATGATACATGGCACATTATAAGCTTAAGTTGTACCATATGCATGGTACAACATAAGCTTAAGATATTCCCCCTTTATTAGCCATATGTCGCATGCACTTATGCATATATAATGCGACTTTCCCGCTCATACAGAGATCCTCTCCGCAAGGGAACAGATTCCCTTTGCACATGACTTCGTGTGCGCGACGTTCGAGGTCCGTATTCCCTCGTACATCCCCCACAAGGGTGTACAAACGTCTCCCATATCCAACATCTCCCACTCACACTTGAGGGGATTGTAAGAGAACGTCTTTCCCTTAGTTCTTTCATCTATCATACCGAGAAATAGACCGTGCGACCGTCATGCGCGTAGAGTCTGTTGTTGTGCACTTGTTAGAGATACACAACGACCTCGAAGGTGCAAAGTTGAGTAGTTCAACGCATGCTTTACCCTAGATTATTTCTTCACATTTCTTATACTTTATATTCAACAATTGAATCCCATCTGGATTACAATTGGCTGGCCAGCTTTGAATCATTAAAGTCCAAAAGTGAATATGAAATCAATCTTCCTCTTCTTGTGAACCTTCTGATCTTGACTTGATTCGCTTTTCTAACGTGCCCCGCCGAGCCGAATTACCATAGCCCATTAGTAACACGCTAAGATAGCGATCATCTCGTCAAATCTAAAGGAACCAATTGGAGTCCTCGAGGGTAAGAGTTAAGACCCGTATGGCCTTTGAGTCTCACATAATAGCAAACACTATTGCTACTAACTCAGTGGTCGAAATGCATACGTGGTATGAACACGTATTACAACATCACTCCTTTCCCAGGGAGAGTATGTCTTAATGATGTTGTACGGATGAAAAAGATCAGACACCACAGTGCCTATCTTTTTGAGTCCCCATACTACTCGTGAAATACTCACGGACTCTCATCCTGCATAAGACAGATAGGATTCAAAAAATCCAATGAGATCTTTATATCCTTGTGATACAGATCTCAGATCTTTTGTAAGCATCCGTATGATGCAGATCTTTTATTCGACTATCTTGTTTAAGTCATGACTCTAAATCATTTGTCTAATGATTTTGACTTTAAACTAGTCTCATCTCTATCTTATCCATCTGATAAGATAAGGCGGTTGCTCATGTGAGAGAGCCAACCTTAATCTGTCCGACATACACACAAAAATAGCTGAGACTTAAACACAAATGTATATAAAATCATTTGTAAGAAACTTGTATGCAAATTAAATTTTGATCTTCTATAGACATGGGAAATATTACATGATACAGCTCAGCACCTACGCATTCCCATAGATGATAAGTGTTTGAAAAACACATCTCTGGGGATCGCCTTAGTAAGGGGATCCGCTATCATCTCATGCGTGGATATGTATCCTATGTCTACTTCCTTCCGTTTATCATAATCCTTCGCAAACTTGAATCGAATGTCAATGTGTTTGGTCTTACAATGAAATTTAGGATCTTTGACATAGGCAATCGAAGCTTGACTATCACTGTATATAGGAACAGTGCTCGAGTCAGAGGCATTCGTCAGCCTGTCTAAGAATTTCCTAAGCCAAACAGCTTCTTGGACCGCCATGCTGAATGCTACGAACTCGGCTTCCATGGTTGATAGAGCGATGCAGGTTTGTTTCTTGCTGCTCCAGGATATTGCACCATTCCCGAGTAAGAAAACAAAGCCTGAGGTAGATCTTCGCTCGTCGAGATCACCTACCCAATCAGCATCGGTATAGCCTTCGAGTCTCAAGGTATTGCCTTGATAGCATAACGCATAGTCCGCAGTCCCTTTGAGGTATCTTAATATCCTCTTCACCGCTTTCCAGTGTGCCTGCCCTGGGTTGGATTGGTAACGGCTTACCATACCAACAGCATAGCAAATGTCGGGTCTAGTACACATCATGGCGTACATCAGACTCCCGACAGCACTGGAGTATGGAACTTTTTCCATAGCTTTCTTTTCTTTTGGATCTTTGGGACACATCTCCAAACATAGACCCTCGCCTTTGCTTATTGGAGTATCAATTGGCTTGCAGTCCTGCATATTAAACCGTTCTAAAACTTTCTTTATATACGTCTCTTGAGAGAGAGAGAGAAGTTTCTTGGAACGATTCCTTGAGATCTTAACCCCAAGGATATATGCAGCTTCACCCATGTCTTTCATCTCAAAGACGGATGAAAGCCAAGCTTTGATATCCAATATAAGACGCTTATCATTTCCGGCTATAAGTATGTCATCTACATAAAGAGACATAATTATATACTTGTTTTTAATCCTCTTAATATACACGCAATTGTCTTCGTCGAGCATGGAGAATCCATACGACAAAACAACTTCTTGAAAGCGCATATACCACTGCCTTGAGGATTGTTTAAGACCATATATGGATTTACGAAGTTTACAAACCTTATGTTTGTTTTCTTCTTGTACGAACCCGTTTGGTTGTTCCATGTAGATCTCCTCATCTAGTTCTCCGTTAAGAAAGGCAGTCTTTACATCCATCTGATGTAATTCGAGGTCCAAACAAGCCACCATTGCCAGAATTAAGCGAATCGAGGTAAAACGCACGACAGGAGAGAAAGTCTCTTCGTAGTCTATTCCTTCCTGTTGCGTGAAACCTTTCGCAATAAGGCGAGCTTTATATTTCTCGATGGAGCCATCAGCCTTATGCTTGATTTTGAGAACCCACTTGTTCCCAATGGCTCTACGTCCCTTAGGTAAATCAACCAAGTCCCAGACTTGGTTTGTTTTCATGGATTGAAGTTCTTCTTCCATTGCCGCTATCCATTTATCTTTAGCAGGGCATGTGACGGCCTGTTTGAAGTTTGCAGGTTCGTCATCATCTTGTAGTAATGTCATGAATGTTTGAGGAAATTCATCCTCAAATCTCAGAGGTGTTAGCCTCGTTCGATTACTACGTCTTGTTTGAGTTTGATCACTCCCACTTGGAATGACATCACTCCCACTTGGAATAACATCACTCCCACTCGGATTAGGATTGGTATCGTTCGTATCATCCATTGGTGAAGTTTGAAACGTATTTTCTTCTTCACCAAGGATTCTCCCACTCGAACGTTCCGATCCTTCTTGATCCCAAGTCTCAAACAAGGATAAGTTTTGACTTATCTCACCCTGTCTTGGAAACTCTTTTTCCAAGAAGACAACATCCCTCGATTCGAATTCTATTAGACCCCCATTGTCCTCTTGACCGACGAAAACATATCCTTTGGAGTTTTCAGCGTATCGGATGAAGATACACTTCCTCCCACGTGGCCCAAGTTTGCCATATTTGTGAGAGGATAAATGTGCGTAAGAGGCACAACCCCAAGGTTTTAGAATGTTTAAGTCTGGAGTTCTATTGTTCCACAACTCATAAGGAGTAGAACTTACCGACTTCGAGGGTACACGGTTTAAGATGAATGCTGCCGTCAATAATGCGTCACCCCAAAAGGTGATAGGCAAATTTGCCTGAGACATCATTGATCGGATCATTTCCATCAATGTCCTATTCCTTCTTTCCGCAACACCGTTTTGTTGCGGAGTGTAAGGCATAGTTACCTGATGTACTATGCCTTTTTCATCACAAAGTTCCTTAAAACTTATTGATTGATATTCACCGCCCCTATCGGTTCGCAAAACCTTAATCTTGCGATCTAATTGATTCTCCACCAAACTCATATAGTTTTTAAAGCAAGCCAAAGCTTCACTTTTGTGGGATATCAAATAGATATGTCCGAAACGGGTGAAGTCATCAATGAATGTGATGAAATAGGACTTCCCGTGTCTTGTCTTAACATTCATTGGACCGCAAATGTCCGAATGGATAAGCTGTAATGGAACTTCGGCCCTTGTGCCAGTTCCAAACGGCTTGCGACAAGTTTTCCCTACAAGACAATGTTCGCAAGTTGACATTTCAACTTTTGAAACATTAGATAGCAAGCCACTTTTGGCAAGTCTATCCATTCTAGTTGGTCCAATATGACCAAGTCTTGCATGCCAACAAATGATTTCAGACTCAGAGTTAGAAGCATTTGTCAAATGAAAACTTTCATTAATGGAAGAAGCAACATCATACATTGTATTTAAAACAATTAATCCATTACAAACATTACCAGAACCAATCAAAGAATTATTACAAACAAGGTCAACACATTGTTTATAGAACCTCCACTCTTAATCTAAAGACATTAACATGACCACGGAAACGATATTCCTTCTAATATCTGGAGCAAAGAGGACGTCGTGCAATAATAAAGTCCGGCCGTTGTCGAGAACTAGCTTGCATGTTCCGACGCCTTTGACTTCAACACGTGTGTTGTTGCCGACGTATATCCACTTTGTTCCTTGAGTTATCTTTCGATACTCTACGAAGAACCTTCTGTCCTTCGCAATGTGGTCTGTGGCCCCTGAATCAATCAACCAAAAATAGTTAGATTCAGCAAGAAACACGGAACTAGAAACACATATGTAACTAGCCCTACAAGTTACCTTGTCACTTCCATCCGTACACTTACGGGCGAAGTGACCGTACTTGTTGCACTTAAAGCACTTGATCTTCTTCAAGTTTTTCTTCTTTGAGTGCACATTCTTTTGCCACTTTTTGTTCTTTGTCTTCTTTGAGGTCTCCGGTTCTTGCTTACGTTCGTTCACAAACCTTAAGCGTTTCCGCTTATTTCCTCCATGTGAGGAACTAGCGGCCACGTGCACTTCTGCACTTGGTTTTGCGGCTTGAATCCGCTCTTCCTCGAGTTCGAGGTGTTTCGAAACATCGCTTAAAGTTTTAATGCATTCATTATGAGTGAGATGCATTTTCATGTTATCCCAGCTATCTGGGAGTGAACGAATGACCGCTTGGATCTGCTGTTCGTCAGACAGCGTAACACCCGCATCCTTTAATTCAGATATAAGATTCGCCATGTGGCGGAGATGCTTTTTCATAGAATGATCTCGCCGCATCTTGTACGAATCAAATTGAATATTCAAGGAGCGGAGTTTGGTAACCGAAGTTCCACCAAACTTTATCTCTAGCTCAGACCATATGTCTTTAGCTAGGTCGAATTCCCGAAATAGGCGCATTATGTCATTGTCCATCGCGGACAGTAACGTAATACGTGCTATTTTGTTCTTTCGAGTCCAAGTGTCATAAGCTTCCCGGTCCCTTTTGTGTTGGGCCGTATTGACCAACTCAGGTTCTACCATTATGTTTTGGAGTGTTTCGAGCACATCTTGCTCCTCCAAAACATATTGGATCTTTATTGACCAAAGTTTATAATTGTCGCCGTTGAGCTTTTCACCTTTGTTAAGCTCTGCGACAATATTCTTAGAAGCGGTAGACATTTTCGATTCAAAAAACTGCAAAGAGAATGAAAAACACGATCAAAATTCTATGCATAAAGTTTCGATTCTTTAAACACTTGATAAGTTCCTTGGATGCGTTGAAATGTTACTCTAGAATCGAGAAGTTCACTACGTTCCCAACTACCATCTAGTAGTAACTTTCAAAGTATCCCTCTTACTTATCTCAAGTAAAAAGAAATCAGAAATAATACCCGTATGGTATTAGCAGCGGAAAATCACTTTGAAAAACTTATCTTTCAAAATAGAATAGGTGAGAATTAGCGCAAAGAATTTTAACGCAACAATTGCCAAGCCACGAGACCTGTTCTACACACCCATGGGTTAGATAACCATGGCCGGATCGTGGTAGGACTTGGAATTCTAAATTGCGCTATCCCGATTTAAGGACGGGACATAACCTATTCGAAAAACATCTTTTTCCAAAAATTTTGAAAGCACGTTGGCTAATCTCCGTAGAGTAGAGCACAACGTCACAAGTACATTGGCTAATCTCCGTAGAGTAGAGCACAATGACATGGCTAATCTCGCATGAAGTAGAGCACTATGGCTAATCTTCAAGGAGTAGAGCCCAAAATGAAAAACTTCATTAAAACGTTAGTCCCGTATGAACTATTCGGCACTGTGGTTAGCCCCGTATGGACTAATCTACACATTCGAGTTTGACCAAGGCCATTTGTTACCCCGTATGGGTCATCTGGCAAGTTTACAATCGACCCAGACCATTTGTCGGATTGGTCGACCAAAAACACAAAATTGGTCGACCAATTTTCAAATTCAACTTCTTCCCGGTCAGGGCCTCTGCCCTGACCCGGGCTTGGCCAAAGGCCGGCCAGGGCCTCTGTCCTGGCCGGCCAGGGGGCCTGGCCCCCCTCGGCCAGGGCCGGCCAGGCCCTGGCCTCTGCCAGGGCCGGCCGGCCAGGCCCTGGCCACTGCCAGGGCCTGCCGGCCAGGCCACTGGCCGGGGCCAGGGCTCCTGCCCTGGCCTCGGCCAGGCCCTGGCCTGAGGCCAGGGCGCCGGCCCTGGCCTCTGCCAGGGCCGGCAGGCCGCTGGCCGGGGCCAGGGCTCCTGCCCTGGCCTCGGCCAGGCCCTGGCCTGAGGCCAGGGCGCCGGCCCTGGCCACTGCCAGGGCCGGCAGGCCGGCCAAGGGCCGGCCCTGGCCACTGCCAGGGCCGGCCTGGCCGGCAAGGCTCTGCCAAGGCCGGCCACTGCCGGCCTGGCCCTTGGCCGGCCACTGCCGGTCTGGCCATGGCCGGCCATGGCTTGGCCATGGCCGGTCATGGCCAAGGCCATTCGGCGTTGGCCGGCCATGGCCCCTTTGGCCATGGCCGGCCATCCCCTTTAAACGGGGTTGCCGCACTCAATCCTCCCCCTTGATGGGGTGGTCGCCGGTGGTTATTGGCCGTAGCCAACCCCCTCCGCATGGGGAGAGGGGATGCATGGCCTTCATAGCCCATTTGGCCATGGTGCACATGCACCAAATTTTCCTCTTACCCGATGGAAATAACTTCCATCATCTTCCTCGATGAAGCACCCGTTCGTCGATGAAGTTAGTTATTGCCTAATGGCCGTGTGCCAAAAATGACTAACGTACTACGTGAACGGTCGGTTCTTCCCGTCACGGAGAGTTCCTACCATATCCGTAATGATAGGAGACCCTAACGTGAAAAGAACAACCGCTGCGTTCTCTCCGTCACGAAGCGTTCCTACTATATCCGTAATAGTAGGAGACCCATTCGTGAAAAAGACAACGACTCGTTCGTAGTTTCGACGTGGCGGTGGATTGACCGGGGCGAACCCATATGGCTCTGATACCAATGAAGGATCCTTTCCAAAACAAAGTTAGGATCGATAATTAAAGTGGAGACTTACGCTTGCGTATGCGGAACGATAGTCTCGGAACTTTGCCTTCGGATTCGCCACGACGGATCGAGTCTTCTCACGAACGGAGTAAGGCTACTAATCCATAATCTAAATCTCTATTTTAGATTAAGAACTTGGAAGGGGGGAGAGGAAATATTTCTGCAGAGCTTCGCTATGAAGAAGATGCTTGCATGAATTTCATGCAAATGTGTAAGGAAAATGGCTACCCTTGGGTCTTATTTATAGCCCCCAAGGTAGTTATTTTAGGGTAAGTTGTTCCTTTGGAACAACTTAATTAAGGTGTACCATGATACATGGCACATTATAAGCTTAAGTTGTACCATATGCATGGTACAACATAAGCTTAAGATATTCCCCCTTTATTAGCCATATGTCGCATGCACTTATGCATATATAATGCGACTTTCCCGCTCATACAGAGATCCTCTCCGCAAGGGAACAGATTCCCTTTGCACATGACTTCGTGTGCGCGACGTTCGAGGTCCGTATTCCCTCGTACATCCCCCACAAGGGTGTACAAACGTCTCCCATATCCAACACCCCTCACATGATCCTCAAGCTAAACACTCTCCAGACATCGTGGCCGTTACCGCTACCTTCACATGCCGTCTCGTTGCGCTACTCGCAACCGAGGCGATTCCGTTGTCGTTTCTTTGCACTACTCGCGACCAAGGCGGTTCCGACGCCGTTCCTGTAGCCGTGACATCTCGACTGCGCTACCCGCAGCCGCTACGATCCTGAGGTGATCCCGAGACGACCTCCACTGCGCTACCCGCAGTCGGGGACACGAGCACCGCCACCGTTCCCAGACCCGACGCCAGATTGAATGCACGTTCCTTACACCAGGTTGGTCCATCTAAACTCGTAGTAAAACCCACACTGTAGCAAACTGAACCCTTAACTAAAAATCGACAAATTGGAATTAAATTTACTTTTCGCTCTATTAAAACGTTGTGCAAATCTAGAATATCGACGAATGAACTTTTTGACTCTGCACATAGGATAGAATTTTCGAATAGGGCTGAACATCAAAATTGTGACTTTGACGATTAGGGTAGTCCCGACAACCTAGAAATGAACCTAAATAGGATTTATTGAAAACGCGTCCTGACACCGTCACCGTGACACTGTTTCAGACGGACTTCCGCTGACGAGACACTTGGACGAGACGCTTCGAGAGGACGACACACTCGCCATCGCAGGCAAATGTATCCACTTGCACTTTTGGCTGTGCTTAGGCCTTAGTTGCTTAGAATTGATAATTGTGAACAAATAGAACCGGACGTGAAATGATAGCGTCCGGGACGACTCTTGACGGCTCAGACTTGACGACGAAGTCTGAGCCCGATAACAACAACTTTTGATATCATAGGGCTATCATGTGTGTGCGTGTGTGTGGACACCCTAGAATAACCCTTCCCGTCTTGTCACGTCCCGTCCCTTCTTGCACAACCTGTGGGCAATAGGGCACTCTTCGAGTGATCCCTTGTACAGATTCACAGCCTGCGGGCAATAGGGCACTCTCCAAGCTAGAGAGAGTGATCCCTTGTACGGATACACAGCCTGCGGGCAATAGGGCACTCGCCAAGCTAGAGCGTGTGATCCCTTGTACTGTTGTCTTGTCTTGTCTTGTCTTCCTTGGGGTTTGGGGTTGGGTTGAGTGTGCGCACGGCAAGAGGGTCTGATCCCCCTCGAACCATAAGGCGTGAACCCTTTCGTGTCTCACTTGTCTTGTCTTGTCTTGTCTCTGTCACGTCCCGACTTGTCTTGACACCTGTAGGTTAGTCCCGTAGTTGGTAGCACACGCTACGACTACTACTTGTCCCGCTTTACTTTCCTGCTACGTTACTTCCTGTTGTGTTACTCTGTTATAACCACAGCATGCTAATCAACCAGTAAACTGTTGTGTAATAGAACATTAGCATGCTAATCAACCAGTAAACCGTTGTTTAAATTTCGGTGCACTTGCAGTAAAGTCTAACCCTTCTTGTAGACTTTACCTGACGTACAGTTCCTTTCTCTTGGGTGCTGTACGTCAGGTGCTCAGCCAGAGTTTGTGGACGAGGCAGCCTCACTGGAGTACGAGGAGCCGAGGACGTCCAGAGTACGTGCCTGACGGGGACTAGACCTTGAGGTCTTTTAGTCGTCACTTTTAGAGGTTACTGCTTTTAGATTGCTTTTAGATATTTTGTTGCCATGCTTAGGCTTCTTTTAGACTTTGTACTCGTTGGATATTATATCTCTAATTTAATGAATGCAACTTCCTTTCTGTACTTCTGTTGTTTCGAACTTTATTAATGCAAGAATCTGAAACTTTTAAAATGGTACCCCTACAGACGCTTATTGGATCAGAGCTTCTCAGCTTTGGCCTAAGCGGGCCTTAGTCACGCTTCGCCTCTGTCATTTTGGGAGCATGGCGTGACAGGTTTTAGTGGTGGCCCATGCAGGTCATGCAAAAGTTCGGAACAATAAGAGTACCGCATTCATTTAATATCCATGTACATGTCTAAATTATGTTTTCCCAGTCTTAGATGGTAGGAAGACTTAGATGGACGCCCAGGTTTGATAGTCTGACGCCTTGGTTAAGATTTAGTCGTCCTCGTCCTAGACTACCTTAGCATCCCCATTTGATTCTGATCGTGTTAGATTTCTAGAGACCTCCTATTTAGTCGTTCGCTCGGGTCCATCGACTTCGGGCCCAGCAGAACGTAACCTTGATTCTCTTAGGAACCTTATCTTTAGATCCCGATTATAGACTAGCTCATTAGGAAGTCTTAGAGCTGAGTTATCCTAATCTTTAGACGACCCGATAATTAGGACCCCTGACTTCCATTGTCTCTTTGATCATTACACTTTTGTGTTATCTGCCATAGAGTCCCATCGTAGCTTCGTAAATCAAATCCTAAGTGTATCCATCAAGCGATCATTTTCCTGTCTCCCGATTCACGTGATCGTTTCCTGACGATTATCGTCGATCCTTCGAATCCCTTCCTTGACCAGTTCTGCTTCCTCTAAAAGTATTTTCGAAATTTATTATTAAGTTTTTTTTCGCTCAGCTTAATTTCTTTGAAAACCCCTATACTATATATTTAAAAATTTCTTGTTTTTTTCGGTTGAATTAAAATTCTTTTATTGACTTTGAAACCTTCTTGGTCGTAAATCCTTAAGTTACTATCTCGTACACGCTTTCGAATTATTATCTTTCGTATTTCGGTTTTGAAACTTGTTACCATTTTGAAAATTCAATATTATTCTTTTTATAAAAACTACCAAAATTTCTAACCACTTACGTGCGTACTTTAGAACATTTTCTAAACCAAAGGGGACTTTAGAATTCTTTTTGTATATATATATATATATATACATACATATATATATATAGCAGCCCTATATTCCTCGTGCTTATACTTCAAGAATCCTTGTTTAAAATTTATTTTTTTCATTTGCAAAACAACCGCTACCTCACCCTGCTTTTATTTCCTCCACCTGACTCTTTTTCCAAATTGGAATAAATTCTACCATCTGCTCACTTCCTCCTGCATTTTTTATAAGTATAAAAGTATATGATACTATATTTTACACGAAATTCTCCTGTCATCAATCTAGTTATTTTGAAGAATATTTTTCGTTCCATCCAACCATCTCCTTATCCCGCCTTATTTGAACTCGTTCCTTCCGATTCATTTCGTTACACTCATGGCTTCTGTTTTTCCTTAGGTTCTGTAGACATTAGTCCTTGTAGTTGTCCATGCTATCTTCAATATAGGAGTAGGCCCTTGGTAGGTGATGTTGTCGTGATGCACGAGTGTAGGTAGAGTGTGTAGACCTGTATGAGTGTGTCATCTTTAGGATCCGGATATTTGCCTTTTTGTGTCTTGAGTGTGTTCTCAGTGTTAACCATGATATGATTGAAGTTGTCTGAATGACGGTATTCATACGTATATGAATAGGGTCATAGCAGGCAATTTCCTTAGACGTAGTTTTACGCAATTATAGAATAGCTTATTCTTGACTGCATGTGATTGTATCAAAATTTTGTTTTCTTTTAAACCAAATCTTGAAAGTTTTTGAAATTAGCTCACAAGATCACAAATCAATTATCCTTCCTCATCCATTACCACGACTCCACACGTTTTTCCAAATGTTTTAAAAAAAACGTATCACTGGTTTTAAGTTTCCCTTTCTCTTCTCTCTCTCTCCGTTTAGAAATGTTATGTTATGGTTGTTATAGTTTTGGGACTAGCTATTATTGTGGTAGGATTTTGGTTGCGGGTAGGCCCAGGGAGAGATGAGAATTGTTATAGCAATGATTAACCGATTTTGGAACAATAAGGATATTGGAATTGATTTCTTTCGGATGAAAAGAATGGGCTGTCCAAGACTTATTTATAAAACCGAAGTGCGGCGGACTCGATGGAGAATTCTGGTTGAATGAGATTATATGTGTGAAGATGAGAACTTATCAGATTTGAGGCTTAGACGAATGGTAGATAGGGATGGCTATAGAGTATGGTAGGAGTTAGGGTGATCTTGAGATTGAGTAGAGTTTTTATTAGCATCGAGACTTGATTATTGAGTTGACGTGAGAAGACATTGGGAGTAACACGACGTGTTGAGATAAATGGATGGTTAGGTTGTCGGATTTAATATTGGTTGAAAAATAATTATAATAAGTAGGAGGAGATGTGATTTTGATGGTTCAATCATTTGGCGGATAAAGATTTATAGGGAGATATGACACGGAATGTATTGATGCCACGTCGATTGTTGATTTGTAAAGGTGTTATGAGGCAGACAAAGTTTTGTCTTAGATTGGTGATCGACTAGAAAAATTTATTTTTGGCGATTGAGAAATATTGGAAAGAGATCGGGAGTTTAAAAGATTGTTTTTGAGCAATGATGTTTAGTGGAGTGGTATGGTATGGGAATATGATTATTAATCTTTGGTGAGGACTTGGGGTTGGAAATTTGAACAGTAGTGATGGGTCTATAGTTAAGAATTAAGAGGTGAGTTTAGTCGTGGCATTGTCCAGTGATAAGATGGGTTATGATGGATTAGTTGGGTAACGATGTTGAAGTTATAGGATTAGAGATCCTTGTGGGGATGATGGGAGTTATAGGCTTAAGTATTTATGGATTTTATAATTAGTCTTAGTGTAAGTGATTCTGAGGACGGAATCATTTCTAAGGTGGGTAGAATGTAACGGCCGCTTTCCACCGTTTGTATTTCCTGCGTGCACGTGCTTTATCGTGCACGTATTTTATTTGGCTATTTTCGAGCTCCGGCATATGCGATGCGATATGCCGTTGCGATCGATTTGGGGCGTTGGATTTTATTGAAATTCTCAGGAACGTCGTTTCACGGCTCGTTTTCTCGCAAATGACCAGGAACGATAGGGGCGTTTTAGTCATTTGACTCGAAACGCCGTTTTCAATTTTACGTAATTTCTTGGTAGGCGTTACGCACGATCGGGCTCTGTAGATCTATGCGTCTCGTCTCCACGATCGCCCCGATATTTTCGGATTATTTTTCTGACACCCGGATTGAGAGATATCGCCCGGATTAACCTCGACCGTCGATTTTTCACCATTCAGATTCAAATTTCGAAATGGTTAACCAAATCTGGCTAAATCTCTTTTAAAATCCTTTTAAAATCATTCCCTAATCTTCTTCTCTTTTGACCCCTGGACTTACCACAAAAATTACACCAACTATCTCCTTGAGCTCTACACTTTTGGCTAACCCTAGATGATGTATAGCAAATTTTATTAATATTTATAATAACCCAAATCCTAAACCCTAACTCTAAGTTAACCCTAACCCTAAAAGTTTGTACATCAGCCACAAATTTCCAATGGAGGGAGAGACTCTCTCTCTTCTCCCTTTCCGTACGCATGATCCCCCTCCCCGATCGCCTCTCCTCCCTCGCACCCACGGCGAGCCGCCGCCTGATTCCGCTCACCCCGCCGCGATTCCACCACCGCACCACCCTCACCGGTGTTCCCGCCGCCTCCCCTTCCATTCCACGGCGAGGACTCGACCGCCGCCATCTCCCTTCAGGTGGCGCCCTCACCCTCGGATCTCCCCTCGACGCCGGCGTCTAGCATCCACGGCGCCGCCGCGGATCTCCTCCCTCGCCACCGTGCCGCAGCAGATCTCGCAGCCCTCTCAGCCGCCCTTGCTCACCGTGACCGCCTGAGCACACCCGCATCTTCCCCTCTCCCTCACGCTCAAATCGCCTCGCCGTCGCGCCTTTCTCTCCACGGCCTTCCGCCGCCCGCCTCGCGTCCACACACCCCCATGGCTCCGACCCCGTGCAGCGCAGCCGCTGCACCGCTGCGCCACCGCGCGCGCTCCCTCCTCAGCAGTGCACGCCCCCGGCCGTTTTCCCGCCGTCCTACTGCGTTCCTGTGGCCACCGATCCCCGTGCTAAGCCCGCGGCCCCTCTCAGCTTCCTCGCTGTTTTCCCCAGGAAACAGTCGGCCGGTCCCCATGGCCGCAGCACGGCACGTCACGACTTCCCTTACGTGCACAACCTCTGGCCGTCTTACAGCGGCCTCGGCGCACGGCTGTCCTTGCCTAGGCTGCGCGTATCACGATCTTTCTGCCGGCCACCCTTCGTAGCCGACGACTGATTCTTTGTGTCCATATGAGCCCACTCATGACTCTTGCAGATCTACGGGTCTCTCTCTTTGACGACAACCGCCTCTCTTTCTCCTCGGCGTGCCCACTTGACGGCCTTTACCCCCTAGACCACAGCGAATCCGGCCATCTCAACCCGATCTATCCTCCTCACCCACGCAGCGCACAATCCAGATCTACCGGCTCCCGACGTTGCTACGTTCCCCTCACATGATCCTCAAGCTGAACACTCTCCAGACATCGTGGCCGTTACCGCTAACTTACATGCCGTCTCGTTGCGCTACTCACAACCGAGGCAATTCCGTTGCCGTTTCTTTGTACTACTCGCGACCAAGGCGGTTCCGACGTCGTTCCTGTAGCCGTGACATCTCGACTGCGCTACCCGCAGCCGCTACGATCCTGAGGCGATCCCGAGACGACCTCCACTGTGCTACTTGCAGTCGGGGACACGATCACCACCACCGTTCCCAGACCCGACGCCAGATTGAATGCACGTTCCTCACACCAGGTTGGTCCATCTAAACTCGTAGTAAAACCCACACTGTAGCAAACTGAACCCTAAACTAAAAATCGACAAATTGGAATTAAATTTACTTTTCGCTCTATTAAAACGTTGTGCAAATCTAGAATATCGACGAATGAACTTTTTGACTGTGCACATAGGATAGAATCATCGAATAGGGCTGAACATCAAAATTGTGAATTTGAAGATTAGGGTAGTCCTGACAACCTAGAAATGAACCTAAATAGGATTTATTGAAAACGCGACCTGACACCGTCGCCGTGACACTGTTTCAGACGGACTTCCGCTGACGAGACACTAGGATGAGACGCTTCGAGAGGACGACACACTCGCCATCGCAGGCAAGTGTATCCACTTGCACTTTTGGCCGTGCTTAGGCCTTAGTTGGTTAGAATTGATAATTGTGAACAAATAGAACCGGACGTGAAATGAAGCGTCCGGGACGACTCTTGACGGCTCAGACTTGACGACGAAGTCTGAGCCCGACAAAAACAACTTTTGATATCATATGGCTATCATGTGTGTGCGTGTGTGTGGACACCCTAGAATAACCCTTCCCGTCTTGTCACGTCCCGTCCCTTCTTGCACAGCCTACAGGCAATAGGGCACTCTTCGAGTGATCCCTTGTATAAATTCACAGCCTGCGGGCAATAGGGCACTCTCCAAGCTAGAGAGAGTGATCCCTTGTACGGATACACAGCCTGCGGGCAATAGGGCACTCGCCAAGCTAGAGCGTGTGATCCCTTATACTGTTGTCTTGTCTTGTCTTATCTTCCTTAGGGTTTGGGGTTGGGTTGAGCGTGCGCACGGCAAGAGGGTCTGATCCCCCTCGAACCGTAAGGCGTGAACCCTTTCATGTCTCACTTGTCTTGTCTTGTCTTGTCTCTGTCACGTCCCGACTTGTCTTGACACCTGTAGGTTAGTCCCGTAGTTGGTAGCACACGCTACGACTACTACTTGTCCAGCTTTACTTTCCTGCTACGTTACTTCCTGTTGTGTTACTCTGTTATAACCATAGCATGCTAATCAACCAGTAAACTGTTGTGTAATAGAACCTTAGCATGCTAATCAACCAGTAAACCGTTGTTTAAAGTTCGGTGCACTTGCAGTAAAGTCTAACCCTTCTTGTAGACTTTACCTGACGTACAGTTCCTTTCTCTTGGGTGATGTACGTCAGGTGCTCAGCCAGAGTTTGTGGACGAGTCAGACTCACTGGAGTACGAGGAGCCGAGGACGTCGACCCAGAGTACGTGCCTGACGGGGACCAGACCTTGAGGTCTTTTAGTCGTCACTTTCAGAGGTTACTGCTTTTAGATTGCTTTTAGATATTTTGTTGCCATGCTTAGGCTTTTTTAGACTTTGTACTCGTTGGATATTATATCTCTAATTTAATGAATGCAACTTCCTTTCTGTACTTCTGTTGTTTCGAACTATATTATTGCAAGAACCTGAAACTTTTAAAATGGCACCCCTACAGACGCTTATTGGGTCAGAGCTTCTCAGCTCTGGCCTAAGCGGGCCTTAGTCACGCTTCGCCTCCGTCGTTTTGGGAAGCGGGGCGTGACATACAGAAAACATGATATCGGGCCTACTAGTAGTTAAATAGAGTAAGCTACCGATCATACCTCGATATAGACGAACGTCTACATCTTTTCCATTCTCATCCTTATGTAGATGGGTTGTCGTACTCATGAGAGTCCTTTTGCTTGAGGACGATTCTATCCCGAATTGCTTGATAAGCTCCCCTGTGTACTTAGTTTGATGTATGAAAGTCCCATCCTTCATTTGTCGAATTTGCAATCCAAGGAAATAGTTGAGCTCACCCATATGGCTCATCTCGAATTCATCCTTCATAGACTTAGAAAATTTTTGACAAAGATTAAAGTTAGTAGAACCAAATATGATATCGTCCACATAAACTTGAATTAAAAGGATGTCATTTTCATAATCCTTAATAAAAAGTGTTGTATCAACTTCACCCATTTTAAAACCTAAATCTAAAAGAAAGGTTTTGAGTCGATCATACCAAGCTCTAGGTGTCTCAACCCATACAACGCTTTCTTTAGTTTGAAAACATGATTTGGAAATTTTTCATGTATGAAACCAGGTGGTTGAGAAACATAAACTTCTTCATTGAAAAAATCATTTAAAAATGCACTTTTAACATCCATTTGAAACAATTTGAAATTCTTTTGAGATGCAAAAGATAAAAGCAATCTAATAGCTTCTAATCTAGCTACATGGGCAAAGGATTCTTCAAAATCGATACCTTCCTCTTGTCGGTAGCCTTGAGCTACTAACCTTGCTTTGTTCCTTGTGATGACCTCATTCTCATCGGTCTTGTTCTTGAATATCCACTTGGTACCAATCACTTGGTGACCACTGGGAAGAGGAATGAGCTTCCAAACTTCTTTTCTCTCGAATTGCATGAGTTCTTCTTCCATTGCCACTATTCAAGAGCTATCCTCACATGCTTCTTGGATGTTCTTTGGCTCAATAATAGAGACGAATGCGCAATGAGAGAATTCTTCAATTCTAGACCTTGTTCGAACACTCACACCAATATCTCCAATAATTTGGTAATGATGATGGTTGCGAACGTTTGGATAAGCTTTGGAAATCCTTGCATCATTTGGAACATCATCAACAATCTCATTAGTAGTGTTAGTCTCAATAATAGAATCATTAATCTTGGCATTACTAAGTGAATCACATATTGCATCTACGCTTTCATCAACAACATGAGGAAAATCAAAATCTTCATAGAATGATACGTGTAGTGATTCCCGATCGTTGAAGAGGTTTTGTTGTATATCCGGTAGGCTTTGCTACGTGTGGAATATCCAACAAAAATTCCTTCATCGGATCTTGGCTCAAATTTATCTAAGTTACCAAAGGTGTTCTTGATAAAACATTTTGAACCAAAAACTTGAAAATATTTAACTTGAGGCTTATTGTCATAAAATAAATCAAAATAAGTTTTGTTCGTTCGGGGTCACTAGGATCCTATTAAGCACATAACATGCCATGTGCATCACATCTGCCCAAAATTGTAGTCCAAGATGACTATCATGAAGCATGGTACGAGCACACTCAATAAGAGTCCTATTCTTTCTCTATACAACATCATTTTGTGATGGTGCTCGAGGAAAAGAAAAGTTGTGAGTTATCCCGGCGTCATCACAAAACTTTGTAAAAGATTCATTCTCAAATTCTCCTCCATGATCACTACGAATAGTGATAATGGTGGATCCCAAGAAATTTTGAATCTCCTTTGCAAATATGGTAAACTCTTCAAAGGCTTCATTTTTATTAGTTAAAAATGAAACCCAAGTAAATCTAGTGAAGTCGTCAACGACAACTAATCCATAATAAGCATTACCTAAAGAAGCGGTTCTAGTTGGCCCAAACAAATCTAGATGAAGTAATTCTAGGGGCCTCTTAGAAGTTATGCCTTCTTTAAGTTTGAAAGATGATTTACTAAGTTTACCTCTTTGACAAGAATCACAAAAGTTTTTCTTACTAAAAGCAATTTTTGGAAAACCTTTGACAAGATCATGCTTAGCTAACTTATATAAGTGCTTAAAATGAACATGACCAAAACGGCGTTGCCATAATAGTTCTTCATTTGTATTAGCAACTAAGCAATGTTCTACGGTTTTAGGCAAGCTCAAATAATAAATATTCTTGCGCCTAATACCGGTAAATAAAACATGAGAATCAAACTCAATAATTTCACACAACCCCTCTCCAAAGTTAACCTTGTAACCTTTGTCACAAAGTTGGCTAATGGAGATAAGATTATGACATAAACCACTCACTAAATATACATTAGTAATGAGTGGTTTGGAAGGATTACCGATTTTACCTACTCCAATGATGGTTCCCTTTTGATTGCCTTCAAAAGTGATCGTTGCACCATCCTTGATGCTAATCACTTCGGAGAGTAGTGAGGGATCTCCCGTCATGTGTTTGGAGCAACCACTGTCGAGTATCCATCCTTTCCTTTTAGAGCCAATATGACATTTATTGCTCTCCTTCTTCTTTTTGGGTATCTAGATGATATACCATAAGCTTATAGATGGTACCCAATTCTTCTTCTAGATGGTACCCAATTTTTGTTGGGTCCAAGGGGATTAGCACTTTGGAAGCCAAGTCCAAGTGGACTTCCGCTTCCCAACATAATTACCACTATTAATAATATCATGAAAGTATGAATCAACATACGCATTCCGATCATTTAAGTTAGTGTTCTTAGGACCCCAAATAGTGTAAGTTTTGGGAGTCCTTTTTCTAGTTGCATGCACAATAGTTTGATTTCTATGATGTGTGTGTGCATCCTAGGAACATGAGTTCTAGCATAAAAATGAGGAGGAGGATGTGCATTAGTCATATGTGGGTTGTATGTTTGCTTAAAAACATGCATGACATGTGGAGGATGTGCATACATGTAAGAGTGATGCGTGTGAGCATATGAGTGTGTAGGAGCATGTACATGAGTATTTCTCATGTGTGGATTTGTACGTGGCAGTGGGTGTGGAGCATAAAAAGTGTCATGTGTATTCACTTGTGAAGTAGGAGATTTCCTACGTGGATGAAGGTTGGTGTACATGAAAGCATGACTTCTCTTTTGGTTTCCACCAGTAGTGGGTTTCTTACCAAAAGGAAGAGATTATGAAGTGGTGACTTTCTTGGTAGGTTTGCTATCTATAGTGTCTTTGACACCACTTGTGGATGCACCGGAGGATGGCCTCACAAACTCTATAGTAACATCACTATAGGTAGTGCGAGCATTGGATGCATTTGCTTTCACAAAACCAAGACCAACACGATGTGTGGCCAGAAATTAGTTTGCTAGCAAATCATCCAATTGTCCTTTCCCCTTATTAAATCTCATAATACGGGAGGACATGAGCTCATATTTCTCCTTAAGAGAAGAAATGTTGGTATCCAAGGTGGACACCCGTGCTTTGAGCTCGTGCAATTGGGGTTTAAGAGAATCATTCTTTAAACCCAATTGTGTGTTTTGTGAAGCTAGATCACCATTATCCTTTGGGTGTGTTTGATCTAGTTGAGATTTGAGGGTATTCACCTCATTTCTCAAAGTGACATTTTGAGAAACCAAATTTGCTTTCTCAAGGGTTAGTGTATCAATAATGGTGTCATTGTTGATGATGCATGGTATGTATGGATTGCTAACAGATTGTTTCTTTAAACTAGTATATCTAAGCATTAAAGATTGATACTTAGCAAATGGTTCTTCATTAGCAATACGCAATTCATCCATAATTACCTCGAGTTCATCCATGTCAGAATCACTCTCATCGGAGAGTGGATCTTCCCGGGCCATGAAACACATGTTGGCACTTTCACCCTTCTCATCATCAGAATCACTTGACGAGTCTCCACTTGAGTCATCGAATGTACCGAAGAGCCCTTTCTTTTTATCTTTCTTATTCTTATCGGACTTATGGTACTTCGGAGCCTTCCACTTCTCTTTGTTTCGGAGCTTTGGGCAATCCTTCTTGATGTGCCTGGCTTATTCCACTTAAAGTAAAGAGAGGAAGAGTTATTAGTAGAATCAAATCTATTCTTAGAGGGAAATTTACCTTTGCGAAAGAAGCATTGGAACTTCTTCGCCATTTGAGCCATTTCCTCTAAGTCCATGTCATTTTCGGATTCTTCGCTATCGGAGGATGAAGAATTAGCATTGAATGCTAAAGCTTTCTTCTTGGCCTTTGAAGGGTTCAGCATAGCTCGAATCTTCAGTCGGTTATCCAGTCTTACTTCGTAAGACTTGAGAGTGCCGTTGAGATTCACGACGGTGTAGTTCTTCAAGTCGTTGACCTCCTCAATGGCGATAGCTCTTCGTTCCCATTTGGAGGTCATCCCTATTATGATCTTTCTCCCCTTCTCTGGTTGGGTGTATGTTTGTCCAAGCGCTTCTAGTTCATTGGTGATGTCGGTTACATCGATGCTATGCTCTCATTTTCCTGCATGTGAAACATATCGAAATTTTGCACGGCAACATATAGTTTAGAAAGTTTTACCTTATTTGTTTCCTCATGGGTAACGACGAGATGGTTCCAAATTTGATATGCACTCTTACATGTGCATATCTTGTTGAACTCATTCGGCAACACACAATGAAGAGCGTTAAATACTTTTGCGTTGTTGACTTCGGCGGACTTCTGGGAGGGTGTCCATTCTTCAAAATCCTCTTCGGTGGGCTCGATGTATTCCTTGTGGAGGGTTGTCCAAAGGGAGGCACTCCTTAGGAATGTTTCCATCCGGCATTTCCAATAGCCGAAGTTCGTACCGTTGAAACGCGGAGGACGCACCGTGGATTGAACTTCGAATAGAGTGGATGCTCAATCACGACGTGATTGTTGTGTTGGAAGCAACGATCTAGGATCTTGGTTTGATGATGACAAACGTGTCGTTATATCTGACGTGTGTGCTTAGTGTGTTTTATGATTCACTAAACGATACATCTTTCACTACTTGGAGAATTTGCTATCCACATAGCTAATGGACTTGGTCTTAGTGCCATTCTCATAGCAAAGATGATTGGATCAAATCAATTGGTGATTGGTGCAAATCCAATATTGATTTTTGATTTGATTAAGTCATTTTCCATAGAGATCCAATTCAAAATTTGTATTTCATATCCGATTGAAATCTTACTTGATCTTCTATTCAAACACCAATTAAAGATTGCATCAAATCCATACTTTCTAGAGATCCTCCACAGCCGAATTGCTCTCATCCCCTATCCTACTTGATTCCCCCTAGTCTACCTTATCCATCCACATGGGATCATCCCTTAAGACCTAGGGCTCTCTTTATAAGTCACCTTCCAAGGGGGATCCAAAAAGGACGGCTGAATTAAAATTCTCCTAGGGCAAGTCACAAAAAAACTCTAAACATCAAAAAGAAGAGGCCAAACTTTCATATCATCCCCAAACGTCAAAGAGCCTCATCGCATACATCTCGTTCTCAAACCTCCTCCTACATCTCCCAAAGCCTAGAGCATCGTCGCCCATCACCAGAGATCTCGAGAGAAGAAGCCCGCCGTCGATCTTCACCTACATGTCAAAGCTCCCGTCTCCGTGAAGAAGAAAGCAAACTCCGAGCGCTTGCTGAATGAAGGAGATGATATCGATGCCCTGGAGTCGCTCGGAGAAGTCGACATCGTTGCCGGTATCACTATGTCGGAGAGCTGCTCGCTATGAAGATCGCATCCGTCGAAGAGAAGCTCGCCGTCGATGATTGAGCGAAGCAAATGAGGCCGGTGCCTGTGTTTCTTCGCCATCAACCAAGGAGCAGTGCTGCTGGAGCCGAGCGACCACCGTAGACGACGTCGCCATTGAGCGAACCGAAGGAAACCACTGCAGCTCTCGATAACTGCCACCGTCATTGAGAAGACGTTACCGGAGCCACCACGCCATGAGATCGTCGCTGCACGATGAAAAGCTCACAAAGTCAACAATCCCCCATTGCTCTGTTGCATGAAGACGATAAACTCCTCTCCATCACTGCTGCTTTCGAGGTTACGCCGTTGATCTCACTGACGGAGCTGTCGCTGCCAAACGCTGTCGCTCTCCGCCGTAAGTGGTCGTCACCATCGGAGTTGATGCCATCGTCGAAGAAGTTCACCGCACAAAGTTGCCGGAGTGCCGCTTGGAGAGACCCATGCCTGCATGCCCTAGCTTCGGAGACGATCACTTTTGCATGCTGACATGGGCGGACGATCACGATAAATCAACGGCGGAGATTTGATTTGGCAGCCGCATGATCACGAGAGCGCTGAAATGCAAAAAAGGCTGAAGCACGAATTTTAAAGGCTAACGTGGCCAAGTTAAAGGGAGTTGTTATGCGTACAGATAGAAATTAATTTGTTTTGAACTGAACTTTCTTTGCGCACAGACCAGTGAACAACTTGACATCCAGGAGTCGGATTGAGACACCGTTTGCGTCAGATTGGAGCTGACGACGTGCTGATTGACAGAGACGCCTACACGGACACGAACTGAGCATCTCTAAACCCTTAAACTCTTTTATTCATGTCTTAGTGTAACGTTCTCTGTAGGGGAAACTTTACCTATATTTTGGGACTATTTTAGGACTTGTCTGGTTGGGGCTAGACAAGTGGGACCCAGCTAGTCTGGGACTAGGTGGTAGAAAGCATTACTAGGATTGATAGTGAGAGGAAACAATGTGTGTGGGCTACTGAGAGCCTGGCGAGTGTAGAGAGGTAGAGGGTGCTCTGAGCGTGCTCTAACTTGTGGTTTTGTACCTATTGCACTATTCAATACTAGTATCTGCTTTGGGGGCTGGAGTAGGTCGTTGGGACGACCGAAACAGGGTAAATCTGCTGTGTACACTATGTCTGCATTTTATTTACTCTGATGCTGCCATTACTGTGTGTGATTTCTCGTGGGTTGCGCGAGAATTTTTTATTAGCATATTCATCCCCCCTCTAGGTTAGGATCCAGATCAAACAAGTGGTATCAGAGCAGGTTTTAGGATCTAGCCTAGGTTTGACCATGAATAACCATATGGATAGTTCTTTTGCTGAGGGTCAGTCTGTTTCCCGTCCCCCTAGATTTAATGGAGATGATTATGCATATTGAAAAAATCGAATGAAAATTTACCTCATTTCTGTAGATTACAAGGCTTGGCAAATAATTGAAAAAGGATATAAACTGCCTGTAATTAAAGTAGATAGTGTTGAGATTGAAAAACCAAATGACAAATGGGATGATAATGATTGGAAATCTTATTCTTTAAATGCTAAAGCTATGAATGCTCTCATTTGTGCACTTGATAAATCTGAATATAATAGAATCTCACATTGTTTAACTGCACAGGAAATATGGCATACTTTGGAGGTGACGCACGAGGGAACGTCACAGGTGAAGGAGTCTAGACTTGCACTTCTGAGCACAGAGTACGAGGGATTTTGCATGCTACCATCAGAGACCATATCAGAGATGTTTGCGAGGTTCGCCAACATTGTCTATAAGTCTAGCTCGCTCGGTAAGCCATATTCTAACCTTGAGCAGGTGAGAAAGATATTAAGAGCACTGCCAAGCTCTTTCAGGCCTAAAGTCACTGCCATCCAAGAAGCGAAAGATCTGTCACAGATGAGGGTGGAGGACTTGATAGGTAATCTAATGTCCCACGAGCTTGAATTGCAAAACGTGAATGAAAGGGAGAAACCTGAGGAGAAGGATAAAGCTACAAAGCCACTTGCTATGAAAGCTGAAGAAAGTGAAGATGATGATGAGGACATAGCGCTAATGGTCAGAAATTTCAGAAAGTATGTCCAGACCAAGCAAGGAAGATAAGAAATGGCACCCAGGTTTAATCGCTCTAACTTTTCTTAGTCTTCTAAGCAAACTTATGATCAGAATGCTACTAATAGAATGACTTGTTTTAAATGCAAGAAAAGAGGACATCGAATGAGGGATTGCCCACATGAGACAGCTCAGATTGCTAAAGAAAAAGGAAAATCCAAGGTGCTAACTTGGGATATGGATAGCGAAGCTGAGAGTGAGGAGGATGATCATGTTGCCATCTCATGCATGGCATTGATGGGAATACACGATGCGGTAATTTCTGGTAGTAAAACTGAACTCCTTACTCTTTGTAAAGAAATGCAAGATAAAATAGAGAGCTTGAGTCCACTATAGATGATTATCAAAATGAGAACTTTGAAATGCAACAATCTGAATATGATATGTCTAAGGAGATTGAAAAATTGAAAATTGAAATTGTTGCTCGGGACTCTACTATTGACATATTGAAAAAGGAAAAGTCCAGTTTTAGTGATGAAGCACCTTGTCTCTCTTGCCTTTCCTTGATGAATAATATTAGCATGCTTAAACTTGATTTGATTAAGCTCGAAACTGAAAAAGACTATGTGATTAGAGAGCTTAATGATAAATTCTGCATGTTAGATAATGAATTTAAAAGAAAAATGATTGAATATGAAATTAAGGAAATAAGAAAACAAGTTGGCTTTCATTAGTAAATGCAAGATGCTTGTGGAAGAAAATAAACAATTAAAAATCAAAGTCTCTCATCTTGAAGTGGCCATTAAGAAATTCTCTATGGGAAAACAATCGTTGGACACTATTTTAGAGAATCAATTATATGGCAATAATAGAAAAGGACTTTGTTTCAGAGTGTTTTCTCACTACAAAGCGTTGACCGTGGAGAACCCGGTCAACGTGGTCAAGGGGCCCGCTTTGGGTCCCTTGGGGGGCTTCGAATTGGTGCAGAAGGGGCGAGGGGAAGCCTCGGCCCTTGTTGAGATGCTCGGCCTCGGATAGTCGTGCTCGGCCTCGGCTGAAAGGGTGACGAGGGGTAGCCTCAGGCGCCCGGGTAGATGCACGGCCGACGGGAGGCGAGGGGAATCTCAGACCTGACTAAGACGCTCGGCCTCGGTGGGGTGTGCTCGGCCTCGGCAGGTTGACGGTGAGGGGAAGCCTCACTATCCAGTCGGACGAGTGGTCGGAGATGGGCGAGGGGTAGCCTCGGCCCGTTGATCAGCTGTCCACCTGCGTAGACGAGAACGCTCGTCAGGGGACCGGACCTTGGTTCCGGCCAAATCCCCTCCGATGCCTAAGTCAGATAGTGATCTGAGAAAGGAGGCCCAGCGGAGACGGTTCGACTCGTGAGGAGATCGTAACGGCGTCTCTCGGCGCGAGCGGGGGAGGAAGGAGATGAATTGGGGGAACGAGGTCGTTGATGGAGTACCTTAGGTTTTTGTTACCTTAGATGCGGTCCCTTTCTTCGTCGTCCTCCGAGCCCTTTTGTAGAGCTCCCTGCATGATTGCCTCTGGCCCACGTCCCACACCCGCCCTCGATCGTGCCCCATCAATCTGCCCCCTCGCCGCCGCTCTCTTCGCCATTCCAGCACCTCCCCATTACCGCCATTTAGTGGTCGCGCGTTCCGGGGAACGGTTTTCGCAGGAGTGGGTGAGTGTCCAGCGGGTTATCGGGGCCGGGTCGGATCGACATTCGAGAAGATCCCTTACAGGGCCTTCGTTGAATGGGCCTGAGGTTGCAGGTGGGCCTTCGACCAGTAGTCAGGCTCCTGGGCTCGTGTCTTTTGGGGTCTCGGTCAAATAGGCGTAACAATTGCCCCCATCGGTCGAGTTGATCGGCTTCGGCCTGTTCGGCTCGGCCGATGTGACCTCTGCCGATTTTGACAAGCTCGCCAGTCGATGCCGACTCATTTATTAGTCGTCATCATGGGTGGGCCCGTTCGATATTTTTAAGGCGCGGGCTCCGAAGCGCCGTTAGTCCTCTGATGCCGCCACGTGTGGCTGCAAACTTACCCCCTCCGTTCGTGGGGCCGTCTTCAGTTGAGAAGCTGAGGGGTTCGGGCGCCGCCATCGGTGGGATCGATCGGCCTCGGCTAGCTTGGTATAACCGCTCCGCCTCCTGGGGTTCCGAGTGGCGCTTCAGCCGAGGCGTGGTCATAAATGTAGGTCATGATGAGGCGGATCGATTGGACTTCCCCTGGCGCCGGTTTCGAAACGCCGCCAGTTCTTCGAAACCTGCCGCGCGTTCTTGTCAGCCGCTTCGAATTCACCCCTGCGCCCGATATATAAAATCCTCAGCCGCGTTGATCTCCACTTCTCTTTTGCTTCTCCCGGTATTTCAAAGCTTTCCACAACTCGGAGTTTCCCGTCGCCTTCGCTTCCTTGCCTTCTCCAGACCAGTCGAAAAAAGGTAATTCCTCTCTTGCTTTTCATCTCATGGCTGCCCTTAGGATAGGCGGTTCTGGTCAAAGGGAAAGGGATCCTTCGGAGTCCAGGCGGGGTGAGCCCCGGCTAGGGGGATCAGGTTCCCCCGCCGGGAGTCGTTCTCTTCAGGATAAGGGGAAGGAGAAACTTTTTCCAGACTACGCCCATGATGACGTGGCGTCGGCTGCCGTACGGCTTAATGTGCCCCCGGTTGTCCTCCGTACGCCGTCGAGGACCCCTCCTTCGGTGGCCGCGGAGATCCGGGAGAGATATCTCTGCTTCCCATACGAGGTTCGGGTTCCATTTGTCGACGAGCGGATTTGCCTTCCGAGGAGCAATGAGGTCGGCGTCTACGTCGAGATGTTCCGCCTGGGTCTTCGCTTCCCGCTCCATCCCTTCTTCATCCAGGTCATGGAACATTTCACAGTGTCCCTGTGTCAGTTCACCCCGTGTTCGATCGCGGTACTGACGGGCTTCGTAACGCTCTGCTGTTCCCGCGGTCTGGAGCCGACTCTCCCCCTTCTCTTCCACTTTTACCAGGCCCAGACGGTCGGTCCGGGGTCATGGCTACTACTCCGAGCTCGTTCGAGGAGGGAATGCCTGATCGGGTTACCCCGCTGGTCAGGGGATTGGAACTCGGATTATGTTTTCGTGGTCTTCTTGGGGGAGGCCCAGATTCTAACAAGCTGGGGCAGTTCTGTCCATCCTCGCCCGTCGTTAGTTCTCTCAGACGCCGACCGGGCAGCCGCTGCGCTTCTGTTGGCTCTTCCTTTGGAAACGAAGTCCATCTGGTCTTTGTTGGACGACCTACTCCTGAAGGCCGTCTTGTGGTCTCCGGGTAGGTCGCTTTTCCATCCCCGGATCGCCCTATGACTCATCCTGATTTCGGTCTCCTTTGCAGGGATGGCTGGCCGCGAATTCGTCCGTGACGTCGATGAGCTGATCCGTCGTGGAGCCGCTCGGAGCCGAGGTAGTACCTCTGGAAGGGCGCCTCAGAGGACCGTTGAGGAGGAAGTGCGCCGAGCCGAGCCTTCCGTGGGTAAGGTGGTGGCCGCGCCTCCCGCCTCTTCTTCTGGCGATCCCCTTCCGGGGGGTGAGGATGGTGTGAGGCGGAAGCATTCCCCTCCGGCGCCTTCGGAGCCCCACGGTGGAAAGAAGAGGAAGGAGGACGTGGATCCCTCCGGTCCGGAAGGTTCCGTGCTTCCCGTGGCGTCCGCCGGGGATCCTTCGATAGCTTTGCCAGCCACCCCCCTCGCAGCGTCTTTGCCCGTATCACCAGGGGTCGGGGCCTTGTTGGCGAGCGACTTGGCTTCGATCGTCGTCCCTGGGAGTTCGATGTTTGCTGACCGAGCCCTGGCCCAGCAGGTTGCCGAGGTCTCCGTCCCTCCCTGGGACCGCAGCCTCCTCAAGAAGATCCCGGCCGACAAGATGTCGGATTCCTTGGTCTGGATCCTTCAACAGGTTCGGTTATCTTGCTATCCTCTCTTTCTCTTTATTCTCTTCTTAGCCCATGTCTCGTCTTTTCAGGGTTCAGCGCTCGCTGTGGAGTTGCAGTGTCGAGCCGTCCGCTTGAGGGAGCTGGAGGAGTCCTCTATGAGGGCTCAGGAGCGGGTCGGGGCGGCTGAGGTGGCTATGACGGAGGCCCAGATGGAGTCTCGGCGTCTCAACCTCCGTGTGGCCGAGTTGGAGGGACGAGTGGGTGACCTCCAGGGAAAGCTGGAGGATGCTCATCAGTCGGCTGAGGAAGCGACGGAGTCGTTCCGCCTGGAGAGGGAGGAGCTTCAGAGGGAACTGTTGGATCGGCGCCAGGTGGTGCGGCTTGCAGAGGAGGTGGAGAAGGGCGTCGTCGAGACCCTGGGGAAGAGGATCTTCGAGGTTCTCAGGGGGGCTTTCGGTAAGTATGAAGACCTCATCGCCCCTCGGATCGTCGAAGTCGTCCAGTCTTCTTTCCGGGAATGTGCGGAGCGTGTTCGGCAAGCCCCACCGCCGGTCGATCCCCCTCGCTCCGAGCAGGGCGAAGTGCCCGAGGATGTGTCCTCCCGAGCTCGATCTCCCTAAGCCGTCCCTCCCGGCCTTATCCTCAAATTTTTAAGCATTCGCTTCTCTTTGGGCCAGTCTACTTGAAATGGATCCCTGGCCCCCGCTATCTCCTTCGGCTTCGTTATCGGCTCCATGGCCAATAATTGCTGGTTGCATGGCTGCTAGCTTGGGCTACTTACTTCGGGTCTTTTGTCAACCAATTTTGCTCTGTCGGTGTCGATCTAGCTTCTGTAGGCGAAGAACTCTGTCATTTGTCGCAAGTAGATTGTTTGTAGGGTGTTTCCTTCGCCTTGCTCCCTTGTAAATAAGACGCAATTTTGTATTCTGGTTAGCTATTATAAACGAAATCGACTTACTTGGACTTCTTGTGTACTTTGTGTTGTCGCCTTGTTCTTGGCTTAGGAATGGACGAAGCTGGCGTTGGCTGGGGGGATCCTCCCCAGACTTAGGGGCGCAGGAGTCGGTCAGCGAGGGCAAAGCTCCTCGGCCTAGGACCGGTCGGCGTC
The DNA here is from genome assembly GCA_030789695.1 of Scilla litardierei. NCBI lineage: Eukaryota > Viridiplantae > Streptophyta > Magnoliopsida > Asparagales > Asparagaceae > Scilla > Scilla litardierei. The sequence continues at coordinate 114,609,954 of CM061136.1, forward strand.
CGTGTCTGCTGGGGGAATTGCCCCCAGACTTATGAGCACTGGTGTCGGTCGGCGAGGGCTAAGCTCCTCGGCTTAGGACCGGTCTTGGGGGATTCTCCCCAGACTTAGGGGCGCAGGAGTCGGTCAGCGAGGGCAAAGCTCCTCGGCTTAGGACCGGTCGGCGTCCGTGTCTGCTGGGGGAATTGCCCCCAGACTTATGAGCGCTGGTGTCGGTCGGCGAGGGCTAAGCTCCTCGGCTTAGGACCGGTCGGCGTCCGTGCCTGCTGGGGGAATTGCCCCCAGACTTATGAGCGCTGGTGTCAGTCGGCGAGGGCTAAGCTCCTCGGCTTAGGACCGGTCGGCGTCCGTGCCTGCTGGGGGAATTGCCCCCGGTCTTATAGGCGCTGAAGTCGGTCGGCGAGGGCAAAGCTCCTCTTCCTCCTCCCGTGAGGCGGCGGTCCCCAACCTTTCATGCTATTGGTGTCATGTCAACTCCATCGGGGTTTTAAATGAAGATAACAAAAAGGGATGCATTTGTACTCTCAAGAGTCCTGCCGGACCGGTACATTTGGAGGAAATGGAAAAAAGAAATGAAGCTAGACAGAGGGATGTAAACTTAGATAACTCCCTCATACTAGGCCGCTTCCGGGGGGAGAGACGTCGCCCGCTCACTCTATGATGTGGAGAGGGCCTTGGATGGTGTTGATCTTCTTCCCCTTGTCTGGCTGTGCGGAGGTCCCTTCTCTGTGGGCCGGCTCGTCGGCCTGATTCCTGGCGTGCCCTTGGCTCATCAGCTTCTCAATGTCCTTTTTCAAATGCCAGCAATCTTCTGTGTCATGACCATCGTCCTTGTGGTACTTGCAGTACTTCTCCCTGTTCTTCCCGCCTCTTTTAGCCTTCGGTGGGGGGCGATCAGCTCGCTCTTCCTTCTGTACTTGGGCGAGAATGGCGTCCGGGGTGATGTCCCTTGCGCTTTCTCCCCGCTGCCTGTTCCTCTGCCTCTTCTCGGTCCGGTACCCTTCGGGGCTAACTCGTCCGCCGTCGCCGCGCTTGGTCCCTCGGGCGGTTTTTCCTGCATCCTCGGCCAAGGCCTCCTCGGTCAGCATGAAACGTTCGGCCCTTGCCATGATCCCGGGGAGGTCCTTCGGGGGGTCGTTTTGTAGGGACTTCTTGAGGCCCCTGTGGCGAAGTCCTTTCTTAAGGGCCGTCTGGACCACCAGGTCGGGTGGGTTGTTCACGTTCAGCCTTTCTGCATTGAAGCGGCGCATGAACTATCGGAGTGGCTCGGCCGGGCCTTGCACTATGTTGAACAGATGTTCAGCACCAGGTTTGATCAGCCTCCCCGCCATGAACTGTTTGCAGAACAACTGGGCGAGTTGTTCGAAACTGTCGATGGAGCGGCCGGGCAGGCTGTGGTACCAGATCCTCGCCGCTCCCCTGAGAGTAGAATAGAAGCCCCGGCAAAGCAGGTCATCGTCAGCTCCCTGGAAGGCCATGTCCCCCTCGTAGTCCATCACGTGGTGTGCCGGGTCTCCTATTCCATCGTACTTTCCCAGCACCGGGATTCGGAATCGGGAGGGGACCCGTGCGTCAGTTATTCTCCGTGACAAGGGGCACCGGTCTCCGTGGATGCCTCCGGGGATGCGGTACTCGCCTGCCTCTGGATCGACCGGGGGTGGAGGTAACACCGGCGCCAGCGGGGCTGGCTCCGCAGCCTTCGCCACGCTGGGGGCCGGGCTGTCCCGACGTTCCCGACTCCTCCTGCGGGAGCTCCTGCTCCGCCGCGATCGGTCTCTCGAGTGGTGTCGTTCGCTTCTCCTGCGGCGGGACGACCGTGATCGACGAGACGATGCCGTCTTCGATTCGCCGTCCGTCCCTTCGGTCTCTCTTCGGCTCCTTTCACGATAGGGTGAGGAGGCGCGTGACCTCGCCTGACGAGAGCCGGACAGCGTGAACCGACGCTCCGTGTTCGGTTTCCGAGTCCCGTGGTCGTCGACCACGGCGGACCGCAAGTGTGGGGGACCCCCCGCCCATCGATGGTTGTCGTCCAACGTGCCTCCGTTGGGTGGCGCAGGGCCAACGAGCTGCTGCACCGTCACGACCAACATCTGGAGGCTCGCGTTGGTCTCCTGAGCCAGGGCGCGGAGCTGTCCCTGTGTGGCCAGTTCTGAGCCGCCGGTTTATTCGGTGGAGAGGGCGGGGTGTCCGCTGACGGGCGTGTCCTTGGGATTGCCCTTCGTTGTGCCATTCCCCTCCTCCGGGATGGGGGGCATGTGCTTCCTTCCATTGCTGGCTCGTGCCATTGTTGGTGTGGTTTTCTTCTTCGTGGGACGGTCTTTCGGTTCCCACAGACGGCGCCAGATGTTTCAGAGTGTTTTCTCACTACAAAGCGTTGACCGTGGAGAACCCGGTCAACGTGGTCAAGGGGCCCGCTTTGGGTCCCTTGGGGGGCTTCGAATTGGTGCAGAAGGGGCGAGGGGAAGCCTCGGCCCTTGTTGAGATGCTCGGCCTCGGATAGTCGTGCTCGGCCTCGGCTGAAAGGGTGAAGAGGGGTAGCCTCAGGCGCCCGGGTAGATGCACGGCCGACGGGAGGCGAGGGGAATCTCGGACCTGACTAAGACGCTCGGCCTCGGTGGGGTGTGCTCGGCCTCGGCAGGTTGACGGTGAGGGGAAGCCTCAATATCCAGTCGGACGAGTGGTCAGAGAGGGGCGAGGGGTAGCCTCGGCCCTTTGATCAGCTGTCCACCTGCGTAGACGAGAACGCTCGTCAGGGGGCCGGACCTTGGTTCCAGCCAAATCCCCTCCGATGCCTAAGTCAGATAGTGATCTGAGAAAGGAGGCCCGGCGGAGACGGTTCGACTCGTGAGGAGATCGTAACGGCGTCTCTCGGCGCGAGCGGGGGAGGAAGGAGATGAATTGGGGGAACGAGGTCGTTGATGGAGTACCTTAGGTTTTTGTTACCTTAGATGCGGTCCCTTTCTTCGTCGTCCTCCGAGCCCTTTTGTAGAGCTCCCTGCGTGATTGCCTCTGGCCCACGTCCCACACCCGCCCTCGATCGTGCCCCATCAATCTGCCCCCTCGCCGCCGCTCTCTTCGCCATTCCAGCACATCCCCATTACCGCCATTTAGTGGTCGCGCGTTCCGGGGAACGGTTTTCGCAGGAGTGGGTGAGTGTCCAGCGAGTTATCGGGGCCGGGTCGGATCGACATTCGAGAAGATCCCTTACAGGGCCTTCGTTGAATGGGCCTGAGGTTGCAGGTGGGCCTTCGACCAGTAGTCGGGCTCCTGGGCTCGTGTCTTTTGGGGTCTCGGTCAAATAGGCGTAACAGACTTGGTTTTGGTCTGAAAAACATTGAAAAGCAAAAATTCAAGAAATTCCACAATGTACCCTCTATTGCAAAGAACAAATGTGCAAAGTGCTTTACTTGTGATAGTATAGGCCACACTTCATATTATTGTAAATTTAGGAACACAAATACCAATTTTAAACAAGTGTGGGTTCCTAAAACAATAATGGCTAACACTAGTGGACCTTGTTGGATTCCAAGGTCACACTTAACACCTTTCATGTAGGTAAGGTGGAGATTTGGCGAGGAGCAAATTTTTCAATTTCTCATTCTTTTAGCTACTTCGTCAAATAGCGACGAGAAGGTATAATTTTTATCCATCTTTGCATTTCATTGCATACCTTCATAGATTGTTTTGAGTGCTTGATTTATTTTTGTTTTGTGTGCTTGTTTTTATTTTGTTTTGTGTGCTTGCTTGCATGATTTTTAATGTTTTTATTTCTGAAAAAAAAAATTGAAAAACCAAAAATAAAAAAAATGTGCTTAAAAGAATAACCTTTATGATTTATCTTAAGTGGTATTGTATGAATATTCAAGTCTATCCCTTGTAGAAGTTAATTCATTATTGTTGTAGCTACATGAACATGTTGTTCTCTTTTTAGTAGCCATGACATGTCTCATAAATTTCGAATTTGACTTCTACACCTACATTTGCACTTTCACGATAATTGACTTTTTAGTGCTTTTGGAGATTCTTTTGAAGAATAATGGAAAGTGAATGTAGGAATGATTAATTTCTGAATTTTCTAAAGGATATGAAGTGTTTAGCCATGAATTAAAAATTGAGCACAAAAGAATTGAAAAAAAAACTATATTTGCTCCGTATGAAAAATGGATACACTTCATGGCTAAAACACAACCCACGAGTATCCAACTTATGCTAAATGGGTAATCATTAGTGTTGGTGTATATAACTCGTCAATCAATGCCACCCCACTTTTAAAAGTCCTTTAAGGCTATGTTTTGGGGTTCGGTAACTTGAACTCATCTTTGATGAGGTGGGAAAAATAAATCCTAGTGATATTCATGAAAATTGGAAAATGTGGATTGATTTGGTTGATTTTCTAAGATTGAATCTCCTTTAGTACTTTATTGTCTATATCACTACACTTACACAAAGGTGGAGAAGTCGTGTTATGAAATTCTATGAGCTTGAATTGTCTATTTTTTTTGGAAAACTCATGCAAATTGCAAGCTACATTTAATAATGGTTTATTTTTGCATGGAATATTGTTGTGACTTCATTAATCCACTTTTGGTGATTACAAAGGGGGAGAAAGAAAAGAAAGATTTGACAGACTTGATGTCGGTATTATTTGTTGAAGTGTTGAAGGGGGAGCTTGAGAGAAGGGGGAGCATGCTTTTAAATGTGTTATAACATTGTGCATGCTATATTGTAATACTTGAATATACTTGAATATCTCATTCCATGATTCATATTCAATTACACCCTTCAACACACTTCGCACACCCATACTTATTGCTCAAATGTTTTATGGGGTTGTCATCACCAAAAGGGGGAGATTGTTGGAAGCAACGATCTAGGATCTTGGTTTGATGAAGACAAACATGTCGTTATATCTAACGTGTGTGCTTAGTGTGTTTCAGGATTGGCTAAACGATACATCTTTCACTACTTGGAGAATTTGCTATCCACAGAGCTAATGGACTTGGTCTTAGTGCCATTCTCATAACAAAGATGATTGGATCAAATCAATTGGTGATTGGTGCAAATCCAATATTGATTTTTGATTTGATTAATTCATTTGCCATAGAGATCCAATTCAAAATTCGTATTTCATATCCGATTGAAATCTTACTTGATCTTCTATTCAAACACCAATTAAAGATTGCATCAAATCCATAATTTCTAGAGATCCTCCATAGCCGAATTGCTCTCATCCCCTATCATACTTGATTCCCCCCTAGTCTACCTTATCCATCCACATGGGATCATCCCTTAAGACCTAGGGCTCTCTTTATAAGTCACCTTCCAAGGGGGATCCAAAAAGGACGGCTGAATTAAAATTCTCCTAGGGCAAGTCACAAAAAAAAATCTAAACATAAAAAAAAGAGGCCAAACTTTCATATCATCTCCAAACGTCAAAGAGCCTCATCGCATACATCTCGTTCTCAAACCTCCTCCTACATCTACCAAAGCCTAGAGCATCGTCGTCCATCCTCGGAGATCTCGAGAGAAGAAGCCCGCCGTCGATCTTCACCTACCTGCCAAAGCTCCCGTCTCCGTGAAGAAGAACACGAACTCCGAGTGCTTGCTGAATGAAGGAGAGGATATCTGTGCCATGGAGTCGCTCGGAGAAGTTGACATCGTTGCCGGCATCACCACGTCGGAGAGCTGCTCGCTGTGAAGATCGCATCCGTCGAAGAGAAGCTCGCCGTCGCCGATTGAGCGAAGCAAAGGAGGCCGGCGCCTGTGTGTCTTTGCCATCAACCAAGGAGCAGCGCTGCTGGAGTCGAGCGACCACCGTAGATGACGTCGCCGTTGAGCGAACCGAAGGAAACCGATGTAGCTCCCGATAACTGCCACTGTCACTGAGAAGACATTGTCGGAGCCATCACGCAACGAGATCGTAGCTGCATGATGAAAAGCTCATGAAGTCAACGATCCCCCATCGTTCTGTTGCCCGAAGATGATAACCTCCTCACCATCGCTGCTGCTTTCGAGGTTACGCCGTCGATCTCGCTGACGGAGCTGCCGCTGCCAAACGCTGTCGCTCTCCGCCGTAAGTGGTCGTCGCCGTCGAGCACTCGAGTTGAAAGGCGGAGGAGAAGACGAAGCGACCGAGCACCACCGGAGTTGACGCCATCGTCGAAGAAGTTCGTCTCACGAAGTTTCCGGAGCACCGCTCGGAGAGACCTACGCCTGCATGCCCTAGCTTCGGAGAGGATCACTTTTGCGTGCTGACGTGGATGGACGATCACGAGAAATCAACGGCGGAGATTTGATTTGGCGGCCGCATGATCACGAGAGCATTGAAACGCAAAAAAGGCCGAAGCACGAATTTTAATGGCTGACGTGGCCAAGTTAAAGGGAGTTGCTGTGCGTACAGACAGAAATTAATTTGTTTTGAACTGAACTTTATTTGTGCACAGACCAGTGCACAACTTGACATCCAGGAGTCGGATTGAGACACCGTTTGCGTCAGATTGGAGCTGACGACGTGCTGATTGACAGAGACGCCTACACGGACATGAACTGAGCATCTCTAAACCCTTAAACTCTTTTATTCGTGTATTAGTGTAACGTTCCCTGTAGGGGAAACTTTACCTATATTTTGGGACTATTTTGGGACTTGTCTGGTTGGGGCTAGACAAGTGGGACCCATCTAGTTTGGGACTAGCTGGTAGAAAGCATTACTAGGATTGATAGTGAGAGGAAACACTGTGTGTGGGGGTACTGAGAGCCTGGTGAGTGTAGAGACGTAGAGGGTGCTCTGAGCGTGCTAACTTGTGGTTTTGTACCTATTGCACTATTCAATACTAGTATCTGCTTTGGGGGCTGGAGTAGGTCATTGGGACGACCGAACCAGGGTAAATTTGTTGTGTACTCTGTGTCTGCATTTTATTTACTCTGCTGCTGTCATTACTGCGTGTGATTTCTCGTGGGTTGCGCGAGAATTTTTTATTAGCATATTCACCCCCCTCTAGGCTAGGATCCAGATCCAACATGTCGGTGGAGGAACGTTGTTGTTGTTGGTTGCCATAGCTTAAAACTTGCGCTCTGATACCAATTGTAAGGACCCTGGCTATGGGAAAAACACTAGAAGTGGGGTTGAATAATGTTTAAGCAATTTAAAAAGATAGTTACACCAAATTAAATTCCAAACCAACAGTAAGTGCGGAATAAAAGAGAATCCCAAAATGAAAAAGTGCAAACACAGGGATGTTTTAAGGGTTCGGATTACCCAAGTCACATCCCGACTTGTTCCAGATAATCCTACGTCCCTTTTACCCGGTAACCACCGGATACTCAAGTTAGAACTCTAACTTGAGGTTTCCTTAAAAACCCACTTGTAGAAACCCTACAAGTGAAATCGAAATATACTCGATGTCCTTGACTCCCACAACTTGGGAGCAAGCAAACCACTCTCACAACCTGAGAGTAGATCAAATAACGAGAGTTATGAAATATGAAAATAGGCAACACTTACAATCACCTATGCCTTGAAGTAGAACTTGAAGGAAAAGTGTGTTGTGTGTTGAAAGACTCTCTTGGAAAAGAGGAAAGCCCTTTCTCTTGACTGCACCAAATGCCTAGAAGATTTCTATTTGGTTCTAGATTGGAGAGCAAGAGATAGAAGATAGGAATTCTAGGACTTTAGGATTTGAGAGCTTTTCTCTTGAGAGAAAGAAAGCTTGAATGATTTTTCAAATGAACCTTGAATGAATGAGTAACTTGGTAACCTCTCAATGGAACAGTAGAGGCTCCTTTTATAGGTTTATCAAACCTTTTAAACTGAAACACTAAAAGCCCCTTTGAAATCGGTGAGAAAAAACTCAACGGATAGAATCTGCGCTCGTGACAATCGACTGTAGAATAACTCACAGTCGATGCTGCACAGTGACAGAGGGTAGGTGAGAATTCATAACTGTAACTTACCACGTGGACAGTCGACTGATAAGGCATAGACAGTCGACTGTTAAACCAACAGGCGACTGTAAATCCTGCAACATGCGACTGGCCAAAAGCTGGGTAAGTTAAGGAAATCTGAGAAAAGTCTGGAAAAACAGGACAGGCGACTGATGAAGAGAAGACATTCGACTGTTAAATTAAACAGGCGCCTGTAATTCCTTCTACAGACGACTTTCAAGACCTTGACATTTTCCAGAGAGTTGAGTCATGAAAGAGGCTCAAAGACAGACGACTGTGTCATTGGACATTCGACTGACAATACAACAATAGTCGACTGGCCAGATCAAAACAGAGAAAACTATTTCGGCTTAAGATAGACATGCGATTGATTAACAAAACATAGTCAACTGTCACTTGGACATGCGCCTGTGAAATGTATATCAGTCGCCTGAAGGAGTAAAAGCTAAGAAGCCCAAAACTGGACTGAAAAAGATTGTGCATAATAGTTGACTGTAAAACAAAAAACAGTCGACTGTTTTCAGATAGTCGACTGTAAGTCGTTCAACAGTCGACTGTAGAGAACATCACAGTCAAGATAGAAATGAATTGAAGCCTAGGAAAATTGATTTGAAGAATTCCTAAGACTAAAATAAAGATGTGTATCTGCTCCAACAAAATTCTACTTCTAAGCTACATACTAGAAGAGAAACAAGAAAATTACACTTGTAGAACTCTCTCTTCTTTCCAACGCATGAGCTTGAAGTCTTCTCGGAGCATCAATCACCATCTATGATCATCCAATCCACTTCCTTTGCTTTGAGTGATCTTTGAGTATCATCCATTGCTAATTGATCGTCATGACATACATGGGCAATGGATTTACTGCAAATAGGGATTAGTCACAAGTATTTATGTTTGCTCATCATTAATACCAAGTAGGGAGAAGTCCAATAATCAATAGTTTATATCCGTTTGGAAGTCTCATATAGATATCCTTATCTATATTTCCATATAGGTATGCAGTCAAAATGTCCATGAGCTACATATCCAGGCCTTCCGTAGTAGTTAGGCTAATAACGAAATGGAAAGTGATCGCATCTATGACTGGGGAATATGTATCATCATAGTCTATTCCTGGTCGTTAGGAAAAGCCTTGTGCAACAAGGCGCGCTTTGTAGCGTACGATCTCATTATTTTCGTTTTATTTTCTTGCGAATACCCATTTATATCCCACAGGTTTAACACCCTTCGGTGTTAGGACTATATATCCAAAAACTTTGTGCTTCGAGAGTGAGTCCAGCTCTACTCCTATTGCCCCGTTCCACTTTGGCCAATCCTCTCTACGTTTACATTCTGCTAGAGAGCGTGGATCGGTCTCATCGTCATATTCAGTGTCGTGATTGGCAATAATAAGTGTGAACTTATCATCGATGATTGTGCTTTTTGACGTGCGTTTATATTTTATATATTCACGCACGTCTTCTCTGTAATTTCCCGTCGTTTTTCGTTGTTTCGAATCCATTCCCTTGTGTTTTTTAGTTCCATTTCACTTTCGCTGTGTTGTGTGCTTTTGCAGGATATTGCTGCCGCAGGGGACATACAAGGCCACATCATGAGTCCCCAGAGCAACGGGAGGTGTCGCACGAGATCCTGAGAGCCAATCGTCAAGATAAATCATGTATCAGCTATCAACCGATCGGGTGGACAGATCCACCCGATTGGTTCATGTGGCTGTATCAGACCCGAGGAAGACGCAAATCCACCTGATCGATTCAGTGATCGGGTGGATGTGACATAAATCTCTGTTTTTTAGAGCCCAAGTCAACCGATTGGGTCACCTGTAGCAGATGCTTTCATGCTCGAGAATTCAACGACTCACCCGATCAGTTCAGTAATCGGATGAGGTTTATCAGAGGCTGAAGGCCGAACTTCTCGTTGTTTCACCCGATCGGTTGAAGTTTCAACTGATTGGGTGAACGTTTATTTTTGTCTTTTAGTGGGAATATTCCATGGCATCTTGCCAAAATGTATAAATAGAGCTAGGTTTCCCAGAAAACGTAATCCCCATTTTCTTAAGCCGTTTTTAGGGATTTTGGCTGCTCTGAATTTATTTTTATTTGTAAGTTCTTTGATCGTCTTTATATTTTAATATTGCATTTATATTACCATTTGCTACAGTAATCTATTGCTTGATTTCTATTTTGATGGCTATAATCTGTTTTATTGCATCTCATGCCATGATTATTGAGTAGTTCTTAAATCTGGGACATTGGTGGAAGCCCCTTCATGGGTTCTCCCTAACACGACCATAGGATTAGGGATTCGATAGGATATAGGGATTTAGATGGTTACGCGGGGGCGTTTTATTGTCACTGGTGTGAGAAAAACTGCCTTTGACTATAGGGCCAAGGGGAAATAAAACGGGAGTTTGATCCCCTAGCCACAGCTCACCCCCCTAGTGTAGACATTGATTCCTCGTGCGTGGGAACGACTTGGATGCGATGTCGGGAGCAATCGTTGCGAGCTTAGTGCTCCCGGAGTCTGGCGGTGTTGGACATGGGAATGCCCACAGTCCAAACCTGGGTAGATCTAGCGTATCATTCTGGGCATCGACCAGAAAATCGGGCCCATGGGACGCTAGGTACTACTATTAGAGGCAACGTCTCACTGCTAAACCCTAGAATTCGATCACATTCCTATCCTTCGGTCGTAATAGTGAGAATTCATGATAGGGCGGAAGCCAAGGTCCTAGGTTGCCTTTTTTATATCTTAAACCTTTTCATTAGTTTACTATCATGACATCCAACAAGCGATTAAGCTAGCTCACCCACCGGGTGATCCGGATCCCGATTGTTCACAAGCACAACACACGCCTCCCTGTGTTCGACCCCCAAGCCACATTTCAACACCGTGCGCTTGTGTAACGACCAGTTTTTATCGTTACGTTATCCGTATTTTTCTATCGTCTACTTTCTTCCGTATCCGTAGTTAGACGTTTCTGTCCCGTACCCGTGCACGAACCAACATTTCATATCAATTATTTCTAACATTATTTTAAACCATTTAGTCAAATCTTTATCATTATTATAACTATTATTATTTCATGGCACTTAAATAAAATTCTTATTATAATCTTATTTTTAGTATCCCTTATTAAATTAATTTAAAATTTCAAAATTCAAAATCTAAATTTCAAATCATGGCAAATATTTTTAAAGTCAATTGCATCTTACCATTTTTAAACCTATTGATTAGCCCTAATTTCCATTAATTACGCCTATTAAACACTATTAATAATTCTACAAATTTCATTCCTAATTAAGCCCTAGCCTATTCTTGGACCTAGGCCGCACCCATATGTGTCAGTCACGCACACAGCATCTTAAAACGCACACACTTAATTTTTACAAACATAGGCCCTATTTCTTACTCACCTATAACTTTATAAACCCTACACTACTCACGTTCACACAACACCTTAGAAAAGGAAAACATTAGAAACCATAAAGCTAAACCTAAGCCTAGCTATTCACATGCTACTCATGTTCACAAAATCCCTGGGCTTTCACGTGCTGCCTTCCAATTTCCACACACACACAAAAGTTACAATATATAGGACCCGGTTCTTTACAGCTAGCCCTAGCATCGACATCACCCTACCCCCTACTTCCTTTTAAAACCCCTAGGGTATTTCTTTTCTCCAAGCTTTTCTCCCTACACAAGCCAGCGCCGCCTCCTGTCCTTTGTTTCTCCACGAAGAGCAGCTGCTCGCGGCCTCGTCTTCTCCCCGCGACGTCACACAGCAGCGCCTTCACAACCCAACACACGCCAGGCCGCGGCCTCTCCCCCATCTCCCCCGCCTTCGACCACCAACACCCCTACGCAAAGCCTCCCCGTTTCGCTGCTCGGGCCAGCAACGCCACCCTCCCTTGCTTCGATCAGATCCGCCCGGAGACCTCGTCGCCGATCTCCAACCCACAGCCCGATCCAGTCTTCCGACCACCACCCAGCCTCGCCTCCCTCACTCCGATGCCCTAACAGCCAAACACCCCATCTCCCCCTCTCCTTCTTCAACCGTGGTTCCCCTCCTTCAACCTCCGAACCCAGGCTTCCCCACTCGAAGCCGCCATGCCGACCCCCGAACCCATCGAGCCCACACCAACGTCTCCGACCCAGCGCCTTTCAACCCTGTTCCCCACTTCTACACCCCTGTCTTCAGTCACCCGAGCCCATCACCGGCGATCTCAGCCTCCCCTCATCTTCCCGCATCTCCGACTAGCTCGACACCACACCCAGGCCACGCTCATTCCATTCCCGACGCCTAGCAAACTGCAACCTCTCCCAAACCCCGCATGTCCCCCAGTTTGCCTCCGCCATGCCCCTCATCCTCCCTACTCTGTTCGAAACAGAGGACTCACCAGTCCGCCAACTCATCGCTCTGATCTCTACAAGCCACGCCGGCGAATCCGCCATCTCCCAACCACCGTTACTCACTGTGCCGATGTCGCTGTCACCGTAGGTCACCACCTGACGCCAGCCCGGACCCCCGTCGACCTCCGTCGTCCACGCCGATCTACCCTCGACCGCCGGATCTGCCTCCGCCTTGATTCCCTGCTTTGTGAAAGGAAATAAGAGGAGAAACATAAAGGGGAAGTCGACAGCTAGAGGAGGTAAGTCATGGGTTTAATTAAGTTGTTACATTATATACTAGTTATTATTGTAAGAGGTAGACATTATTGTTTTGTACGGATATATTGTGGTCATTGGGAGCCGTAAATCTCTTAGTACCCTGTATATATAGGCAGTTAGTGTATAGGATTATATACAGAGTTTATGTTATTGGATATGCAATAGTGCAGAGTTGTAGACATTAAATTGTATAGGTTAAGTATAATGTTACTTTACTTAGTTATAACTTTTAACCTGTTATTATAGATCCAACCTCGCACATAGAATTCGCCTTGCAACGCGATCTCCTGGATATTCGAAATCACCTAGTCAGGCAAGTACACATTTTTACCGCTGCTTTTGATTGTTTTTGAGATATTTCGATAGGCAAGTGCACTTTTTACATATCTTGAAACCGTTTCTTTTAATTGCTTTGACCCGAGTTACTCTGATATGCAAGTGTACTTTCTTACATGTTTTATAACTGCCGCACTTAATCTTTTAAATTGAGGTATTCCGGTATGCAAGTGTACTCTTTCTGTTTTAAATATCGTTCCATTTAACTGCTAGGACAAGATTTACTAGTTTTGCTTTATGTCATGTTACGCATCATACTCGTACCCACTTGATTGAATGATATTGGATGAAATGCGTATCGATGAAACATAATGACAGAATGAAATACATGAAATCGTAAAATTGTGAGTTCGTGCGCCCAAGCGGCGGAATCGTGACTTTCGTGAGTGTCATGTGAGTTGACAAATTCGTGCTTGTAAAACGACTAGGCCGGCTCGTGTTCCGGAAAACTTTTGGGTGGGGTTAGGGTTGAGCGGCCACTGGGCGTATGAAAGGTACTCTCCTCAAGAGCACCACCCGACGCGATGGGTTAGCGTCAATCACGGTAAGCCCCCGTGAGAGGAACGACCTTCTCATCACGACCTAAAGGCGAGAACCCTAGGAGTGAATAGAAACCACGGACGTGAAATTGCAAATTGCCAAGTCTTACTTTATTCCAGCCTGCTTAGAACTTCCATGTAATTTGTTGTATGCACTACACTTGTCACATTATCTGATGTACACAAGACACTTGTCACATTATCTGCTGGACACAAGACACTTGTCACATTATCTGCTGTACACCAGACACTTGTCACATTATCTGCTGCACACATTACACTTGTCACATTATTTGTTGTACACACTACATGCCACCGCTTTTGCACTATGCCTGACGTGCTCATGCCTTAACTATTTTGTCACTTACATTGTCATGAAATCGATTTTTTTGAAAACCTTGCCGAGGGTCAATTATCATAATTTTCTAAATCTTGCCGAGCGACCCTCGCTGACGTATATTTCTTGTCTTGTGAAATATACGTCAGGTATTAGACAGGTTCACAGAGGAGTTTGCTTAGAGACTAAACAGGTTGATCGGGAGTGCCCTGCTGCTGAGTGTTCCGTCGCTGAGAAGCTTTGTGTCTTCGTATCATTTGTACTTTGTTAATTCTTTCACAACTTGTATGGGCTCTATGACCCTCCTTTATTTCATTCATTGTTGTAACCTATTTCTGAGACTTGAGATTGTAATTAAATAAATTATCTGTGTTGTTTGAGCTGCATGCAAGACCCTGCAGGATGTTATCACACAGACGCGTAATGTGCTTAAACCAAGGAGGAAGGAAAAAAAAGTATCTCCTTCTTGTTTTAAGCACATGCGGACCTTCGTCGCGTCCTCGCCCCAAGTACAATGGGAAGCGGGGCGTGACAGGTTTTAGTGGTGGCCCATGCAGGTCATGCTATGCAAAATACTTCAAACAACATAGATAAGATTACAATCTTAATTCCCAAGAACAACTCTTTTCGAATTCTCTATCATATCCTTGTTCCCTAAGTAATCTTAGTCTTAAGGTTCTAAACGATAGTTGGCCCAATAAGTCTCCCCTCAATCTTGAAATCATATTTGATATAACATTCCTTCGTCGACAACCATAGAAATACCTAGTAGTAGATACATAATACCACTCCCTAGTCATCTTTACTTTTGTGATCATATCCATTCCTTATTAATGGTTCACTTGATTCCCATCGTGACGTCTATGCCACCACCTTTCTACTTATATTATCCTTTTGGGTCCTCTCTGTCTTTGCATATCTTAAAACTCATTTGATTCTTTCGGTCAAGCAGGTAGCCTAACGGGGAATGTAACGGCCTGTTTCTGTTTATACGTATTTTTCATGTATTCAATTAGGATGGTGAATTATTAGAGTATTAATATATATTATTATTGTTCTTATTATTGTTATTTTCATAGTTCGAGAACGCAACTTAACGACCGCGATAATATCTCCTTTAAGTTGGTTGATGTTGATTGTAGAGGTGGGATCATAATGATCCAATTATCCTGATCAGATGATTCCTCAAATCTCATCTTAATCAAAACTAGACCAGATCTAAATATCTTAACGTATATCGATTTTCTAATCCAAATGTTAATACGTTTCATAAATCGATCAAATCTCAACCCAAGTGACCTAACGAATCCTAACAATTGATTCTATCTGATCTCCAAATCTTAACTCTAAATATCTTAAACAACAATATGTACCAACTCGATACCGTAATAATAAGTTGATCACATCGAACTCCCCTAACCCAATCTTAATAGGGTTAATCTACTAAATTTTCCAAAACCAAATATCTTGACGAATCATTCGAGCCAAATCTAAACATCTTATCGATGTCGATCTTAACCGGATCGATTTCCAAATCAAGAGCGATCGAATCTTAAATGATCCTATTAAATCTTAAACTTGCTCCTTTATAATCAAAACTTGATCAAACCAACATTCCTAATATCTTAACAAATCGTATCTTTTATACGAATAAAATCCTAACAGACCCAAATTCTAATAATTTTGGATATCGTGATCGTTTAATTGTCCTAGCCAAACGGATCTTATCAATCAAGAGAATACCTTAACCGAATCGATCATCCAATCTGATCCCGATCTAAACATCTTGTCGGATCCTCCCAATCATGCCTGATCTAAACCAACCAGCCCAATATCTTAACTAATTTTATAAATCCTATTAGACCATTCTGTTAACCCAAATGTATTCAAATCTAATTTAGGTTAAAAACGAGACGACGACTGAATCTGATAATATTTAAGTTCTAGCCATATGATTGTGACTACGTATATGGATGTATGTACTGGTGTACTAGTCCTATGTAAACTACCATGGTTGTATATATCGGTGTGTGTATATTTGCCCTATATAGATACAAGATGGCCGTGTAGTAGAGTAAGTATGTATATGTATTTGAAATGAATGCATCCATAAGTACTTGGAAATGTGTGATATATGGGTAAGTACATGTATGTGGATGTATATTATTTCATTATGATGTATGTATGACTGGGATAGAATGACCTTAGTGCCTACGTCCGCTCACCCCCTATGTTTGAGGACAGACTTCATCTTAAGGTGGGTAGATTACGATGACCCTAGTACTATGGGTTAGGCGTATGTAAATCTGTGTTAGTGTAAAGTATTACGTGCATGTATATACGTATAGTGATATGTATTATTGCGTGTATATAGTAATATACGGTATGTAAAAGTGATCGTATGATTGAAACGTTAATTGACAAAGAATGATTGTATATTTTTATTTGTGGTATGTTTATGTGATTTGTAGTACTATGTCAGTATATATTGTGAGTGTATAAGATGTATGATATTCCCTTATGTAATTGGTAATAATGTGAGTGTGTAAATTGATGTGGCTGCGCAGTAGTGAGTTACTATTCACCCGAGTATAATATTGGTTGGGTTGTATTTGCAGGATGATATTATATTAAACGTGTTAGGTTAATTTGTAATTGGTAATGTAGGTACGTGTGTTGTTACTACTATTAGCATGGACACTGATTAATGTGATCAGTATTAATACTATTGGTGTTGATACTAGTATTAGTAATACTATTTGGATATGGCATGATGATTACTCATGGTGTGTATACATTAGAAGAGGAGATGCGAGCATTACCCTTATGTTCTTCTCGTGTCTTAGCCGATAAGATTCCGAGGACGGAATCGTTTTAAGGTGGGTAGGATGTAACGACCAGTTTTTATCGTTACGTTATCCGTATTTTTCTATCGTCTACTTTCTTCCGTATCCGTAGTTAGACATTTCTGTCCCGTACCCGTGCACGAACCAACTTTTCATATCAATTATTTCTAACATTATTTTAAACCATTTAGTCAAATCTTTATCATTATTATTACTATTATTATTTCATGGCACTTAAATAAAATTCTTATTATAATCTTATTTTTAGTATCCCTTATTAAATTAATTTAAAATTTCAAAATTCAAAATCTAAATTTCAAATCATGGCAAATCTTTTTAAAGTCAATTGCATCTTACCATTTTTAAACCTATTGATTAGCCCTAATTTCCATTAATTACGCCTATTAAACACTATTAATAATTCTACAAATTTCATTCCTAATTAAGCCCTAGCCTATTCTTGGACCTAGGCCGCACCCATATGTGTCACTCACGCACACAACATCTTAACACGCACACACTTAATTTTTACAAACATAGGCCCTATTTCTTACTCACCTATAACTTTATAAACCTTACACTACTCACGTTCACACAACACCTTAGAAAAGGAAAACATTAGAAACCATAAAGCTAAACCTAAGCCTAGCTATTCACATGCTACTCATGTTCACAAACTCCCTGGGCTTTCACGTGCTGCCTTCCAATTTCCACACACACACAAAAGTTACAATATATAGGACCCGGTTCTTTACAGCTAGCCCTAGCATCGACATCACCCTACCCCCCTACTTCCTTTTAAAACCCCTAGGGTATTTCTTTTCTCCAAGCTTTTCTCCCTACACAATCCAGCGCCGCCTCCTGTCCTTTGTTTCTCCATGAAGAGCAGCTGCTCGTGGCCTCGTCTTCTCCCCGCGACGTCGCACAGCAGCGCCTTCACAACCCAACACACGCCAGGCCGCGGCCTCTCCCCCATCTCCCCCGCCTTCGACCACCAACACCCCTACGCAAAGCCTCCCCGTTTCGCTGCTCGGGCCAGCAACGCCACCCTCCCTTGCTTCGATCAGATCCGCCCGGAGACCTCGCCGCCGATCTCCAACCCACAGCCCGATCCAGTCTTCCGACCACCACCCAGCCTCGCCTCCCTCACTCCGATGCCCTAACAGCCAAACCCCCCATCTCCCCCTCTCCTTCTTCAACCGTGGTTCCCCTCCTTCAACCTCCGAACCCAGGCTTCCCCACTCGAAGCCGCCATGCCGACCCCCGAACCCATCGAGCCCACACCAACGTCTCCGACCCAGCGCCTTTCAACCCTGTTCCCCACTTCTACACCCCTGTCTTCAGTCACCCGAGCCCATCACCGGCGATCTCAGCCTCCCCTCATCTTCCCGCATCTCCGACTAGCTCGACACCACACCCAGGCCACGCTCCTTCCATTCCCGACGCCTAGCAAACTGCAACTGCTCCCAAACCCCGCATGTCCCCCAGTTTGCCTCCGCCATGCCCCTCATCCTCCCTACTCTGTTCGAAACAGAGGACTCACCAGTCCGCCAACTCATTGCTCCGATCTCTACAAGCCACGCCGGCGAATCCGCCATCTCCCAACCACCGTTACTCACTGTGCCGATGTCGCTGTCACCGTAGGTCACCGCCTGACGCCAGCCCGGACCCCCGTCGACCTCCGTCGTCCACGCCGATCTACCCTCGACCGCCGGATCTGCCTCCGCCTTGATTCCCTGCTTTGTGAAAGGAAAGAAGAGGAGAAACATAAAGGACAGCTAGAGGAGGTAAGTCATGGGTTTAATTAAGTTGTTACATTATATACTAGTTATTATTGTAAGAGGTAGACATTATTGTTTTGTACGGATATATTGTGGTCATTGGGAGCCGTAAATCTCTTAGTACCCTGTATATATAGGCAGTTAGTGTATAGGATTATATACAGAGTTTATGTTATTGGATATGCAATAGTGCAGAGTTGTAGACATTAAATTGTATAGGTTAAGTATAATGTTACTTTACTTAGTTATAACTTTTAACCTGTTATTATAGATCCAACCTCGCACATAGAATTCGCCTTGCAACGCGATCTCCTGGATATTCGAAATCACCTAGTCAGGCAAGTACACATTTTTACCGCTGCTTTTGATTGTTTTTGAGATATTTCGATAGGCAAGTGCACTTTTTACGTATCTTGAAACCGTTTCTTTTAATTGCTTTGACCCGAGTTACTCTGATATGCAAGTGTACTTTCTTACATGTTTTATAACTGCCGCACTTAATCTTTTAAATTGAGGTATTCCGGTATGCAAGTGTACTCTTTCGGTTTTAAATATCGTTCCATTTAACTGCTAGGACAAGATTTACTAGTTTTGCTTTATGTCATGTTGCGCATCATACTCGTACCCACTTGATTGATTGATATTGGATGAAATGCGTATCGATGAAACATAATGACAGAATGAAATACATGAAATCGTAAAATTGTGAGTTCATGCGCCCAAGCGGCGGAATCGTGACTTTCGTGAGTGTCATGTGAGTTGACAAATTCGTGCTTGTAAAACGACTAGGCCAGCTCGTGTTCCGGAAAACTTTTGGGTGGGGTTAGGGTTGAGCGGCCACTAGGCGTATGAAAGGTACTCTCCTCAAGAGCACCACCCGACGCGGTGGGTTAGCGTCAATCACGGTAAGCCCCCGTGAGAGGAACGACCTTCTCATCACGACCTAAAGGCGAGAACCCTAGGAGTGAATAGAAACCACGGACGTGAAATTGCAAATTGCCAAGTCTTACTTTATTCCAGCCTGCTTAGAACTGCCATGTAATTTGTTGTATGCACTACACTTGTCACATTATCTGATGTACACAAGACACTTGTCACATTATCTGCTGGACACAAGACACTTGTCACATTATCTGCTGTACACCAGACACTTGTCACATTATCTGCTGCACACATTACACTTGTCACATTATTTGTTGTACACACTACATGCCACCGCTTTTGCACTATGCCTGACGTGCTCATGCCTTAACTATTTTGTCACTTACATTGTCATGAAATCGATTTTTTTGAAAACCTTGCCGAGGGTCAATTATCATAATTTTCTAAATCTTGCCGAGCGACCCTCGCTGACGTATATTTCTTGTCTTGTGAAATATACGTCAGGTATTAGACAGGTTCACAGAGGAGTTTGCTTAGAGACTAAACAGGTTGATCGGGAGTGCCCTGCTGCTGAGTGTTCCGTCGCTGAGAAGCTTTGTGTCTTCGTATCATTTGTACTTTGTTAATTCTTTCACAACTTGTATGGGCTCTATGACCCTCCTTTATTTCATTCATTGTTGTAACCTATTTCTGAGACTTGAGATTGTAATTAAATAAATTATCTGTGTTGTTTGAGCTGCATGCAAGACCCTGCAGGATGTTATCACACAGACGCGTAATGTGCTTAAACCAAGGAGGAAGGAAAAAAAAGTATCTCCTTCTTGTTTTAAGCACATGCGGACCTTCGTCGCGTCCTCGCCCCAAGTACAATGGGAAGCGGGGCGTGACAGCTTGCGGTTTACAAATTCTAATCCTAGTATCACCGTCCCGATTTGAGTGCCAAATATACGGGCGGTCAAGCTTTATGGCGCCGTTGCCAGGGAGGCAACATGCTTGTTACATTTAGGACCATGTAATCCCTGAGATTAGCACATATCCTTATCCCATGAAAAATTTCACATTCTACATTTTTATTTTTATTTTTTATTTTTTATTTTTTGTTTTTATTTTGCATCATACCATACGCGCTTCATAGTATATCTTGATTTTTCATGCGCAAGAACTCGAGAAGTCTTGACGACTTAGTTCCTATAGACCCCGAGATCAACACCACTCTGAGGCGTTTGAACGCAGAGAAGAGAAGAATAGAAGAAATTGCTGCCATGGCAGGAATTATCACTCCTCAAAAGTCTTTGCTCGAGTACTCGATGCTGTCCATTGGGTCCACATCCAGCATTCAACCTTTGGCCATTACGACCGGAAACTTTGAGCTGAAGCCATCGCTTATGGCTTGGATCCAACATGACCAATTTTCTAGAGCTCCTATGGAGAACCCGATCGAGCACTTGGACTCTTTTTTGGAGAAGTGCGAGACGTTCAAGATCAATGGCGTATCAACCGAGGCTATTCGGTTCAGATTGTTCTCATTCTCTCTACGAGACAAGGCGAAGCAATGGCTAAGGGGGAAGGACCCCAACACGTTCACAACCTGGAGCGGCTCTCAAATGCATTCATGAACAAGTTCTTTCCTCCGGAGAAGACAATGAAGCTAAGAAGCGAGATCTCCTCTTTCTCTCAGGCTAGCCATGAGTCACTTCATGAAGCGTGGGTGAGGTACAAAGAAATGCAGAGAAAATGTCCTCACCACGAGCTCCCCCACTGGTAGATCATCAACTTGTTTTACAATAGACTGAGGGACGACTTGAAGTCCTCCATAGATGTCGTAGCGGGTGGATCCATCATGGCAAGAAATGAAGTGGATGCCGGAAATATTTTGGAGAATATGGCATCCAACAATAAGAGGTGGAGCGACGAGCGTGCTACGCTGAGAGCTGGAGGAATGCATCGAGTTGAGGAAGTGGATACGCTGTCAAGCAAATTCGATTTGCTTTCCACTCAGATTTCAGCATTCATGGTTGGAGCCGGTGCCGCTAACCAACAGCATATAGCAGCAGTGGAAACTGAAGTAATGGGAGACTTTGATGTTGGAGACATCTCGGCGCCCGTGGATCAAGCTAGTGCCCTATTTTATAATCCCACAGGAAATGCGCCCTATCCACCGAGGATGAGTTCCAATCCTGGATATTCTCTCAACAACCGGAATCATCCAAATTTCAGCTACATGGGACCCTACCAGCAACTTCAACAACCTCATCGGCAACAACAATATCAGCCTCCTCCACCTCAATAACAAATGTATCAGCAGTTTCCTCCTCGAAATCAGGAACCTCCGCCCCAACAACAACGAGTGGTCTCTCCAATTGAGAAAATCCTGACTCAGTACATTGCAAATCAGGAGAAGGTCACTCAAAAACTACAGCTTGGACAGAAGGCCTTGGCCGATCAAGTGACCCAGCAGGGGTTACAAGTGGCCAACCTCCAGAAGGCACAAGGACAACTGCCGGGTCAACCGGCGGTGAACCCTATGGGACCAAGTCAAATGCTAGCCTTGACACATGGTCAAGCGAATGTCTCCGCCATTGTCCTGAGGAGCGGGAAGAAGATTTCGGCGCGGGAGGCCGAGAGAGATAATGAAGAACCATTTGTCAATGAGAAACCGAATATGGAAATGAACAACAATGGAGCTTCTACATCGAGCCCCGTGACTCCGGAGGGAGATTCTGGGGAGAAGAAGAAGAATGAGGGTGACGACTCGAGGATTTTCAAACCTTTAGTACCATTTCCACAGACTCTTGCCAAGGCCAAAATTGATGAAAAGTATGGCAAGTTCTTCGAGATGGTGAAGGACCTAAGTCTGCAAATCCCGTTCCTGGAAGCAATCGAGACTATCCCCTCGTACGCGAAATTCCTTAAGGATCTGGTAACGAATGGGACAAGAAAGGAAAAAGTGGTCCTTACGGCGGAATGTAGGGCCATAATTCAAGGAGCAAATCCACCGAAACTCAAGGACCCAGAAAGTTTCTCTATCCAGTGCTCCATAGGGGATGTATCTATAAATAGAGCGATTGTCGATCTAGGAGCGAGTGTAAGTTTCATGCCCCTATCACTGTATAGAAGGATCAATATAGGTGAACTTGAACCCACGGGGATGACCCTACAGCTCGCAGATAGATCAGTGAAGTACCCGGTGGGAGTCGACGATGACTTGCCAGTCAATGGCCGCGGTGTGCATGTGCCGGTGGATTTCGTGGTTATGGATATGCCCGAGGATAATCACACTCCGATTATCCTCGAAAGACCGTTTAAGGCAACCGCCGGTGTGCTCATTGACGTAAAGAAGGGAAAATTGTCCTTAAACGTCGGAGATCAAACATCAGAATTTAATTTGGCGCTGTCGATGAAGTTACCGCCAGAGGAAACCAAATGCAACCTTCTGGAGATAGAAGAGGAAAGAGTAAATGAAGCAGGAGCTTGTGAAGTTCTTTCAAGGAAACCCCTCTAAAGATTGGATGGAATCAAGGAGCAAACTAGGCTGGATGGAGAGAAAGTTCTTGAGCCAGAATGTGTCTCACAGTCAACACCCCCCCGGACATGGAAAGAGAGCTCAGACGAAGAGCAAGGGGAAAGATCCTTTGACGCTCACCGCTGACGAAGTTCAAATTTTGAAGAGAGTGGCGAGTGTCGCCAGTACAAAAGCGAAACCCCCGAATATCACCAGTGGGGGAGTTATTGAGACCATCCATTTGTCGCTGTTGTCAACAGTCAGGATTTCTGCCCCAACCGCTGAGAGGACGTCGACCGTTGAGCGTCACCCGTTCAAGCCCCCCCTGAATATCATATCGGGAGTCAAGCAAACGACTATAAAAAACAGCGCTTCATGGGAGGCAACCCATGTTTTGAACTTCTGTCGGTTTTCGATAGGATTAGTTTACTAATTTTTGTGAATAAATACTGCTGTGGAGATTTTTTGTTGGGACACTTAGAGGATTTTTACTTTTTGCGCAGGAATTGACCACCCGATCGGTTTATACATCAACCGATCAGGTGGATCGTTTCAGTAAGTAGCCAGCTTCAATCGGAGAGTGAACCGATCGGGTGATAAAGTCGGCAATCGAGTCACTGATCGGCAGATGAAAACAGAGGCTTGGGGTGTTTTTCAGAGAGCGGTCAACCGATCGGGTGAGATTTCACCCGATCGGGTGACCTATAACCGCTGATCCATAGAATTTTTTTGAAAATTATTCCAACCGATCGGGTGATTTTCACCCGATCGGTTCACCCTAACCCTATATATATCAACCCCCACTCGACTTCATTTCATCAGACCTCCAGAAATTTCATTCGAACGGTTCATTTCCCCTTTTCCAAATCGATCTCCCTATCACTCCTACTACTCCTAATCGCACTCCCCCACTTCCTCCACCATTTCCCCACAATCAACCTCCTACGTCTACCATGTTCAAGCCGCAACCCACTCAAAACCCTAGCCCTAACCTCCAGATTTTCAAAAATTCTGTTTTCTTTGGATTAGTGTGCGGCGGCTCCCCGGATCACTCCTTCGTGCATTGCAGGATCTTTTGGGAGCTAGGAGTCGTATCATTGCTGGGTAAACTTGCTCCATAGCTCAATTATTACATTGTCCAGGAATTTTTATTTTGTCACTTTGTCATTTGTTACGTGCACCCACATATCATCCTGCATATCACACCAAATCGCCACAACATCATGGCAAAAGACAAAGATAAGGATAAGCAACCAATGGTGGAAGAGGAGCCGTCTTGCAAGAGACAACGATCCACACATTCTACGTGTGGACGTGTTCCTCCACCACTGCCTACCCAACCACAACCCCAACCTATCGTACCTGTGGTAGACCCACTACTTGGACCGCAGGGAGTTCGTTTTATGAGCTAAGCCCACAAAGATTTCTATTCTCGCCTCAGCCGATGTTCTCACATTGCCATCAAGTTCACACATGATCAAACCCTATTTGATCTCGGTGTTTTCACCGAAGTAGAATTCCTATTCGCAAACTTAGGTTGGCTTGGTTTCTTCCACTCCCATACCCTATCCTACCATGTTCTCACAGTAGAATTTCTCTCCACTATCAAAATTGAGACGAGGTCAAATATCGATTTTCGCCTTCGAAACCGAAACTTCCGTGCCCCTTTGACCACCATCAACAATATTTTCGGTTTCCCCAATCTTGAAGGCAACATCCTCCCCAATGAATTGCATGCCGACTTTGATGTCGACCTCTTTTGGGGACGCCTCACATTACACGATCATTATCCTAGGGGGAAGGCCAAAGCCTCTTCTATTATCCACCGTGTCTTCCGTCTCGCCCATCGCATTATCTCAAGCACTTTCTTTCCACAGGATAAGTCCGGCACTGTGACCATCCCAGATTTATTCATTTTATGGGCGATGACCTTTCCTTACATTCCCGTTGTTGATGGGATTACTTTCGAGGCACCGCGCATACGCATAAATGCCGCTATGTGGCTAATTCAAAAGCTTATTGATATTAGCCGCGCAAACAAAGGAAAATATTGCTGCGGTGGCCTCATCACTACCATTGCCATACACCCTCCCTTCAACATTGAGCTTCCCCCTGATTTGCCCCGTGCCCCAGGATCCACCTATCTTGACATCGATGTCCTGAGGCACACCCATATGATCAAACCGCTAGGTGGCGATCGGTTTGCTTTCCACTATGGCCATCCCCCTGCTCCTTACACCATTCGGCCCAACCCTGACCATGTCACCATCGAGCTTCAGGCAGATTGGTCTTTTCCACCAGATCCTGAATTTCTGGAGGGGGCTACACCTTCAGTTTATTCTCCCTGACGCTCCTAGACCACCTTCCCCTGCCGTCCACTTGGGCGAGTAGGATATCCCTGAGTTCAGAGGAGACCCCGAGGGTGGACCCAGTGTCACCACCCCAGCTGCTACTGCCGTTTCTTCTGAGGCCCTGATCATGGCCCTGCATGACCTGACCTCTCATGTCGACACGACTACTGTACCAGCACACACTCTGTCGTGCGTCGTGCTACTTCAGCTTGCCTCGCGCTCGAGGTCGAGATGGCTGCCTTACGTGCTGGTGCATCCTCCTCTACCTCCTTGGATCCATCTACTTCTTTCCTATCACATCCCCGTTTCCTCGCTCTCGAGCAAAATGTCGCAGCCATTCTCCGCCTTCTTACCCATGTCCACAATCCTCCACCCCCATCTCCACCCCCATCACCTCCTCTATCGCCTCCTCGACGATCATCCCCTCCCACGACCACTACCGTTGATCCTCCACTCTCACCACCTTTCACCTCCATCACCACCACCTACTCGCGTCGCAAGAAACAGATCGCTGTACATGCGAGATCACTACCCACACCTTCCTCATCAGTCGATGTATCCTTACCACATTCCGTTACCACCGACACCCCACCCATCATTCACACCCTTACCGAGCCCATCCATCCACCATCTCCACCCCTTTCTCCACTTCTTTGCACACCCGTCACCTCTCCTGACCACACCCCTCCAGTCTCTTCCGAGGAGAATGAGGAGCCTTCTGCTCCTGCACCTTGATTTCCCTTTTTTCTGATTTTTCCCTAGCCATTTTTCTGATTCACCATGATCACATCTTTTTTCTGGCATTATTGAGATCAGCTTGGGGGAAATCAATATTTTGTGATTGTCGTCATGTCACTTGTTTGCTGTGTGTTTGTTTTGTGGTTTGTGTATATGTCTTTTGTATAGTTCGTTTTGGGATTTATTTTCTTTATTTTTCTATGTCTCTTTTTGTGTGTTTTTCATGTTTTTCCCGTGTATTTGTCAGTGCGTACTTCCCTCCCATCTTTCGTTGCCCTCCAGCATTTACTCCTATTGCATTGAGGGTAATGCAACGTTCAGCTTGGGGGAGTCGCACTATGTGCGTTAGTTGTGTATTGTTAACCGTTTTGAGTCGTTTTCGTCGTGTTTTTTTTCTTTTCATCCTTCTATTCTCCCTCTCTTAGAGATGACCCCGTATGATGAAGCTGCCACTAAACCACACGCACACTTAGTTTAGCTACGATAGCCATTCTCACTAACCCTAGGAAGCCGAGTTCTATTGCATTTTATGCTCCGTGGGTTCACTTTGCCTTTTGTGCAAGCTGTGTGTTGTGACTAGCTAGTTGGTGTGCTTCTACGTTGTGATTTTGTTTTATATGCCTGTCCTTGGATGATCCCTAGACTATCACGCTTCAATTTCAAATATGTGGTATATTGCCTCCACTGTCCGCTTCTTTATGCTTGAATCATCTATATATTTACGTTTCAAATTGCATGTGTCAGGACTCTACCAATATGACTAGGATAACCCATTTTGCTTATGATCTGATTCGCGAAAAATTTCCTTTTGCCCAAGTGTTTAGAATTCGAATTCTTTTTTGTTTTACTTGGTGCAAATCCCCTCGTCGTGTACTGTTATTCCACTTGGGAGAGTACACAATTTTGCCACTTACCTGCGCATCGTTCTCCCGCTTTTGGAGAATGCGCATTATCCCACTACCAAAAAAGAGAAGAAAAGAAAGGAGAAAAGAAAGAACATTTATAGCCAAAATCCAAAAAAAACACACAAATATCCAAAACCAAAATTTTTTTCCGTTGTGAATATTACTCCTATGCGCTGTTAATAAAGGAAAGGCGAGAATTTGCACCAAGTGCTCTCCTCCACACCTACTGAACCCCCTTCGTTTTCGAACACACTTGGCATAAAGAGCTTTCTAGCAATCATCTAGGCAATCGTGCGACGATTTCCTAGTTTCTAGTAGGAGAGTCCCTGACATATGATATGTTTCTATTCTTACTCTATTCTCATTCATGCTTGAACTATTATTTGCCGCTAACTCGAATTGAATCGATATTTGGGTCATCCTATGGGTACGTGTATATGAAGCTTGATTGCACAATTTAGATAGTTACACCGTCTGCTAGGTCATGACCTTATCCACTTGCGATTCACTGCGTGGACCCACGACACTAGTAGGGACTCGTATTCCTGGGCTTAGTGATATGCTTATCGCGTGCATGCTTAGTGTGGCGTGTTAGTTTTCGTTGGCTCTAACGTGTAATCTAGGATTTCCTTTTTTTCTGTTTCTTTCTTTCTATTTTCCCCTCCGAGCTCCTATTCTCACTCGTCTTCCTCGAGGACGAGGAAGGGTTCAGCTTGGGGAATTTTGACGTGCGTTTATATTTTATATATTCACGCACGTCTTCTCTATAATTTCCAATCGTTTTTCGTTGTTTCAAATCCATTCCCTTGTGTTTTTAGTTCCTTTTCACTTTCGTTGTGTTTGTGTGCTTTTGCAGGATATTGCTGGCGCATGAGACATACAAGGGCACATCATGAGTCCCCGAAGCAACGGGAGGTGTCGCACAAGATCCTGAGAGCCAATCGTCAAGATAAAGCATGTATCAGCTCTCAACCGATCGGGTGGATAGATCCACCCGATCAGTACATGCGGCCGTATCAGACCCGAGGAAGAAGCAACTCCACTCGAGCGGTTTAGTGATCGGGTGGATGTGACACAGATCTCTGTTTTTTTGAGCCCAAGTTCACCCGATCGGTTGACTTGTCAACCGATCGGGTTACCTATAGCAGCTGCTTCCATGCTCGATAATTCAACAACTCACCCGATCGGTTCAGCAATCGGGTGAGGTTTATCAGAGGCTGAAGACCGAACTTCTCGTCGTTTCACTCGATCCGGATCCCGATTGTTTACTATCGTGACATCCAACAAGAGATTAAGCTAGCTCACCCACCGGGTGATCCGGATCCTGACGTCCCCCGCTTGTGCGTGCTATATGTGTGCAATAATACGATTGGGGGCGTGAGAATTAAATATTTGTAACCGCAAACGCACGGTGTTGTAGTGTGGCTTGGGGGTCGAACTCAGGGAGGCGTGGATGTGCTTGTGTCAAAGAGGATCAAATTCACCTCATGGGCGAGCTAGCCCGAATCAGTAAATGGAAAGCAAGGTATAGACAATATAAAGGAAAAACCCGGGACTTTGGTTTCCACCTTATCGTGCGATTCTCGCCGATACGGCCTACGGGTAGGATAGCGATCGGAATTAGGGTCTAATGGTGAGATGTTGCCTCTAAGAGTGGTACCAGCGTCCCATGGGCCCGATATTCCGGTCGGTGCCCAGGATGATACGCCGGACTTCCCGGGTTCGATCAGTGGGCACTCCCATGTCCATTAACACTGATCGACTCCGGGAGCACTAAGCTCGCAACGATAACTCCCAACGTCACATCCTACCGCTCCCGTGCGCAAGGATTCGATGTCTACGCTAAAGGCACGAGCTATGGCTAGGGAGTCAACCCCCAAGTTTATTCCCCCTTGGCCCAACGGTCAAAGGCGGTCTTTTACCCGCCGATGACAATAAAACACCCCGCGTAACCGGTAGATTCCTAATCCCTATCGATTTCCTAGCCCTATGGATGCATCGGGAAGAGCCCACGAAGGGGTTTCCGCCAAAATCCCAGATTTGGGAACTACTCACACATATTTAGTAAAAAGCGATCTAAACAGAAATCGACCGTAAAAATCATGATCAGACAATAGAAATGCAATGGTAGTAAAGCAATTAAGATAATACTAAAGTTTGACAAAGATCTGAAAACTTACAAAAACTGGGAAATTACAGCCGTCACAAAATGAAGAAAACAGTAAAAAATAACCAACTCCCGTTTCTGGAAAACCTAGGGGTTCTATATATAGAAAATGATATCACCCGATCGGTTGACAAGTCAACCGATCGGGTGACCTGCTTCACTCATTTACAGCGCAATGCGGGACTTCATATTCACCCGGTCGGTTGACATATGAATGTGACCGGTTGGATCTTGGTGCCGTCGGGTGAGGAGGCCAGTTGAGCTGACCGTGTCTTGGCTTTGGAGATTCGGCTACAGATGAACCGATCGGGTGAAGGTCACCCGATCGGTTGGCAATCACTATATAAATCCAGAGACTTTGAGCTTTTGAACCGGCCTACGGACTGACCGGGTGACTTCTTGTGAGCTCCAAGCTGCGTCCGGGTGGTGCACGCGTGCATCACCCGATCGGTTGAAGATGACCAACCGATCGGGTGAGGGGCTGAAAGATGATATCATCGTCGTTTGACCCCCTGGATCACGCGTGACTCCTCCCGTTGCTCTGGGGACTTGCGATATCGTCGTTTTATGTCCCATATGCCAGTAAACTCCTGCAAAATACGGAAAACACGGAAAAGTGAAAGAAAACAAGAAAACACGAGAAAACGAATATAAGACGGCGGTAAATAACGGAAAAATACGGAAGAAAACGTGCGCAAATATATGAAATATAAACGCACGTCAGATCCTGATTGTTCACAAGCACAACACACGCATCCAACAAACGTTTATTTTTGTCTTTTAGTGGGAATATTCCCTGGCATCTTGCCAAAATGTATAAATAGAGCTAAGTTTCCCAGAAAACGTAATCCCCATTTTCTTAAGTTGTTTTTAGGGATTTTGGCTGCTCTGAATTTATTTTTATTTGTAAGTTCTTTGATCGTCTCTATATTTTAATATTGCGTTTATATTACCATTTACTATAGCAATCTATTGCTTGATTTCTATTTTGATGGCTATAATCTATTTTATTGCATCTCATGCCATGATTAGTGAGTAGTTCTTAAATCTGGGACATTGGTGGAAGCCCCTTCATGGGTTCTCCCTAGAACGATCATAGGATTAGAGATTCGATAGGATATATGGATTTAGATGGTTACACGGGGGCGTTTTATTGTCACTGGCGGGAGAAAGACCGCCTTTGACCATCGGGCCAATGAGAAATAAAATGGGAGTTTGATCCCCTAGCCACATCTCACCCCCCTAGCGTAGACATTGATTCCTCGCGCGTGGGAACTTCTTGGTTGAGATGTCGGGAGCAATCGTTGCGAGCTTAGTGCTCCCAGAATCGGGCGGTGTTGGACATGGGAATGCCCATCGTCTGAACCTGGGTAGATCTAGCGTATCATCCTGGGCATCGACCAGAATATCGGGCCATGGGACGCTAGGTACCACTATTAGAGGCAATGTCTCACCGCTAAACCCTAAAATCCGATCACATTCCTATCCTTCAGTCGTAATAGTGAGAATTCGTGATAGGGCGGAAGCCAAAGTCATAGGTTGCCTTTTTTATCTCCTACACCTTTTTCATTAGTTGACTATCATGACATCCAACAAGTGATTAAGCTAGCTCACCCATCGGGTGATCCGGATCCCGATTGTTCACAAGCACAACACATGCCTCCCTGTGTTTGACCCCCAAGCCACACTTCGACATCGTGCGCTGATCGCTCCAAAATGCAACCCAAGAGCACGACCAAAAACTTGATCGGCCCCGGATACACACCCGGAGAACGATTGTAGTTTTACCGCAAGCGCACGACAAAGTGGCGAGCGGGTATCGAACACGAGGAGGTGGTGTTGGTTCCAATCTATCCTAGGTTGGCTCAACTACGAATGTTTTATTGGTGGAGATGGGTATGGAATGATATAATGGAAATGGTGATGGATGTCGGTGTCGGTGATAGAGAAATCGGTTCGAATATCGATTCAAATACAATATAATAAAAGAGGGAATTTGCCTTGCGGCGATCCTGTCACAATCGTCGGGCAAAGTATGGGGATATAAAGCCAAATAAAGACGTCTAGGGCTAGGGAATTCCCACTACAGATCGTCATACATCATCGTAAATAGTGAATCTCAATATTACTAGACTTGTGTTGAGGTGAACTAGTCGTAACTGAATAGAGAACCAAGCTCACGCTCTCGCGCTATTGCCGGTCTATAGCAACCTAGATTAGGGCCCAATCTCTTGCAAACCCTAACCTAAGCCGCTAGCATGAAGATTGACATCATCGTCCAATCGCTCCTCGAGCCCACTCTCGTGCAAACTCGAGTTACGATCTAGGTTGCGATAGTTCGTATTCGTCCAATCTCTTGCAAACGAATATGGGTATAGATTTACAATTAAAAATCCTAGCTTTGGTCCAATCTCTTGCAAACCAAATCTAGAGAAACCCAATTGTAAACCTAAATCGAATATCTAGGCCTTCCCATCGATTAGAACCCAATCTCTTGCAAATCCCAAATCGATGGAAATCCCTAGCTATCCGTAGTAAATCAATCACAACCTAACCTCCTAGCAATTCTAGCAATTTGGAAATTCATTCATCACAAATCTGAAATTAGATCCATAGGGTTCATCCCCAAACCCTAGAACAACAAATCTACTCTAGCATAGCAACAAGGATATATGAATCAATAAAAATCATTGCTTGTATACAAAAAGATAGAAAAACAAAGATTCAAATAAAAAGAAGAAAATACTTAGCTTGATGAAGATCTTCAATCCAAAATACAAGCTTTATGATCCAAGAGGGGGCCTAGGGCATGGCCTAACCTCTAAATAATCCCTAAGGAAAACATATGGGAAACTAAGAAAACATATTGGGGATCTTCCTCTAATGGTGGCTACAAAACCCTTATATACTCTCCCAAAAACCTAGCAAATAACCCTAGAAAAACCCTCAAATTCGTGCCCAAAAACAGCCCAAACCGCAACTTAAAATCTGGGCCTAGGCCGCACTCGGCCGAGTGGAAAATGTGACTCGGCCGAGTGGAAATTCCAGCACTGCAGCATCAACTTGCAGAAATTCTCCAGATTTCATCCGACCTCCGATTTGCGCGTTCTTAGCGGCGTTGGAATCGTCATGAAGTCTACTATCCATAAAAAATATGAGAAAAATACCTTTCTTGCTGGAATGATAGAAGATTTCAAAAGAGTGGGAGGCTGTCTGAAAATCTGGGCGCTGCATGTCCTCGGCATCACTCGGCCGAGTTGACTTCGCTACTCGGTCGAGTGGGCTTCTCTACTCGGCCGAGTAATAGACCCTGTAAAATTCCAGTAAGTCAGGGGTCTTGGGGGCCTGTCTTCGGAGGTGACTCGGCCGGGTGGCTTTACTCACTCGGTCGAGGGGCATTCGGTAATCGGCCGAGTCGGAACCCTCAATCGCCTGACGGATTACAGAGAGTTGGACATTTTGGCTTGCCGTCGTCTGGGTGCCACTCGGGCGGACGGAGTCTCCGCACTCGGCCGAGTGGGCGTGCGATGCTCGGCCGAGTGCACGCTGATACTCAATCTGCTGCGTGTCCGATCTGGCCGGCCGAGCGGGCTTCTTTGCTCGACCGAGTGACTCCTTCGCTCGGCCGAGTGGCATGCTAAAATGCCCAATCTTCTCCTTTTCTCCTCCTCGTCGCTCCTACGGAGTTCCTTCTTCTTCCACCCGTCTCACATCGTCGAATAGCCCTCAAAAGAGCCTTGGGTGACGCTTCAGAATGGGTGCAAGTCCCTTAAGCTCATTTTTGCTCCCGATCGCTCCATATTTCCTGAAATCCGACAAAAACAAGAAATAGTGAAAAGTAACACAATATCATCGAATAATCGTGAAAATCGCAATATGAGCAACCGAAGTGGCATGCAAATATGCAGAAAAAAGGTGTAAAATATGGACCGATCAAAATCCCCCAAGCTTACCTCTTACTCGTCCTCGAGGAAGAAAAGTAGAGAGACGAACTTGGGAGATGAAAACAAAGAAAATGAAATGGAAAAGAAAGAACACGAGGTGGAAGGGGTCGCTAGATTATTCTCTCAGATCTCAAGCCATAAGCTACTCATCACGATAACTTGGAAAATACAAATCGCATGCTATAAGGATTTCATATCTTACATAAACATGGTACTTGCAAGCTTTTAAGAACAACAAAAGGGATTCTCTAAATTCATACAATCAATTCATATCCACGTCACGCATTTCATAGGATTTAATATACAAATGTTGGCAATGCACTTTTCAATCAAAAGTTATAAATGAAGCATATAAGAATCACACCAAGCATGCAATAGAGAATGGAATAAGAGACATGACATTCACATATTTATATCGATTCATAAGAAATCTCCATAACTAAGGTATTTTGCTAAGTTTCAGCATTATCAAACTTCCCCATTCGTGCACCTCTCCACTCTAATGTCGCACTCACTCATATGGTCAAATGAATTCACCCCCCAAGCTTAGCTTGAGGCATCACATATAAAGGAATATGATAGTGGAAAATGGGATTTTTGCCTTGGTTTTCCCAAGTATTTTGTGGCTCCAATAATGAGATAGAGAAATGTATTTTTCTTTTTCTTTTTTTTGAACTTTTTTGTTTCTCACTTTTCTTTTTGGATTTTTGTAGGAGCTATTTGATTTGTATTTTTGGTTTTTGGCTCCTTTTTGGCTTTTTTGGACTTTTTGGAGCAACCTTTTCTTTTGTAGGGATTTTTGGGAAATAGATGCGATATAAGTAGCTTTAGGAGGTGAGCTCAAGTGACATGTAGAGAATAAAAAGATATATGTGGAGAAAGAAATAATGTAACACTCGGTTCACTCTAAGATGTGCACGAACGGTTCAATAAAATAATACTTCAACTAAAACTCATATGTAAGCATGGATATTCTCAATCATCTCAATAAAAAGTGAAGTCAAGCGGTAAAGAGTACTTTCATATCAAGCATGCAACAGAAGGTGAATAGGATGATAAGGCAGATGCTCCCGTTATACAATTGATGCGTGAATCTTGGCGCACTTCCAACAAAAGCATACTAAACATTAATCCATACATTCAGCTTCAACTAATATCATGCATTCATATATAGAGGAATCATCAAAAGAATATATAAGCAAGCACATGGATAGCAGGATACTGAAATACTCGAAGTAGCATGGCAATGAATAATAAGCATCGTGATGGTTGCTAAAGCAATAAGAGATATCATCATAAGGAACACATCTAGCAAAAGAAGGAAAAGAAGGAAAAGAAAATAAAGAAAATAAAATAAAAGAGAGGAAAGAAAAGAAAATCAAGCACACAATTTGATGCATGAACACACATAAAAGGAAAATAAGATGGAAAATTCAAAAAGATGATGCAAAAATTTTAAAAATTTTAAAAACCCTAAAATAAAGTAAAAATGCAACTAATGCATCTAAATGGCATGGAAATGCACTCCCCCAAGCTTAAACTTCACATTGTCCTCAATGTGATCATAAAAGGGAAAATATGAGGAACAACGATAAATATGAGGGAGGTGAATGAAAAATGATGAAATGAATGACATGAAATCCTAATGCAACTACATGCACATACAATGATGCATGAGAGCGCTTTCCCCCAAGCTTATACCAAACAAACCTATTCAAATGACTTGACCAAAAATGTCATAGCTTTGCAAAGCGTGATCAAGTCAAACGAATAAGAAAGTAAGGTTTCACTTGAAAGAAATGCTCGATGGTGGTGAGCAAAAGGATGCGACACATAAAAATATGAAGAGGGTAATAAATATGTATAATGGGTTTGGGGTGTAAAAGATTTTTGTTGCCGTCATATGAGTTGATATTTATTCAAGCAAATCTATACGGTCCTCTCGCTGTCGAGAGGATTCGAGTTTATTTAAAGCATAAAAATTTCTACACTACTGGATTGATATCACCTATAGCAAAAGGCGGATCCAGTATCTTTGCCGGTGCAGGCAATTGCTCCAACTGTTCTTTCTGTGGCTCCACCAGACGCGTATGTCCACGGACTCCATCAGATTCCAGCAATGCGGCTTCCAGCATCTCTCCAAGGACTCCACCTGTACCCTGCAAGAGATAAGCCGCATCAATCTGATGTGGATAATTCTTCCCCAAAATAAATGTATTCCAAAGAGGGTCATCAACATAAGTATTTAAAATTAAAAACGGTTGACAACACTTCCCTGGAAATAAATCTCTACTCTCGTATACCACGTCGATCGACCCCTCGTTGTTCGCCTCAGGTTGTTCAAGTAGCTTCGGTATATAAGCGTGGGTTTCATCAAGCAACTCCTCATCATCGTCAGACTTATCCCATCGCACCTCCTGATCATAATCAATAGCATCCATGGGTGCTAATTCCTCGCTCTCCTCCTCGTATACGTCCCATCGTACCTCTTGATCATATATACATGAATCCTGCAAAAGGTGCAATGAGTCGTCAAAATATGAATCATAGCAAGCATCATACACGGGAGGGGAGTCAAATATAAAGGGAGAGGGAGTAAAGAGATCTCCCTGAAGGGGAGCCATAAGCTCTGTGGGATTGTCATCGATGTCAGTGGAAGGGTGGGCCTCTGAGGGATGCTCAGCCTCTGTAGAATGTAGAGGTGGTTGCGGTAGCTCGAAAGGAGGAGGGCAATGCTTGGGATCCTCATGAATGGTTGTGTCCTCGTCCCAATGCACGGCCTCCTCGGTGACAAGCTCTGGCTCCGCATGTAAGGCCTCCTCAAAAGCAAGCTCTGGCTCATGTGGGTGGCAAGGGGGAGCGACGATGACACAAGCTGACTCTCCCCCAAGCTGAACGTGGACATTCTCCTCAGGCTCCTCAGGTATAGAAGGTAATGTAAACGTCATCATCTCCTTTTCATGCCTCCTTCTTTGTTTCTGTCCTGGAGCTCGAGGCACCCGATTGCATGGCTTGGCCTCCTCAATAGTAGGTGCAGGTGGCTCTATGGGCTCATGTATCTTGACCGCGGTATAAAAGTGGATCTTGTGCCCCTCAACTAGAGCATAGACTCCATCATCAATTGTGCCTGTGGAAGAGATACAATGAGTAATAAAGTTTTGAAATTCAATCTCAAAAGGATCACCTGCCGTTATTGTCAATGGACCGGAATCTCGAACTACGTCAACAATGTTTCTCAATAGGTCCATATATGTGTCCTCCTTTGACAGTTCAGATGTCTCTATTTGTGGAGTGTTGATGGTGTAAAGGTGGATATGATCACCTTCAAGTGAAGCATACACTCCATCTATGATAGTACCTGCGCTAGAGACATTAGCCATAACAAAATCGATGAATACTTGGTCGTATGGTATACTTACTGTAACGGTTAGTGAACCGGTAGATCGAGAATCATATATCATTTGCTCCAAGGCTGCTGCCAACTGTAGATCACTGAACTTCCCCACTTGCATCCTCTTCAAAAACTCACGTGAGGGTCCCTTTAGCCTTCTAGTGAAGATATCAAATAGCGTGGAGTCATTCCACTCATGGTCTGACTCCGTCTGGAACATTTCTAACATTCCTTCAAACCTAGACAATGCTTCCCCGAAGGATTCTCCATCAGCCTGATAGAATGCAGCGATATATATGTAGGATTGTATAGAGCCCGCTCGCATTTTCTTTGGAAGCACCATCGCCGCAACAACTGTACCTGATCAATCAAAGTAAACAACCTGGAAAAGATGTCAGTGGTACAAAGAGAGATAAAGATAATAATAGCAAGTGGTGGGAAAAAATCTCTCTCAATGTTTTTTTTTGATTTTTTTAATGTAGTCTAATCAACCTAATTGTGACAAATTGGCACCCAACGGGAAACACCTCCCCGGCAACGGCGCCAAAAACTTGATCGCTCCAAAATGCAACCCAAGAGCACGACCAAAAACTTGATCGGCCCCGGATACACACCCAGAGAACGATTGTAGTTTTACCGCAAGCGCACGGCAAAGTGGCGAGCGGGTATCGAACACGAGGAGGTGGTGTTGGTTCCAATCTATCCTAGGTTGGCTCAACTACGAATGTTTTATTGGTGGAGATGGGTATGGAATGATATAATGGAAATGGTGATGGATGTCGGTGTCGGTGATAGAGAAATCGGTTCGAATATCGATTCAAATACAATATAATAAAAGAGGGAATTTGCCTTGCGGCGATCCTGTCACAATCGTCGGGCAAAGTATGGGGATATAAAGCCAAATAAAGACGTCTAGGGCTAGGGAATTCCCACTACGGATCGTCATACATCATCGTAAATAGTGAATCTTAATATTACTAGACTTGTGTTGAGGTGAACTAGTCGTAACTGAATAGAGAACCAAGCTCACGCTCTCGCGCTATTGCCGGTCTATAGCAACCTAGATTAGGGCCCAATCTCTTGCAAACCCTAACCTAAGCCGCTAGCATGAAGATTGACATCATCGTCCAATCGCTCCTCGAGCCCACTCTCGTGCAAACTCGAGTTACGATCTAGGTTGCAATAGTTCGTATTCGTCCAATCTCTTGCAAACGAATATGGGTATAGATTTACAATTAAAAATCCTAGCTTTGGTCCAATCTCTTGCAAACCAAATCTAGAGAAACCCAATTGTAAACCTAAATCGAATATCTAGGCCTTCCCATCGATTAGAACCCAATCTCTTGCAAATCCCAAATCGATGGAAATCCCTAGCTATCCGTAGTAAATCAATCACAACCTAACCTCCTAGCAATTCTAGCAATTTGGAAATTCATTCATCACAAATCTGAAATTAGATCCATAGGGTTCATCCCCAAACCCTAGAACAACAAATCTACTCTAGCATAGCAACAAGGATATATGAATCAATAAAAATCATTGCTTGCATACAAAAAGATAGAAAAACAAAGATTCAAATAAAAAGAAGAAAATACTTAGCTTGATGAAGATCTTCAATCCAAAATACAAGCTTTATGATCCAAGAGGGGGCCTAGGGCATGGCCTAACCTCTAAATAATCCCTAAGGAAAACATATGGGAAACTAAGAAAACATATTGGGGATCTTCCTCTAATGGTGGCTACAAAACCCTTATATACTCTCCCAAAAACCTAGCAA
This sequence comes from Scilla litardierei, assembly GCA_030789695.1. NCBI lineage: Eukaryota > Viridiplantae > Streptophyta > Magnoliopsida > Asparagales > Asparagaceae > Scilla > Scilla litardierei. The sequence goes on from CM061136.1 coordinate 114,648,059, forward strand.
ATAACCCTAGAAAAACCCTCAAATTCGTGCCCAAAAACAGCCCAAACCGCAACTTAAAATCTGGGCCTAGGCCGCACTCGGCCGAGTGGAAAATGTGACTCGGCCGAGTGGAAATTCCAGCACTGCAGCATCAACTTGCAGAAATTCTCCAGATTTCATCCGACCTCCGATTTGCGCGTTCTTAGCGGCGTTGGAATCTTCATAAAGTCTACTATCCATAAAAATATGAGAAAAATACTTTTCTTGCTGGAATGATAGCAGATTTCAAAAGAGTGGGAGGCTGTCTGAAAATCTGGGCGCTGTATGTCCTCGGCATCACTCGGCCGAGTTGACTTCGCTACTCGGTCGAGTGGGCTTCTCTACTCGGCCGAGTAATAGACCCTGTAAAATTCCAGTAAGTCAGGGGTCTTGGGGGCCTGTCTTCGGAGGTGACTCGGCCGGGTGGCTTTACTCACTCGGTCGAGGGGCATTCGGTAATCGGCCGAGTCGGAACCCTCAATCGCCTGACGGATTACAGAGAGTTGGACATTTTGGCTTGCCGTCGTCTGGGTGCCACTCGGGCGGACGGAGTCTCTGCACTCGGCCGAGTGGGTGTGCGATGCTCGGCCGAGTGCACGCTGATACTCAATCTGCTGCGTGTCCGATCTGGCCGGCCGAGCGGGCTTCTTTGCTCGGCCGAGTGACTCCTTCGCTCGGCCGAGTGGCATGCTAAAATGCCCAATCTTCTCCGTTTCTCCTCCTCGTCGCTCCTACGGAGTTCCTTCTTCTTCCACCCGTCTCACATCGCCGAATAGCCCTCAAAAGAGCATTGGGTGACGCTTCAGAATGGGTGCAAGTCCCTTAAGCTCATTTTTGCTCCCGATCGCTCCATATTTCCTGAAATCCGACAAAAACAAGAAATAGTGAAAAGTAACACAATATCATCGAATAATCGTGAAAATCGCAATATGAGCAACCGAAGTGGAATGCAAATATGCAGAAAAAAGGTGTAAAATATGGACCGATCATGCGCTTGCGGTTTACAAATTCTAATCCTAGTCTCCCCGTCCCGATTTGAGTGCCAAACAGACGGGCGGTCACTTTTTCTGTCCAGTACCTCCCCAGTACATACATAGTTTAATGCTATTTCTCCTATATTTTCCTCTTCAGGGGTTTTTAGGGGGGAGGTATCTGGGCTGAGCTCAGCATCCTGTGGTGGTATCATTATCATTACTCCCGGATTTTTCCACTTTCGAGGATTTTTATCTTTAGAGCCTGGGGGTCGTCCTCTCTTTTGTTGAGGTACGGCTGCTTCTGCTGCAGGTGGATTGCATCCCTCTTTGGGTATGTCAATACTAGCTGGCGTGTTTGCAGCAGGGCGGGTCGTGCGTCAGGCGCGACGGGGGACGGGCCGCATGCCGGGCGCGGCTGCCTGCTGTGCCTCACGCGGTGGCGGCGGGCCGCGCGTCAGGCGCGTCGGTTCTTTGCGAGGCATGCGCACGTCGGGCGAGCGCGGGGTTGCCAAATCTTCTGGATTCATGGATTAGGGAGGAAAGATTCGATTTTTATTGTTAAAATACAATTTTTAATCTTTGAAACAATGTTTTTCTGCAAAAATATGATGCTTAGCATGAAAGAGTTGATTTTTCATCCAAAAATGATATAAAAACTCTTTTTGAAAAGAGATATATATTTAAAATGTGATTTTTCAATTAGATATAAGTAGAAAAAATTAGATCTAGTTAAAGAAAATCACAGATCCATTATCATGCGCATGAAAAATTTAGATCTAGGGGATAAACATTACCTCTAGATTCTACCTGCCGGATCTAGCGACGTTCAGTGAAGGAAGCCCTTTCGCATCGCGATTCGTCCGTCGGAAGAGGTTCGGCTCAGTTATGAGCATGCTGATAACGTGTTGTAAGCTTGGCAGCTACAGAACCCCATAGCCCTGTATTTATAGAAGTATGGTTACATAATGGGTGGATACCCAATACACTAATAGGCCTACAAAAGCCCGCTTATAACAATCTTGATTATTCTTTACCCCAATTAATCCATCTTAATGCCGTTAAATTCCCTCCCAAAATTCCCATGCGCCTTCTCCCTCCCAAAATTCCCGTGCGCCTTCTCCCTGCCACAAAGCTATCCCTCTACAGCTTATCTTCTATCGTCCCTCCTCCTCACCACCCCATCCCACCTCTGCCCCACTGTCTCCCCTCTTTTACCGGCGATCATCCCTCCTCCGCGCACCCCCTCCTAATTCCATGCGCCCACCCCCCTCCTGCCCCCAGCCCTTCACCTGCCTTCGGTCCACCCCTTGTGCCCACCCCACCTCCGCCCCAGCCCCATCCCCTCTTTTCCCTATGCCCACCACCCCACATCCCACCCCCACCCCATCCCCTCTTTTCCCTGGGCCCACCACCCCACCCCAACCTCCCACCCCTAACCCACCCCTAGTGTGGACTCCTCTGCTCTTGACGGTGGTTGTTTCTTGCCATTGAAACAAGACTGAAGTGTTGGATCTGGATCTGGATCCTAGCCTAGCGATCGGGTGAAGTATCTCAAAGGGTGAAGAACGTTTCGACATTTGTCTCACCCGATCGGTTGATGCTTCAACCGATCGGGTGGACGTGTATTCTATATATATCCCTAGGTTTTTTCGTAGAACGAGATCCCCTTTTCTAAAACTGTCTTTTTGGGATTTTTGGCGGCTGTGAATTTATTTTGTTTTGTAAGTTCTCTGATTGTCTTGATACTTTGATATTGTGTTCTTAATACTATTTGCTCCATATTTCTATTGCTCGATCTTGATTTTAATGGCTATAATTTGTAGTCTTGATACTTTGATATTGTGTTCTTAATACTATTTGCTCCATATTTCTATTGCTCGATCTTGATTTTAATGGCTATAATTTGTAGTCTTGATACTTTGATATTGTGTTCTTAATACTATTTGCTCCATATTTCTATTGCTCGATCTTGATTTTAAACCAAGGAATACGAGTCCAGACAAGTGATGTGGGCCCATGCGGTGAAGCGCGAGTGAGTGTGGTCATGCGCTAGCTTTCCGTGTCACTATCTACGATGTGCGATAAAGCTCGATATACACAAATCCAGGAAATGACCCAAATATCGATTCGAATTGAATAAAGCGGTGAATATATAGTTCAAGCATGCATGAGAATAGAGAGAGAATCGAAACATATCATGCGTCAGGGACTCCACAACTAGGGTTAAGGAAATCACCACACTACAGCCTAGATAATAGCTAAAAAGTTCCTAAGCCAAGTGTTTTCGAAACCGATGGGGGTTGAGATGATGTGGAGTAGAACACTCGGTGCAAATTCTCGCCTTCCCTTTATTCTCGGTAAGGAGGAAAAAATATTCACACGGGGATTTTTTTGGGTTTTGGGTATCTGTATATTTTTTGGATTTTTGGTTATACAATTTTTCTTTCTTTTCTTTTCTCATCTTTTTTGGGTTTTCTTTTCTTTTCTCTTTTTTTTAGATTTTTGGGTTTTTGGCTATACACATGTGTACTCTCCCAAGTGGGAGAACGGTACACGACGAGGGGATTTGCACCAAGTAAAACAAAAAAAAAGAAATCGGAATCTAAACACTTGGGCAAAGGAAACTATTCTCGCTAGTCAGAGCATGGGCTAAATGGGTTATCCTAGTCCTTAATTGTGGAATCCCGACACATGCGAAATGAAGTATACGATACATATATAGCATGTAGAAGTAGACAGGAGAAATAAATACTGCATATTCAAATCGAAGCATGATAATCTAGGGGTCATTCTTGGCTAGGTATATAAAACAAAATCACAAAGTAGAAGCACACCAAACAGCTAGGCACGACGCACAACTCACAAAAAGCTAAGTGGACCCACGATGCAAGAAATGCAAGAGGACTCGATATCCTAGGGTTAGTGAATGTGATTATCGATGCTATGCTAGGTGTGTTTGATTTTGTGGCAATTCATCATAGGGTTCATCTCTAGGAGAAAGAGATAAAAAGAAGAAAAGAAAAAGAAAAAGAAAAAGATGGAGAAAACGCCTCAAATAACGAAGAAAAAGAAACAAATGACGCACGAAGTGCGACTCCCCCAAGCTGAAACTTGCATTGCCCTCAATGCAATAGAATTAAATACGGGAGGGCAATGAATAAGGGGGGGGGGGGAATACGCACAGACACAAAAACACACGAAAGAAAGGAAAATCAAACAAACGTAAATGAAAATAAGAAATAAAGATAAAAAGCACACCACACGACATGAAAAACAGAAAAGAAAAATAAATTAAAGAAAGAAAATCACACGACACGACAAATAAACAAACACACACAGAAAAATAAAACATGACAGCACACAGAAAAAAGTTGACTCCCCCAAGCTAGACGTGACAATGCTAGCAAAATGATATGATCGTGAAAATGCAGAGATATGCAAGGGGGACGTCAATAAACAAAAAGGAAATCAAAAAGCAGGAGAAGGGGAATCCTCGCCCTCCTCGGAAGAGGGAGTGGATGGGTGGTCGGGGGAGGCTGGGGGTGTGCGAAGAAGTAGGGAAAGAGGTGGAGGAATAGGTGCAGTGGTGGTGTGAATGATGGGTGGAGTGTCGGTGGTGGTGGGTGGTAGTGGAAGTACGGTGATCAAGGCGGTGGTAGAAGGGATAGAAATGGGGGGAGAAGACGTGATGGTGACAGTAGTGGGTGGTGGTGGGAGAGATCTGGAGCGCGCCTGCAATTTCTTGCGGCGCACATATCCAGTGATGGTGGAGGAGGGAGGAGGAGGTGGAGGGGCGACAGAAGTGGTCGTGAGAGGAGAAGTGGATACGGGGATGGGAATAGATGTGGGAGGGGGGGATGATCGCCTAGGAGGGGGTGAAGGAGGTGGGGATGGGTGGGATTGTGGGGGAGAAGAGTGTGGTGGGGGAGGTGACGATCGTCGAGGTGGTGAAGGTGGTGGTGAGGCGTGTGGTGTGGGTGGTGGTGGTCTATGGATGTGGGTGAGAAGATGAAGGATGGCGGCCATGTTCCTCTCAAGTGCGAGGAAACGTGGGTGAGTGAGAAAGGAGGACGGAGATGGGTCTGAGGGGACAGAGGACGTGACAAGATCGCGGAGAGCAGTGACCTCCCTCTCGAGAGCAAGACGGGCAGAGACCTGGCGACGACCAAAGGAAGTGGACTAACGTGAAGCGGAAGTGGTGCCTGCAAGTGATGTGGAAGTAGTGCCGGCGGCAGTGGTCAAGCCGACACTGGACACAAGGCCAGAGATGGCCGCAAAAAGATGCTCAGAAGTGATGGGGCCAGGAGCACAGGTGATGTGACTCGGGCCAGCCCCGATATCTCCTCGGGACGCAGGGATATCCTGCTCGCCTAAGTGGGCGGCATGGGAAGGTGGTCTGCGTGTGTCCGGGGGAAGGAAATGAAGGTGCAACCCCGCTAGAAACTCGGGATCGGGCGGAAAAGTCCAATCCGCCACGATAGCAACAGTCATGCGAGCAGGGTTGGGGAGAATGGTGTAGGGGCGAGGGGGGTGGCTGTAATTGAATTCGAAACGACCATCGGGGCGGGGCTTAATCATATGAATGTGTCGCAGGACGTCAAGATCTAGACGTGAGGTTCCTGCGGCGATGGGAAGACCACGGGGGATATGGATATTAAACTGGGGGTACGAAGCAATAATAGTGATAATGCCCCCACAACAGATCTTGCCCTTCCCGGCCCTGCTAATCTCGAGAAGCTTGTAAACAAGTCAATCGCCGGCATGTACAGGGACAGTAGGGGCTCTAAAGCTAATCCCATCATCGTCACGAACGAAAGGGAAAGTCATGGCCCAGAGAATAAAAAGATCAGGGATAGTCACGGTGCCTAACTCGTCCCTGGGAAAAATGCAGAGGATATGATCCCATGGACCAGACGAAATATGGGATGGATGATGGAGGAGGCCTTGGCCTTACCTCGGGGATAGCGGGGGAGTATGGTGAGGTGGAACCAAAAGTTATCGACGTCAAATTCCGGGGGGTATCCGTAGTGTCGGATAGCGTCATTCCATAGAATAGGGAAACCAAATATACCATTGATCGTATCCAGGTTGGTGCGGATGGTTTTGTTACGCAACCGAAAAATGACAGTCGACCCCGACTCACAAACAAGTGAGGAAAGAAATTCTAGGGTGAGTGACGGGTAGGATACCGCAGAGGCATTCAGGAAGGCCAACCAACCTAAGTTAGCAAAAAGAGTCTAGACCTCGGTGAAGACACCGATGTCGATAAGCGATTGGGCGTGGGCGAACTTGGTCGAAAGATGCCCCCGAGCATCAAGTCTATGATAAAAGTCTTTGTGCTCTTGGTTCCTAAATAGGTACCCTTGCGGGCCCAACATGGGGTCCATAGGGGGGATAACAGGTGGGAGAGGGGCTAGTGTCAGTTCACGTGTGTGGGGAGGAGTACGTGTTTGTTTCCGTCTCTTTCGAGACGGTTCCTCCTCCCAGAAGATACCCTTCCCCTTATCTCTATCCCGGGCCATGTGTGTGTGTGAGTGATGCAAATGAGTGTAAAATATATCGAAGTGCACACACACACGAACAATCAAGCAAATTAAATATCTAGGGTAAAAATTGAAATTTGAGAAGTGGAACGAAGTTACCCAGCAGAGATTCGAGTTCTTCGCTTGTAGTTGACCCAATGTCGTGCAATGGGAGAAGTGTGGAGCCGTGGCACTCTTCTTCAGCAAAAATTCGAAAGTAGGGGTGGATATTGCGGATTAGGGCTAGAAAATTGCGAAATAGGAGAGGGAGAGAGAGAAAGAGATGGAGAGATGGAAGGGGGAGGTGGAGAGAGAGGCTAATGGAGGAGTGGAGGACGTGGGAGAGAAGTTTTTGGCTGTTGGGAGAGGGTGGGAGGCAAAACAACGGTGAGAAAATGCGATCGGGCGAGGGTTTGTGAACGGGTGGGTCAGGGGGATATTTATAGGGTTTAAGTCGAACCGGTCGGGTGAGTTGTCACCCGATCGGTTGACTTAGTGGTCGAAAATTTTGGCTGAAGAGTTGCTACAGGTGACCTGGTCGGTTGACATGTCAACCGATTGGTTGACCGCTCCACACATTTTTCCGAGATTTTAGAGTTTCTCACTGATCGCTCCGGGACGTAACCCTAAAGAACGGTTGTAGTTTTACCGCAAGTGCACGGTGTAGCAGCGAGCAGGATATCGAACACAGGGAGGACGAATGAACGTGCTTTTTCCAATCACCCTGGCTATTCAAGAAGAAAGATTTGCCTTTGGCGATCCTGTCACAATCGTCAGACAAAGTGCGGAAATATCAATCAAATAAAGAACGTCTAGGGAATGGGGAATCCCCGCTACTCACCGTATCTCATAAATGTGGTTCGTCGGTTTCAAAATTGCTAGATTGAGATTTTGGATGGACTAGTTGCAACTGAATGTAGAACCAAGCTCACGCTCTCGCGCTGTTGCCGGTCTATAGCTATCCTAGGTTTGGGTCCAATCTCTTGCAAACCCTAGCCTAGGAAAGCTAGCATTAGGGTCAACATCATCGTCCAATCACGCACCGAGCCCAATCTCTTGCAAACTCGGCTCGCGATCTAGATTGGGATAGTTCCTACCCGTCCAATCTCTTGCAAACGGGTATTGGCACGGAATTGCAACCGGAAACCCTAGTATCGATCCAATCTCTTGCAAACCGATACTACGGAAATTCGATTCCAACCCAATTCGGATTTCTAGGGTTTCCTATCGAATCTGGATCCAATCTCTTGCAAATCCCGATCGGTATGAACTCCTAGCTAACCGTAGTAAATTGATCCCAATCTAATCCCTAGATATCGATTCTAGCAAAATTTCTACTAATTCTTCACAAATATGAAGTTGGGTTTGTAGGGTTCATCCCCACGCCCCAAGACGTGGTGACTACTCACAATTCATAGCAAGATCACAAAAATAATCAATGAAATAAGCAATAGAATTCATCACAATATTGAGATATGCAATAAAAATAGAATTTTTGGGGAAGAGAAAGACAAACCAATGGAGTTCTTCAATTAATCCAACAAAAATCAAACTTTGCCTCCTCTCCAATCTCAAGAATAAAACTAAAAAGCTAATCTAAAAAGCTGCAAAAAAATCTAAGGAGAAGCTCTCAAAACTAGGGTAAAAACAGGGGTTAAATAGCCCCCAAAATCGTCCAAAAACTGTGACCAAAATACCCCTGCGCAGCCTGTTTTCCGAAATTTTCGCTACAGGCAGCGCGTCGCACTCGGCCGAGTGACAAAAGTCGCTCGGCCGAGTGAGAAACCCTGTAATTTTCCAGTAAGTCGGGGCCTTCAGGGGTCTCTACTTCGGGGGCGGCTCGGCCGAGTGAGTTGTCGTCACTCGGCCGATGGCTTCATTGTACTCGGGCGGACTGGATTCTCCACTCGGCCGAGTGGGTCTTCTGAAGCTCAGGCAGCCGAAAAACAGAAACTTGGGAGATTTTTGAAGGGCTTCGTCTGGGCGCCACTCGGGCGGACGTGGTCTCTTCACTCGGCCGATGTGGTCTCCGTCGCTCGGCCGAGTGCACATAGGAATCATGTCTGATCTGGTCGGCCGAGCGGTGTCTCGCTGGTCGACTGAGTGGGTCCTCCACTCGGCCGATGTGGTCTCCGTCGCTCGGCCGAGTGCACATAGGAATCGTGTCTGATCTGGTCGGTCGAGCGGTGTCTCGCTGGTCGGCCGAGTGGGTCCTCCACTCGGCCGAGTGGGACACTAAACATGCCCAATCTGCTTATTTTGGCCTCCTCGTCGCTCCTGCGACGTCCGTTCTTCTTCCGCTCCTCTCCAACAGCAAAATACCCCTCGGGGAGGTCGTCAGTGACCCTCTAGAGTAAGCGCATCACGAGATCACTCCAAATCGTGCCAAATCACCTGAAATGCGACAAAAACAACAAATCGTGAAAAGCATCGCAATATCGTCGATATATCGTGAAAAACATGATTTGGGCGATCAAAATGGCATGCAAAAATGCGGGAAAAAGGTGTAAAATAAGGAGTGATCAAAATCCCCCAAGCTTGCCTCTTACTCGTCCTCGAGGAAGATAAGTAAATGGCGAACCCGGTGGAATTGGAAAACGAAAATGGCGAAAAATGAAAAACGAAAAACGGAGAAGAATGGAAAACGAAATGAAAACAAAGAAGAGAGAAAGAAGCGAGAGGTAAGCTACTAGATCATTTTCTCAGGACGGGGGTTTCACTTACTCATATAGCATGCACCGAATAAAAAACTCATGTCAAAAGATTTTATTTTGATATCATAGTATAATAGTGCAAATAGAAATGGAAAACCCACGAACAACGATATAATCATGAAAAACGGAATAATTCTAAAATTAACATCGTCTGAATCATTTAAAGCGGTATACAAATCACAGATCACACACTTTTCAATTGAATGCTTTCTATCAGGAGTATAAGAGTATCACACAATAGAATAGAGAGAGAATAGAAAAGTATGGATTTCATGAAATGAACGCTAGGCTTAGATCTCTGGATTTCGTAAAGCTAGAAATAATCTCACCTAGTATAGAATATTACTTAGCCTAGGTTGTCGTGCAACGTCAAGTAGTCACTCTCTCACACATCAATGGATCCCCTCCCCCAAGCTTATCTATAAGCGTGGTGACATAAAAAATATTCACATCCCCATTTTTATATAGCTCCAAAGGTAGTGAGAAGAAAGAAGAAAGAAAGAAAGTGAGAGGGGATCGTTTATTAAGGATTTTTCCTCTTTTCTTTTCTTTTTTTTTCAATATAGCATATATACACAACGATCCTAACTCGAAGAGAGATAATGATGTACAAGAATGTTTTTCTCTCTTTTATTATATATTTTTTTAGAGAATAAGAGATTTGGAGCTAGGAATTAGTAGCGGGGGAAATGCCATAAAATAGAATCGCTAAGGGGAGATTCACCAATGATTTTAAAAGTAGAGAAATGATGTTCAAGATTTGTGGAGAAAGAAATAGATATAACTCTCGGTTCACTCTATAAGACATGCACGACAACTTCAGCAGGGTAATCTAATTTACTCAGTTTTGACCACAAAAAATCTAACTAATCCAGATTTATCATAGCTAACATCATTCAATCATCCTGAAGTGAAGTGTACAATTCATGCATATAGAAGATGTTTCAGAGTGTTTTCTCACTACAAAGCGTTGACCGTGGACAACCCGGTCAACGTGGTCAAGGGGCCCGTTTGGGTCCCTCGGGGGCTTCGAGTCGATGCGGATGGGGCGAGGGGAAGCCTCGGCCCTGGTTGAGACGCTCGGCCTCGGATGGTCGAGCACGGACTCGGAGGTAGGACGACGAGGGGTAGCCTCAGTCGTCCAGCTAGATGCTTGGTCGGTGAAGGGTGAGGAGAAGCCTCGGCCCTGGGCGAGACGCTCGGCCTCGGTGGGATGTGCTCGGCCTCGGCGGTCGGACGATGAGGGGAAGCCTCACTCGTCCAGTGGGGTGCACGGTCGGCGAGGGGCGAGGGGGAGCCTCGGCCCCTTGATCAGATGTCCTCCTGCGTAGACGAGAACGCTCGTCAGGGGGCCGGACCTTGGTTCCGGCCAAATCCCCTCCGATGCCTAAGTCAGACAGAGATCTGAAAGAGGAGGCCCGGCGGAGACGGTTCGACTCGTGAGGAGATCGGAACGGCATCTCACGGCACGAGCGGGGGAGGAAGGAGATGGAAAGGAGGAACTAGGTCGTTGATGGAGTACCTTAGGCTTTAGATACCTCAGATGCGGTCCCTTTCTTCGTCGTCCTCCTAGCCCTTTTGTAGAGCTCCCGGCGTGATTGCCTCTGGCCCACGTCCCACGCCCGCCCTTGATCGTGCCCCATCAATCCGCCCCCTTGCCGCCGCTCTCTTCGCCCTCCCAGCACCTCCCCATTACCGCCATTTAGTGGTCGCGCGTTCGGGGGAACGGTTTTCGCAGGAGTGGGCGAGTGACCAGCGGGTTATCGGGGCCGGGTCGGATCGACATTCGAGAAGATCCCTTACAGGGCCTTTGTTGAATGGGCTTGAGGATGCAGATGGGCTCTCGACCAGTAGTCGGGCTCCTGGGCTCGTGTCTTTTGGGGTCTCGGTCAAATAGACGTAACAATTGCCCCCATCGGTCGGGTTGATCGGCCTCGGCCGGTTCGGCTCGGCCGATGTGACTTCTGCCGATTTTGACAAGCTCGCCAGTCGATGCCGACTCATTTATTAGTCGTCATCATGAGTTGGCTCGTTCGATGCTTTTTAAGGTGCGGGTTCCGAAGCGCCGTCGGCCTTCTGATGCTGCCACGCGTAGCTGCAAGCTTATCCCCACCGCTCGCGGAGTCGTCTTAAGTTGAGAAGCCGAGGGGTTCGTGAGCCGCCATCCCGTCGCCTTCTTCTTTGCGCTGATCCCTATTCTGCCTGAGCTCTGCCTCATGTCGTCTTCCTCTGCCACGGGTTCGGTTCGGTCGGAGCGCGATGCAGCTCCAGGTCCGGCGGGTGGCACTCCTTCGGCGATTAGTCAGCACGGGGATGATCTTTCAGGGGTGCCCCCAGAGGTCTTGTTGTGGTCTTCGTCGATCTGCGCCATCGCCATCGGGAGCATGCGCTCTGCCTACTTGCTTCCGCCCTATTCGGCTCGTGCCCCCGGGGCCGACGAGAGGGTCTGCTTCCCTGGCCCCAACGAGGTCGGAATATATGAGAAGTGCTTTCGCTTCGGGCTTCGTTTCTCGCTCCATCCTTTTATCGTTGAGTTCCTTCAGTCCCACAACATGTGCCTGTGTCAATTCTGTCCCAACGCCGTCGGGCTCCTCGTCGGGTTCGTCGTTGTCTGCATGCTGAAGGGTGTGGCGCCCTCTCTTCGCCTCTTTGCCCAGTTCTACCGCCTGAGCCACCATCAGTCGGGGGCGTGGATTTACATCAGCGCCCGCCCGAAGATGTCCCTGGTGCTGGGGTTGCCGAGCTCCCTGAAACGCTGGAAGGGGGAATACGTGTTCGTCACATTCCCATCGAGTGTACCCTTCCCGGTTCGGTGGGAAGCGGCTGGTGCTGTCATCCTTGATCTGGGGGAGCCGACGGTTGCCGAGCAGCAGATGGCTAAGGACATGCTGGCGATTCCTGCGAGGGAGCGTTCGATCGATGTCCTCTTTAACGACCATAACTTGCGCAAGACGGTGTGGCCCCTGGGTAAGCCTCCCCGAGTGCTCGCCATTCGAGGTCACCTGGGCTCTGCTCGGTCTCTCATCTCTTCTTTGAATGCAGGTGGGTTCCCTCTCGGTCCTTCTCCTGCCAGCGCTCTCGTGCAGGTCCCCAACCCGGATCCGCGCAAAAGGGATCATGTGTTGGAGGTCCGGAAGAAGCAGCGGGTTGTGACCGCGACCGGAGGCTTGAAACAGAAGAAGGTGTCGTCTCCCTCCCCCCCTTGCTGGGGTCTTCTAAGAGGGTCCGTGAGGGGGCCGAGGGGGTCGATGTCCAGCCGACTGATGATCGACCTCAACCCACACCCGTTGAGGTTGCCTGTCCGTGGGCCGGCCCTTCACCTCTCCCAGACGGCACTCTCCCTAACGCCTACAGTCGGTATCTTGGCGCGTTCCGTTCTGCTCCTGGCGAGTTCCCTTCGTCAGGGGAGGGTCTTCTTCGTCCACGCTTCCTAGTGGGGGAGAAGGAATCGGTGTTCCCGAGCCGCGGAGCCGCCGCTCGAGTGGCCGAGAACTGTTGTCTCCCTCTCGATCAGGCGGTTTTGGACGGAGTCAGAGGTGACTGCTTGGCCACCTTCATGATTCAGGCCGGTCAACATGTAGTGTGTTTCTGCTTACTCTCCTGCTGTTCTCGCTGTCTTACCTTCGTTGCCTTGGTGCAGCTATCCTCAGTGGGCCTCTCGATGAGGCGCCAATTCATGGTTCTTCCCAAAGCCAAATCTGATGCCGAGCGGGGCCCTGAGGCTCCCGGCGAGGAGGAGGAGGCAGGTCAGTTGGAGGAAGCGCGGGTCCAGTCCCTGGACTCCCGCGTAACTGAGCTGTCCTCTGCTCTGGAGGTGGCGGACCGGGAGAGAGCCTTGGCTCTGGCTGCGAAGTCGGAGGCCGAGGCGCGGCTCGCCGAGCTTTTGAAATGTGCCGACGTGTCTGGAGGAGCCGAGCAGATCCCCAACCCCGCTGCTGCCTCCGAGGCCTTGGAGCTCTCCGACCGTCTGGAAGCGGCGGAGGAGCAGGCGAGGGCCCTTGCTGCCCAACTTGGTGAGAAATCCCGGGAGATAGAGAAGGAGAGGGCGGAGCACCGACGCCAGATCGAGACCTTAGAGGCCCGGATGCGTGGGCTCGAGGAGGTGGATCCGGCCCGGATCGCTCAGGATGCCGTGGCGGAGTATGCCACCTCCTTTGTGGAGACCGCCTTGTCGGAGGCGTTCGAGAAGGGCTTCGCCCGGTGCCAGTCCGAGATCCAAGAGAAGTTCCCACTCTCGGGGGTCAACTTCGAGGATCTTCGGGTGTACCCTGCCGTCGAGCAGAGTGGGGGGGGGGACCCTAGCGTGCTGCCAGCCTGTGGTCCCGCTGGTGCCCCCGGAGAAAAGTGAGGGAGGGGAATGCCCCTCGGCCTCTTCGTGTGCCTCTCTGTATATCTTTTTGCTTTATCTGGAAAGGAATGAATTCAAAATAAATTTATTTCATAGAAAATGATACATTTACTGAAAGTACTTGCGTAAATGTTCCGTATTCCAAGTGTGAGTGAGAATCCTCCCCTCCATATCAGCTAGTTGGTAGGCTGCGGGTCCGAGGACCTCGACGACTTTGTAGGGTCCCTCCCATCTAGCCGCGAGCTTCCCTTTGCGAGCGGTATCAGTGTTGAAGCCCGCTTTCCGGAGGACCAGGTCCCCGAGGTGGAAGCTTCTTCCCCGTACCCGAGCGTTGTAGTATCGGGCCACCTTCTGCTTCTGGCGGATGATGGTGGCCAATGCCTGCTCCCGTCGCTCGTCGAGGAGCTCCAGACTGAGCTCCAGACCCTGCGAGTTCCTATCTTCGTCAAAGTATTTGAGGCGGAGAGATTCTTCGCCCAACTCGACCGGTACCACCGCCTCGGCCCCATAGGTGAGCATGAACGGGGTCTCGCCAGTGGCCTCCTTGTGGGTCATCCGGTAGGACCAGAGTATCCCGGGGAGCTCTTCTGGCCAGCTCCCTTTGGCGTCTTTCACTTTCTTCCGGAGGGGCTCTATGATGCACTTGTTGGCCGCCTCCGCCATTCCGTTGGTCTGGGGGTGCGCTACAGAGGCGAAGAGAAGCTTGATTCCCCATTCCTCACAAAAATCTTTAAACCCTGCAGAGTCGAACTGCTTTCCGTTGTCCGTGACGATGGCCCGTGGCACTCCGAATCTGGAGATGATGGAATTCCACACGAAGCTTTTTTGCTTTCTTCCAAGTGATGGTGGCCAGCGGCTCAGCCTCGACCCACTTGGTGAAGTAGTCTACCGCCACAATCAGGTGCTTCCGCTGCCCTCGTCCCGGTTTAAACGGTCCGAGGATGTCGAGCCCCCATTTCGCAAAGGGGATGGGGCTCACGATAGGAATGAGCTCTGACGGGGGTGTCGAGATGTGGTGGGCGTACCTCTGGCATTCTTGGCATTTTTGGACGTAGCTTGCTGCATCTTGGGTCAGGGTTGGCCAGTAGTATCCCTGCCTCAAGATCTTCTGGGCGACTACCTTGCCCCCGTGGTGATTCCCGCAGATCCCGTCGTGAACCTCCCGTAGGACGTAGTCAGCTTCCTGCGGTCCGATGCACTTCAGGTATGGGAGGACGTCCGTCTTGGTCCAGCGTCTCCGGTAGAGCACCCCTTCATGGATCACGTATCGGAGCGCCTTTCTCTCCAGGGTTCGGCGTTCGTCCCCATCGGTCGGTACCTCTCCATGAGTGAGGTACCGGATGATCGGGTCCATCCAGGTGGGTTCTTGGTCGATCGCCATCACCTCGTGTTCCTCCGTGCTGGGGGACTGCAGGTTCTCCACGTAGATGGTGCGGCCCAGTTCCTTTGGCGAGGACGAGGCCAGCTTCAACAACGCATCTGCCCGCGCATTCTCTGATCGTGGGAGGTGCAAGACTTCCACGTCCTTGAACTTGGACATTGCCGCTCTGGCGACAGGGAGGTATCTCTGCATCGCCTCCTCCCGTGCCTCGTAACTCCCCAAGAGCTGGTTGACAATGAGCTTCGAATCGCTGAGGAGGTGGACGGACTCGGCCCCGAGCTCCAGGGCCAGCCTCAGGCCGTTGATCACTGCTTCGTATTCCGCCACGTTGTTCGTGGCTGGGAACTCGAACCGCAACGCGTATTCCACAATGTTCCCTTCCGGAGATCGGATTGCAATCCCGGCCCCGCCCCCTGACTGTGTGGCCGACCCGTCCACATGAACTATCCATGCTCCTGGATCCCCTGACTGAAAGTGGTCAGCCGAAAGAAAGGACAGGGGTTGAGCAATTACCGTCGCCGGGCCTTCCTCCTCCGGGGGGGCCATTTCCTTCCGTCGTGCACTCGGCGATGAAGTCGGCCAGGGCCTGCCCTTTGATGGCCGTACGCGGTTTGAATCGGAGGTCGAACTTGCTCAGTTCCACTCCCCAGTTTAGCATCCTTCCCATTCGATCGAATCTCTTGAGGTTCTGCTCCAGTTGCGAGTCGGTCAGGATCAGTATGGTGTGGGCCTGGAAATAGGGTCGGAGCCTTCGCGCTGAGAGGACGAGGGCGTACGCCAGTTTCTCCATGGGCGAGTATCGCATCTCCGCCCCCTTCAAGACCCGGCTCGTGTAATATACCGGCCATTGCATCCCACCGTCCTCCCGGATCAGCACCGAACTCACGGCTTCCTCCGCGCACGCCAGGTAAAGGCTCAGCGACTCCCCTTCCCAGGGTTTGGACAGGAGAGGGGGGCTGCGGAGATACTCTTTGAGGTCCCCGAACGCCCGGGAGCAGTCTTCGTCCCAAAGTATCGCCTTCCTATTGTTTGGAGGTTCCGCGATCGCTTTCCTTAGGACCTTGAAGAAGGGGAGCGATCTTTCCGCTGATTTGGAAAGGAATCGCCCCAAGGCTGCGATGCGCCCGTTCAGCCTCTGCAGCTCCTTGATCGTCGTAGGCTCGCGCATGTTGATCAGCGCCTCGATCTTGTCGGGATTAGCTTCAATACCACGATTAGTTATCATAAATCCCAAGAATTTTCCAGATCTTACCCCGAACGTGCACTTCGCGGGGTTGAGCCGAATGTGGTGCCGCCGCAACCGCTCGAAGGTCTCCCGCAAGTCGCGATGTGGTCTCCCGGTCGCCTTGACTTGACAAGCATGTCGTCGACGTAGACTTCTAAGTTCCTCCTGATCTGGGAGCTGAAAACCTTGTTGACCATTCTCTGGTAGGTGGCCCCCGCGTTCTTCAAGCCGAAGGGCATCTTCTTGTAGCAATAAGTTCCCCGGTCCGTTGTGAAGGCTGTCATCTCTTCGTCCCGGGGGTCCATCTGGACTTGATTGTATCCGGAGTAAGCGTCCATGAAACTTAGCATCTCGTACCCCGAGGCATTGTCCACCAGGTGGTCGATGCGCGGCAGGGGATAGCTGTCCTTGGGGCAGGCCTTGTTGAGGTCACTGAAGTCCACGCACATTCGCCACTTCCCGTTGGGTTTCTTGACCATCACCACGTTCGACAGCCACTCCGGGTACCAGACCTCTCGTATGAAGCAGGCATCAAGGAGACGCCCCACTTCCTCGGAGGCTGCCTTCATCTTCTCGCCGCCCAGGTTGCGCTTCTTCTGCCTAACTGGCTTGAAGTTGGGGTCGGCGTTGATCTGGTGGACAATCACCTGGGGGTCTACGCCGGGCATGTCTTCCGGTGACCAAGCAAAGATGTCCAGGTTCGCCTCCAGGCATTCGATCAGCTGATCCCTCAAGTCCTGGCTCAGCCCTCTCCCGATCGAGACGAACCGGCCCTCGATGTCTGTGACCGGGATTTGCTCCTGCTCCTCCGCAGGGGCGGGCCTAGGCCCGCTCCTCAAATCGAGCGCGGCCATCCGGTCGGCTAGGCGATCCTCGGGACCTTCCTCTGCCAGTTGATAGCAGGTGCTCGGTCTCCCCGCATCGCCTTCGACTTGCCCCATTCCCCCCGGCGTTCGGAACTTGATAGTCTGATGGAGGGTCGAGACTACCGCGCCGACGGCGTTGAGTAGGGGTTGGCCGATGATCCCATTGTATTCCGACCCAATCCCCAATACGATGAATTCCACCGCCAGGGTCACCGAGTCTGGTGCGTTTTCGAGCGTTACTGGGAGATGGATCGTGCCGATGATGGGGGTGGAGTGACCCGTGAATCCAACCACGGGACCCGAGCGAGGTCGTAAATCTTCTTTCTGCCGCCCCATCTTCTCCAGGGTTGACATAAAGAGGACGTCACAGGAGCTGCCGGTGTCGACAAGCAGCCGTCGTACCATGGTAGTGTCTATGACCACTGACACCACCAAAGCCACGTCCGAGCTACGCGCCGTTACGGACGCATTTGGTCTCCCGACCGGTGGGGTTGGGGAGGGCTCCCCGGCCCTTTCCTCACGATCCTCCTCGCGTCGGGCTCGTGCTCGTTCTTGCCATCGATGGCGGGCCCTGCCGCCCCGCGTCAGGGCCTCGCTCCCCTTTTGCCGAGATGAGGGAGGTCGCGTCATCGCATATGTGGTTTGTTTCTTCGTGGGACTGTTCGTTCCCACAGACGGCGCCAGATGTTTCATAGTGTTTTCTCACTACAAATCGTTGACCGTGGACAACCCGGTCAACGTGGTCAAGGGGCCCGTTTGGGTCCCTCGGGGGCTTCGAGTCGATGCGGATGGGGCGAGGGGAAGCCTCGGCCCTGGTTGAGACGCTCGGCCTCGGATGGTCGAGCACGGACTCGGAGGTAGGACGACGAGGGGTAGCCTCAGTCGTCCAGCTAGATGCTTGGTCGGCGAAGGGTGAGGAGAAGCCTCGGCCCTGGGCGAGACGCTCGGCCTCGGTGGGATGTGCTCGGCCTCGGCGGTCGGACGATGAGGGGAAGCCTCACTCGTCCAGCGGGGTGCACGGTCGGTGAGGGGCGAGGGGGAGCCTCGGCCCGTTGATCAGATGTCCTCCTGCGTAGACGAGAACACTCGTCAGGGGGCCGGACCTTGGTTCCGGCCAAATCCCCTCCGATGCCTAAGTCAGACAGAGATCTGAAAGAGGAGGCCCGGCGGAGACGGTTCGACTCGTGAGGAGATCGGAACGGCGTCTCACGGCACGAGCGGGGGAGGAAGGAGATGGAAAGGAGGAACTAGGTCGTTGATGGAGTACCTTAGGCTTTAGATACCTCAGATGCGGTCCCTTTCTTCGTCGTCCTCCTAGCCCTTTTGTAGAGCTCCTGGCGTGATTGCCTCTGGCCCACGTCCCACGCCCGCCCTCGATCGTGCCCCATCAATCCGCCCCCTTGCCGCCGCTCTCTTCGCCCTCCCAGCACCTCCCCATTACCGCCATTTAGTGGTCGCGCGTTCGGGGGAACGGTTTTCGCAGGAGTGGGCGAGTGACCAGCGGGTTATCGGGGCCAGGTCGGATCGACATTTGAGAAGATCCCTTACATGGCCTTTGTTGAATGGGCTTGAGGATGCAGATGGGCTCTCGACCAGTAGTCGGGCTCCTGGGCTCGTGTCTTTTGGGGTCTCGGTCAAATAGGCGTAACAGAAGTGATATAGGAAAAAGAAATCAGTACTCCAGATATAAGCATTCAATGCGTGAATCTTGGTGTGTTTTCTGTGACAGCATACATATGAATATTCAGACTCAGCTAATAATAGAGTTTCATCAATTTTCATGTGGCAAAAGTGTGGGTTACTATCTCTAGATGCAAAGCAAGTCATAGCATATGATATCAGAAATAAAGTCTAAGACATGACAAATATAGCATGCATATAGAGTAAGCTAAATCCAACGTCATCATCATCATAGAAAAGTCATCTCTAGCATGAGATGAAAAAAAAAGAAATAAAGATAAAGGGAAAAAAAACTATTTACAATGCGGCACACAGAAAAAATAAGAAAAACGTGATGCATGTCAAAATAAAAGAAAAATGATGAAAAATAAGTGCAAAAGCGGAGAGTGGCGTGAAAAACTAAAAATAAAGGTGGCAAATCGAAAAAGAACGTGAGAACTCACTCCCCCAAGCTAAATGGCACAGTGTCCTCGATGTGCAAAGTGTGGCACGCCGAGAGACAAGAAATGTGAGGGGCAAGTGAGGGTGCATGCATGATGAAAGGAAAAATGAAAAGAAAGATAAAGACATGAAAATATGATGCGGACATGATGCATGCACAGATAGGAGTGATATAGATATATAAGAGTGTCACCAAAAACTCTCCCTCTCTCCCAAAAAAAGATATATAAATATATGATCGACATGAGAATCCAAAAATAATTGAGGGGAGGGGGGTGGTCAAAAGTGCAACAGGACCCAGCAGAAACGGCAGCACAACGGCAGGAATAATCGATGGCATCAAGGGTGCCTAGGAAGGTGGTGCTGCACCGTCTCCGTCCTGTGGCGGAAGTGGTGGTGGTGGCTGGACAGGCCGCTGAGCGGGTGTGGGTGTGGAAGTGGTAGCAGGTCGAGTGTATGTGGAAGTGGTAGCAGGTCGAGTGTATGTGGAAGTGTGGGCGGGAACCTGCTGGGTGGGTGTGGGTACGTGCGGGAGACGCTCCAGGACCTGAGTAAGACAGTAGTGAATCTGGGGGAGCAGCTCGAAGCGGCCAGCCATCGCAGAGACGGTGGAGGACAGAGTCCTAAGGTCGCTTCTGAGGCCACTCACCGCCCCCTCTAGAGCACGAATGCTCTGAAGTACAGTGTCGGGGGGAGGTGGTGCAGAGGGATGCACCGGGCGGGGCTGTGCAGGGCGTGGCTGGCGTACTCGGGTCGCGTATGTGACTGGCTCAGCGGGGAAGGGTACGAAGGGTGCTGCGCTCGCAAATGTGGGCCTGGCCTCAGTGTGAGGCCGGGGCACAGACTGGTGAGAAGTGGAGGCAGCAGCAGCGAAAGAAGAGTGCAAAAGTGGCAGCGAGGCGGCCAGAGAGGTCAGTGGCACAGAAGTGTGGACAGACGCCACGACACTCTCGGAAAATACAGCAGGGGTGGAGACAGAGGTGACTACCGCTGGGGTGGAAGTGTGTGGACCGAAAGGCGCAATCCCAGCGGGGATCATGCTAGCCATGGTCTCCACGACCGCGGCAAACGAGGGCTCTCCACTCTCAACAAAGGTCGGTGGGCGCTCGGGGAGTGCGGAGCAAAGAGGCTCGACGGACAGAGGGCCAGTGGTGGTGGTGGGAGTGGTGGTGACAGCCTCGGAAGTGGTGGAGGTGGTGGAAGTGGGCTCAGCTGGGGTACTCTCGACACCGACAGAGGTGTCAGGAGCAGCGGAAACATCAGGTATGGGCTGAGGGGCCACAGGGTCAACAGGCTCGGCGGCAGGCTCGGCAGGGGCAACATGGTCTACAGGGGCAGCGTGGGCCTGCTCGGCCTCCTCGGCCTCGAGCAAGTAAGCAGCGGGGATGAGAACATCCATCACAGGGAGCCAGTCTGCCTGGGCTAGTGCAATCTGAGTCCGAGCTGGGCTCAGAAGAATCATGTAATCGGCCCCGTAAGGGCCGTGCAACCAGACCCAGTGACGCTCACCGTGCGGACGAAGCATCTTCATCCGGGCCATAACATCTATCGACAGAGAAGTGGGGCCCGGGACTCGTCGCAAGTCGTCAGGGAAGTCCTCGCCGGTCATAAGTGCAAGCAAGGTGATCAGGCCGCCGCAGCATATCGGTGAGCGAGCGCCCACCGATACGATGATGCGGTCCAAAAACCAAGCCGCGATATCAATCACGACGGCGGGGACCAGCTCATCGCCATCCCTAGATAGAGCTCTGGGACGTGTCATCGCGTAGAGCATGTAGAGCTCTGGCGTAGACATCGTGCCCGGCTCATATCTGGCCAAAAAGGTCGTCGCCATAAGGCGCTGAGCAATGCGGAGGCAGGGATGGACAATGGCCGAGGCCTTGGCCCTACTAGGGTCAAAGGCAGCGTGAAGACCCGTAATCCGGGCCCAGAAGGCACCGGCGTCGAAGGAAGGTGGGGGGATATGGGTGGGGCCGTAACCGCGATCGGCTCCGGGGACAGCGGGCCACGAGAAAAACGCTCTCATCATATCGAGAGTGACCTGGCACTCTCGATCCATGAACCGAAACGAGCATCCCTCGTCGGTCCGGGCGATCGAACTCAGAACCTCAAGTGTCGGGCGGGTGAACGTGTTGTAATGCCCTACCAGCTACTGCACAAGTACTAGAGGGGGGGTGAATAGTACTTTAAAATAATAAGGAGTATAATTCCAAATTAAATTGCAAACAACTACCAAATCAATTTGCGGAAGCTTAAATTGAATGACAACAACAAAATTAACAATGCAAACAAATGATGTTAATGGGTTCGGATCCACCCAAGTCTCCCCGACTTGTTCCCGGTGATCCTACGTCCCAACCACCCGGATCCCCTCCGGATACTTGAGTTAGAAACCCTAACTCAAGATTTCCACTATGAATATCTTGTGAAAAACCTTCACAAGATCAAATCATACATGCAATAGCAAACGTGAATCCCACAACCCGGGATCACAACCTTCTCTCACAACCGAGAGAATCACAAAGCAATATTAAAGAGTTTAATATGAAATAAACAATCTTACCACAAAATCCTATACCTTGAGTTTTTCTTACCCAATAGGTGAAATGGAGGATTTGAGGAAGATGAAGTCACCAAGACCTAGCACCAAGGAAATGACCAGCAATCGGTGCCTAGGGATGATTTGGAGACTTGGATCAAGCTATAGCTTGAAGAGCTCACCAAGAACAAGCTTCTCTCTAGATGGATTCTAGATCTAGAAATGAGAGAGAATGGGTTTCTTGTGAGGAAGAGAGCTTTAGATTTGAGTGAGAATAGCTATCTCTTTTGATCTCAATGAATCTCTGAAGGGAAGCTCTAACCTAGATAGAAATGACCTAGGTTCGTATTTATAGGGTCCCATAAAAACAACTTAGGTTATTCTCCAACGGATAGAAATCTGTGAGAATTAGTCGGTCAAAGAACAATCACTGACCGACTAGTTCATCAACTAGTCGGTCAGTCAAACAACATGGACCGACTAAGAGAGGAACTGAGAAGAAAGAGAATTTCAGACCTAGAAATCTAGTCGGTTCAAGAAGACATTCTGACCGACTAGTTTCACAACTAGTCGGTCAGTCAGTGAACGTAGACCGACTAAGAGGCAAAATGAAATAGTCTGAACACAAGTTGACTTAGTCGGTATAAGAACAAAAGTTGACCGACTGGATTGTCAACTAGTCGGTCACCAAACGTTCTTAGACCGACTAACGATAAACAGTAGCTTAGGAGAAATTTAGCATGAACAGTAAGTCACAACTAGTCGGTCAAAGAAGCATCACTGACCGACTAGTTCACAAACTAGTCGGTCGGTGAGTCAACGTAGACCGACTAACTGTAAACAGTAAAGTCCAAGAAATTAAGGAATCCAACTAGTCGGTCCAAGAAGAGTTGCCGACCGACTAGATCACCATCTAGTCGGTCAGTACTTGTTCTTGTACCAACTAACATGCACAATAAAGTCCGAATCGAAGCGCGATGCTTCGAGGAAGTTAGAATGAACTTGTGCAAGGATCCTAGAGCTACGAAATGAGCGTAATGAAGATAGAAACGTAAGATATACTCAAGGCTTAACATTCTATATATCGAAGCTAAAAGACTATAAATAAAACCTTAATAAACGGTCTTCGAGAGCGTCGATTGTTTCTTCATAACTTCCAAAACGGCGCAAGAGCTTCAACGAAGCTTTAGGCATGAATACGAGCTTTGGGAAGTGTTGAGATGTCGCTTTGAATGTTCTCGTGAAATTGGCGACGATCTCCAGTACTGCGCTCACAAATTGTTAGTTCATGGATTATTTATGTTTGCTCATCATCAAAACCAAATCCGGGGAGTCCAATATTCAACATTATCCCCCTTTTTGGTGATGACAAACCAACATAAATAATAATCAAAAATAATGATTCAAATGTAAAATACTTACTCCCCCTGCATTGATGGCACGTTAATTCCAAAATGAATATATATGAATTGCATCAAGCAGACGAGTAAGATAAATAAAGAGAATCGATTTTTGAAATATCGGATTTTGAAAATCCTTATATATATCTTAACTCCCCCTGAATCTAACACATCAAATTAGATTCTTGGAAATTGAGTTAAATTTTCATTTGCACTATTTATTATCATTATCTCTCCCCCTTTGGCATTATCCCAAAAATGGGGGGCATACAACGACAACAATTAGGAAATGGAAAATCCAACATCGGGAGTCGTAGACAATGACGATGGACCAAATTGACACCAAGGGAAAAGTGTGGAAATCAAAACAAGGTGTGCCAAATTTTCCATTATCAATAAAAAGAACGATAATCAAGATCATAAAAAAAAACCAAATGTTTACTCATTTCTTGAATAAAGAAACATACTCTCCAATATTCAATATTCTTGGTTAAATTTGTGCAAGGAAAACAATTCTATACAATTATAGAATATCAATCTATTTAACCAAGTTTTTCAATCGTCGAGCGACGATTTTACATAGCATGGACATCGAATGAGAATTAATGTGCACGACGAAGTAAATATCACAACACGGACATCGATGAATATATGTAAATGATAACATCATGAGTACATCCAAAAAGATTTCAAATATAAAAATGTACATCACATCAAATGCAACACATCATCTATATAAACATCAAAAAGTACAACATCATCGTCTACATCAAAATATAACATCATCATCAATATCCAAAGTACATCAAAATACCCAACATCGACATCCGGAAAACTCAAAAGTACATCAAAGACAACCATCAATCTCCATCCTAACCCAAAATAAAACACTCTCAAAAAGGTAAATCATCCAATGAGCAGTGGAGAGTCCTCGGAACAAACGATCACGAGGAAGTGGCTGGATCTGCAGTCTCCGTGGGTCCAGTCGACGGAGTGGACTCAGGCTCTGCAGGGAGAAGAGGCGGCTCAACAGACGGGATCGTCGGGGTAGGTGTGGAAACGACGTGCTCAATAGCAGGGGTCGCAACAGCAGGGATCTCAACAGCAGCAGGAGATAGATGTGCAGGCTCGACAGCAGGGTCAGCAGCAGGCTCAGAAGTCTGAAGTGCTGAAGCAGAAGTCTCTGGAGCACCGGAAGTGGTGCCATCTCCAGGAGCTGAAGTGGTAGCAGCCGCAGCAGCAGTAGTGGCCTCATCGCCACGGGCTAAGGAAGTGACAAGCTCGTCAAGCTCCTTGACGTGCGCTTATATTTTATATATTCACGCACGTTTTCTTTTGTGTTTCTCCGTGTTTTCCACCGTCTCTTATTCGTTTTCGTATATTTTCCCGTTTTCTTTCACTTTTCTTTGTTTGTCCATGATTGCAGGAGTTCAACCACGTAGGGGACGTTTTACGATGATATCCCAAGTCCCCGGAGCAACGGGAGAAGTCACGCGTGATCCAGGGGGTCAAACGACGAAGTATTCATCTTTCAGCCCCTCACCCGGTCGGTTGGTCATCTCCAACCGATCGGGTGATGCACGCGTGCACCAACCGGTCTCCGCCGCAGCTCACAACGAAGTCACCCGACCGGTTCACAGACCGGTTCAGCGGGGGCTATTCTCTGTTTTCTCGAAGCAAAGCGCCAACCGATCGGGTGACTCTCACCCGATCGGTTCATCTATAGCTGAGAAAGATGAGCTGAAGACACGGACGTCAAACCGGCCGATTCACCCGACCGCTCCAAGATCCAACCGGTCGCTCAAGAACTCACCCGACCGGTTCATGTGATCGGGTGAAAACTCGCCGTTTTCTGATATTTATTTGTAACGGATCAACCGATCGGTTGACTTGTCAACCGATCGATTGATGCGACGGCCTATATATAGAGCCCCTAGGGTTCCAGAAACGGGGAGTTGCTGTTTTTCTACTGTTTTATTTCCTTGTGACGGTTGTAATTGTTACTCTTTTGTAAGTTTTCAGATCTTTCTAAAATTTTAGTATTGTCTTTATTACTCCTTTACTTCCGCATTGCAATTGTCCGATTATGATTTCAACGGTTAAATTTCATTTAGATTGCTTTTTCATGAATTTTTTTGAGTAGTTCCCAAATCTGGGATTTTGGTGGAAAACCCTTCGGGGGCTCTTCCTGATGCGTCCATAGGGTTAGGAAATCGATAGGGAGTAGGAATCTAACGGTTACGCGGGGCGTTTCATTGTCATCGGCGGGAAAAAGACCGCCTTTGACCATCGGGCCAAGGGGGAATAAACTTGGCGGTTGACTCCCTAGCCATAGCTCACGCCTTTAGCGTAGACGCCAAGTCCTAGCATGCGGGAGCGGCAGGATGAGATGTTGGGAGATATCGTTGCGGACTTAGTGCTCCCGGGATCGATCAGTGTTAATGGACACGGGAGTGCCCACTGATCGAATCCGGGAAGTCCGGTGTATCATCCTGGGCACCGACCGGAATATCGGGCCCATGGGACGCCGGTACCCCTTTCAGAGGCAACGTCCCACCATTAGACCCTAATCCCGATCGCTATCCATACCCGTAGGCCGTATCAGCGAGAGTCTCTCGTCGGGTTGGAAACCAAAGTCCCGGGTTTACTTTCTTTTCGTTCTTACGCTTTTATCCCCTTTTGTGACAACCAACCACCGATTCGGGCTAGCTCGCCCCTCGGGGTGATTTAGGTCCTACCTGACCCAAGCACAACCTCGCCTCCCTGAGTTCGATATTCCCGCACCCTACACTAACCGTGAAACTTACGGTAAACGACACCGCGCCGCCGCGACTCAAGCGGGGCGCCGGTCAAGTTTATGGCGCCGTTGCCGGGGAGGCAACGTGCTTGATATTTTAGGATCTCTTGAACCCTCGTGTCTAGCTCACATCCCTACCGCGCGATAATTTTCGCATTCTCCTTTTTCTTTTTTATTTTTCTTATTTTTATTTCTTATTTTATCTGTCTCTTTCCCACTTGTCGCTTCACGGGTGTTTGTTGTTTTTCATGCGCAGGAGTTCAAGGAGTCTCGACGACTTGATCCCACTCGATCCAGAGATTAACGCCACCCTTAGGCGCTTGGCCGTCGAGAAGCGGAGAAGGGAAGATCCCGAATCCATGGAGGAGAACACCCCACCTCAGAAGTCTCTGCTGGAATACTCGATGCCATCTATCGAGTCCACTTCCGCCATCCGTCCTCCAGCTATCACGGCCCAAAGCTTTGAGCTAAAGCCGTCATTGGTGACATGGATCCAGCAGGATCAGTTTGCGGGTGCACCCATGGAGAGCCTGATCGAGCATCTAGACTCCTTCTTGGAGAAGTGTGACACCTTCCGGATCAATGGTGTCATGACAGAGGCTATCCGTCTGAAGCTGTTCCCCTTCTCCTTGCGAGACAAAGCAAAGTAATGGCTAAGGGGGAAGGACCCCAACACTTTCAACACCTGGGAGAAGCTCTCCAACGCTTTTCTGACGAAGTTCTTTCCTCCGGGGAAGACCATGAAGTTGAGGAGTGAGATCTCCTCCTTCTCCCAGGCCAGCCACGAGTCCTTGCATGAAGCTTGGACGAGATATAAAGAGATGCAAAGAAGATGCCCTCACCATGAGCTTCCGAAGTGGCAGATTATCAATCTGTTCTACAATGGGTTGAGGGATGACCTTAAATCTTCTATGGACGCCGCGGCTGGGGGTTCCTTCATGTCTCGAAGCGAGGAAGATGCCGGGAATATTTTGGAAAATATGGCATCCAACAATGAGCGGTGGTGTGACGAGAGAGCCACACCAAGAACTGGGGGTATACACAGAGTCGAGGACGTCGACAAACTTTCAAGCAAGTTTGACTTGCTTTCGACCCAGATCTCCGCACTGATGGTAGGAGCCGGTGGGGCCGGTACACAGCAAGTTTCTGCGGTAGAGTCCGAATTCCTTGGGGAATTCAACGGTGGTGACATCTCACCACCGTTGGATCAGGCGAGCGCACTATTTTACAACCCCACAGGGAATGCGCCATATCCACCAAGGACAAATTCCAACCCGGCCTACTCTCCCAACAACCGGAACCACCCGAATTTCAGCTACCAGCCACCATTTCAGCCCTCGCCGCCTCAGCAACCGCAGCAACAAGCATATCAGCTGGCTAGGCCACAGCAGAGTCAGTTTCAGCAGCAACCATCTCAGCAACAATCCTACGTCCCCAGGAATCAACAGCCGTTCCAACAGCAGCAGCAGTATGGCCAACAGAGGGCCGTCTCTCCGGTTGAGTCTCTCTTGACTCAATATATTACCAACCAGGAGAGGATCAACCAGAAGCTGGAAATGGGTCAGCGGACCCTCACGGACCAAGTAACCCAGCTGGGGTTACAAGTGGCGAACCTTGCAAGGTCACAAAACCAATTACCGCCACAACCAGAAGTGAACCCGAGGGGAGCACCCCAGACATTGGCACTCGTGCATGAACACGCGAATGTGTCCGCTATCGTTCTGAGAAGCGGGACACAAATTCCTACTAGAGTGTCCCCTAGCAACCCGGAAGCACCATTGGTCGTTGAGAGACCAACTGAAAAATCAAACGACGCCGGTGCTTCGTCATCAAATCCTATGACTCCGGAGGGAGTCTCTGAAGAAGAAAAAGAGAAGAAGGAGGAAGAGAGCCCTAAAGTGTACAAACCCGTTGTGCCATTTCCCCAACGGTTGGCTCAGGCAAAAATTGATGAGAAATATGGCAAGTTCTTCGCCATGGTCAAGGACCTGAGTTTGCAGATCCCCTTCCTAGAAGAAATCGAAACAATCCCCTCCTATGCAAAATTCTTGAAAGATTTGGTGACTAGAGGGTCCAGAAAGGAGAAAGTAGTGTTGACGGCGGAGTGTAGCGCTCTTATCCAGAGGGCAAATCCGCCGAAACATAAAGACCCGGGGAGCTTTTCCATTCCTTGCACGATCGGAGCAGTGAAGATTAATCGTGCACTCGTCGATCTAGGAGCGAGTGTTAGCTTGATGCCCTTGTCGATGTACAGGAGAATAGGAATGGGTGATTTGGAGCACACCGGGATGACCCTACAACTAGCTGACCGGTCGGTCAAATATCCGGTGGGAATTGTTGATGATCTCCCCGTGAATGTGAGAGGGGTGCATGTGCCTGTGGACTTTGTGGTCATGGACATGCCCGAAGACGCACACACCCCCATTATCCTGGGACGGCCTTTCATGGCCACTGCTGGCGTTCTAATAGATGTGAAGAACGGAAAACTATCTTTGAACGTCGGCGGAGAGAAAGTTGAGTTTGACCTGGGATTATCTATGAAGCACCCCGATCCCCCTGATGACCTTGGATGCAATTTGGTTGAGATAGAAGAAGAAAAAGCTATAGAGGAGAGCTCCTGGGAGATTCTCCTGAGAAACCCCCCCGATGACTTGGGGGAATTAGAAGATGAAGAAGGCCCCAAAGACAAAGAAGCTGCTGGAAAACCAAGTGCAGCGAGAACGACCCCTCCCGGGTTCCCCAAGACTCCTCCTGCGAGGAGAACGGGGAAAGAGCTCACGGACCTCACTAAAGACGAGGTCCGGATCCTGAAGAAGATGGCGGGAAGCGCCAACACCAAGGAAAAGCCCCCGGATCTCAAGAACAAAGGGAGGGTGGTCGAGCAAGTATTTTTCCAGCCGCTGACTACCCCGAGCGCCTTCAGCTCCAACAAGGAAGAGATGCCTAAGTTTGGGCATCACCCGTATCAGCCACCATGAGCATCTCTTGCGGGCGTCGAGCCAACGACGTTAAACAAGTGCGCTTCATGGGAGGCAACCCATGTTCTGAACTTTTTCTCAAATTTTTAGCGTTATTTTTTTTACTTTATTTTATCTATTTCTATAAATAAAATCAGCCGCGAGAACATCCGTTCGGGGACTTAATCAAATTTCTTGGTTTTTGCAGGAAACAAGCCCCAACCGATCGGGTGATAACTCACCCGATCGGTTGGGATGTATCAGATACATGCCGAGATCTGTCCCCGAATGAACCGATCGGTTGAGTAATGAAGAGACCGGGTGGAAGACCGGGTGAGCTGGGGAGAACTTTCGGAAATTTTTGGGGAATATCAACCGATCGGTTGAGTTCTAGCACGATCGGTTGACGCGACCGGGTGAGCAGCCCTAAGTTCTCGGGAAATTGTGTGGAGCGGCCAACCGATCGGTTGAAAAGTCACCCGATCGGTTCGCCTGTAGCATTTCTTCGGCAAGATTTTCGACCTAACAGTCAACCGATCGGGTGACAAGTCACCCGATCGGTTTGACTTAAAACCTTATATAAACCCCCCCGACACCCGCTCGTTTCCATCTCGCCCGATCGCAAAAACCCCCAAAATCCGACGTCGTTTCGCCTGCCCCTCTTCGCCAACAACCGATCTTCACTCCCCCATGCCCTCTACTCCTCCATTACTCCCACTCTCCACCTCCTTCATCAACCCCTCCATCATCTACACCATCTCTCTCCTCCCATTCCGAGATTTTGACCTAATTTTCCCCCGAACCACCCCCATTTTGAAAATTAATGCCGAAGGAGTTCGCCGTGGCTCCACGCTACTCTCGCTGAACAGTGTGAGGCATCAACGAGCAAGCTCCGCCACTCCGCTTGGGTAAACTCGCTCCTAAGCTTATTTTATACATTTGCCCTATTTATTGTGCTTGCTCGTTTGCTTGTGTTGGTGTGCATCCACGATTTTTGCACTAATTCTTGCTCGCACACACACATGGCTAAAGATAAGGATAAGGGGAAGGGTATCATGAGGGAAGAGAAGCCGTCTCGAAAGAGACGAAAACAAACACGCCCCCCTTCCTGTACACGAGCACTTACACTTGGCCCTCCTCCACCTGTTATTCCCCCTGTGGACCCAATGTTGGGCCCCACACGGGTATATTTTTCGGAACCAGGAGCACAAAGATTTTTACCGTAGGCTTGATGCTCGAGGGCATCTATCCACTAAGTTCCCGCACGCACGTACACTTGTCGATCTCGATGTCTTCACCGAGGTCGAATCTCTTTTCGCTAACTTAGGGTGGTTAGCCTTTCTTAATACACATGCCATATCCTACCCGGCCCTCACACTCGAATTCCTCTCTACACTTGTCTGGGAGTCCGGGTCGATCATTCGATTCCGGGTGCGTAACCGTAGTGTCACCACGAACCTGAACACGATTAACGATATATTTGGTTTCCCCAATCTCGGGGATGATTCCATCCGACACTACGGGTACACGCCCGAGTTTGATGTCGATCAATTCTGGTTCCGCCTCACGCTGATCCGCGACTACCCCCGAGGAAGGGCCAAGGCCTCCTCCATCATTCATCCCGTGTTTAGATTGGCCCACAGAATCATTTCATCTGCATTCTTTCCTAGGGACGAGTCAGGCACTGTGACTATCCTTGACCTTTTTATCCTTTGGGCCATGACTTTTCCTTATGTCCGGGATGATGATGGAGTTAGCTTCAGGGCCCCTACCGTCCCCATCCATGGCGGCGATTGGCTTGTTTACAAGCTACTCGAGATCAGCCGGGCCGGTAAGGGGAAGTTTTGTTGCGGGGGCATCATCACGATCATCTGCTCTCACGCCCAATTCAATATTACCATCCCCGGTAATCTTCCTGCTGCCGCATGACCCTCACATCTTGATATTGATGTCCTGCGGCACATCCACATGATCAAACCCCGCTCGGATGGCCGCTTCATATTTCATTATGGCCACCCCCCAGCCCCTTACACCATTCTGCCCAACCCCGCTCGCATGACCCTTGCTCTCGTGGGAGATTGGACTTTCCCTCCTGATCCCGATTTCTTAGCTGGGTTGAGTCTTCCTTTCTTTCCTGCAGACGCCCGCAGATCACCGTCCCCTGCCGCCCACTTAGGCGAGCAGGATATCCCTGTGTCTGTGGGAGATTTAGGGGCTGGCCCGAGTCGTCCCGTTTCTGCTCCGGGACCGATCACGTCTGAGCACCTCCTTGCGGCCATTTCTGGCCTTGTCTCCTGTGCCGGCATGACCACTACCGCCAGCACCTCTTCGACCTTACCTGGCGGCACCACCTCTGCCTCGCGTCAGTCTACGTCTTTTGGTCACCGTCAGGTATCTGCCCGTCTAGGACTTGAGAGGGAGGTCGCTGCCCTTCGTGAGCTCGCCATGTCCTCTGTTTCCTCGGACCCATCGCCATCCTCCTTTCTTACTCACCCACGTTTCCTCGCACTGGAGAGGAACGTGGCGGCCATTCTCCGCCTTCTTACCCATATCCACGGACCACCTCCACCTTCACCACCCCCACCTTCACCACCCAGGCGATCTTCTCCACCACCCACCCACACTTCTCCGCATCCATCACCCCCCTCACCACATTCCTCCCCTCCCTCTTCACATCCCATACCAGCATCCACTTCACCCCTCCCGACCACTTCCACCGCTCCCACGCTACCTCACTTCTCCTCCGTCACTCCATACGTGCGCCGGAGGAAATTGCCGGTGCGCTCCAGATCCCTCCCACCACCTCCCACTACCGTCACCACCGCACCTACTTCCTCCACTTCTATTCCTCTCACCACCGCCTTGATCGCCTTCCTACCACCACCACCCACCACCACCGACACTCGTCCCATTGTTCACACCACCACTGCCCCTACTACTTCGCCTCTTCCCCCACTTCTCAGCACACCCCCAGCCTCCCCCGACCACCCATCCACACCCTCTTCCGAGGAGGACGAGGACTCAGCTCCTCCTGCTTTCTAGATTCACCCCTTTTGTTTTTGACTCCCCCTTGCACATATCTGGATTTCATTGATCATATCGTTTCGCTAGCTCTTTCTGGTCTAGCTTGGGGGAAGTCTACTTTGGTGTGCTGTCGTGTCTTGTTTGTTTTTCTCATTTTTGTGTGTGCCTGCTTTTCACTTTTTGAGTGTCGTGTCGTGTGATTTTATTTTATTTTTATTTTCGCATTGTTTGATTTTGATCTTGTTTTTTTTCTTTCTTTTTCAGTTTTATCTATGTGTTTTCCTCGTTTTCATTTCTTTTCGTGTCTGTGCGTATTCCCCCCCATTTTCATTGCCCTCCCGTACTCACTCTTATTGCATTGAGGGCAATGCAAGTTTCAGCTTGGGGGAGTCGCACTTCGTGCGTCATTTGTGTTGTTTTTCTACGTTATTTGAGTCGTTTTCCATCGTGTTTTTCTTTTTTTTCTTTTTCCTTCTTTCTTTAGCTCTTTCTCCTAGAAATGAATCCTATGATGAATCGCCACAAAGTCACACACACCTAGCATTGCATCGATAATCACACTCACTAACCCTAGGATTTCGAGTCCTCTTGCATTTCACGCATCGTGGGTCCACTTAGCTTTTTGTGAGTCGTGTGTCGTGACTAGCATTTGGTGCGCTTCTGCTTTGTGGTTTTACTTTATATACCGGTTCAGGAATGACCACTAGATTGTCATGCTCCGATTTGAATATGCGGTTTGCTTCTAATGTCTGCTTCTATATGCATGCTATTTATATCGTATACTTCAATTCACATGCGTCGGGATTCCACAACTAAGGACTAGGATACCCCATTTAGCCTAAGCTCTATTTAGCAACAATAGTCTCCTTTGCCCGAGTGTTTAGATTTCGACTTCTTTTTTGTTTTACTTGGTGCAAATCCCCTCGTCGTGTACCGTTCTCCCACTTGGGAGAGTACACATGTGTATAGCCAATATCCCAAAAATCCAAAAAAAAGGAGAAAAGAAAAGAAAAACCCAAAAAGAAAAGAAAAGAAAAAGATTGTATAGCCAAAAAGCCAAAAAAATATGCAAATACCCAAAACCCAAAAAAATTCCCGTGTGAATATTTTCATACTTGCCAAGAATAAAGGGAAGGCGAGAACTTGCACCGAGTGTTCTTCTCCACATCATCTCAACCCCCGTCGTTATCGAAAACACTTGGCTATAGTGGCGTGATTTCCTTTTAGCTAGTATCTAGGCTATAGTGGCGTGATTTCCTTAACCCTAGTTGTGGAGTCCCCGATGCATGATACGCTTCTATTCTCTCTATTCTCATGCATGCTTGAACTTATATTCGCCGCTTAATTCAATTCGATTCGATATTTGGGTCATATCTTGGATTTGTGTATATCGAGCCTCGTAGCACATCGTAGAAAGCATCACCATTTGCTAGCACACGACCACGCTCACTCGCGCTTCACTGCGTGGACCCACGACACTTATTTGGACTCGCTTTCCTAGGTTTAGTGGTGTGATTTGGCGTTTGCTTGCTAGGTGAGTGGTTTTTGATTTTGTTGGCTCTGATGGGCGATCTAGGGCTTAGAGTTTTCTTTTTCTTTCTTCCTCTCTATTTTCCCCTTCAGAGCTCCTACTCTCACTCGTCTTCCTCGAGGACGAGGAAGAGTTCAGCTTGAGGGATTTTGACGTGCGCTTATATTTTATATATTCACGCACGTTTTCTTTTGTGTTTCTCCGTGTTTTCCGCCGTCTCTTATTCGTTTTCGTATATTTTCCCGTTTTCTTTCACTTTTCTTTGTTTGTCCATGATTGTAGGAGTTCGACCACGTAGGGGACGTTTTACGATGATATCCCAAGTCCCCGGAGCAACGGGAGAAGTCACGCGTGATCCAGGGGGTCAAACGACGAAGTATTCATCTTTCAGCCCCTCACCCGGTCGGTTGGTCATCTCCAACCGATCGGGTGATGCACGCGTGCACCAACCGGTCACCGCCGCAGCTCACAACGAAGTCACCCGACCGGTTCACAGACCGGTTCAGCGGGGGCTATTCTCTGTTTTCTCGAAGCAAAGCGCCAACCGATCGGGTGACTCTCACCCGATCGGTTCATCTATAGCTGAGAAAGATGAGCTGAAGACACGGACGTCGAACCGACCGATTCACCCGACCGCTCCAAGATCCAACCGGTCGCTCAAGAACTCACCTGATCGGTTCATGTGATCGGGTGAAAACTCGCCGTTTTCTGATATTTATTTGTAACGGATCAACCGATCGGTTGACTTGTCAACCGATCGGTTGATGCGACGGCCTATATATAGAGCCCCTAGGGTTCCAGAAACGGGGAGTTGCTGTTTTTCTACTGTTTTATTTCCTTGTGACGGCTGTAATTGTTACTCTTTTGTAAGTTTTCAGATCTTTCTAAAATTTTAGTATTGTCTTTATTACTCCTTTACTTCCGCATTGCAATTGTCCGATTATGATTTCAACGGTTAAATTTTATTTAGATTGCTTTTTCATGAATTTTTGTGAGTAGTTCCCAAATCTGGGATTTTGGTGGAAAATCCTTCGGGGGCTCTTCCTGATGCGTCCATAGGGTTAGGAAATCGATAGGAATTAGGAATCTAACGGTTACGCGGGGCGTTTCATTCTCATCGGCGGGAAAAAGACCGCATTTGACCGTCGGGCCAAGGGGGAATAAACTTGGCGGTTGACTCCCTAGCCATAGCTCACGCCTTTAGCGTAGACGCCAAGTCCTAGCACGCGGGAGCGGCAGGATGAGACGTTGGGAGATATCGTTGCGGACTTAGTGCTCCCGGGATCGATCAGTGTTAATGGACACGGGAGTGCCCACTGATCGAATCTGGGAAGTCCGGTGTATCATCCTGGGCACCGACCGGAATATCGGGCCCATAGGACGCCGGTACCACTTTCAGAGGCAACGTCCCACCATTAGACCCTAATCCCGATCGCTATCCATACCCGTAGGCCGTATCAGCGAGAGTCTCTCGTCGGGTTGGAAACCAAAGTCCCGGGTTTACTTTCTTTTCGTTCTTACGCTTTTATCCCCTTTTGTGACAACCAACCACCGATTCGGGCTAGCTCGCCCCTCGGGGTGATTTAGGTCCTACCTGACCCAAGCACAACCTCGCCTCCCTGAGTTCGATATTCCCGCACCCTACACTAACCGTGAAACTTGCGATAAACGACACCGCGCCGCCGTGACTCAAGCGGGGCGCCGGTCACTCCTCATCGTCCATCTCCTCGGCCTCAGAAACTGAAGGAGGAAGATCAATCCCCATCATCCGAGCCATACGACATACGACCTCCTCAGTACGAGCCAAACGAGAGTCGTGCTGACGAAGAAGGCGTACGACATCGTCTAATGTGGCAGGAGGAGTGGAGGCTGCAGCAGCTGACGGAGTAGACTGGGAAGCAGATGCGGTAGACCTCTGCACGTGACGAAGTGCCGCTAGAGATTTCTTAACGACCGTCGCGTTTAGAGGAGTACCCAAGGGACGCTCATCGTCAGGAGGGAGAGGGACTCGGAAATGACGAAACACGAGGGTCAACAGACAAGGGTATGGAATATGCACAGATTTATTGGTCTTGCGTATACACTCGAAAGAGTCCATCTTATCGAGTATAACGCGAGCATAATTAATCTCGCAACCCAAGAATAGAGCGTAGATAAGCTTCAGGAATGGCTGTGATGGAAGTGAAGATGAGCCGTACTTGGGAAGCAAGCACGACTTCAGAATGAGATTCAGAACCCAGGCATTTGGCTTGAACGACTTTGAAGGCACTCCAATGAAGGCAGGAGGGATCACATGGAAGATGTCAGAAAGAACAGACTGATCCAAAGAAGATATATCATCGACGGAAATGTCTGAAGGCAGGAGACCAGACGACGAGCAGCCAAGAATCTCCCGCAAGATTTCTGCCGTGAGAACTATAGGAGTTCCCAGGACAGTAGTCTCGATGGAGTGACTAGCATCGTACTGGCCTCGAACACGATTGGTATAGAACAATTTCACAAGGCGAGGATATGGTTTAGGATTTGCCTTAAGATCATAACAGAGATAATCAAGGAGACCACTATAGGAGAGGAGATCGGCTAAGCTAAGGAAATCTGAAAACTGGACGTAGTGCTCCAATAGCATCGGGCAGTGTTCAATACGGTTGTAGGCCGCGAGACACATAGGGTCATCGCGACACAACGATATGTCAACACCCCCCGCTGGCATTGGGCCCTTTCCCTTTGGCTGGCGAGTCCTAGGACGAAGTGGAGGAGTGGGTTCCCTATGGCCTTGCTCATCCTCAGGCACAAACTCAGTGTCGGAATCGGGAGGAGTAGAGGGTGAGTGGAGAATGGGCTTTTTGGTCTTAGATTTGCGGGGTTTGACGGTCACCGTCCTCTGCTTCTTCAGAGGAGGCGAAGACGGAGAAGCTTGGGTTGATTTGGCACGACGTTTAGGCTTAGGGGGAATCCTAGGGTCAGAAGGCCCTATAGACATAGGAGAAGCCCCAGAAGAGGCGATAGGAATCCTCGTCTTTGCCATGGTCATGGCACGACGAGTACAACCAAACGACGGGAAGATCAAACACCCTAGCACAAACCCTAGAAGCTAACACACAAGCCCTAAGAGAGGAAAGCCCGAAATACACAAGCCCTAGGTGAACTTTGAAACCCTAGGAGCTAGAACCCTAGATGAGATATAAAACAAACCCTAGGGAAGGAAATCGACACCTAGGAGAGAGGGTTTTACCTAGGAGGAGGAGGCGACGGCGGTGGACGGCGGCGATGGCCGGAGATCAGGCCGGAGTCGACGGGAATACGAAGGGGCTCGAGAGGGGAGAGGGTTTTTGCGGGCTTGAGCTGGAGAGAATACCGACTAAAAAGAATTTTAGTCGGACGAAATGAGTATAAGTCGGTCTGGAAATCGAAAAGACGCATTTGCCCTAACCCACTTAGTCGGTCACAGTTCAAGCACTGACCGACTAGATTACGATCTAGTCGGTCGGTCAATGAGCTTGAACCGACTAAGTCGAAACAGAGGCAAACATGGATTTTTAGGGCTAGAATTAGTCGGTCGCAGTATATTCACTGACCGACTAGTTTTCAATCTAGTCGGTCGGTAAATGTACTGTGACCGACTAAAGAAAGAAAATGAAAAGAGTAAGATAAAAGCTTGATCTAGTCGGTTTGAGTTCATTTGCTGACCGACTAGATGAGCATCTAGTCGGTTGACAAATGAACTGAAACCGACTAGAAGAGTCCAAAAATTGATAATTGATTTTTCTTCACAAACCACTTGGATGAAACATCTTAACACTCTCATTAGTCATCTAAATTACCCCATAAAACGTCGAAATCTTAAATACGACATTGAAATACGAATTCGATCATAAATTCAAACATATCACTTAAAATTCCCAAAAATTCAATAAATCTAGCATGAATGAAATATCGCAAAATATAATAGCATGCAAGATAATTGAATGAAATATGAATCCTATATCTCGGATTCACCCATAATCCCCAATTCTCGACGCAACCGCACAAAGGAGTCCTCCTTTAGGGGTTTCGTGAAAATATCGGCGATTTGCTTTTGGGTTTCAACGTACACTAAAATGATGTCCTTTTTAGCAACATGATCATCTAAGAAATGGTGTCGGACATCTATGTGTTTTGATCGGGAATGGTGCACCGGATTCTTTGAAAGACAGATAGCACTTTGGTTATCCACCGTGATAGGGCTAGTATCACAGTGAATACCAAAATCCTTCAAAGTGTGTCTCATCCAAAGAACCTGGGCACAAGCGGCACCGGCGGTAATATATTCCGCCTCGGTGGTTGAAAGTGATACCGAATTTTGCTTCTTGGAAAACCAAGAGACAAGAGAATTTCCTAGAAAATGGCAAGTGCCACTAGTACTTTTCCTGTCGGATTTGCATCCCGCATAATCAGCGTCACTATATGAGACTAACTCATATGTGCTAGATTTCAGATAAAGTAATCCAAAATCTAAAGTGTAACTTAGATAGCGAAAAATACGTTTAACCGCTACTAAGTGAGAATCCTTAGGTTGAGACTGATAACGAGCACATATACATACGGCAAACATAATATCGGGCCTACTTGCGGTAAGATAAAGTAAGCTACCTATCATACCTCGATATAGACGAATGTCTACATCTTTTCCGCCCTTATCTTTATCAAGATGCGTTGTAGTGCTCATAGGAGTCTTTTTCCCGGAGGCATTCTCCATTCCAAATCGCTTTAGCAACTCCACCGTGTACTTCGTTTGGTGGATGAAGATTGCATCGTTCAATTGGCGAATTTGGAGACCTAAGAAATATTTGAGTTCGCCCATGTGGCTCATCTCAAATTGTTCCTTCATAACATTAGAAAACTCTTCGCAAAGAGCAAAGTTAGTAGCACCGAAAATGATATCATCAACATAAATTTGAACTAATAAAATATCATTATTCGCATGCTTAATAAAAAGTGTAGAATCGGCTTCGCCCATTTTAAAATTCAAATCCAAAAGAAAATTCTTTAGGCGATCATACCAAGCTCGAGGAGCTTGTCTCAAACCATAAAGAGCTTTCTTTAGTTTAAAAACATGATTTGGAAATTTTTCATTTATGAAGCCCGGAGGTTGAGAAACGTAAACTTCCTCAACAACATCTCCGTTTAAAAATGCACTTTTGACATCCATTTGAAATAACTTAAAATTTTTATGGCATGCATAAGACAATAAAAGTCTAATTGATTCTAATCTAGCTACCGGAGCGAAGGATTCTTCGAAATCGATACCTTCCTCTTGGCGATAGCCTTGAGCAACTAACCTAGCTTTGTTCCGGACGACGACTTGATTTTCGTCGGTTTTGTTCTTGAAGATCCACTTTGTCCCTATGACGGTGTGGTTCTTCGATGGCAAAGGAACAAGCTCACATACCTCATTCCTCTCGAATTGAATGAGTTCCTCCTCCATGGCAAGGATCCAAGCACTATCTTCGCACGCTTCAACGATATTCTTTGGCTCTATCGATGAGGCAAAGGCACAATTGGCGAAGTGGTGGACTTGAGATCTCGTCTTGACACTATCATTAATATTGCCAATGACTTGCTCATGGGGATGGTCGCGAACGGTATGAAGCCGTTTGGGAATACCTTGATCACTAGGAACATTCTCAACAACTTCGTTAGTTGGGTTAGTCTCAATAGAATCAATAGAATCATTAGACTTAGAATTATCAAACGAATCACATAAAACATCCATAGAAT
Source organism: Scilla litardierei (assembly GCA_030789695.1). Lineage (NCBI taxonomy): Eukaryota > Viridiplantae > Streptophyta > Magnoliopsida > Asparagales > Asparagaceae > Scilla > Scilla litardierei. Next base: position 114,687,233 of record CM061136.1, read on the forward strand.
CATTATCATTCGAAATTCTAATTGGAACAAATCCTTCATTAAATGAGACATGAAGCGACTCCTCGATCGTTGAGGTTCGTTTGTTGAATATCTGGTAGGCTTTGCTACGCGAAGAATATCCAACAAAAATCCCCTCATCGGATCTTGGATCGAATTTGTCCAAACTACCATACGTGTTCTTAATAAAACATTTCGAACCAAAAACACGAAAATGTTTAACTTGAGGCAACCTACCAAACAACAATTCATAACAAGTTTGTTTAGTGTCGGGCCTCAAAAGTATTCTATTAAACATATAGCAAGCGGTGTGTACCGCTTCCGCCCAAAATTGATGGCCAAGTTGGCTATCATCAAGCATAGTGCGAGCACACTCCACTAGCGTCCTATTCTTTCTCTCAACTACACCATTTTGAGGAGGTGCACGAGGGAAAGAGAAGGTGTGTGTAATACCAACTTCATCACAAAATGTCTCAAAAGACTCATTCTCAAATTCACCTCCATGATCACTACGAATAGTGACAATGGTGGTTCCTAAGAGATTTTGTACTTTCTTAACAAAAATTGTGAAGTTTTCAAAAGCTTCATTTTTATTACACAATGAAAATACACATGTAAATCTTGAATAGTCATCTACGATGACAAGTCCATACCATGCATTTCCTAAGGAAGCAACTCTAGTTGGCCCAAATAAGTCTAGATGTAATAGCTCTAGTGGCCGTTTAGTAGAAATGCTTTTCTTAGGTTTAAATGAAGATTTAGGAAGCTTGCCGCGTTGACAACAATCACAAAAACTTTTCTTTTCAAAAACAAGCTTCGGAAAACCTTTAATAGAATTTAATTTTGAAAGCTTATATAGTGTTCCAAAGTTCACATGTCCAAAGCGTCGATGCCATAAGTGTTGTTCACTTGTGTTGGCAACGAGACATTGTTCATATGACTTAGGAAGATCCAAAATATAAATGTCTTTATGACGAGTTCCGGAAAATAATAACTTATCATTATCTTTTCTTAAAATATGACACAATCCTTTCGCAAAACTAACTTTGTAACCTTTGTCACAAAGTTGGCTTATTGA